>CM072517.1:23862636-24220136 GCA_036898135.1 Oncomelania hupensis | reverse complement strand
CTATGTGACCTTCTTTCGATGTAGACCTTTAATAATTGGGGAATAGTTTATTTGAACAGACCGTATTGTCGCATATTTAAATAGGCAAACACAGATGCATTCTCCTGTATTCGTATGAAGTGCTTGCTGCGACGTTTATTCGATCGTTATTGCGGCGCTACCCATTCAAAATGCAATAACTTTGCGGCGCCTACCCGAAAAATCTTCCAGTAACCTAATAAATCCAAGAGATGTGACCGAACTATGGCCCATTAAATCACCTAAAGTGACCAACTTACCAAGGAATGGCCAATGAAAACAGTAAACATCGATGGTAAGATTCCTTAGCACCTTATACCAAAGTGCAAAGCAGCAGTAAGGTCAAGATTTGTAGAAGGAAGTTAAGAGACGAATTCGTGGTGCTATTCACCGCCTGCAGCACAGCTGGGGATC
This sequence comes from Oncomelania hupensis, assembly GCA_036898135.1. NCBI lineage: Eukaryota > Metazoa > Mollusca > Gastropoda > Littorinimorpha > Pomatiopsidae > Oncomelania > Oncomelania hupensis. The sequence goes on along the minus strand of CM072517.1, from coordinate 24,219,704 downwards.
GAGATCTAAAAATCAGGGTTTCAGTGGATTGTGACTGTTTTTAGGTTTCTCCACGGTATACAATGCGAAACTTGTGTGTACAGAGTTCAATTAGGCTAACAGTTGTTGTTGGTTTTTTTCTAGTGCCGCTTTTCTTCCGGACTTTCTCTTCTTCTTTTCTGTCTTTCTTCCTTCCTTTCCTTCCGTCTAAAAACAATACAAATAATAAGACTACTTCTACTACTATCACTACTGCTGCTGCTGCTCCTACTTCTACTACTACTTACACTGATGAATGCGATAGAACAAAGACAGTTGTCCAGACGATGCGCCCAAAGGCTGCAAGTGTGCGCCTTGGGCACTAACGAAGTAGAATAGATCCGCCATAGCAAAACGAAAGTGGATTCTCGATAGTATAGCGGTAGCAATTGTAGCCTACAGCCCATGTATTATAGATAGATTTTTTTTTAAAAATCAGACTGTTTCTGTGGCGGAAAGAATCGGTCGCTCAAAACAGTTTATTCCCAAATCGAGTACCAGCGAATCTACGATATTTTCATTTACATCGACAAACATTGATATAGGCATATTTTATTATATGCAGAACTGTCACCTATCATAGACCTATTTCGTTTTCGATTTAAATGGACGATTATTATTATTATTATTATTATTATTATTATTATTATTATTATTATTATTATTATTTAATCGTTCTTATATAGCGCTTTTTCAGCTCAAGAGCTGCTCAAGGCGCTGGCCGATACAGGATCTAGGCTAACTCAAGTCGCCCGAGGCGCCAACTTGCAGCCTTTGGGCGCATCGTAGTAACGCTCCAGACAGATGAGCACAATCCTGGGCAGCCAGGGATGGGGGAGAAAGAGCTAGGTGCATGCTGGGTGTGTTCTTGTCACCGGCACTCACCCGTCTAGGACATGAGCGTCAGGATCTTTAAAGTCCGTTATGATGGAATGTATGCGACACAGACTAGACCTCGATTTATACTCTCATCCGATTACATGTGCTTTCTTATGTTTGAGAATAAATCGTTTGAGCGGCCGATTGGCCTCGCCAAACACTTTGTCGGATCCCAGCCTTCCTATTTTCAATACAAATGGTAGTGTGTTATCTACCGCTGCATGCACGATCCACTGTCTTGTTGCTATCGAGGATCCATTCTGTTAGGCTAATGCCGCCCCGGTGGTTAGAGCCTGTATCGGCCAGCGAAGAGGTCGCTCGTTCTTTCTTTCGTTTTTCTTTGGTGTAAAAATGGTACAGAACAAAGTGACTTTTGCAGGTACCTGTACTCATGAGGATCATAACAATTATGACATAACCGCCACGGCCACACCTTCATACACGACCTTCACTTACAACAGCTTGGACCAACCCTCCTGCTGGCAGGTGAGTTACACCACAGACTATCTTTAGATTTTAGATTTTAGATTTTAATGCTTTATTGTCCCTTTTTATCGGGAAATTCTGGGCCGCCTCCCCTGTGGAAGGCGTAGTCGCAGCCTGTGGCGCGCCCAAACCCAACCTACCTAACATTAGTTGTGATTTTTTTAAATTTAGAAATTCTTTAAATTTTTTTGAAATGTTTTGAAATTTTGCTGGGGGAGCAAACCGGAGTACCCGGAGAAAACCCCCGAGACGTTGACCGAGTCGAAAGTAAATAATATTCGGAGAAACATAACGCCCCGATGCAGGATCGAACCCACACCTGTCAGGCGCCATTGGTTTCTGGCCTGTGGACAAGGCAAGTTAGTCCCGCCTTAGCCCACTTGGCCACAACGCTCGCTATCTGTGGTTACATCAAGATCTGCTCAGTTAATAAATGGGTTATAATAATAATAATAATAATAATAATCATAATCATCATCATCATCATCATCATCATCATCATCATCATCATCATCATCATCATCATCATCATATCCTATCCCGTAAATCGAAAGTCGTTGGGACACCACAGATGATCGTTTAACCAGCGTATTCCATCTTTCTCTGTCCTCAGCAGTCCTCATGGCTTTACTCAGCGTAATAATAATAATAATACTAATAATAATAATAATAATAATAATAATAATAATAATAATAATAATAATAATAATAATAATAATAATAATAATAATAATGGATGCTGTATATGTAGACTACACACACTTTTTCTCAAGAAACCTCAAAGCGCGGAGATCTGTAACCAACCATACATGCTGACATATTACACACACTCATGCACACACAACACCACAAAAGCACTACTTCGAATAAGAAAATATAAAACGAGATCTAGTCTGTGCACACATGCATTCCTTCGCACGGGCATTAAAGATCCTGACGCTCATATCCTAGACGGATGAGTACCAGTGACACCAACGAATCCAGTAAGCTCTCTTTTTTTAACGTTTTTCTTTAGTTTTTTGGAAGAGGAGGGGGTTGGAGAGTGGAGGTGTTAGTAAGTTGGTGCTTTCTCGACGTGAGTTTGATCCTGTATCGACTAGCGCCTTGAGCAACTCTTTGATTCTAAAAAAGCGCTGTAGGACAACAATAAATACTATACGTTCATCACTCCCTTATGGTCCAGCACTTTTTTTTTCTTCTTCTTTTATCTTCTTCTTCTTCTTCTTCTTCTTCTTCTTCTTCTTCTTCTTCTTCTTCTTCTACGCATAGATTTAATTAGAAATCATAAACTATTAAATTTCTTCTATCCTATCCTATCCTATCCTATCCTATCCTGTCCCGTAACCCGGAGGTCGTAGGGGCACCACAGATGATCGCTTAACCAGTATACTCCATCTTTCTCTGTCCTCAGCAGCCCTGATGGCTTCGCTCAGTGTCAAACCAGTCCATTCTCGAATGTTGTCCTCCCACCTCTTTTTCGGTCTCCCTCTTCTTCTACCTCCTTGCACTGTGCCTTGCAAAATGGTCTTTGCAAGGCCTGATGATCTGGTGACGTGGCCATACCATCGGAGTTTCCGTTTCTTCATCACTGTGAGCAGGTCATCGTGTTGTCCAATGGCTTGTGTTATGGTCTGTCGGACTTCGTCGTTGGTGATGTGTTGGGTATAGGAAATGCCCAGAAGTCTTCTGTAGCACCTCATCTCCATGCTTTGTATTCTTCGTTGTAGGTCTGCTGTGATGGTCCATGCTTCGCAAGCATATAGGAAGATGGAGATGACAAGGGAGCGCAGCAGCCTTACTTTGGAATGTAGACTGATGGTCCTGTCTTTCCAAATGGGCTTCAACCTTGTCAGGGCAGCAGTTGTTTGTGCGATCCTGGAGAGGACTTCCTGTCGGGATCCATTGTCTGATACAATGGCTCCTAAATATTTGAAGCTATGCACTGTGTTGAGGGATTGGCCTTGGACTTTGATGTCCGTGTTGATGTCATTGGTGTTGTTGGTCATCATTTTGGTCTTCTCCGCATTTATTTCCATTCCATAAGCTCTGGAGGTGGAGTCAAGCCTCTGTACCAGCTGTTCAAGTTCTGGTTCCTCTATAGCCAATCCATCAATGTCATCCGCAAAACGAAGATTGGATATTGCTCTACCCCCTATGTTGACTGTGCCTTCGTGATCTGCAAGAGCATCTGATATGATGCGCTCTAGGAAGATGTTGAAGAGTGTTGGAGAGAGTAGGCTTCCTTGACGCACACCGATTGTTGTTCTGAACCAGTTCCCGATGACGCTGTTATGGAGGACTGCAGTGGTAGCCTTGTCATACAGGCTTTTGATGACTTCAATAATTTTAGGGCTGATGTTGTACACTTTCATTGTTGCCCATAGAGCTGCATGCTCTAAGGGCAACAATGAAAGTGTACAACATCAACAGCAAAAGCCTTCTTGAAGTCTATGAACACATGATACAGATGTTGTTGGTGCTGTAGGTATTTCTCACAGATTATTCTGAGGTTGAAAATCTCTTCAGTGGTGCTTCGCCCTGCCCTGAATCCTGCTTGTTCTTCAGCTATGATTTGTTCAGCTTGGGGTTTCAACCTGTTGAGTATTATTTTCAGGAGGACATTGCTGGGATGGCTGATGAGGCTGATGGTGCGGTAATTTTCACACTCCTGAAGGTTACCTTTTTTGGGAAGAGTGGTGACAAGCGACTGGGTCCATGGTGTAGGCCACTCCCCACTCTGCCAGATCTTGTTACAGATAATGGTGAGGGCATCAATCATTGCTTCTACTCCTGTTTGTAGCAGTTCCGCGGGTATGTTGTCCACTCCCGCTGACTTCCCTTTCTTCAGCGATTGCACTGCTGCCTCAACTTCTTCCCGGAGAATTGAGAGGATTTCTTCTTCTTCTCTGTTCTCGGGACATGCTAGAACTGATGGGTTTCCATTTGGTGTATGGTTGTAAAGGTCAGAGCAGTATTCTGTCCATGTGTCCAAGACTTCTTGTTCTTCTGTAAGGCATATGCTAGACTTGCTTTGGATCATGGAGACTTTGGGCTGTTTAGCACTTGTCAGCCGCTTCACAGTCTGGTAGGCCTTCTTGTTTCACCTAGGCCTTTCCAGCGCAGTTCGCTGATACCTAAAACTTTCCATCGATAGTGGTCCAGCTCGTGAGCCAGTTCTTCTAATTTTCCTTCCGCAGTTAGGGTCCTGACATTCCAGGTTCCTATGACGATGTTGTTTCTCGTGCGGGTCTTGCTAAATTGTCCATCAGTAGCATACTTATCACCTCCGTCCTGGTGGCCAATGGAAGGCGCGGACCTTGTGTAGCCGGGCGACGACCGATCCGGTATGGAATTAGTGGATAGTTTCATCATGTAGTGTGTCTTGGGCAAAAAAGACCTGGCGGTGCCCAATCCTCTCCAGGCTGTTGGCGACAGCCGAAATCCACGAATGCAGTGTGGGCGGCCTTGGCCCTGAGCATTTATAATAATAATAATAATAATAATAATAATAATAATAATAATAATAATAATAATAATAATAATAATAATAATAATAATAATAATACGCAATCGGAAACTGGTTCAGAACAACAATTGGTGTGCGTCAAGGATGCCTACTCACTATGACACTCTTCAACATCTCCCTAGAGCGCATTATGTCAGATGCCCTTGCAGATCAGGAAGGCACAGTCAGCATAGGGGGTAGAGCAATCTCCAACCTTCGTTTTGCGGATGACATTGATAAATTGGCTGGAGAGGAACAAGAACTTGAACAGCTGGTACAGAGGCTTGACACCACCTCCAGAGCCTATGGAATGGAAATAAGTGCAGAGAAGACCAAAATGATGACCAACAACACCAATGGCATCAACACGGACATCAAAGTCCAAGGCCAATCCCTCAACACAGTGCATAGCTTCAAATATAGCCTACTACTCAAAATAATTGAAGGGCCACTCTCATATTTCATTTAGTTTAATTATTTTTTGCTGCTATCAATAATATCGCTTATATTGCTTATTTCAAAACTTATCCTGTACAGTAACATTCAAGACAATCTTATTCTGACAAGTAATCACATGTGTGAGTTTTGAACTTTCTGCACTGAGTTGAAAAACAAACCCAATTTTTACAAAAAAATGACCCTAATTTACTGTTGTCTTGCTAATAAAGCAAAATTTTTAACATTAAAAAGTGATTTGCACGCGAAAGGCTTACATTTTGTGAGTTCAGTTCAACAATCGGCGCTTTTTTCTGGGTATACTGTAAATGGCAGCGCTTCTGCTGCTTTTCTAACCATGCCCCCAAGAAGGTCCGGACGCCCCCGCGTTACCACTGCAAGACAAGACCATTTCATCACCCTGTCAGCTCTGAGGATGAGGTCCGCTACAGCAAACACCATCAGAAGACAGCTTCACGCAGCCAGCAATGTTAACGTCAGCGACCAGACAATTCGCAACCGTCTACACGAGGCAAACTTGCGATCAAGACGACCAACAGTACGGCCTTTGCTCACCCCAGCTCACCGTGCAGCGCGTTTGGCCTGGGCTCGGCGTCATTTGGTGTAGACTAGGCAACATTGGTCAAGGGTGCTCTTTACAGACGAGTCTCGGTTCTCAACGACCGTCGCGTGAATGTTTGGAGGCGTCCACTGGAGCGTTTTGCTGATGCGACGGTGCGCGAGCATGACCGCTTTGGTGGTGGATCTGTCATGATGTGGGGTGGCTTCGCATTAAACTTCAGAACACCCCTGCTCCAAATTCATGGCAACTTAAACGGTATTGGCTACAGGGATGACGTCCTACAACCTAGGGTTCTCCCAGCTCTGCGGGCCATTGGGGAAGGTGCCATACTACAGGACGATAATGCCAGACCCCACCGAGCGCGTATCGTCAAATGACTTCCTGCAGCAACAGCACGTCATAAGGATGGATTGGCCGGCTCGATCACCCGATTTGAACCCCATAGAACATCTGTGGGATGTCTTAAATCGACAGACACGGGCAAACCTCCCTCCAGGAGCTAACCTTGAAGTTCTGGCCCATGTTCTCCAGCAAGAGTGGTTGGCCATCCCAGGAAACATCCTCCATAACCTGATACGGTCCATGAGACAACGATGCCAAGACTGCATTGATGCAAACGGTGGCCACACCCGATACTGACTCTATAGATTTTTGGTTTCTAAAGTTTTGATTTTGTAAATGAGGGGTATGTCCAGTTAAATTGAATTTACTCGAATTTTAAGCGACTGATGTCTCAAATCTTTTTTGTTATTGATGCAGAAATGATTGCAATAAAATATGATGAACTAATAAATTGAATTTGTGTTTCTGATTTAAAGAGAGACCCATATGTCCAAGTGACCCTTGTATTATTTAGAGTAGTATATTTAGGAGCCATTGTATCAGACAGGACCATCAGTCTACATTCCAAGGTAAGACTGCTACGCTCCCTTGTCATCTCCATCTTCCTATACGCTTGCGAAACATGGATCCTCACAGCAGATCTACAACGAGGAATACAAAGCATGGAGATGAGGTGCTACAGAGTGGTGAAGAAACGGAAATTCTGATGGTATGGCCACATCACCAGATCATCAGGCCTTGCAAAGACCATTCTGCAAGGCACGGTGCAAGGTGGTAGAAGAAGATGGAGACCAAAAAAGAGGTGGGAGGACAACATTCAAGAATGGACTGGTTTGACACTGAGCGAGGTCATGATGGTTGCTGAGGACAGAGGAAGATGGATTGCGCTTGTTAAACGATCATCTGTAGTGCCCCTACGACCTGGCTGCCCAGGATTGTGCTCATCTGTCTGGAGCGTTACTACGATGCGCCCAAAGGCTGCAAGTTGGCGCCTCGGGCGACTTGAGTTAGCCTAGATCCTGTATCGGCCAGCGCCTTGAGCAGCTCTTGAGCTGAAACGCTATATAAGAACGATTAAATAATAATAATAATAATAATAATAATAATAATAATAATAATAATAATAATAATAATAATAATAATAATAATAGCTAGACAAAAGATTCACCCCTCCATCATTCTTATAGAAATTTTAAAAGAAATTTATACAAATAACAATAAATCATTTATTATATTACGTCATGATGTTATCTCATTCGATTTGCATACGTTTTGCTTTACCTTGGAGGCACAGGTAAAGTCTAAGTACATACCAAACTTTGAACCAAAGCCCTCCATAATATGTGAAGACTCAACCGTGATTCTATTAATAGGCACATGAGTAATGGATGTTTATCACAATGCTTTTGAAAGCAGTTGGTATACAAAAAAAAAGTATATATATATATATATATATATATATATATATATATATATATATATATATATATATATATATATATATATATATATATATATATATATATATATATATATATAAAGTTTAAAAAAAAGTTATATATATATTTTTTTAAACTTTTTTTTTTTAACAGTAAAGTACAAAGAATGATTTAATATGCTTAACAGTAAAGTACAAATAAGAATAATTTAACATGCTTAACAGTAAAGTACAAATAAGAATGGTTTAACATGCTTAACAGTAGTTATAGTATCTGCAAAATAACAATGATGAATTTCAGTTCAATCATTCTTAACATAAGGCAAAAAGTGTGTTTTGAAAAATACAAAGACATTGGGAACGATGGACCGACTGAATGACCGTTGAAAAATCAACAAAATCACTTCAGTTGTTTTTGAAGTATTGAGCAACACACGTTTAGTTACAAACTGGCTCCAGTGACCTTGACCTTTGTGGCAGAGCAAATATGATGTTACGTGAGGCAGGTCACTAACCTAGATAATAGTATAAGGCTTATAATAGATATAAGGCTTGGTCAAAATCTGTTTTTTTTTTGTTTTTTTTTTAAAGAATTCTAATTTAATAATTCTAGCACAACACATTATATATTATATTAATAATTGCTCAAAGAAAACACAATCTTAGAGGCTTTACATTGCTGGATAACGGAAAAACTCAATAAAATTTACACATAAAACGCATACAAATTAATTGTACACACAAATATATTATACTTTTTTTTTTTTTTTGACAACACACAGCGAGTCGTCAGATAAAACCAAGCTTTTGAGTTAATTTTAAAACTCTATCTCAATGTAAAACAAGGCCTAATGCCAATACTGTATTACAAATACCATTATTTCTAAGCAGAACATGCCATACGGTTTGTGTTTTTTGTTTGTTTGTTTGTTTGTTTTTAGCGTGGTACTTTTTTTTTTTAAATTTATTTTACATATACATATTTACTGATCTAATTTTCTCAAGGTTAATTCACGTTCAAACAAAAATGAAATGTCAATTGGCGTATTATATCTGAAGATTCCGATACACATTTTTGCTAGTAATATTAAATGGTTAATATAATTTACTAAACTTGTAGAAAAGTCCTTCCTTTTTGGGGAATCCAATGAGTGCATTCTGAAGTGATATTGAAATTTTATAATTAAAATCTGAAGATTCTATTTTGTTTTCTACTAATTTCCATATTTTGCAAATTTTTGGACATTGAAAGAAAAAATGTTCCACATAATCAACATCATGTTTACAGTGAGAGCAAAAATGATTGTCTACAATGTTCATTTTCATTAACAAAATATTAGTAGGATATATATTATTTAATATTTTCCAATGAAGGAGACGTAACCTAGTTTCTTGAGTACATTCCACTGCTCTCGCCCAGTCTTGTTTCATGAGTTTTAAACCAAATTTGTTTTGCCAAAAGTGTACAGATACTGGCTCACACACTTCTTTGTCCACTAAATTAAACTTTTATATATATTTATTTTTTTATTTTTATTTTTTTTACTTTTTTTTTTACCTTTACCCTTTTAAATGTAACCCCGGTGGAGCAACCATCACACACTGTGAATCTGAAAAGATCCGGTGCAACCATCACACACTGTGAATCTGAAAAGATCCGGTGACCCTCAAATGTGTGATCTTGGAGCCATTTTAAAGCATACAAGTTGCCGTTTTCTTGTTGTTGTTGAGCAGCTGTGTCTGACGGACATCCAGAGCAGTAAGGAGTGTGTAGCGGCCAAATGGAAAGGGAACTGCAAACTCTTTTACCGTGAAAAGCTGACCGCTTCCTCAGAGATCAGTGCCGGTGGCTCGGGCGTTCTCATGCTGAAGACTTGCTTCACAGGTACCCTCATTCAAACACTCACAGCGAGTGCCTTGTTTTCGTTGGTGGGGTTGGTGGTGGGATGAGAGTATAAACGGAGGTCAAGTCTGTGCACGCACGCATTCCATCGCACGGACTTTAAAGATTCTGACGCTTATGACTTGTCCTAAGAGGTGTGAGTGCCGAAAGTCAGCAAGTGGGAGCCTCGGGCAGCATGAATTAGATCCTGTGTCGGACAGCGCCTTGAGCAGCGCTTGAGAAAAGCGCTGTACAACAATGATTTTTCTGTAATGGTGATGTTGTTGCTGTCTTTCTGTGAGATGAGTGAGCACTATAATAAATTCCTGTTTAATTGTGTTCATTAAAATAGTGTTGTTGTTTTTTGTTGTTGTTATTATTATTATTATTATTATTATTATTATTATTATTATTATTATTATTATTATTATTATTATTATTGCCTACTTCCAGACAACGTAGACAACACTGTCACCAGCTACACTTCTGTCACAAGTGGCACCTTACCCAAACCAGCCTGCCCTTGTGGGTCAACGACCTCTATATACGGGTCAGCGATCAACTGCAACAAGTTCACAACAGCCGCCATAGAAACGACCGCGGCCATGACCTTGACATCGCAGAGGACGACCACAATGACTACTGCAGTCACAACTGTGGGAACGACCAAACCACCCCCTACCATCGAGGGATCGACTTCCATTACACCGTTTGTCACGGAAAAGTCTACTGCTTTGACAACGGTTGCCACAGAAACATTCACTAAAACCACTGCTGCCTCCACAACGGTTGTCACAGAAACGACTCCTGCCTTGACAACGATTGCCACGGAAACATCTACTGCCTTGACAACGGTTGCCACGGAAACATCTACTGCCTTGACAACGGTTGCCACGGAAGCGTCTACTGCCTTGACAACCTTTGTCACGGAAATCATTTCTGCCTCGGCAACGGTTCTCACAGAAACGACTCCTGCCTTGACAACGGTTGCTACAAAAACGACTCCAGACTCAACAACAGCAAGAACGGGAGGTAATTTTGTTTTTTGTTTAAATCTATTTTGTTCCAGAGCGATAGCTGGGGAATTATTGTTTTTGGATTTGCCTTAGAGTTCGGTGGAGAAGGTGGGACTTTAGCTCCATCACAAGCATGCAATGGTTCCAGAATGTTTCTTTAACTCTGAAAACAAAATTAAAATACAAATTAATCTTAACCAGAAAAGACAGAGACTGGTAACGATTAATTTGGAAAGTATTTGCTTTCTACTCTAATATAATTTTATCTAATGTACTGTTGTTCCATAACCTAATCCAGTGTCATCTAATCTATTGTAAATATTTAAATAGCGCTTTTCCAGCTTTAAAGCGTTGCTCAAGGCATTGGCGGCGCGGAGGACAGGTTCTAATCCAGCCGACCAAGGGGCCTACTTGCTGCTAGAAGTGCACAGTCTAACAGCCCAAACAACTGAATGATTCTAAATGTTCCAGGGTGGGGAATGGGATTTATAGCACTTGGTGTTCATGTACCTGGCACGGACACTTTCAGATCTCGATGAAATAATGCAAGCATGCACAGACTGGATCTCAGTTTACAGGCCTATACTGTCGTCCGAAGGAGTATCTAGACCAGTTATTATTTATTACAGTTGGTTAATTCGTTGATTATTTCTTTTATTTTTTTTTCTTTTCTGTCCTACAGACAGCCGACCCGCTAAAAAGCTGTGTCCATGCAAGAGAGGGCCGAGGTTCATAGCCTCCTCCAACTTTACCGCCCCAACCCTTGAACTGCAAGTGGTGCCATCAAACTCCACCTCTAAATACCGACGCCACCGCTTTACGGAGTATGCACAGCCGACGACTTCTCAGATCTCCCTATCCATCATCATTATCGTCTTCGTTTCCTTGCTGGCTCTGGTCTCCGTATTCGACGTCTGCAAACTCTTTTGTAACACGCCTGACAAGAACACAAAACCACAATCAAAACAAGAAGATGATACCTGTAGTATGAGAGAGAGCCAGTGCTAACACAAAATACAGTATCGCCTTCAGTCACAATTTATGACATTGCCCAAATCCCCCCCTTCCCTCCCACTCCCCCTCATAGATGCTTTTCAATTCTATATGTATCATGCACCAAGCAATCCTAAGTGCGTGGTTAAAAAAAATCGCTTTTGTTTAAATCATTCTTAATTAAATAAAAACTAAACATTTTTTCAACCTGTGCTGACCTTGAAGTTGGGGTAAATGAACTATTTATATTTTTGATATAGCTGTCATGGGGAAACACCATTCTGCCAAATTAATCTCGGACATCTGCTGTAGGTTCCAAATAATTAACAGTGTTCAAGTTATTCAACTCTCACGGGCAGACAGCTGAAGGGACTGACTTTTTTTAAGAACAGGGTCTTGTTGTTGCTCAGACTATTTTAGGACTCCAGATGCAGTAGTGACTGCTCCAACAGTGAACGCTTTCAAAATTAGATTAGACTCTCATTGCAAAGACCAACCATCTCTGTACAACTCTTGGACTTGAGTGTCCGAACTGACTTCAGTAACCTTGTCATGTCTTTACAGTGTAGCTGTACTAACTCAGTTTTTGTAATGAAGATTTTGGGAACACCGAGTTATATATAGTTCTTGTTTGTACATGATCATCCAGTATTAGACAACGTTGTTAAGCCTTTTCTATACCACCTGTCATTTTTGCCCGCCACGCAGTTTTTCCGTGAAGTAAAGTTGAACGACCATGTTTATGGACTCCAGCTCCAATCAAGTCAAGTCAATTCACATTGGTAAAACAAAAGAAAACAAAAATAACTGCACCCTTCCTCTTCCAGCCTCTAGGGGCAGGATCTTTGTCTTTCATTAGATCTAGGTCAGTTGGATTTAATTTTTTTTTTTTTAAGTTTGTGTGCTTATGGGAGTGTGTTATATATATGTTATAATAAAAGTTATATAGAAAAATGAACAATACAAAATACAGCAACAAACAAATATAATACCAGACTTGCCTACCCGAAAACATGTTGACAGTACTCCAGAAGCTTGGAAGCTTTGAGTTTGACCAGATTTTTGCGTATCAACTAACGGGCTTTTTGTTTTACTATATGTAACCCATTAATATTGACATTGTGCACAGAAATATAGAAATGCATGTTTACTAAGCAAATGATATTACGAAATATAAAAATGAAAGGACAAGTGAAACGTTCAGGTTAACGTTTTGCAGAATAGGAATAAACTTTATTTCAAATCACATACTTCAGGTTACACTTCAAACTTTTCATGTTATTTTAATGATCACGCTTTGCAACGGTGAAGTCGATTTTGCACAAGTCCATCTTGCAAACGCTGGCTTTTTCGGAGATGTAGTCAGGCAAACCACTTTTCCTTGTTAACTTTAAAAAAAAAAAAAAAGTGTTTTTCTGGCCTGCTGTTTAGCTTTTGGTTCATCTTTATTCAGATCGGCCTCCATCACGGCTTCTCTTCATTTTTCAATGGAGGAAAGTGGAACACAGTGCTGCGAACTTAAAATATGTGCGCATGCACCACCTCGGTAAGGAAAATAACTACACTGTGCGTCTTTTAATCGGAATCAAAAATAAATAATATTTAGATACTTTTTTTCTTTTTTTTAAAACTTGACCGTAGTTTTAGCGAGCTGATGACCGTACTTCAAGGCAAAATTGCGTACAAATACGGCGAACGAACGTACGGTAGGCAAGTCTGTTAAATAACACTGATTATAGAAAGACATGAAGCCGTAACACACTGAATTAATATTTTGTTGTCAGTTTTATTCATTATATTGTGTTGGACCTGAATCTTACTACATCAGTTGGTCAGGCAGTCTTTTGTATTGGGGAAATAAATTAATAGTTTTTACTGCAAATTATTTTTTAAAAGCACAAAAAGACAACACTTGAGTGGTACATTCAATCAAACTGAAATGCTTTCACATACAAATCAAACAAATGTATACACACAACTGTTGTATCCATGTACACTAGTGTCAACACGGTCCTTCAAAACTTTTTTGAGAAATCACTGCTGACAATGTCTAATACATTCACTAGGCAGACCATGTTCCAACCAGTCATTATAACATTTTATTCTTTTCATTTCTTCCTTTCAATTCCATGTTCAACTGGGGTGGGATATTGAATGAAAGAAATATTGATCAACCATGTCTGTTCTTCTTCTTCCATTGATCAACCACAACTGTTGTATAGATTGTGCTATGTCGTCATCTGCTATGTTCTGGCTATTATTGGTCAACATTCTGCATATTGAAAGGCAAATTGATCATTATGTCTGTTCTGATATATTCTGAGTAATTCAGTAATATCAACATTCCTTTTTTAGCAATCTAGACATTGAAAGGTAACCACATCTGATTAATGTTCTGACGAATACCAACTTTCATTTTAAAATTCTAAATATTGTATTTGTAGTATACACTGATCAAAACATTTGAACTATTTTGTGGAGAACTTCACTGCACATAATGTAGCACTCTTCCAAAACATGTGCATGCATGCAGGCACTCGCACACACGCTCATGAAAGTTGTGAAAAATCCTGAGTGGGAAAATTCCTGTCTTTCACTTTCTGCGTATTTCATAGTACTCATTGAAACACAACTAACTGGTATACTAAAAGCCGTTTTATAAACATGAACACAACGTTTAACCCAAAATTATAAGCAGGTTTCTTTGTTCATTACAACTACAGTTCTATCCCAATAATAAAGCAACAACAAAAAATTTTCTGTTTACAATATTCTGACTTACCCTAACTTTTTGGCCTGACCCTAAACTTTTTGGGAGGATTGTCTGGGGGAAAAAAAGACAAAAAAGACAAAAAAAAAGTCACACCCAAGGTGAAAAAGATTTAGAAATAAAAAAAGAAAAGAAAGAAAGCTGACCCACCGCCCCCGTGGTTTTTTTCTTCTAAGTTACAGTAAAACAGACATTATTTTTAAAACAAAATTTGGGTGGCCTAAGCAGTCTGCTTCAGTTATTATGACAAGAGAATACATTCAATCACCATTCACTTGTTAAATATATTATAGTAGCAAATTATATTACATTACATGGTTATTGCTTTAGGTCCAGCGGACTCTTCCGAGCCAAATCCGGACCAGAGAAGTGAAAGAGGACTCATCCCTGATCCGCATAACAGATCTGCCAAAACAACCCTAGTGATAACACTGAAGGAAATCTACCAGCCAGTCACTTTACAATAAAGACATCCCACGCAGGGGACGCTGAGGCTATACTCTAATTTATCGAACCCCCATTTACAAAAGCAAAATAGAATACAAACATCATTAGAAAATATCAACAAAACACATAAAATGCCTACAATGACAAAAAAGCAAATAATTGTTTTCTTGCACAGCAGGGTTACTGTACATATACACTGGGATATATACTAGTTATTGTTGAGTAATCATATTAGCTGTCAAGTGTGTAATACACTTTGACGCTTCTGCTGTAGCCTACACTTCAGTGTTACAATGAACTTTTAAACATGGAAACAACAACTGTGAACTAGCTGTCAGAAATTGCAAACTGTGAACAATGAACTGTAGCAGAATAAAATCTTCATTCTGGAACTAATATAACAAAGCTGGTGACATCAACCCTATGACTAACCTTCTTAGAAAAAAAAATTACACCAAACAACTAGAGTTAGAAAATACAGACTAATACTGCTGCACACCGTCAAGTCAAAAAATTATAGATATATATATAAAGAAATCAGAAACAACATTTGTCTGAAATTTACAGTTGCACCAATCAATAAGTGTCAACTACCGTTGCCATATGTATTGAGAAAACATCAACCCCCACTAAACTAAAACTAAGCTAAGTACACATGAAATTAACAAACACTAATTAAGAGATTTCAAACAAATGATGTAGATGAACATAAGCAATGTGTAAAATTGGATACAGCATTGATATGAGGGGAGGACAGGACAAGAAATATCAACACTGTAGAGATTTTTCTTCCAAATAACCAAAATAAACACAACATACACTAAAGATAACAAAGGAAACTGAAAATAATAATTGTTGCAACACTGTAGTATCACAAAAAAAATGAATGTGAGCACCAAAACACACAACAATGGAAATTAACTAGAACAACATAAATTAAAACAGACATGAGTTACCAATATAGTTTAGACAAGAATACCCAACAATGGAAACACAATAAAAATAAATAAAACTTAATAATACTAGCAGATAAGAGTGACCCAAACCCATCAAACAATACTGGAATGCATCAACTCAAAAACCAGACTCTTCTTCATTTAGCCCTTACTGCGGGGTGCTCTTTGCTTCAGTCAGGAATGCCAAAATGTTGTACGCAGATTTATCTGAACACTCTTGCACAATACACTCTTGCACAATTAACTGCTATGACTACAGGGAAATCAGCACAAACTGATCATACGCACATTTTTCAATACGGGTTAACAGGCGAAGCGATCGCTGCTAGTGCCGTCAATGAACACATGGTCATTCAGACCCACCTTTCAATGTTGTGAAATAAGCATGGACTAGTTCCATGTTTGCCGATTTACTTTTTATCAGTGCTTAAAGAGTTTTATCTCAAGATTTTATGCCATTTTACCCTCTACAAGAATTTTTTGGGTAGGTTTACATTTGATTCTTGGATTCTATTCATCACTAATGCGGGCAAAATTGCTACTTTCAATGTTTTGTCTACAATGGTGTGATAGTGTAATGTTAGCTGGAGGTCAACTGATTTTACACTCTTTGCAATCCAATACATCCACATTATTGCAATTGGCCAAAAAATAATATGTGTAGCACTGAGAAATAGAAAATACAAGAATTTATATGAACAGAAATATCAAAATGCTTGTTCTCAAAAGCAGAGGAATCCCTAACCTTTTTTTTTTTTTAATTTGCTTTGTTTTTCCACAAAAAAGTGCCCAAAGCCAAAATTAATAATTTCTACCAATATTTTTTTTTATTATTAATGTGTTTTAAAAAAAAAAAAAGAATATTAATAACTTCTATCAATCTAGCAAAAAATAATAACTTCTATCAATCCATAAAAAAATGCTGAAAACTATGTTCAAATTGTATAATAAGCATAATATATATGTAAGCAGTAAACAAGAAGATGGGGAAAAAAATTGAAATTACTTATCAGTACTTATGTGAAAACTAGTTCAAAATATCTAAAGGAGCCTAAATTCTCAAGCAGTATAGATAAGAAGCACAAAGTTCAAAATTACTGATCTCCAGTTATTGCTAGCAGTATGTTTTCCAAAAGCTGAATACTGAACTGTGCAGCAAGAAAAGTGCCAGAAAAACTGCTACAACATTGCTTGAAGCAAAAGCATGAAAGAGCAAAGAGCAGTGGCGAAAACGGAGCGAAAGGACAACAAGGGCGGAAGATCTGTGTACAAAAACCATCAAGGACAATAACCCCCAAAACCATATAAATCACTTCAATATATAGCGACTAGACTAAGAAATGTGCTAAAACCTTGCATAGAGACTGGATAAGCTGTACAACACAAATAGATGTAAAAGGGAGAATTTATGTTTTTCTGCTATACAATATAGGCTTCTGTTGTACAATACAGTCATTGGTTGTTCAATACAGTCATGTTATAAAAACACATCAAGATAACTTTTGTAAATCAATAACATTAACAGCAACAACAAAAACAGGCTGACTAGACTAAACAGTATTACAAATATTATAAAAATGTGCAACAAGCCAAAGATGTACAGGTCTTAATTTATAGACAATTTAACAAATCAGCAAAGCACGGGTTTAGTGTAAATGCATAGATCTATATCAAACTATGAACTAGATTCGTTGAATAAAATGTCATCAAGAACACAGTGAAGGGAAATAGTCATAACTGCAGCTAACTGTTGACATTACACCTTGCTCCGTACATCCTCACAAAACTGGACTGCAAGAATGAGGAAAACCCTGGGATTTGATTCTTGCCCACCTGGTTTTTCATAAACAAATCCAACAGAAAAGTCGACATTGAGTGTGACACAAACATACAACCCAAGCACGACACTAAAATAATTTATTTTATCCTTTTAATATCATATTCTTTTATCATCAACCTCCTATGATACCATCCTTTTATTTTCATTTATACTTTTCATACTTAATTTCTGTCTCATACCTAAAAATCATATTTCCAACTGTAAACAAATTCACCAAAACCTTTGTGCTAACACTAACAGTTAAGTAATTAAAACTTTGGAGTTCTCTTTAACTTCTGAAGGGAACAAGAAAACATTCAAATTCAAATACCAAAATCAAAAGTTATGTGGAATGAATGGAACACAAAAACACTGAACATCTCAGCAGCATTGGAAGCACTTACTAGCAACCAGTTTGAACATCTAACAACATAACAATTACCATCTGAACATCCTAACACAACAACTTCCATGTGAACGTTCTAAGACAATAACTTCCAACGACAACATGGTAAGAAAAAATAATAAGGTCTATTTCAACGTTCAAATAAAAATAAGTCCTTGATAAGCGTATTGGATGCAGTCAAATCTAAATGTCCAAAATACTAAACTAATTTCCATTTTTCCTTATAATTTGCCTCCTCTCCAAATTTACGCCGCATGTTTGAGAAATGAATGCGTGTTTAAATGTGTAAGAAAGAGTGTATGTAACGTGTGAGCTTGTATGTTAGTTACAGATTGTTGCAAGTGTGGCTTAGATTTAAAAAAAACATGTATTATGAGTATATACATCCTATTTTCAATGTTGTCAATGAAAGGTATCAATACGCAAAGTCCTAGGGACAGGGATAAAACATTGTACATCAACAAACAGCACCAGTGCTTCGAAACAACAAAGAACAATTCAGTAAACAAAATTCAGAGCCAGCTTGTCCGTTCTTTATCATATTATAAAACACAGGCAAGAATGCTTTGTACTGTATACGCTTAAAAAAAATTAAAACATTCTTTGAATGAAGCAAATGTGGTGAGCACAGCTACAGTCTGATGCTTTCCATGAAGAAAAAAATGGGAATGCACCCACAACAAAATAACACCAGCATAACAGTGTGTAGTAAGTTGTTTCTTTGGGTAAAACACAATCCTTTCGTAAAGAACACCAGTTACTATTAAGCACTCAACCTCCCCCCTCCATTCACCCCTTCCAAGCACTCTAGGTCAGTGTGAGGTCCAACTTTCTCCAAACATTTACACTAGATAGTTTGATAACAGAAGGGTTTATTATTACATATTATGGAGGTGAAAACTCTCAAGTACGTGTGTAAGCAGTTTAAAAAGACATTCAGTTCCTCTTTAGTTGTGAATGGGCATTATGGCAACATAATTTTTTTTAATGCAAGCAAATTAATATCAGAGGTGAGAAAAGTATGCAGCATTAACGCACCATGAACACATACACATATAGATTTTCAAGCAAGACTCCAAATGAAAAGCTATGGGGTACTGAGTCACTGGCTTTTACATAACTTATAGTGAATGTCAATGCAATAGGATTAAAAATGAAATCCACCAGAGAAAGCAAAATACAATTTGAGGGGAAGCAACAACCTCATGACCTATCACAGACTAGCACCAAGAAAGATGTGGTTTCATAGGTGTAAATATATTCAACACAACATAAGCAAAGGACTAGGAAAGAAAGGTTACAATAAAAGCTAAAGACTATGAAAGAAAATTACAATAAAGGCTATTATAATTATGAATTGTTTGTGTTCCCATAAAGCCAAGTTCAACAAATAAAGCTGTGGTGTGTTCTGAATGTTTACAACAATTTACAACCACCCAATGCACACCCCAAAAAAAAAAAAAAAAAAAAAAAAGTAGGAGAATGGTACTGCAATACAAAATCAGTCTTTGCAGAATGAGTTGATCTAACAGTGTGAGAATTCTATCTCCTTCAGGAATGAAAATAAACATCACATATACTTGTTTGGTTAAAATATCAAAAGTCATAATATCAAAGTGAAGGAGAGAAAGTCATCACTCATCATGGCGTTAACGATCGGACAAAAACAATATCTTTAAGTAGATTGGGAAACTTTATACTAGAGCTATAGAAAAGAAAAAAACACTTAGACACACTGATAAAAGTTTCAAGTAAGCTGTAGGAGCAACGTTCTCAATATTATCTCCCTTGCCTCACAGCCCTTCTCAAGCAAGTGTAATTTCGCAATCCATCTTTCTCCTCCAGTATCAACATTGCAATGTTGACAGAATAGCAAAGTAGTTAGGTAGTGATATTGTAAACATAATATTTTGCACAGTGTGTTAATCTTTATCTATGTCTTCAGTCTGCCAACCTATATAATTTGTATACAATCCATCTCTTTACTACTTCCAATTCATACTATCATGTGTTCACTTTCAAAACAAAGCTGTCTCATCAAAGTTTGACAGGCAAGATAAAAATACAAGAAGAATCAAATCCAACACAAATATTGAATAATTTGGCACACACAAAATAAATCTAAACATTTTTTTAATCATGCAGGTTCTGGTTCTGTACAAGAAGCAATGTTGCTATGAATCTCTTTTCCTTAAACATGTATAAATATTGCATTACTACTAAACAACACAGCAATCATAATTCTAAAGCACTGTACTAGAGTCAGGACATTACTAACATTCAAATTCAACAGAAAAACCAAGCAACATGAATACGGGATATGCAGTCAAATTAAAACGTGACATGGCTTTTACAGCTGGCCATGCACGTGGCCTGAGATTTCTATGAAACACACAACACTTTGAACTTAGGTCCTTCTAGTTGCTGACAATCTGTGTTTGTGAATGCATGTGCAAAATAACATTCCAAAGTTCATATCACTATATTTCCAATTAAATGTTTCTGGAGTATCACTATGATTATTAAATACCACTGAGATCTTTCTGGAATAAGGAACATTTGGACTTGACACGTTCCAAGTAGTTGGTGAAGAAGAACAATAATTATTTCCAGAAAATACTGACAAAATGAAAAAACGATCTCCTATGCAATATATTCCTGCACAAGTCATGCCCAAACACAGACAATCAGCTAAATGCAAACACTATTGAATGCAGCAGTAAAACAAAGGAGGATGTCCACTTTTTGTGAATGTCACACATTCTCTACAACATTTTCACTCTTGTGTGAACGTTCCTAGCTTTATTTTTCTTTCATCAAGTATAATGAAGTTTGATTCTGCATTTGTTATAACCATCGAATATGTAGCTGTCAATGCCTTCTTGGTATATTTTGAAGCTTCGTTCAAATACTAGTTTCTGCAATATTTACAATTTCAGCAATAGCACAATATTTCCGGCTACAATCTTTACTTCGCACCCCAGACAGAATAGTTAGAATCCGTCCATTTAAAAACCCTCATTTCCGAGGACATCAACCCAAAACATTTTAATAGCAGTGGCCATAAAATGTAGATGAATAGGCACAGCAGCCACTGTCAATGTACAATCAGTTCATCCTGAATAGATAAAGGCATCTTTTTCAATGTTCCATCACAGTCTTTCTTGTCCCATTAAATCATTCTTGGTTTTGGTTGCACTCCATTACAAGTATCCACCTATGGTTCAACTACATATAATTGTACTGTCATATCACTTTGCAATCCAGTCACTCTATTTTTGTGGATTTTTTAAAACATTTGTAAAAACTTTCACTTAAACTGTCAGCAATCAGACCAACTTAATTAAAAAGATCCACTGAATTTGAGAGACGCGATGTTCTTGTGAACAATGACTACTTCACAATAACTGTCCACTAGTACTGGTTGTATAAAATGACTGGCAACAATATATCTCAAATGTGGGGATTCACTGGTCATGAATGGCAAGATGGTACTTCGCTGCATGGAGAGAATACTGCCGTAACTTAATCATATTTATGAATCAGTTTTGGCATTATTCTCCCATGACGGAGATTAGTCACTGGCACTCTCAACAAAACTAAAAATGCTTTGGTTGTTCAATGACTTGACGGTCGACTATCAAGGACTAGCTTGTGGAATTTCGAGATTAGATATCCTTCACTGTTTCACTGAACATTGTTCTTTAATATCCTTCAAATATTTTCTGAAGGCAATGAGTAGTTTGGGGAGAGAAGCATTCTCTCGCAGCAGAGGCTGCATTGGTTATTTCTTTTATCACAGCCAGTATGAATAAAAAGTCATAATGGTTCACACAAATTCACCAGTTCCTAACCCCAACTTCAATATTTTTTTCCAGATGTGAACAGTCAAAAAGGTGTAGTGACTTTGCTTTTGATGCTCGTTTCTTCTCAATTTCCTCAAGTATAAGCTACATAATCAACAGGCACAGAGATTCAATGTGTGCTTCTTGAAGGATCAACTTGAGCTGGTTCATTCCATGGTAGTGATCTATGCTACTAGGATGGGACTCCATTCACATGCATCATGTAACAAATGCAGCTATATCATTCATAAAGTCTGTTTGTGGATAAGAGCAGTTAATCTACAAAATGCAGTCATCCTTCAAACCCCATCACATATTGAAAGCTGTTGCTCTTTGCTACACATAATGTGGCTTTAAACAGTAGAAAACAGTTGGTCCAACTCTTAAAACTTTACTAATTTTCAAAAGGTTCATGTTTGAGTGAATATCTCAGCTGGTCAGTCAGTCCCAGTTTTTCCCATATAACTCAACCGCTATTAAAATGTGTAACTGTAGATTATAGCCACATGACACCGAAGCGTATAGGTGACTACTGGTCACATTATTCTGACACCAGTGAACCAGTTGAAGGTAAGGGGAAAATAATATAATCACACATTGGCCAATCCGGGATTCGAACCAGGTACCTTTCAGTTACTAGTAAGACGCTCTACCAACTGAGCTACCCAGCCCCACTACCGCTATTAGTTGTACTATCTTCTTTTTATTCTCAATTAAGTCCATAAACAGACCAATGCTAGTTGACTCTACAGCACACTTCAGAATTCTTTCATGTAATTTGAACTACAGCAGAAGTACTTTACAGCAGTTTCAATTGTAATTATTAATTTAATGCCTGAGCCTTGACTTTAGTTTCTGACTATTCAAAGGGATATCATGCAACAGCAACATTGTAATGCCGATCATCTTCAGCAACCAAGAAAATGGTGGACCATTCTGCAGGGGCCTCATCGGGGAAGCAGACATCAAATTCTTCATGTCCATAGTGGTCTAGACGAGCCACACGCAGCTTTAGACCCAGACAGTGCCCCAGGAGACACATCTCCACCTGCAAAGACAAGAACAATTTACAATAAATATAATGACAATTAACAAGAACTTTTTACCTTCCCAAACATATAAACAACCACCACCAACTGCACTGACATTCAAAGCCTAAACCACTTGATTTATTCATTGTATTTTGTGAAAAGAGAAACAATTATAATAATGAATAATGCCCATGTTATTATTCAAAGAATTTGTGTGCTCTATACTTTATACTCTTTACTCGATCATATCTTACCTGATCAACACCAGCCGCATCGCCAATTTTGTTCAAGTGGTTCTTCAAAAAGCTGGCCACATCAGGAGAGGTGTCGCGGGCAAAAAGTAGCCATGCAAAAGTGGGGACATCCACCTCATCCCTGATGGCTCGCTGCAGTTCGTAGGACTTGAACAGCATCATCAGCTTCATCCCCTCCATTAATTCAATGTCAAACCTCTCATTGCTGTTGAATAGGTTGACTGTGCGCTTCGTCCTTTCATCTTCTGATGTTAGGGAGCTCATCTCTTCAATCTGTTGTATTACAAACAAATAAAATAGGTAGGAGAAGATAGATGAAGTGAGGTGATGATGAGGTGATGTGAGGTTAGATAAAATGAGAATACTTACTAATTATCTTCAAATTTGACTTCTTCTTCTTTTACATATGGTGTAGAAAGTTTGTTTATAACCTGTGCATAAGTAAAAAGTATTCAGAATATAGGAAAGAACTATTAATTTTGATAAAAAATAAAAACATTTTGATCCATAAAAAGTACATCTATATTATAATACACTAACGACCCGAAGTGTTTCCGTATCTCTTCCGATGTTACAAAATTCTGTAAGTTGGGCTTTGGAAGGAAGGCGAAGGATGAATCTGGGAAGTGATTCCGCTATGTTGTCTGTTCATTTGTAGTTTGAGGGCATTTTCTTCTGAAAATTTCGCTTTCACGGAATCGCACGAAGTATTCAAGAGTCTGACAGGAAGTCGGTCGCATCTAACTGTCATGTGACTTCCGTCTCCTTCAAACGACGACAGCGAACTAACACAAGAATTGTGAGTGAATGGAATCTCTTCTAATCATTACATTATCACTTATGGTATGCATACTTATGGTATGCTCCCCTGATAACTACGTTTAAACTGTAACTGGTATAACGTATTTGTCATTGAGATTGTGCGCTTACAATGTCCTAACACATAATTTTGTTTACAGTGTGCGCCCTTCCTTCTCTCTGCCATTATTCTGTTTTAAATGTTTTATTTTTAGCGCTCAATTCCTCCAAGTTTGCTTTTTCATTGTAATCTTTGTTACATTTGATTTGCCTTGGCTTCTGTTTTTATGTATTTGCCTCCTTTTTCTATTGATTATTGATGTTGTCATATAATGAGTCCCATAAGTAATAATTTTTTCATAGCCTGCGTGGCATTTTTTCCTACTCGCCGTTTTGCATGCCCATGGGTGGTAAGTGCCAACAATGCAACGTTAGTCACTTCTGGGCATGGAGCTTTTTATTTGCACGGAACGATGATTTGAAATATTTGCCTTCGGTATGTATTCCCCTCCTCTCCCCCCACCCCCCTGACCCCCTCTCCTACTTCTCCGCCTTCCCCATCCCATTATTGTGTGCTTAGTCATACCGCTTTAGGACCACAAAAAATTGCTGTTTCCGATAACATGACTAAAAAAAAGTAAGGTCAGTTGATCAGCGCTAATTTTTTTTTGTTTTTAATTTTGGTTAATTATTTGCATGAAAAACCTATTGCAGAAAATAATAACAAATTTATACATCTTTTTTGTGTTGTTTGCACAATTTTTTTTCTAAGGTCGGCCCCCAAAAGCTAGTGTCGGTTAGGTGATTGGGCACAGGCATTTTTTTTTTTGCCTTAACATAGGATATCGATCTTAAAATTTGTTTTCACATTTTATGTATGTGATATTTACATATTTACACTGATTTTAGGATTTTTTTACATGTATATATGTATTTGTTTATAAATATTGGTAAAGCATTTATTGATTAGCTATTTATTAATAGATTGATTAAATATTCATAGATTAAGCATTTGCTAATTAAGCATTTATTCATTGGCTATTTATTAAGTTTTGAATTTTTTTTAAAGTTGGGCTTTTAGTTATTCTGGGAGCTGGGCTTTGACAGGAAGGTGGAGGATGAAAATGGGACGAGATTATGCTATGTGGTTTGTAAAAATACAGCTTAAATTTGTAGTTTAAGAACATTTTATTCTGAAAATTGGCTTTCATGAAATGTCCCGAAGTACTCCAAGCCTAACAGGAAGTGGATGCAAAATACATCACCATATTACAAATATTTGTTTTCTTTTTCAGACGCATGGCATCCAAATCACTGTGAGTGGCACAGATAGGTTCTTGGTCATCTTTGCTAAGACTTAAAACAACAAAGTTCTTTCTACATTATTTCACCATGCCACAATATTGTAATTGCTTATATATTTCACTGTATTTATGTTGTTAGGTAAATCATTAAATGTAATCGTCATATGCTTGGATCAACAATGCAGTTGTTCTGAATTTTGTTAGTGTGTAAATTCATTAATAAAAATAAAAATTTTCAAATACAAAATATGTCTCTATCTTTCGGCACCCTTGATCTTTCTTAATGAGCCATTTCTTGTCCGGTTCATATGAAGCACGCGTATTGCTAGTATTTTTATGTACAGTAGAAAAGTGATCAGAATTTGGGGTAAATCTTCCACATGAAACGGCAGGGAGATGAGGAGATGGATGGATGGCAGGGTGTAAGAAAAAATTGTTCTACAAGAGAAAGGCCATTCTGACCAGCACTGTCAATTTACCAAATTGTCACGTCCTCAAATAAAATTCTATTTCCAAGCATGAAGCACATTCAGTTCATTTTTTTGTGATGAAATGTGCTTTACAAGTTTTACATACTACTAATTATTAGTAGTATTAGTATAATTATAATATATGATGGTGTTATAGTAGAACGATCAGTAACATCCAACAGAACACAGCACGTACCACAGTGTACAGTGACAATACGCAGTGGGCAAGCTTGTTGAATTTATCCTCATCATCGGCCCAGGACAATCGGCCAGCAAAGGTCCAGTCCACTAGCCCTGAACTTTTGTCTGTCTCAATTTCGTGAAGACGATCGATGATAGAGATGACCCCTGGCCATTGCTGCGTGACCCTGTGACCTTTGACCAAGATCTGAAACAGTGTGCTACGCAATGCACAGTAGTTGTCTCCTCGAACTCGGCGTATCCGATGGCAGCTGAACAGCTCTGGTATTGCATTGTAGCCCTGTAGAAAAGATTTCATGTTAACAGGAGAGAAAAAGTTTGTTCAAAACACTAGGGGTAGGTTAGCATTGCCCACAGGCAATTGAAATACACAACAGCATCTTGCTTCATGTTAACATTTTATAATTATGTAATCTTAATCTGCACAATGAAAGGTCAAGAATTACATATAATTCGTGGATGTTGTGTGTATTACATCAATTTCAAACGCAAACCTATCAATGATGAATAAGGAATAAGGAAAAAATTTATCCAAATGATCAGCACAGAGGGTATTGCCAGGTTCCTGTAATAGAATCAGACATGAGATTCCGAAAAGTTGAAAAAGTCTGAAATGTTGGCAGGGGTCCAGGGGCAATGTCAACTTCTCCCAAATGCAGTAACAAAAAATAAATTAATAATAATAATAATAATAATAATAATAATAATAATAATAATAATAATAATAATAATAATAATAATAATAATAATAATAATAATAATGGGGGGTTGGATGATTTTCAGTTGTCAGGTGGTTGATAAGACATGCCTTCCCTCTCGAAGCATATTTGATGGTGTCTTGGCAGAAGTCACAAATCGCTTTTCCGGCAACGTTCACTTTCGAAATTGAGTCGCCAACTCGCAACTCCACTTCCTTTTTCCCCTTAGGCAGCACCAACGTTGTTTTAACTGTAGCCTCAAGCCACAAAGGACCCCACTTGTTTTTCAGTCCTTTATCAATCTCCACCGCAAGGGCAAATTCTTCTTTTTTCAACTTTCTGATCATTTTGACATGTGCTATGCCACTGATCAAAATGGCGTCGATCGGCGAGTCTCGGAAACTATCGGCAATCTTCGACGCTACAAACAGTGGAATTTTCCATATTAGTGAGGCACTGTAAGGGATACAATTATAATCATCGTTTGAAGCTTTGAAGCATCTTTCTCAATCGACCCTTATGGGGCTTCACAAAAGTTTTCTCTTTCCCGGTCAGGGTTACATTCAAACTAAAACTATGCCCGTCTCAGTAATCACTTTCATGCAGTTTTGTCATCGTTGACGCCGTGATTCAGTGGAGTGAATGCCCGCTTGTGTTAATGGTTTTGTCTTCCTTTGAGTTTGAGTCAGGGCCAAGGCGAGCCACACTGTATTCGTGGATTTCGGCTGTGGCCAACAGCCTGGAGAGGATTGGGCCCTGCCAGGTCTTTTTTTGCCCAAGACACAACACATGATGAGGCTATCCACTAATTCCATGCCGGATCGGTCGTCGCCCGGCTACACAAGGACCGCGCCTTCCGTTGGCCACCAGGATGGAGGTGAAAAGTATGCTACTGATGGACAAATTAGCAAGATCCGCACGAGAAACAACATCGTCATAGGAACCTGGAATGTCAGGACCCTAACTGCGGAAGGAAAATTAGAAGAACTGGCCCACGAGCTGGACCACTATCGATGGAACGTTCTAGGTATCAGCGAACTGCGCTGGAAAGGCCTAGGTGAAACAACGACTGACAAAGGCCACAAGCTCTATTTCAGCGGTAGAGATGACAGGCACGAACACGGCGTTGGATTCTTGGTCCACAAGAACATTCTAGCCACTGTCATGGGTTGCCGCCCAGTCTCCAGTAGACTCATTACCATCCGTCTGAGAGCAACCCCTTTCAACATTACCATCATCCAGGCCTATGCCCCAACATCAGACTATGAAGACAGCGAAGTGGAGGATTTTTATGAAAATATACAGGCGGTCCTTGACCAAGTGCCGAAGAAGGACATAGTCATAGTGCAAGGCGACTGGAATGCCAAGGTTGGCCAAGATGCGCACCACAACTGGGGAGACACATGCGGACCCCACTGCAACAACGAGACAAATGACAGGGGTCTGAGGCTATTGGAGTTTGCCAGATACAACAATCTGGTACTGGCAAACACGCTTGGTCTCCACAAAAAATCCAGACGATGGACATGGCACAGTCCCGGCGGGGAACATCACAACCAGATCGACTACATCATGGTCAAGAAACGCTTCAGATCAAGCATCAACATTGGCAGGACACGCACTTTTCCAGGAGCAGACATTGGAAGTGACCACGATCTCGTGATGATGTCTTTCCGGCTCCATTTGAAGAGAGTAAATACAGCAAAGTGCACTAGGCTGAAGTTCGACCTGGACAAACTGCAAGACCCGGAGGTGGCAAAAATATTTCAGGCCACAATTGGAGGGAAATTTGCACCACTGCTTATTTTGGGGGCAGGCGAAGTAGATGTCAAAACCATGACCAATACCTTCAACTCAGCTGTAACAGATGCCGCCACTGAGATCCTTGGCAAGCACCGACCAAAGAAGAAGCCGTGGATCACACCTGAACTTTTGGATCTGTGTGATAAACGAAGAGAGTTAAAAAAGAAAAAGAACACCTCACAGGGAGCTGATGTCTACCGAAAAATCAACAATGACATCCGAAAAGGCATGCGCACAGCAAAGGAGAACTGGATAGAAAATCAATGCCAGGAAATAGAGAACAATCTGAACAAGAACAACAGCAAGAAGGCCTACCAGACTGTGAAGCGGCTGACAAGTGTTAAACAGCCCAAAGTCTCCACTATCCAAAGCAAGTCTGGCATTTGCCTTACAGAAGAACAAGAAGTCTTGGACAGATGGACAGAGTACTGCTCTGACCTTTACAACCATACACCAAATGGAGACCCATCAGTTCTAGCATGTCCCGAGAGCAGAGAAGAAGAAGAAATCCTCCCAATTCTCCGGGAAGAAGTTGAGGCAGCAGTGCAATCGCTGAAGAAAGGGAAGTCAGCGGGAGTGGACAACATACCAGCGGAACTGCTACAAGCAGGAGGAGAAGCGATGACTGATGCTCTCACCATTATCTGTAACAAGATCTGGCAGAGTGGGGAATGGCCTACACCATGGACCCAGTCGCTTGTCATCACTCTTCCCAAAAAAGGTAACCTTCAGGAGTGTGAAAATTACCGCACCATCAGCCTCATCAGCCATCCCAGCAAGGCCCTCCTGAAAATAATACTCAACAGGTTGAAACCACAAGCTGAACAAATCATAGCTGAAGAACAAGCAGGATTCATGGCAGGGCGAAGTACCACTGAACAGATTTTCAACCTCAGAATAATCTGTGAGAAATACCTACAGCACCAACAACATCTATATCATGTGTTCATAGACTTCAAGAAGGCATTTGACCGAGTCTGGCATGCAGCCCTATGGGCAACCATGAAAGTGTACAACATCAGCCCTAAAATTATAGAAGTCATCAAAAGCCTGTATGACAAGGCTACCAGTGCAGTCCTCCATAACAGCGTCATCGGGAACTGGTTCAGAACAACAATCGGTGTGCGTCAAGGATGCCTACTCTCTCCAACACTCTTCAACATCTTCCTAGAGCGCATCATGTCAGATGCTCTTGCAGATCACGAAGGCACAGTCAGCATAGGGGGCAGAGCAATCTCCAATCTTCGTTTTGCGGATGATATTGATGGATTGGCTGGAGAGGAACAAGAACTTGAACAGCTTGTACAGAGGCTTGACACCACCTCCAGAGCTTATGGAATGGAAATAAGTGCAGAGAAGACCAAAGTGATGACCAACAACACCAATGGCATCAACACGGACATCAAAGTACAAGGCCAATCCCTCAACACGGTGCACAGCTTCAAATATTTAGGAGCCATTGTGTCAGACAATGGGTCTCGACAGGAAGTCCTCTCCAGGATCGCACAAACAACTGCTGCCCTGACAAGGTTGAAGCCCATTTGGAAAGACAGAACCATCAGTCTACATTCTAAAGTAAGACTGCTGCGCTCTCTGGTCATCTCCATCTTCCTATATGCTTGCGAAGCATGGACCCTCACAGCAGATCTCCAACGAAGAATACAAAGCATGGAGATGAGGTGCTACAGAAGACTTCTGTGCATTTCCTATACCCAACACATCACCAACGTTGAAGTCCGACAGACCATCACACAAGCCATTGGACAACACGATGACCTGCTCACAGTGGTGAAGAAACGGAAACTCCGATGGTATGGCCACGTCACCAGATCATCAGGCCTTGCAAAGACCATTCTGCAAGGCACAGTGCAAGGAGGTAGAAGAAGGGGGAGACCGAAAAAGAGGTGGGAGGACAACATTCGAGAATGGACTGGTTTGACACTGAGCGAAGCCATGAGGGCTGCTGAGGACAGAGAAAGATGGACTATGCTGGTTAAGCGATCATCTGTGGTGCCCCTACGACCTTCGGGTTATGGGACAGGATAGGATAGGATAGGATAGGATTGAGTTTGAGACTCAGCGATGTCAGCCCTAAATCTTTTAACTCTTACCCCCCTCCCCCCCCCCAAATTTTCTCACCGGATTTGGATCGATCTTAAAAATGACCCTGGCGACCTCTGAAAAATCGGATTTCCGCCAAAAGTCGGAAGAATCTCATGTCTGTAGAATTATACACATATATCAGTCATTTTTTAGTAAGTAGTGCTAGAAGTATTAGCTTGAGGACAAAGCAGGCTGTGAAACCTTTCTGAATGTCCTTTCTTTATACGAATAATATTATAATTAAATTACATTTACAATATATAAAAAATCATAATTATTTTAAAGAATACTGCAAGTAAGTTATCAGAGCTTATTCTAGGGCGCGGGATGCGCGGGATCACGCACAAAAAGTTTTTTCCCGCAAAGAAATTCGATGAGCGCGTTCGCGATCCCGCGAAGACTGGAAATATCCCGCTACATGTCTTGATCGAAGCGGGCTTTACTGTGACGTTTCTGTCGTCTGCTAGGGCGTAGCGGAAACTGGAGTTAAACGGAAGTTGCTCTCTTGTATATATCAGGGCTTCCAATGGTCTGAGATAAAAAAGGAGGAAAATGACCGAGTGACGAGGTCACGAGCGCACGACCCCCAACACTGTCACAACACTGTCTGCTATAAAAGAAACAATTTTATTAGTGAGAGTGAAGTAGAAGAAATAAAATAAGTGATTTACAAAAGGTTTGATGTAAGGTCTCACATGAATAGAGAATAATTAAGGCAAATATGGAATTTACCACATTTTAACGATCTTAATTGCTTCATATCTTAAAAGCAAAAACTGAAGAAAAAAATGGAATGTTCAGCAAAAAGTGACTTACCAAAACAAAATCTGCAATTAGAAGATATTTTTCTTGTGCAGCTGACTTAGTAAAACCACAATGAATTCAGAATACAATACAGAATACAATCCTCACTAGCAAGTCACTCATGGTCTACTCTGTTAGTGTTACATAGAATGTTCATAATATTAAACTACTCCTACTAGTTCTGCTTTTACAAAAAATTATGGTCAAATGCATACACAGTTATGGTGATGAAAAATGGTTTTGCACCTTTTAGGCCATCAGTATTAGGAAAGGCATTTGGCAGTGAAACAAGTCTAAATTTTCGCTTTTTAAAAATGTTTTTCCAGTCGGCAGGAAAAGATAAGGTTGCAAACACAAATGTATGTACACAGATCCATGCTCATCGCACAACATAAAGTAGGCTACTGTGCAAGTTGAAAACTTGATTTCGTTCGAGCACAAGATGCAAAACGCGTGTCCGACACGTGGAATCTTTCGGATATGTTGACTCAATTATTCTTCTTCTACCTCCACCTCCATCCAGTCCCATCTCCACTTGTTTTTGCAAGAAACATCGTCAAACTTTTGGCCGCGTTGAACTAAAATTCGACCCGCCATTTTTGCCTATTCGCAAACAGAACGATGATCCGTTTCCAGTCTTCGAAACCAGCCAATTACAGATCAACCAAACTGAGACTGTGTTACGGATATTTTGTGTTACGGATATTTTGGAGCCCCTATGAAATTTTTACCTCGGCAGTTTTCTACGGCGGAACTTTAAAATTTTTCGGCTGAAATTTTTTTTAAATGGCGGAAATTCGCCGAACGGCGGAAGATTGGAAGCCCTGATTATATATATATGCGATGTGTCTCAAATTTTCATTGGCCGATGCTATTCTTTTTGACCAATCACCTTTCTTCTGAGTGTGGCATCGATGAACCTGACCGGTTGGAACTGGTTTACAATCAGAATCAGAATGGCTTCGAAAAAGCGCACCCTTTTCGACTTCGAATTCAGTGGAGGAACTGTGAAGAAAACAGTCACACTGTTTTCCCATGACTGATCTTCTAAAATAGCAGAGCTTTTATGCAACAGTTGTGAAAGCAACGTTACAGATACCAGTTTGTGATATATTTTGTCTGCGATTTGTGTGTACTTACTGTTTTGAGAGAATGCGACACTTGACTGTTTCACAGTTTATCCAGGAACATCACGGGAGAAAACCGATATGGATATTTGTTTGTGTGGACACCATATATATGCCGAGAAGACGCCCCCACTGTTTTGGTCAGAGGGGGGCCTAATCCCCCCCATTTTTTTCAAGGAAGGGGGGCCTGCCCCCACTTCTTCAAAATCCTAGAATAAGCTCTGAGTTATACGATAAGGCAAGAATTTACTGGGCTTGTTTCGTGGTTTAGTACCTGTTTGATGGTCTTGGCCTTTGCTGTGTCACCTTTCCATTCCCTCTCTGCATAGTCTGTGATGGAAACTGGCTCTTCAATGTTCACAATCACCCCTGTAACAAGAATATGAACTAGAGGGGCAAATTCCATATGACTCATATGCTGTTTATGAAACATGAAAATGACTGCTCTGAAGAAAAAAAAACACACAAAATGAGACAGTGGCATTAAAATGCAAAGTAAAACCGACTTTGATCTTTCTAGGCTCTTGACCTTGAGATGACCTTGACCTCAGGCTACAAATACACTCATGTAATATTAAATAAACTACAGCAAAAGCTGTATTATGCCCAAAAACAGTGACCTTGGGATGACCTTCACCTTCAGTGACCTTGAACTTGGGATGACCTTGACCTTCATGTGACCTCTCATGCTGTGTATGATCAAATAACCCAATGTTATTGCATACTAGATTAAATGCGTGTATGTTGGTATAGATCGCCACGCTTTGAGCCTGAATTATTTGGGGAAAGGAGCGTACAGCATCCTGTATTATTATTATTATTATTATTATTATTATTATTATTATTATTATTATTATTATTATTATTAAATAAAGCCATTCCATTGTACGATGACCTATTTCTTCTTTTTTTTTTTTACATGGCCTAAAATGACCTTGACCTTCAAGATCAACGCAAAAAAGGAATAAATATTAAAGATCGATCTATCATCTCTAAATACAACAAGTTTGAACTTTATTTCTCTCATTTAGGGTCAAGGTAACTTCTTCATTTAGTATACAAATGTGATCATTTTAAATTCCAATTTTGTACTGTACATCTTGCTTGTTTTATTCTATTTTACTATATAAGTCGCTGCCTAAATAGCTACTATGGCTCGGCAGTTTTTGTTTTCTGTTAATAAATCATCATCATATATTTTGGGTTGCTATCCAGAAGATTCTTCAATTAGTTGATATTTTCAGCAAATTTTATCCTAATTGGGAGTGGCCGTAGGAAAGTGTTCCAGTTTCCCACTACCCTATTTGCAAATGAGTACTTCCGAATATTAGTTCAACTATAGTTAACCACCAACTTACCCTACTGATTTTTTTGTCTGGTTGTTAATGTGAAATAACTTGAAAATTGACTTTATATATTGTGTTAAAAATTATATACATCTGTATTAGATCTCCTCTAACTCTAAGTCTTTTTCCCATAAGTGTTGGTTTATAAATGTTCTAAATGACATGTTTGCACGTTCCGGCAGAATTATTGTGACTCTTTGCTGAACATGCTCAATCCTGGCTGAAGTTCTCTTTAAAAAGCCGAGAACGCTCTTTCTTTACACATATATTGCATGGCAGATAATTCATACATGTATCTAAGTTTAACTCTGGTTTAGTTAAAGTTGACACATTCATTTTAACTCAAGGTTTTTTAACAAACAAGAACTGAAAGAAGGAAAAGTGAAAACATCAGTTCTAACTGTAACATAACTTTATTTAAAATAATAAATGAATAAATAAAGTACAAATATGACAGACAACAGGACTGTACTGTGGACATTTCAAAAAGACTCACCTTTTTGTTGGCTGTGGTCAAAATCCTCCTGTGTGACTCCATCAGGACCCACAACAGCATTGTTCTCCCTCTGCTCCAAACCCTCCTCTCCTCCCACTCCGCAGTCCCACGAATACTCCATACTGCTAGCTCGCGAACTGCGACTCGAGTCTGATCGACCTCCAACACTGGGCAAGCGTTCCCATTTTGTCCTAGCTGGCCGGTGACTGGGAGAAGATCGAGTGACTGTTCGTCCTCGGCCACTAGCAGGGAGAGGAGCAGCAGTATGAGAGACGAGGGGGTGATATTGGGAGGGATGCTGGGCTGGAGTAGGTAATGTGGCAGGCTGGTCCCTTGAGTGATCCTTGTCCTCTCCCCCGTGTATCAATTCATGCAGCTTAGACGTAATGGATTCAAACTCCCCCTGAATGTCATGGAACTCAGTCTCTAGACACTCCAGGTTCTTGATGGTGCAGTCCTCCACAGCAATAGGTTCAGCAGAGGACAGGTCTTCTACCTCTGGGAAATACACCGGTTCACCTATATGCCTGTCTAAACTGCGACTGCGACGTATATACGGGGGAGGGGAGCCTGTGTCTGGCCAGTCTGGGGTAGGAGAGCGAGAGCGGACATAGCTGACAGCAAACTCTGTCCAGTCATGAATGCGCTGCATCAGTTGCTGGTGGTGCTGTCGGTCTGTCATGTTGCTGTGAGCCAAAGGAAATGGAGAGGAATTGTCCCTCTCCTCCTCCCAACCCCATTCCTCTTCTCCGTCTCCACTGCTGTTAAAACTTTGCACAGAATCACAGGTGTCCACAGATTGCCTATCCCCTTCATCCCCCAAACCATGCCCGTGTTTTCTGGCAGCTGCTAGTAAGCGAGAGTCTGTCACATGGCCAACCTTGTGGGCTGGAGAGGACTTGGAGGAAGAGGGCAAGGTGGCTTTGATCACTTTGGGATTGTGAACCACAGATAAGGGAACTTCTTTGCTGCTTTCTTCAGAGTCTAAGGCAGTCACTTCTACCACCGTCCTGTCACCAGAGGCTGAGCTGTTCTGGTCTCCACTGCTGCTAGTCAAGGCAGAGAAATAGCGGTCGTTTCTTTCTTTCAGAGAGGAGGCAGAGTAGTTTTCCTTCAGCGACATGCTCAGCTCCCCATCTCCATCCTCCTCAGTTTCGTTACACTCAGGCAGAGTTTCAAACCCTGACTCAGCTGTAGAGTAGAAAGAATCGCGGATGTTGGCCTCGTAAATAGACGAAGGACTCAAGTCGGAGCTTCCAGTAGACTTGTTATCTCTGTCCATGCTATAACGCACATCCAGAGTGTTTCTGACGTCCGGCACCTGCTTGGTGCTGGCCAAGTCTCTTTCCACAAGAGACCGCCGAACGGGCTTGCAGCGTGTCCCGTTGCGCCGCATGCGCACCCCATCCGCCACCATCTGCATCTGTTGCCGTGGTGACAGAGACTTGCCCCCAAGTGCCACTCCATATTGCGGAGAGTAGAAGACAGCGGGAGTGGAGGCTCCGCTTGAGGTGTTGCCCATGGCTCCATCGACACCACTGTCAGAGGAATCCTGACACACAAAGGTGAAAGATCATTTAGTATTTTCAAGGTTCAATGATTGATGATTCATTCTGAAGTCTACTGCTATAGTGAACAATGATTATCATTCAATGAAAACCTACCAAATTAATTTATGTCCTCTGTCACCTGTCAACATTACCATAGCCATTTCTATGTTCAAGTCTTTAAATACAGCTTTAACAAAAGAGCAAAGCCCATATGACTCACATGCTCCTTATGGAACTCGCAATATTTAACATAAAAATGAGTGCCCAGAAAAAACAAAAGGAAATGGCTTCAAAATGTAAAGTAATACCGACTTTGATCTTTCTATCCTCTTGACCTTGACCTCCGGCTAAAAACACACTCAGGTAATATCAATAAACTACAGCAACAGTATTATGCAAAAATAAAGGTGACATTGGGATGACATTGACCTTCAGTGACCTTGACCTTGGGATGACCTTGACTCTCAGGTAACCTCTCATGCACGTTTGATCAAATAACCCAATGATTTGCCTACTATGGGTTAAATAAACATCCATTCCACTGTAAAAATTTCCTTTTTTTGCATGTTTTTGTAAGGCCTAAAATGACCTTGGCCTTCAAGATGAACGTAAAAAAGGAACATAATTGAAAGATCAATCTATCATCTCTAAAAACAAGTTTGGACTTTATATCTCTCATAGTTTAGGGTCAAGGTCACTTCAAAGTACCTATAATTGACTTTGGACAGCTCCAGTGACCTTGACCTTGGAGTGAGGATGACCAAATGTGCATAGGATGTATGTCTCATCGTAAGTTCA
Source organism: Oncomelania hupensis (assembly GCA_036898135.1). Taxonomy (NCBI): domain Eukaryota; kingdom Metazoa; phylum Mollusca; class Gastropoda; order Littorinimorpha; family Pomatiopsidae; genus Oncomelania; species Oncomelania hupensis. The sequence goes on along the minus strand of CM072517.1, from coordinate 24,183,101 downwards.
ATATTAAAAACTTGGAAAAAAAGTGAAATTATGATTTTTTTTTTTGGTTGTTGTTTTAAACCAACATTTGTACTTTGAAGTGAAGTCATTAATTCACTGATCGATCATTTATGAGGTCTTATCTTACCAAGTTTGGTTGTGATAGGTTAAATGGGTTCAAAAATATTAATCCACTTGCAAGTTTTGCACATCCAGACAGCATATGGCGGACACAGATGGACAGATGGACAAATACAAACTTTTGTATAATGTCATTTGGGGACTATTTAGGACTTTTTCGCACAAATTTGCAAAAATATGGATTTTTCTTTTCTTTTTTTTTCTTCTTTTTTATGGGGGGGTAGGGGGGGTGGGGTGAGTGGCTGATTGGAGGAGGGTGGGGAGATGAGTACATACTCACATTCCTATGCATGTGAGGTCATTTCAAAGTACCCATTATGAACTGAGTTTGGACAACTACATTGACACCAACCTTGGGAGTGAGGTTGACCATAATTGCATGGTTGATGTGTCTCACTGACAGCTGTCATGCCTCAAAAAAAATCTTTTCCACTTTCAATAACTTACAAAATTGTGAAATTTTGTTTTAAAAAAAATTATTATTTTGACTAACATTTGCTGACTTTTTGACCTTGACCTTGAAGTCAGACAATTCAATCACTGATAATTTTTGAGCTCTCAAAGCTATACACCATCCTCCCAAGTTTTATTGTGATTGATAAAATAGGTTGGGAGTAATCATCAACGTTAAAGTTTTGCATGGAACGGATGGATGGATGGAAAGAAAGACAAAAAATTTATATATATATCATATTTGGACTATTTAGGACTCATCTCACTCAGATTTGCAAAAACAAAAATAATTTTTCGGTTAGTACATAAGGTTAGTGCATAGACTCACATTGCTATGCATGTGAGTAATTAAAAAAAAAGACTGTAAACAATAAGTATGATTTTTATATTTAAAACCAGAAGCGATATTTAATATGAAGGAGATGGCTGAGGGGGAAAAGAGGAAGGACATGGAGAGAGAGAATCAAAGATAAGAATCACCTCAAGCAAAGCCTAGACACTGTCACAGCACAATTTGTGGACTTATTTCCTCTGCTGTGGGGTTTTCACAGTATCACGAAGAAGAATAAGGAAAACGAGTGAAAAGAGAGAGAGAGAAGTTGAAGTTGAAAAAGTTAATGGGATAAAGGATTTAGGCATAGCCTAATCTTAGTCCTTTAACTTTATGAACATTAACAATAACAGTAACTATAAAGTATAATGTTAAAAATTAAAACACTTAAAAATTAAAACACAGGGAGAGAGAGAATGGAGGAAATAGTGACAAAGGGCGAGAGAAAAGCAGGAGGAGATAAGACTGAAACCATCATCGGTTTAACAAAACAAAAAATTAATAATAATAATAATAATAATAATAATAATAATAATAATAATAATAATAATAATAATAATAAATCGTCTCAAACTAAGTCCAAACAGACGAAATAAAAAATAACGTGAAAGGGAAAAGCAACGAGTCAGGACCTTATACATTTTCATCATAGTGGCTGCTGATGTGTAACAGTTCTCAACCCACGGACCAACAAAACAGTTCAACACGCTATCAGTATCACAGTAAACAACTTCACCGATAGAAAACGTGTACTACAACATCCATGCGTTAAACGGGAGACTTCTGTCTCTCAACTTTGAAGTAAGAAGACTTAAGAATCCAATCTGGTCCAAAGTCTACTTGTACATTAGCCTTCGTCTTGAAGTAGTATTATACTCAGTATCAAAGAAAACTCCAAGGAAGGCACTCACACATAAACGAACTTGCTTTTCACAACAGCAGTCTATCGACCTGACATCAAATTGTATACAGCGTCGTCGAACCTTTGTGACTTACTCCCTATGAAGGGAAGAGTAAATTTATACAGGACTCAAAAGGTTCAACTACGTTGGCACAGCAAAAAGTCTTTCCACATTGACTGCCACGTTCATTTGAGTACAACTGACACACGTAAGCTCTAGCCGAAATATTTGCCAACTCAATTGCTGATAACGGTTACATCTGAGGAAATCACAAAACGATTTTAAAAAAAAAAGTTTAAGCACACAAGGCAAGGAGCACAATCACTCATGCTACGACTGTTACGCAACTAACACATTCTTTTTTTTTTTTTTTTTTTTTTTTTGGTACGCATTTTATTTTCCCTTTTAATCGGGAAATTCTGGGCCGCCTCCACTGGGGATAGGCGTAGTCGCAGCCTGTGGCGCGCCCAAACCAAACCTACCTACTATTAGTTGTGTTTTTGAAATTTTGCTGGTGGAGCAAACCGGAGTACCCAGAGTAAACCCCCGAAACGTTGCCCGAGTCGAAAGTAAATAATATTCGGAGAAACATAACGCCCAGATGCTGGATCGATCCCACACCTGTCGGGCGCCACTGGTTTCTGGCCTGTGGACGAGGCAAGTTAGTCCCGCCTTAGACCACTCGGCCACAATGCTCCATTTCTCAATACAATAAATACAATCACTGAGGTTCTGTGCTCAGCTTGTCTTCACATTCTTTAATTAGTTAAACCTGCCAGTGACCTTAAGAGATGGAACTATGGGTGGTATGCCCAATATAATGAAGGCAAGCCAAAACTGTTTCTTCTTTACGAGTGGACGCAAAGTTAGGCAAAGAAGCAGACAAATCTGGAAGAATTTTGAAATAATTTGTTATTGATTTGATTAGACCATTCGGTCAGCCACAGCTGTTTACAATAAAAGCCAGGCTGAGTCATACAACGCAGGTCAGAGTATGTAACAAACTGGAAAATCTCTGAAGGGAAATCTAGATGCAGAGCTTCTTTAGCCACTTTGTCCACTGCAATATTTCCGCGGATGCCCATGTGACTAGATACCCACATAAAAACTATCTTTTTACCCTCAGAAATAAATTGTTTGTGGAGGTCATGGATCTCTGCCAGAAAAGGGTGCAATATCTTTCTCGTGGAAAGAGCCTGAAGTGCTGACAGTGAATCAGACATGATAGTCATTGATTAAAAACGAGGTTCTTTTGGATTGATAAACCTGTTTCAGAGCTAGATGAAATGCCTTGAGCTCAGCTGTATAAACAGAACAAAAATCAGGTATACGCTGTTGTAAAGGCTGATCTAGGTGTCTCCCAGAGACCGACGCAGCACCAACTGAGTCTCCTTTCTTCGACTCGTTGGTAAAACGTTTTCATATCCTTTATACAATGAACATTGTTCGAAATAAAGTTGCTTATAAACAGCTTCGGAAGTTTCTGTCTTTTTGAAGGATGTGAGAGTGAAGTTGATAAGGGGTTGATGAGGTTCCAAGGTTAGAGTACAGTTAGCAATTGATCATCATTAACAGAGTCAACATCTATGCCTGCAGTGTCAAAGTGAGGACGTATTCTGATATCAAAAGGAGGAACTTCTGTCGGTGTGTTGGAGTATTTAAGCGTAAATAAAGGGTTTAGAACACAATCATAAGCGGGGCTTTCAGGGTTTGCTTTTAGTTTGAGAAAATAATTCATGGCGAGCTGAAGCCTGCAGATCTCCAAGGGGAGTTCGCCAGCCTCAGCGTAGAGACTTTCCTTCGGTGAAGTGCGAAACACCTCCAGACAGATCCGAAGACCTTGATGATGGATTGGATCCAAGGCTTTCAAATAGTCATTCCTAGCAGAACCATATACAATGCTATCATAATCCAATTTAAAGCGTACCAGAGAACGATAGAGGAGGAGCAGAGTTTCCTTGTCTGCTCCCTAGTCTGTGTGGCTGATAACTTTCAAAACGTTAAGGCCTTTCTGGCAGCTTTCCCTCAGGTATTTAATATGCAGCAGAAAAGTAAATCTGCTGTCAAAAATAATACCCAAAAATGTTACTTGTTTAGAAACTTTGATGGGTTGACCATAAACATGGAGAGAAGTGTTCTAAACCTGGTTCTGTTTGTGATGAAAATGAATGCATTCGGTTTTAGAAAGCGAAAATTGGAAGCCCTTTTTGTTCTACCCACCCCGGAATTTTATCTATGCAAAGCTAAAGTTGATGCTCCACACCTGCCAAGGTCTTACCCTTAGCCGAAATGGCGAAATCATCAACAAACAAGGATTTATCTATGCAAGATTTGATGTTTTGAACTATGTTGTTGATCTTAATGTTAAATAAAAGAGGAGATAGAATGCTACCCTGAGGGACACCCATCTCCTGCTCAAAAGGATCTGATGAGGTGGAGCCTAAGTCGGATCTGAAACTTTCAATCAGTTAAACAATTTTCTATAAAAATGGGTAAGTTACCATGGAAGCCCAAGAGTTCTAGATCTTTTAGAATCCCGAAACTTCCAAGTCGTGTCATACACCTTTTCTAGATCAAACAACACAGAATTATAAAATATCAACAAAATAAATACATATAAAATGCCTACATTGCTAAATAATTATACCATAGGAAGCCCTAGTGATTATTTGGCAGAAAGCGTCCAGTATTCCCAAGCTGACCCAACAGACCTCATGCACAAATGAGGATTTTGTAAGAGTTTTCAAGAAAAAATGGTAGGTTACTGGTGTATTGAAGAAGATATATAGTTGATTGATAGAACAAAGTAGGCATGAGAAAGAACAAAGGAGAAAGACAGCGACAGTGGGAATTTAAAGCACTACATTTTTAGAAAGTGGGGATACTATTTATACAGAAACCCCCGGCGTCCCTACGTGGGGGGGGAGGGGAGAGGAGAGAGAGGGATGGAGGGAGGGAGGGAGGGAGGGAGAGAGAGAGAGAGAGAGAGAGAGAGAGAGAGAGGAACAACACATAGTCTACTTTTAGGTAAACTTTTAACGATAAATTACTGTCACAAGACTTGATTTAACATTACAAATGTTAAAACCAATAAATACAATTCGATACGTATGAGAAAGTTCATCCCCTACTCGTAAATCAAAAATAAGAAAACACCATTCACATTACCTTTTTTATTGCATATCCTCGAAATGAAAATCCAAACCGAAATTTAGTAAATGGCACAGAAATATGAACATGTTTCTCAAGTCTCTTCATATCTGTAGGTATTAGCCTCATCATTTCAATAAATATTATAATTTAGTTTTTGAAACTCAATCCCTACAAGTGTAACCACTTGGTTGATTTTGGCACTGTGGTACAGAAACTTCTTTCTCAAAGTCCACTGAATAAGAAGTTACAAATTTGACAAGATCGAACGCGTCACAAAAACCAAAGTTCTATACTAAAAAAAAACCAAAAAAAACTCCGCTATGTTCACAAATACTAACTGTACATGTATGTAGAAACTCTTAACTGGTTCCCACTTTCAAATTTAGACCTCACGGTAACAGACCCCACGGTAACACAGAAACTGAAAACACAAACTCGAAAGTAAGAATTCCCTGTTTCGACAGATTTAATAAAGCTTCGAAGGGAAAGCGGAAATCCAACGCCGGAAAGTCCAAAGTGGTACAACAACAACGTGACAGTTGTAATGGCTCATGAACAAAGCCCTTTTACCTTGCCCTGTAGTTGGTTGATGTCACTGCTAAAATTGGCTGTGGCCTACACTCCCTTAAGTAAAAAAGTTAATTAGTCACCATCACATGTTACGAGCCGTGGCTTTTATCCACTAGAGTAGAGATAGTAAACTGTACTTAACGTCGTGATTCATTGCAATGGGACATTCCACATAGTGACTTTAGACTGCTGTATACAGGTTTAATATCTAGCGATCTGCCGATCATAATACAAGTAGCACTGCACTATACATTAGCCTGTTATAATTTCTTTTGGGGTTAATACAGATTTGCTGTATTATAAAATATATAAAATGTAAAACTAACAGTTGGACAAAATTTAAAATAGCAATTTGCAACCACAAAATTTTGCTGTAAAACATGACATCAAACTAGTCTGTTAAATTCACGTAACTGCTTGCCCTGGTTTACTTACTGTATGCCATCTTGCTAGTCAGTGGAAAGCCTTGTACATACTTTATGTTCCACAATGCTAAATTCATTTCTTTGCTATAAATACATTTCATTGCTTGAAGAAAATGTTATATATATAATACGTTTCATAGATTAATTTATATATAAATATATGAAACATTAAATACTAGGTCTTAGAAAGTGCTAGATTTATTACGCATGTGTGACAAATATTGGTCAAAATAACATACATTTAAAATAAATAACAAACAAAAAGGTTTTTTTTTTTTATTAAAAGGGGAAATAATGATGGGGATCTCCCATCTGTTAAACTTTAATTTAGTTGCAATATTAAAATGGAAGGACATTTTTTTAACAAAATCTGTTAAAACTAGGCTGGAGGATGGGGAAATTAATATTATTTTGTCCAAATATAGACAGGAAAAGTAAAAACAAATTAAATGAAAGGTAATTAATATGGTTGTGATGTATGAAGCCTGTCTGGTTTATATTGCTTTTCACCATTATCTGTCACCCTCTTTCTCCACTCTCTCTATTTTTAGCAATAACATACTCTTTACGCTTGTTGCAGCGAACGTTGTATAGCATAGGTTGTTTATGCTCTTCTAAAATAGATCAACACAACTACATTAGTACTGTGTGTGTGTTTGTGTATTAGTCATGCGAGGACCAGGTGAGAATGATCGGTATTGCCCAGCACAATAAAACGGTTGCATCTGAACACAAACAGCACTACCCCCTGATAAAGCTAACGACATAATAAAACAGCCAACGTCTAAAGAACTGTGCAAGGAGAAAGACGATCAATGTGACTAGATTACATTATTGAAGAACTACTGCAAACAGTAATACTGTTCGTTAAATAATGTACAGAGCACAAGTTCATAAAATCTGCAAGCTGTGGATTACATTACATTACATTATTATTGCTTTATAGGTCCAGCGGACTCTTCCGAGCCAAATCAGGACCAGACAACCCCTGATCCGCATAAAAGATCTGCTGAAACAACCCTAGTGGTAAAACTGAAGGCTCTCCACCAGCCAGTCACTTTACAATAAAGACATCCCACGCAGGGGACGCTGAGGCTATACTCTCATTTATCGAACCCCCGTTTACAAAAATAAAATAGAATACAAATATCATTATAAATTATCCACAAAACACATACATATAAAATGCCTATATTGCTAAATAATAACATCATAGGAAGCCCTAGTGACCACCTGGCAAAAAGCTGATCCAACAGACCTCACACACAAATAAGGAGTCTTGTCCCGGAAGAGTTTTCAAGAAAAAAGGTAGGTGACTGGTCTAGAGAAGAATAAGATAGTATAGCAGATTGATAGAACAGAGCAGGAATGAGAAAGAACACATGAGAAAGACAGCGACAGTGGGAATTTAAAGCACTCAATTTCCAGAAAGTGGGATACTATTTATACTGAAACCCCCGGCACCCCAACGGGGGTAAACTGTGGATAAACAGTGTTATAGTAATACAGACTATTGCAACAATAAAATAAAACAGGATCAAAGGTGCAAGTGGGAAAGAGGAAAATTATTCTGCCATCCTTTACAAAACAATTTGAACTAGAAATGACACACACACACACACACACACACACACACACGCGCGCGCGCGCGCACACACCCACCCACACAATTACGAGTACATTGTGATTTTTTTAAAAATACCTTGAAATAATAAGTTACCACGAATATTGAAGAAGTCGAATGGCACATTCATTCCCACAAAGCCCTGCTGTTGTTTCCACACCCTGACCTGAACAGTACTTCTCTATTCGAGGGTTCCAGATGATTCCATCCCACCTATTAGATCGTAGCAGCAAGACTGAACACACTGTTTCACTGTCAGTGCCACTGTGCTACGGAAGCTAAACCGTTATTGATCAACTCCTAAATGGGCCTATGACAGCATAGGCACTAGGAAAAATGTTGTACACGTCAATAAAGTGTATTGTACTGTCATTAACTACGCGAGCTGCACAATAACCACACAACGCTTATTAATTTTGAAGCTCAGATCGCGCACAGCATCAAGTATCAATTAAATTTAAAGTGTCGTGCACAAGGCAAGTACGAATAAAATATATTATTGTTAACAGCACCAACTACGACTTGAAAATTATTTTCTTACAGGCTTCAAAGTTTGATGTTGTTGCCGATGTTGTTGGTGGTGGTGGTTCTAGGACTGTAGCTAGTGACATCATTGCTGTTATTGCTACTGGTGGTGATGGTGATGGTGGTGGTGGTGATGATGATGATGATGATGATGATGATGATGATGATGATGATGATGATGATGATGGTGATGATGATGATGACGATGACGATGACGACGATGATGATGATGATGATGATGATGATGATGATGATGATGATGATGATGATGATGATGATGATGATGATGATGATGCCGCCGTTGGCCGAGCCAAGCAATAATAACGAAAATTACGTATTTTCCTTAAACAAACTTACCCAAGACAAGAAATCACACACACAAATTCCAGCTAAGACTGAAACCGACGTAGTACAGCATGTGATACATTTCTCTGCTACTTGTATCCATTGTTCACTGGTCAAGTGCACTATCCATCCGTCGTCAACCGCGGTACAAGTCGTATTGTGGAAGGTTGTGCTATATTAGTGATTGTCAAGCTTTGTCCTGTCTAGTCTAGTCTTCCAGCTCCATGGCAACGCATGACGGTACATGACACAAATGTTTCGAAAACTGTTTTGACTCTGCAGTACCAAAGACCATAATATATCACAACGACCATATACATATATGCTGCTTTTGGTTAGGACTTAGTTAAGTACAGGATCTGACGGCGAAATAATTATTGTTCTACAGGCCCGGACTAGGGGGGGGGTTACAGGGGTTACGTAACCCCCCCCCCTGGCCTGACTATGTACCTTTTTTTTTTTTTTTTTTTTTTTTTTTTTTTTTAAGGGGGCTACGTTACAATCATAAGTAAATCCGGGGAGAAATTTCAACCCTCTCCCCTAGGCACTATAAAAAAATAAATCCTCTTCCACTCTACTCAATTTCAACCACTGATTCTTTTATCACAAGTAACTACATTCTGTTACCTGAGACGCTGTGCTTCCCATAGCTTGAGTCTCTGCATTGTAAAAGCATGCGGCTTGCCTGCAGTGAAGAACATGATGGGAGCACTGAGGGAACTGTCACTGTTTTTCTAAAACTCTCCAAAGAGACAAAGAAAACTTGAAGATACCATCGAATCATCTCAGCCTGACACGACAAAAACAAAGTTTGTTGATCTGTGCAGAACAAGATGGGTAGAAAAACATGAAGCACTGGAGGTTTATACATCTCTCTTTCTGGTTGTTCACGACTGTTTGGGACAAATGTGTGAAGACAGTGACAATTGGGACAGTGAGACTGACCAAGGCAACTGGCTTTCTCCACACCTTGAGCAGCAGTGCTTTCCTCGTTGCATTCATTGTCGTCCGCAATTGTTTGCGTTACTTAAAACCCTTGACAGTGAAGCTGCAGAAAAGGACAAAAGATGTTGTCGATGCCTACAGGGAAATCAAAGCGGTCAGTAACTGCATGTCTTCTATTAGAAGAGATGTCGACACAGCGTTCGTTGCCTGGTTCGTTGAAGTCAGCAAAATGGCGAATGCTTTGACAACTGATGTTATTGTTCCTCGTCAAGCATCCCGACAGACTCTCCGTGACAACCAACCTGCGGCCACTCCAGAAGAATATTTCAAGATTAGCATTGCCATTCCTTTCTTGGAACACCTGTCAATCGAATTGGACTCGAGGTTAAAAAATGCTGACCTAGCAGTTGATGGTCTCTGTCTGGTGCCAAGCACTTTAATAGACAACCAGGATGGTTTCATGCAGGTTCCAGAAGGGGTGAAGACACTGGCAATGTTGTGGGAGTCTGATCTACCAGACAACGCTACCCTTGATGCAGAATACCAAAGGTGGGTTTGCAAATGGCGAAGTGCTGCTGAGAATGCGACAGCTATCATCCCATTCACGGCATCAGAAGCACTGAAACATCGTGACAGGGATTTTTATCCCAACCTGTTCATCATGCTAAAGAACCTTTGCACCCTGCCTGTCACTACTGCCGAGTGTGAGCGTTCAAACAGTCAGTTGCGCAACCTGAAAAACTACCTGCGCTCTACAATGGGGCAACATAGACTCAATGGACTTGCTTTACTGAAAGTGCACAGGGATGTTGATATTGACTTCAAAGAGGCAGTGAACTGTTTTGCCAGAAGATACAATTCACAAAAGGTACTAATGCCGAGGAACCTAGTGCAGCAAGACTGAAAGTGAAAGCAGGGCGGTGATGTTCATAAATTACAAGGTAAAGCTTTATACTGTCAACGATCAACAAAATGTAGTGAATAATAATAGTATACAAAACATCTCTGCTGATAAATAAATGTTCGTGTGTGTTTTTTTGTTGTTGTTTTTTTAAGGGACGGGCAGATGATTATTTTTGTACCCCAGAGTTTGTCATTTCAATTTGTTTAAAAAGCTCAAAGTCCCAGACCATCATAAATGGCTTTTTCAAGGTTCAGATTGCACCAGATTGCACCATTTTGCATCCTTGAAAAAAAAAATTTCCGGGGGGGCATGCCCCCGGACCCCCCTAGAAGGCTCGGCGCTTCGCGCCTTCGCTGAATCTGTAACCCCCCCCCTCAACTTTACCAGGTCCGGCCCTGTTCTACATAGTACAATGATAGACATCAGTCATAAGATAAGATCCTGCTAGATTGCGAAATTAGTACAGGACAGGTATTATCATCACCACCATCACCATCATCATCATCAATCAGATTCAATCAATCATTAATTAATCTATCATCATCTCAATTACTGTTCCTATTTTTTATTATTATTATAATTTTTATTATCATCATCATCACCATCATCATCAGCTGATTTTATAATGCTATGTTTTAAATTGATATATTTATTAGTTTACTTTAATTATTAGGTTTGAAACATAACAAATCAGTTAATAAAACTTTCACAAAATTAAGAGGAAAAGAAGTACAGATAAATAGGTAGCCTATTATTTTTGGCAAGCTTCAAATTCTCTATTCTACAACGTAGTTTTTTTTCCCCTCGCTCTTTAATTATTATTATTATTATCATTATTATTATTATTATTATTATTATTATTATTATTATTTTAAAAAATTACATTGTATTATTTATTACTTCTTTTTTTTTCACACTGACAAAGACAAATATTTCAACGGTGGGTGTTTCTTTTAAAAAATAGCACTAGTCGCAGTACGAAGTCCAGCCAAGGACCTTAAAGAACTTCTACTATGGTGCCGCGAACATGGCTGAGAAAGAGAGTGGAAGTAGATAGGGGAGATTGGAGGTTGGGTGAGAGTAAATAAATGGATTGCGAGTGTGTGGGTGGGTGGGTGAAGGTGTGTGTGTGTGTGTGAGTGTGTGTGTGTGTGTGTGTGGGTGGGTGGGTGTGGGTGTGTGTGTGTGTGAGTATAAGAGAGAGAGAGAGAGAGAGAGAGAGAGAGAGAGAGAGAGAGAGAGAGAGAAAGAGAAGAGAGAGAGAGAGAGAGAAACTTTGAAACTTTGAAACTTTGAAACTTTTTTATTAGGGATAAAGATTTTAGACTAATGATACAGTCTAATCTTCCAATCTGTCCCTTAAGAAATTAACATAATAATAATTAACCTTTAACTTTAACTTGGAAATCACATCACTCACAAACACACATGCACACACAATCACACTAACATCTTCATCATTATTTTTAAACAATTTTAGGCAACTACCCTTTTCCCCATATCCTTCACCCTTATAATAATAATAATAATAATAATAATAATAATAATAATAATAATAATAATAATAATAATGTTACACTCTGTTTGATGATGGTGTTTTCTATCAGTATCTGATTCAGCCCCGATGCTTGAATTCCTGATAGTTGTGTAACTCAGATTCGTTTATTCACACAGCCCGTCCAAACAGCATACAAGTCACAAAGTCGACGTATGAAGTTTTCCACTTTTATTCAGCACACACCAACAACTGCATACAATTCTCAATTCAACTCAACAACTTTCACAGCAACTTTCCAAATCACTATCAACAACTTTTTTACTCTCTCCCAACAGCAACTCGGCACACGATTAAATAACCTCTCTCTTTTCTGGAACGATTTGGTACGTGGTAGAAATGACGCACTGCCACCAATCGAACTAAAGATCGTCATCACTGACTTACGTCATTCACATTTTCTCTACTTCCGGGAACATTCACGACCTTCGATATCCATCCGGAAATTTCTATCAAGAGTAAACACGCATATCCAGAAGATTCTCAAATAATATCGACTAACGCAAATTATCAACGTTATACAAAGCCTCTCCTAACAACAATGCAAACTCAAATCAAAGGTAAATAAACTCTATCATTGAATACTTTGCAAAACGAAACGATTAGATCTATCGTGCGCGCTTTAGACACACTTTCGTTCGTTTCAACGTAACATAACCCCCCACTCAAGAAGAAATTTACTTAATTTCTTTCAACAACGTTGAAACGTAATGCACAAACAAAGTCTTAATTCTGGACTTTCTGAATACTGTCATTGTGCTCAGTTCATTCACACAGAGTCAATGTTCTTCCATCCGCAAGTCTATCTGGATATTGTCAATGTTCACAGTTCATCCACACAGTCAATGTTCTTTACTCACACACTCTGCTGAGGAAGTCTGCACCAACATTGTCTGATCCTTTAATAGATTCTACTCGCATGTTAAAGTTCTGCAAGTACATAGCCCATCTCATGATCCGACTGTTCACAAACTTGGCAGAGTTCAAGTAAGTTAGCGGCTTGTGATCAGTCTGTAGCACGAACTTCACTCCTTGAAGGTACAGTTCGAACTTCCGGATTCCCCATATGATGGCAAGGCACTCTTTCTCCATGGTCGAGTAATTTTTCTCAGCCCTGGACAGCTTCTTGCTGGCGTAACTGACCGGAAATAGTTTCCCTTCGTGTTCTTGCATCAGTATGGCGCCGATACCTTCGTCCGCTGCGTCTGTTCTTAAGACGAATTCCTTAGAAGTATCGGGCAGTCGTAGCACCGGATCCTTCGAAAGGAGGTCGCGCACAGTCTGGTATGCCTTCTCCTGAGACGGTCCCCACTGCACTTGGTTTGGATAGCCTTTCCGCACCAGGTCCGACAAAGGTGCTGTGATGGCTGAGTAGTTCGGTACGAACTCCCTATAATACCCAGCCAATCCCAGGAAAGATCGTACTTGCTTCTTTATTTGGGGACGTGGAGCGTTCAGAATTTTGGTGACGTTTTCTAGCAGAAGCCCTTTTTGTCCTTCTTTCAACGAATGGCCGATAAAGTCGACGTTGTCAGTCCCCAGAATGCACTTACTGGGTCTCACGGTCAGGTTAGCTTCTGTTAGACGGTGAAACAGCTCCCTCAAGGTCTGCAGATGCTCTTCCCAGGTGCGAGTGTGGACCAGCAGGTCGTCCCAGTAACACACCACATTGTCCATCCCTTTGAGCATCTTCTTCATTCCTCTCTTTAGGGTAGCTCCGCTGTTGACCATGCCAAAGGGCATCCTTAGGCACTCGTACGTCCCATCAGGGGTTATAAAAGCAGTCTTTGGTATGTCCTGTTGACGCACGGGGACTTGCCAATAACCTTTGCTGAGGTCAATCTTTGAGAAGATTCTACTCCCCGATAATTGGCGGAAGAGGTCTGCTGCGGTAGGCATCGGCTCAGGGTCGAAGACGGTGATCTTATTAACCTTCCTGTAGTCGATGCATACTCGGTTGCTCCCGTCCTTCTTCTTCACGACCACGACAGGGGACGCGTAGGGGGAACTGGACTCCCTGATGATGCCCATCTTCAGCATCTCATCGATGTCTTTCTTCAAGGATTCACGGGCCTTGAAAGGGATCGGGAAGGGCTTGGATCGAACAGGGATATTCGAAGTGAGGTGGACTTCGTGTTCGACCAAAGTTGTAGAGCCAGGGACATCGCTGAAGTTGTGGGGAAACTCGCCCATAAGGTCCTTGAGCTCCAACTTTTGACCTTCCGTCAAGCTCGGTCCTAGCTTAACATCATCGATGCCTTCTTTGCTGTGGAAGTCTCCCAGTTCCAACAGTTCTTCGCTGTCAAAGCTGTCGTCGGTCACAGCTGCTGTGGCTGCGTGCACAGTCTCTGATGGCCTTTCCACGTACAGCTTAAGGAGGTTGGCGTGGTATATCTTGGAATGCTGGCCGACCTTCACCTTGTAGTCGTTGATTCCCACCACGGTCTCCACTTCGTACGGGCCTTTCCACTGCATCAGCAACTTATTATGATCATTAGGTAGCAGCACCAGCACTTTGTTGCCAGGTTTAAACTTCCTGTTCACAGCCCTACGGTCATAGTAGTGCTTTCCACAGTCCTGGGACTTCTTCAGGTTTTCTCTGGCTATCTCGAGAGTCTGCTCCAGCTTCTCCCGTAGCTCAAACACGTACTGGTAACTGTTCTTCACCTCTGGGGTGTCCACTTCCTTCGTCCACAGTTCTTTCAGGATGTGCATCGGCCCTCGGATGGTTCTTCCGTACAGCAGCTCGAACGGAGAAAAGCCGGTGGACTCCTGCGGTACTTCTCTGTAGGCGAAAAGTAGGGCGTTGATGTAGCGATGCCATTGTCTGGGCTGCTCGCTGCACAGTTTCTTCAGGGTGGACTTCAGCGTAGCATTGAACTTTTCGACGAGCCCGTTGCACATTGGATGGTAGGGTGTCGTAGTTAAATGCCGGATGCTCAGCAGTCTGTTGACCTCCTTCATGCAGTCAGAGACGAACTGCGTCCCGAGGTCTGTCAGAATTTCTTCAGGCACTCCAAGTCTACTGAACATGTCCACCAGTGCCTCTGCTACAGTTTCAGTGTCAATCTTCTTCAGCGGCACTGCTTCTGGGTACCGAGTCGCATAGTCCACTAAAGTCAGTACCCACCGATGACCTTCTTCACTCGGAGGTCTTATTTCGCCGATTAAGTCTAAGGCCACCCTCTTGAAAGGTCGGTCGATCAGAGGCATCCTCTGCATAGGCACTTTCGGGACCCTTCCTCGAGGTATGGTCTTCTGGCAAATGTCACATGATCGGCAGAAACGGCTGACGTCCGCATGAAGTCCTGGCCAGTAGAACACCGCCTGGATTCTGTCTGACGTCTTCTTGATGCCTAGGTGACCTCCCATGATTGAGTCATGCGCTACTTCCATCACCTGGCGCCTTAGGGGTAACGGTACCAATACTTGACGTAGTGGTTTCCCTCCGTTGACCCTCGGGTGCTGGAAGATTCGGTACAGGATCTTGGCCTTCACCTCGAAATAGACCGTGCCACTGCCCTTGGTCACGTGGTCTTGGCGGTTCCTGTACTTGTTTAAAGTGCTGTCAGCTTCCTGGAGCTGGATCAGCTTATCTCTGTCCACGATGGCAGCTTTAGAGTTGTCGGCGACCTTCAGTGGCGTAGACGTCTTGTCTCTCTTGGCCTGGGCCCTGGTGGTAACAGCACCGACGATCTCTGGTCGGCAGGGCTGAGCCGGAGTAACCACATTGTCCCGTAGCAGCTCTGTAAGGTCTCCATCGGGAAATGGCAATGGATCCTCCTCCACAACTTCGACGCGTTGGGTTGAGGCAGGACTCCACTCTGGATCGGGGTCGTCGGGTCGTCTCGCGCCGTCGATATTCCCGATCATCAAATCATACAGCGGCTTCTTCAGGCAAACCGCTTCGACTTCGCCTATGTAGAAAGGGGTATAGACATGAATTTTTGCAACTGGCGCTTTCACACATTTGCTGTCGGCCATGAGTGTCCATTTAGAATCGCCAGTGAATTGTTCTTTAGCGATTAGGTCTTCTCTGACGATGACCCCACTGCAGCCAGAGTCTCTTAACTCTTTCCCTGCCAATCGACGATATATCGTCGATCTGAGCCGCCATGTTTGTGCCAATCGACGATATATCGTCGATTTCAGTATTCCGTTTCGTTCCGGTTTTTTGCGCAGTCCAGTCCAAGTTTTATTTTAACCAAAGAGAGATAACTCTTTCTACTTTCGTTCCCGATCGACACGCTCGTGGTTTCTTCAAATTGATTCGTTTTTAGGGTGTTTTTTGTGCATTTTACTAAGCATATGTGATGGGCACAATCGACAGTGTGTCAAACTCTGCTAATAATCAATATAATTTCAAACTGTAAAGTGTATTTTGATCCTAAATAAATTTTCTTTCTGGTGTGTGAAGCTGATTCAGTGATTGGAATTATTCCTCCAGATTTTTTTTATCACTGTGGTATGTAGAAATATTATTATTTTATTTTATAATTTCAAAAAGATCAACATGCTTTCAAAACACATATTTCAATAACATAATCAAATTAACATTTGTGTGGTGTTTTTTCTTATTCTTCACTCTTTTACCTTTAATTTGATATGAAATATGTCTATTTAACAACTATTATTGAAAGAACAGTAGCTTAAATGCCTAAGGTACTGAACTTTCTTTCCGGTGCCAGAGAAATGTCTGGCACAAACGTGGAAACATGCCTGGCAGGGAAAGAGTTAAGACAGTCACTTCATGAATTCCAACGCGTCCCTTTGAAACAGGCATGTTCTGGACGGTCACAGCTGCGCTGGCGACGACGGAGATGGATTTTCCGTTGGCAAGGAGAAGTTGGCCATCGGATATGCACTCTTGCACGTCCGCAGGGGTAGCTGTGCGCTCGGTCTCACTCGGAAGAATGACGCTCCCGCCGCACACCTGATGGTCAGATCTACTGGTTTGCCGTTGATTGGAGAACCGCCTCTGCCGGTTGCCCGCCGCTGCGTTGTCCGTACTGCTCCGCTGTCCGCTACTTTTGTTTTGAGGACAGTTAGCCGCTCTGTGGTCTGTAGCGTTGCAAGTGAAACAGCCTCTTGAATGCCCTTCCCTGGGAGGTGGCGTGGAGTCCGTCTGTCTCTGGTTCGTCTGGCTCCCCTGGATCTGGTTCACATGGTTTCCAGTCTTCTGAAAATGTTTCGTCGCGCTGGGTGGCCCCAGGGTCTTCCCATGAGCGATGAGATATCTTTCAGCAGCCTCAGTCACATCTTTAAGCGTCTGCAGCTTTTGTATTTCCAAGTGGATCGCGAGGTCCTTAGGGCAGGCGTTGAGTAATTGTTCCCTCACGATCAGCTCATGGAGACTCTCGTAAGTCTTCCCTTTGCCTGATAATTCCACCCACTTGTGTAGATATGATGACAGGCGCTCCACAAATTGCTTTGGCGTCTCGTCTGACTTAGGCCGGCATTCACGGAAGCGTTTACGGTAGCCCTTCTCTGTAAAGTTGTAGCACTGCAACAGGGCCTCTTTCAAGACGTCGTAGTTTTTGGCGTCATCGTTCGACAGACTGGTGTAAACTTCGAGAGCTTGCCCCGTCAGAAGTGCACTTAGTCGAATCGCCCAGTCTCGAGGTTGCCAATTGGAGCTTTCGGCGAACCTTTCGAATCTGGCCAGATAGCTGTCGATCTGGTCCTTCCCGTCGACGAAAGCTGGCAATTTTGGAGCCGTATGGTCGTTGGTGACTTGTGGCGCATGCTGATTGTTTTGGATACGCGCCATTTCTAGCTGGAACTCAAGACGCTTCAGCTCGAATTCTCTGTCTTCACGGCGACGCTGCTCTTCTAATTCTCGTTCTTCACGGCGACGCTGCTCTTCTACTTCTAGACGCTTCTGTTCTAGTTCTATTTCTTTTTCTAGACGCTTCTCTTCCAATTCTCTTTCTCGTATTCTCTCCTGGGATTTGACGTACTCCGTCAGCTGCTTGCCTTTTAGATTTAGTTCAACCCCTTTCTGCCAGAAGTCAGCCATCTTGATGCTTCTGGAAAGTTCTTTTCTGGAAAGTTCTTTTTCTAGAAAGTTCTTGACTGTAGATTTCTTTTTTCTGGAAAGTTCTTGACTGTGCTGTACCTTTCTAGACTGTTCTAGAACAGCACGCTTTCTGCAGTAGCGCTGATGCTTGTCACTAGTCGCTTTCGTTGACGCAGGCCCCGCTGTCCTCGTCGTATGCGACGCTGCACCACGCTGGTGTTGATTGTCGCGTTATATATATAATTTATATTAATATATATATAGATGTTAAAAGATGAATGAACAGTTGAAAGAATTTTATATAAATAGAATCAATTTCCTCTTTGTATTATGCCTAAAAATCGATAAGAAACAAGAAAATAATGTTGAGAAATAGAAAATAAAGAATAAAAGAAATTACTGGCTATTCATTCGTCCTGTTTGCTTTTTTACAACTAAAAAAGAATACCACTGGTTGATGGTTGATGATATTTATTTCATATGATGTGATACAAAAACCCGTGAAATCATGGTTCTAAAGAATTTCACTGTTGATTAAAATTGTCACTTATCTGACGTGGATTCCCTGATGGAGAAGAAGAATTGTCTCTTTTGTTTAACTTAATTCTGTCCTCACGTTTGACCAAAAGGATTATCGTCCAGCTGGCTTCACATGGACGTCAGGGATATGACGAGCTCCATGTCATCAGAAGAATAAGCGTTGAGGATGGAAGTAGGTTAAAACGATCATATCAGGAATCCGACAGTCGAAAATATTATGAAGAAGGAAGCAAAAACAAAAATCCTTTCCCTGCGCACAGACAAATTAACAGGGACTAAATACACAATCTGTATCCTGTTGAATGACCAGCGAGGAACGCCGTTGACGTTGTTTGAATAAGAACCCTGCATATTCACGGGTTATTGTATCTTATTCTCAAAACATAATAATGTTCTTTCCTCGCTGTTCATCCACACTGTTCCAATGTTTAAGAATGCACCAACATTCTTTATGAACTAAGCTAAACATGTTAAATTAACTATCACCATATAAACTTCACGCGCTGAAGAATTTATATGAAATGAGAACAAATGTTAAAATAACTATTATCATACAATTTGCATACATTAAAGAATAATAACGAATCACCTTGATGAAGGACGATGAATGATTCGCATGGCGCAATGGACACAAGCACAAGACTACCCATTTCCCAGCTTCACACATCGAATCGTAACTTACCAGCTCAGGATTCGTTTGTGGTGTCTACGACACGTGTTGTTTAGGGTGAGACGAGCTTTTTGAACCAACTTTATGACCTCAGTCATCCGAAATAGTGGTCTGGCGTAAACATATGTTCCTTGCCCTCCAAGATGGTCGCTCGAATGGTTTTTCTTAACGATATTTCCCACATCCAGCCAATCGAAAGGATAGTACACAAATTGTCTATGGTAACAATACTCTAAAAATGAACTACACTAAAATAAAAAAATGTCGCATACTGCGTCATTCCGAAAACAATATTATTATCGTCACTGTCTATGACGTACTGTCTATGACGCATTGTCTGGCCTTAGCAGATTATCGAGGATGCGTAGAGTAGGCGCTTGTATCGCGACAATATCCCCCCGCTTAAGTGAAAAATCAAGAATGCAATTTTTCCTTACACTTACATCGAGCGGCTGAGATAATCTGCCCCGATATTGTCTTTGCCTGGAATGACACGTACAGAGAAGTTGTACTGTTGGAGTTGTATGGCCCATCTCATCAGCCGTCCGTTTTCTGTTCTTGCTTTTTGCAGATATTGTAGAGGCTGGTGATCTGTTTCAATAACAAACTTTGTTCCAAACAGGTATTGTTCAAACTTCCGTATTCCCCATACTATTGCCATGCACTCTTTCTCGATCGTGGCATACCGGCCTTCAGTTTCACTCAGCTTCTTGCTGGCGTACGCGATTGGTTGTAAACCATCACCATGGTCTTGCATCAGGATAGCGCCAATACCTCTGTCTGATGCGTCCGTCCTCAGGACGTACTGTTTCTCTGGATCAGGGAGACAGATGACTGGCTTCTTGCACAACTCTCGCTTGAGTGACGTGAATGCTTCTTCGCATTTGTCGTCCCACTGAACTCGTTCAGGATGCCCTTTCTTCGTCTTTTCAGTCAGCGGCAGTGCGAGCGTAGCGAAGTTCGGCACGAACTTCCGATAATATCCTGCTAGACCCAAGAAAGCGCGCAAGTCTTTCTTCGTCTTCGGTGGTTGCGCGTTTCTGATCTTTTCAACCTTGTCCTCTTCTGGTTGAATTGTACCTTGACCAACTATGTGTCCTAGAAATGACAGGCTCTCAAATCCAAAATAACACTTGGAAGGTTTTGCTGTCAGATTGCACTCATGTAATCTATCCAACGTTGCTTTGAGGATTTGCACGTGCTCCTCCCACGTCTCAGTTGCTACCATGACGTCATCAATGAAATTACTGACTGCGTCTTCGTTCAGCGGTTTCAAAAGTTTCCTCATCATGCGTGTGAAAACAGCTCCAGCGTTCTTCAACCCAAATGGCATAACAGTCCATTGAAATTGACCTTGCGGTGTAGTGAAAGCGGTTTTCTCCTTGTCCTCTGTCTTCATAGGGATTTGCCAGTATCCTTTTGCGAGGTCTATCTTAGAAAAATATTTCTTCTTGCTCAACTTGGCAAATAGCTCATCGATGTTAGGCATTGGCTCGGCATCGAATCTCGTGGCTTGATTTAATTTTCTGTAGTCAATACAGAATCGGTTGTTGCCGTCCTTCTTTTGTACAAGTACTACAGGTGCGCTGTATGGTGATGCTGCTTGTTCGATGACGTTCATTTTCAGCATTGCTTCAACTTCTTCTCCGATTGCTTTTATCTTAGAATATGGCAGAGGGTACTGTCGAACAAATATAGCTCGATCCTGTTCCATTGGGATATTACACTCTTGCAACGATGTTTTCCCCGGCAAATCTGTCAATACAGACTTCTTGCGGTCGCAGATTTCTGTAAGCTCTGTTCTTTGCTTTTTTGTCAGTTTGTCGGACAAATGAACATCCGCTGGTCCTTGGGTATTTTCCAGCTGAATCACAGGTATGCTATCTTTTGTTCCAGTAGTATCTTTCTGTTCATGTTCGTCGATCATCACAACGGCGACGATATGAGTTTCCACTTGCTTTTCTCTTTCAACGTACAGTTTCAGTGCGTTAGCATGGTAGATTTTCTCATTGTCTCCTACTGCAATCTTGTAGTCACATTCATTGATGCGGTCAGTGACAACATATGGACCTTTCCATAGCATCTGCAGTTTATTGGCTTTATCAGAAACAAGCATGAGAACTTTATCTCCAACGTTGAATTTTCGTGCTTTTGCTTTCATGTTGAAATGTTTCGCGTGTTTAGCGCTTGCTTTTCCAAGATTTTCTCTGGCGATTTTACAGGTTTCTTCAATTCTGTTCCGGAGGTCGATCACATACTGAAATGTGGTCCTGGTTTCTTCCGTCTGTTCTTCCTGTGTCCAGAGCTCTTTCAGAATCTGTAACGGTCCTCGTACAGTTCGTCCATAAAGAAGCTCAAAGGGAGAGAATTGTAGTGATTCTTGCGGTACTTCTCTGATAGCAAATAGAAGTGCAGGAATAAACCTGTCCCATTCTTTTGGTTGTTCTTGACAAAGATGTTTCAGCATACTTTTGATGGTACCATTGAAACGTTCCACCAACCCGTTGCATTGTGCGTGTCTTGGCGTGGTCCTCAGGCCTTTCACACTCAATAGCCTGTTCACTTCGTCAGCTAGGGATCCTACAAATTGAGATCCGTTGTCTGTCAGAATCTCTCTCGGAATACCTAAGCGAGTCCACATTTCCCACAATGATTCGGCCACATCTTCGGCTTTGATGGATTTTAATGGTTTGGCTTCGACGTAGCGTGTAGCATAGTCCACCATGGTGATTATATAGCGGTGCCCCCTGTCGGACGCTGGTAAGATAGGTCCGATGATATCCACCGCCACACGATCAAAAGGTGTGTGGATTATTGGCATCTTGCCCAAAGGCAGTTTCCGAACTTGACCCTTCGGTGACGTCTTTTGGCATATGTCACATGACGCGCAATAGCGTCTGATGTCTCCGCAGATTCCGGGCCATACGAAATCGTTCCAGATTCTCTTCCTGGTTTTGGTTACACCCAGGTGTCCTGACATCGGCGTGTCATGGGCCAATCGTAACACTTCGTTGCGATATTTCTTTGGGACAACAATTTGTTTGGTCTCTTTACCGTTTTGGAGAAAAGTACGGTACAAAATTCCCTTTCTCCAGCTGTAGGTGGTTTTAGAAGTTGATTTGCGCCCTCCTTTCCCATGCTTGGTCTCACTGTCAGCTAGCTTTCTTGCTTTCTCCAGGGTTGGATCCTCCTTCTGAGCTTGTCCCAACTCCACTGGAGTGACATCCCCGAGCAGAGAATTGGATGTTTTCAATGTTTTGTCTGTTTTCCCCACAGAAGCTCTAGTTTGTATTGCTGCGCATACTTCTCGAATTGCGTAAACTGGAACAGGTGTCAGGTTCCCATCCTCAGACTTACGGTAGTTCCCTACAAGAACTTGCTCTACCGGTTGCTTCATAACGGCCACAACGGTCTTCCCTTCAAAGAATGGTGTGTTCATGTGTACCGTCGCAATTGGTAGTGTTAACTTCGCAGGCGACGAGGCCATCACTATCTCAATGGTCTCTCCTGACAAACATCGCTCGGGTACGAGACTGGAATCGACGATGGTGATCGACGCTCCAGTGTCGCGCAATGCCGTCGCTTGCTTCCCTTCCACTTCTACTTGGCACTCCGGCGAGAACGGTATCGCCGTACATAATGAACAGAGCTTGCCGTGACTCTGTACATCCTCCTGCCTCATACTTCCAGCTATTGCGGCGGCTGCTTTGTTTTCTTTCCCTCCTTTTGGGCATTGTCTCGCCACATGACCTTGCTGGTGACAAGTATAGCAGGTTACTTCAGGCCTCCTTGTCCTGACGTTGTGGAGCTGCTTCTGCGTTACCTCCACCTTCTTTTTATCTCCTTCCTCATCTTCTTTCCTTCTACTATGCTTGAGTCGATCTCCGAATCTATTCCTGGGTCTTTCATGATCAGACATAGTGGCTTGCTTTGCTGATTCGTAGGTTAAAGCAAATCTTATTGCATCGCTCATCGTCTCCGGCTCCTTTTCTCTGACAAAACGCGCTTGATCAAACGGTATCCCACTAAGAAACTTTTCTTGCAGTATCAAATCACGCAGATCGTCATATGTGTTATCTTTCCCTGCAAGTTCCTGCCATCTGGATAACCAGAGATCTAACTTGGTAGCGTACTCTTGTGTTGATTCTCCTTGCTGTCTTCTGGCCTCTCGAAATTTTTTCCGATATTCTTCTGCCGTCAGCTGGAATCGGAACAATAATGATCGCCGTAATGTTCCGTAATCGCCGGCATCAGCATCATTCAACATAGAGTAGACTTCCCTCGCTTTCCCTTTTAGCAAGGTGCCTAGGCGAGGAGCCCATTGATTAATTGGCCATTCTTGAATCTTAGCCGTTCTCTCAAAGGTGCGTAGATAATCTTCCAGATCATCCTTGTCTTCCAGAAAAGGTAGTTTTATCTTCAGTTTTTCCTGATAAAACTGCGATGAACGAGAATCCGACGGATCGGCAGCATTGTCGTTGGTGTTGTCACTGTTCACGTGACGAATTCGTTCGAGTTCTAATTCATATTCCAATGTTGCTTTATGTTTCCTTTCATCGATTTCAGCTTGACGCTTCTTTTCTTCAGCTTCAGCTTCAGCTTGTCGCTTTCTTTCTTCAGCTTCAGCTTGTCGCTTTCTTTCTTCAGCTTCAGCTTGTCGCTTTCTTTCTTCAGCTTCAGCTTGATGTTTTCTTTCTTCAGCTAAACGCGTTTTCTCTTCCTTGACGTAATTGACAAGATCTGGACCCGACAACCCCAACGCTTCTCCTTCCGCCTTAAACTTTAAGAAAGGATCGTTGGCTTCCATCGCTTTCGCTTGTGCACGAGTCGTTGTCATTTACTAATGCCAAAATGTAATAAATACTAATATGACACAAAAGATCAGCGTTCGAGAAGTTCCGATTACGTCATGCCGATTACGTCACGTCAATGACGTTATTTCCCCGAGGAGAAAAAAAATACAAAATGGCAACTCTTTGAAATATCTTCGAACAACCCCAATGGATTCGTTATAACTATACGCTTTTACTGCAAATTCTGTTATTTGCTATTCGCGTATTAACAGCATAAAACCAAGAACTTGAAAAGAAGAGTTTTGTGTATCCGGCAATGGCACCCTCTTGTTAACACCAGTTCTACTTCGAACTCAAAGATTCTAATTCATTCTTGTAATGTAATTAGAATTGTGATAACGTGTCACTGTCTAGGCTCGAATCCAGTAGCTAAACTTATCAAATTCACAAAAGTTATCCTGCTACCTTTACCTTGATTCGCCTAATAAGATCAACTGTACGTGGCCTTATTTGATTGCCACACAGATACAATCCACCCTGGATGATACACCTGTGTCTCAGGGATTTACTGTGTGTATATTTATAAATTAAAAAATACACTCTAGTATAACTCGCGGTCCGTTCCTTTGTGGCGGATGAGTTTACTAGACCCTTCTGCTAATACTCTCTCACTACGAGTATTCTTCTAATTTTCTATGTCGCTCTTACTTCGGCGAACAGAAATGTTAGGCTACAAAAAACTGACTTAATGATCCTGTGTGATTATTCCGTTTATCACTGATCTATTAAGCGCGACGCTACTGTCTGTCTACTGTTCGGTCCGTTGAACATAGAACATTTACCTTACCTTCAAAGGTGACTAGTAGGTCAACAAGTTATTTAGTCTTCATACTAAATTATAACTTGTTATCTCTCTCCTTCTAATATTGACACAGGTCCTCGTGTCTCCGGATTCACTATAACAACAAATGCTATAGGATTCCAATATTAGCTCCAACACTCAATCGGTTAAGATTGAGATAATAAAATAGACCACCGTTCTGCCTATTCTTTTACAGCATGTAATACCCGAAATTACAGCTGAACATTTGATTGACAACACGTACTGGGAGTCGTTTGCATAAGGTTATAAATATGCAACCTAATTATATCTGTAAATATAACTGGTAACTTATGATCGACGTGGGAAGCTGATGTTACATTGGTTGGTAGGGTAGTCCATAAGTCCGCCCATTTGTAAGAGCGGCTCCCTCCAACCTCCCGCGTTGAACAAATGAATGATACAATGATAATTTACATGTACAATGTAGTAAATATCATCACCACCAGTGGTAACACGACTTAAAAAGTGATTGTGACTCCAACTATCACGAGACGAGCCCCCATTGTCGCGTTATATATATAATTTATATTAATATATATATAGATGTTAAAAGATGAATGAACAGTTGAAAGAATTTTATATAAATAGAATCAATTTCCTCTTTGTATTATGCCTAAAAATCGATAAGAAACAAGAAAATAATGTTGAGAAATAGAAAATAAAGAATAAAAGAAATTACTGGCTATTCATTCGTCCTGTTTGCTTTTTTACAACTAAAAAAGAATACCACTGGTTGATGGTTGATGATATTTATTTCATATGATGTGATACAAAAACCCGTGAAATCATGGTTCTAAAGAATTTCACTGTTGATTAAAATTGTCACTTATCTGACGTGGATTCCCTGATGGAGAAGAAGAATTGTCTCTTTTGTTTAACTTAATTCTGTCCTCACGTTTGACCAAAAGGATTATCGTCCAGCTGGCTTCACATGGACGTCAGGGATATGACGAGCTCCATGTCATCAGAAGAATAAGCGTTGAGGATGGAAGTAGGTTAAAACGATCATATCAGGAATCCGACAGTCGAAAATATTATGAAGAAGGAAGCAAAAACAAAAATCCTTTCCCTGCGCACAGACAAATTAACAGGGACTAAATACACAATCTGTATCCTGTTGAATGACCAGCGAGGAACGCCGTTGACGTTGTTTGAATAAGAACCCTGCATATTCACGGGTTATTGTATCTTATTCTCAAAACATAATAATGTTCTTTCCTCGCTGTTCATCCACACTGTTCCAATGTTTAAGAATGCACCAACATTCTTTATGAACTAAGCTAAACATGTTAAATTAACTATCACCATATAAACTTCACGCGCTGAAGAATTTATATGAAATGAGAACAAATGTTAAAATAACTATTATCATACAATTTGCATACATTAAAGAATAATAACGAATCACCTTGATGAAGGACGATGAATGATTCGCATGGCGCAATGGACACAAGCACAAGACTACCCATTTCCCAGCTTCACACATCGAATCGTAACTTACCAGCTCAGGATTCGTTTGTGGTGTCTACGACACGTGTTGTTTAGGGTGAGACGAGCTTTTTGAACCAACTTTATGACCTCAGTCATCCGAAATAGTGGTCTGGCGTAAACATATGTTCCTTGCCCTCCAAGATGGTCGCTCGAATGGTTTTTCTTAACGATATTTCCCACATCCAGCCAATCGAAAGGATAGTACACAAATTGTCTATGGTAACAATACTCTAAAAATGAACTACACTAAAATAAAAAAATGTCGCATACTGCGTCATTCCGAAAACAATATTATTATCGTCACTGTCTATGACGTACTGTCTATGACGCATTGTCTGGCCTTAGCAGATTATCGAGGATGCGTAGAGTAGGCGCTTGTATCGCGACAATAATGTATACGCTCCTGTGCTGAAGTAGACGCGACGTCCGCTCGCCGCTCTCTGTAACACTGGCGATGTAGCTCCGAGACTGTCCCTCGACGTAGTCCTGCGGCAGCTACGTAGTCCCGCTCTGTTGTTCGCTCACGAAGCAACTCTTCGGCGACTACACGCCCTTGCAGTCAACCCGAACCTATCGGTGATGTAGTCCCAGTGTGTTGGCCCCTCTCGACGCAACTCGTTGGCGGCTACCCTCGATGACTGCCTCTCGTAACGTTGACTCGCTTGTTGTAGCAGTTGAACCCTTGGCTATGGCGTGAATCGCGGCTTGACCCCCAAAATGTTACACTCTGTTTGATGATGGTGTTTTCTATCAGTATCTGATTCAGCCCCGATGCTTGAATTCCTGATAGTTGTGTAACTCAGATTCGTTTATTCACACAGCCCGTCCAAACAGCATACAAGTCACAAAGTCGACGTATGAAGTTTTCCACTTTTATTCAGCACACACCAACAACTGCATACAATTCTCAATTCAACTCAACAACTTTCACAGCAACTTTCCAAATCACTATCAACAACTTTTTTACTCTCTCCCAACAGCAACTCGGCACACGATTAAATAACCTCTCTCTTTTCTGGAACGATTTGGTACGTGGTAGAAATGACGCACTGCCACCAATCGAACTAAAGATCGTCATCACTGACTTACGTCATTCACATTTTCTCTACTTCCGGGAACATTCACGACCTTCGATATCCATCCGGAAATTTCTATCAAGAGTAAACACGCATATCCAGAAGATTCTCAAATAATATCGACTAACGCAAATTATCAACGTTATACAAAGCCTCTCCTAACAACAATGCAAACTCAAATCAAAGGTAAATAAACTCTATCATTGAATACTTTGCAAAACGAAACGATTAGATCTATCGTGCGCGCTTTAAACACACTTTCGTTCGTTTCAACGTAACAAATAATAATAATAATAATAATAATAATAATAATAATAATAATAAGACAAGTCAAGTTCCACAGCAAATAAATAATAATAATAATAATAATAATAATAATAACAATAATAATAATAATAATAATAATAATAATAATAATAATAATAATAATAATAATAATAATAATAACAATAATAAAGTGAATAAATAAATAGGTTAATAATTACACAAATGACTGTGTTGTCATATATATTATTATACATCACTTTTATAATTAATTTTGCAGATGCCTACATATTTTACATTTGAAAGAAAACAGTGTGTCGCAATGTTTACACTCCAGAGGGAGAGAGTTCCATACACTAGCTCCATTAAACGATAGGCTATTTTTGTATAAATCAATGCGAGGGAGGGGTAGTTTATAATTATACAGTCTATGCCCATCAACTGGCTTAATAAAAAATGTATCAAGATATGCAGGTGTTTCTCCGTGTGTGATTTTGAACATAAGGATAGCTGTATTAAATATAAATTGTTTTTGAAGTGGTAATATTCGGAGTTCTTGATATTTTTCATTAGTTGTAGCATCTGTATTTATATTATTATAAGATTTATAAAGTATCTTGATTGCTCTTTTATGAAGACTATTTAGATGTTTAATTTGAGCGTCACTGGCATTACACCAAATAATCGATGCATAATTAAAATGAGACATACAGTGGGCATAGAAAAAAGATTTTAATGCATCAGCCGTAACAAAATGTCTAAGTTTATTTAGGAGGAAGAGGTTTTTAGAAATTTTTTTACAGATATGATTAACGTGTGACCGCCAGCTAAAATCATCATCGATGATTATGCCTAGCACCTTATGTTCATGAACTTGCTCAATACTGTACGACCCTAAGTTTAGATTAAGGGGAAAAGATCCATTTTGGCGTTTTTGTCGTGTAGTGAGAAGCATACTTTTGCTTTTATTAGGATTTAATTTCATTCTATTGATGCAACACCAGAGAGAGAGAGAGAGAGAGAGAGAGAGAGAGAGAGAGAGAGAAGAGATTGTAATAATGGGCTTAGACCGCCCTTGTTTTTCTGACACCCTTTTATTGCAATTTA
The DNA here is from genome assembly GCA_036898135.1 of Oncomelania hupensis. Classification (NCBI taxonomy): domain Eukaryota; kingdom Metazoa; phylum Mollusca; class Gastropoda; order Littorinimorpha; family Pomatiopsidae; genus Oncomelania; species Oncomelania hupensis. The sequence continues at coordinate 24,154,406 of CM072517.1, read as the reverse complement.
TGGCTGTTTTATGAGCTTTTAAAAGGCGTGCCAAAGCACTCTGGGAATCCGGCATTTGCTAAATATAATACATATTCGTATATCTTGCGTCTTTGGTTAAAACAAAAAAAATTACAACCCTTCTACATTATGGTTGTATAACATTACACATTAATATCTGCTGGAATGATCTTTTGTTTAACAAGATAGTCCCGAGTAAATAACGATAATGAAAAGATACCAACCAGTTTACCAGCATCTGAAAGATCCATTTTTCCTAATTCAATAGGTTTCATTTTTAAAAGAGATTTTGCAATCATAGCATAAGCTGTATTTAAGCTTACTAAGACAACACTATGGTATCCAAGATTAACAATTGTTTGTTCATATGGTACACTCATTTTTATATATAATAAAAAAAATAATAATAAATTATTACTGCATTGAAAACACATCTAATGATGGCTTCAATGATGGCTTCAACGATGGAGATGATTCAATTTCTTTTTCTACAAGTGGTTTTGGGGGTTTCTGTTTATTTTTTCCTTGGCGGTATTTATATATTATGTACCCACTTGCACCCACTACACCAGCTATACATAAATAATATATGTTATTTGAAGATTGTACTGGTTGTATTGGTTGTATTGGTTCTTCTTTATTTGTTGTTAATGTTTGTTGCATTATTGTTTCTTCTTTTGGTGATTCCTTTTTTCCTAATATGTTTGCTTTTGTTTGTCTGTTCCATCTATGTAACTTGTTAAATTCTGCTAACTTCTTTCCAGCTGCAATTCTTCCTGGGCTCTTTTGTTTAGTGACTGTCACTGGGTTCTGTTGATTCTCTGAATTCTTCACCTCCATCTCCTTCTCCATCTCTGGATTGGAAGAGTCCATTTTTAATAGCAGAGAAATTTATGTGTTGAAAAGTAATTAGCCCGGCTGAAAATGGGGTCAACAAGCTTCCAAACTTATAATACAAATTTCTTGATGCCTCACTAATCCCATTAACATTAACTGGATCTTTAATCAAATCATCAAATAAATCATTCTCACAATCTAAAGTAACAAAGGTCGACACAGCTTTCGTATATAACTTCACAATCGAACGCCCTAAACTCTTAACCATTAAAGCACCGAGGACTTTATCATATTTATTATGTAATATAATGATCTCTTCTGGCCTCAGTCTTTGCACTTGTTCAGGTGTTAAGTCAACACCGAGATAATACTTTGACTTTCCGGAAGCTACTAATGCAACCAGCCTGTCTCTTTTCTCATTGTCAACACCTGTAACTGTAACATTAATAGCTTCTTGCATTAACAAGTCATCACAATTCATTTTAAATACAAATAAAATAAAAAAACTAAATTAAAAAATGGCTGGTGCTGCAATGGTGCTTGGTTCTGCTGCTGTAAATGCCTTAGCCTTTTCAGGATCAAATTATTTGTTTTCAAAACTGGACAGTAAAGAAGAATCAAAACGGCATAACTTAGCAATGGAAAAATTACAACAAGATCAGGCCGAATACGAGAAAAACAGACTAATGCAGCTTGATTTTGTTAATACAAGATTGAAAGAAGAAGGCCATGCTGATAAAACATTCGAAGACGTTGATGAAGCTTTGCACCAATATTATTTATTAACTGGCATGACACTACCTTCATTAAAGCAGCCAGTGTTATCCGATTACTACACACCTAACATTGCACCTACAATGTCAGAGACCGGAGAATTAATTTTAATTGTGTTTGGAATAACAGTAGTTTATTACCTCGTTAAACAAAAATATAAATCTAAATAAAATATGACTTCGCGTTTGTCTAGATTATATTATTCTCAATCCGGATATTGGAAAGGGATGACGGCAGTTAATAAACTAGTAGAAAAGACTGGCTTGTCAGCAAACACAGTTAAACAATGGTTATCGAAGCAAGCTGTATGGCAAATCTATCTTCCACCCCCGAAGAAAATAATAAGACCAAAATTTGAAAACTCCAGACCAAATGACACGCATCAAATAGATTTGTTATATCTTCCTCATGACAAAATATATAGAAAGAAATACAGGTATGCCCTTACTGTTATTGATATAGCTACCAGGTTTAAAGACGCTCATGCTCTTAGGACTAAAAATTCTGCTGAGGTCGCTCAAGCCTTAAATGCAATTTATTCAAGAGGGCCTCTAAGGTTCCCTAGACTTATTCAATGTGATGAAGGGTCTGAATTCAAAGGAGCTGTTAACCAGCTTTTGTTAAAACATAATGTAACTGTTAGAAGAGGAGTTGTTGGATTGCACAGATCACAGGGTATTGTAGAAAACTTTAATCGGCAACTGGCAGAAAGATTATTCACTTATCAGTATTCAAAGGAACTCTTTACTGAAACCCCGAATACAGAATGGGTTGTTAGGCTGCCTCGAGTTTTAAGGGAAATGAATTCAGAACCAACCAGAGTTACAGGATTAAAACCAGTTGAGGCTATTAAAAAGAAACAGATTGTTGTTACCGTTTCAAAGCCTGGTCAGCCGGATCTAACTTTGATGAACAAAACTGTTAGATACCTTTATCAGCCTGGAGAAGTTGCTAATGACACAAGAAGACGAGCTACAGACCCAATTTGGTCATTAAGCGTTTATGAAGTTGACAGAGCATTATCTACTGATCCGCCTGTATATTATTTAAGACCGAGAAGCGATCGTAGAACACCACAAAGAAACTTTGTAAAAGAAGAACTTCAGATTGTTCCACCAGACACAGTGCCATTAAGATAAATGAACTATAATCATCACCACTATTACTTACCTTCAACCTTTTTTTTTTTTTGACTTAGTGACTTACATCTAACTTAATTAAGTCGACTTTTAAAAAAACTTATAACTTACAATAATTAAATTATAAAAGAACTTACTTACTTACATCTAACTTAATTAAGTCGACTTTTAAAAAAAAACTTATAACTTACAATAATTAAATTATAAAAGAACTTACTTACTTACATAAGTATTGTATAGCCAGTTGGTTGGTCAGTTTTTAATAATAATTTTAAGTGCTTGCCTTTTTTTAGCTGTTCTTTTAATTTAGTTCTTTCCTCTTTTGATTCAATTACGTCATTTTCTTTTAAACAGTTATCAAAGCTGTCTCGATCTTTGCAATAAAACAGGCAAACAAATTTAACTTGTTCTCTAAAATCCTTTAATATGGAATTAAATTTCTGCGTGATTAACCAGACACTAATTTTCACATGGCGTCCACTGAAAGCCAGCTTGCTCAATATGTTCCGTTTTAATACAATATCTTTTTCTGCACTGCAATCATCGATTAAGAATAACGTATTACCCTCATTCTCAAACAGGTTATAAAAATACGTTAAATACTCATTGAGCTTGCCATTGGTATTTACAACAAAGATATTTTCATCTGTCCAGACATACTTACGATCTAAGTAGGTTTTATTATATTGAATAGTTGGGCAAAAAATTACTATATAATCAAAGTGGCCTGCGTAATATTTTTCTAACAAATCCAGAACAAAGACAGTCTTTCCGCATGACGTCATGCCAACGATCATTCCACAATGAGGATCACGAGGTAACAAAGAGGTCATTTTTTAATATACTAAATCTTTTAATCTTCCATTTTCAATGTTTAGCTGAGCATCCATAATAATATACATGTATACTGTAACTGATTCTGACTTAGCACTTGCTTCCCTATGCAATTCAATTGTTATACCATCTGTTCCGTTTTCAATTCTTCTTCCAGATCCATGAAGTTCATTGGTGGGTATGGTTCGAAAGTCTAACCACAACGCAAATTTATTCACCAGATAATCTTGCAGTCGTGTGTCATGCAAATGAAGATCCTTAGAAATCAAATCCACAGTGTCAGTCCGCAATCTACCTCCACCCAAGATTTTTCTAATCTCATCAAACTGTTGAAACCCCATCATTCCATTAGCGAATAATTGATTAGGCTTACCTTCAATCACAACAGACACTTTTGAAATATTAGGATTGATAAAATTCTCGCTGTCACGATTGTAATTAGATTCTTTCACAAACAACAACAGTACACCTTTAAAACTTCGAGCAGGTGAATTTATGTTGATGGTCCAGAGTGCATCTAATAAATCTTTATTAAATTGTCTGTAGCGAACGATCCTATCATAATAAATTGCTAGTTTGTCATATTGGCCCCTGATCATCCTACTGAGTTCAGCGTGAGTGACCACTTCGTATTCAAGCGTGATGTCTGTAATTGTATACCTAGCATCATTGTCAGAGCTAATTACTACTTGAGAATAATCATTGAAAATAATTTCGTAAGACAGCCTATCGTTAAATGAGCCTTGATGAAATGGCAGATGACTGTGTAGCAGTTCAAAATCGAGTGGAAAATAAAACCTGTTTTTGTATACAGCAGCTAATGCATTTTCACCTTTGTTAGAAACGACAGCATCGCCAGCTTTGATTCGAAGTTTTGCCACATTGGCGGCTTGAATCCCCTGACCAACTAAATCTTCCCTTTCATATTTACTCAACTCAGCCACAGATCTGTGTAACAAAACAAAACACCGGCGTCATCGATACTTTGGATTTCTCGCCCATCAAGTTTAATAACCATTCTTTTAATTATAGCTCTGCCTAGATTGTTGACTATGGTTCTGTTAGGATCGTCGTCAGAATTCAGACTAATTTTAAATCCCAATTTAGGACTGCCCGGAACTATTACATCATCAGGACCTAAATTTGGAAATCTTATGGTTAGTAGCTGATTAGGCTCTATGCTGCTTGGATTGTTTGTAATAATTATTGTGCTTTTCTCACCTTTAATGCCTAAAGGCGTCCTCAATCGACGTGTAGGGTCTAACAAGTTTCCGTAGCTTTGCATTTTTTTAATGCGATAAAAAAAATTATATTTAAAAATGGCAACAGGTGGTGAAGCTCTTGATGAAGTGTTTAAACCAAATGAGCCTAATGAAGACCTCAACGTTGACACAACCAGCAGACTTCTTTCTATGGTAGGAGACGACATGAGCCAAACAAGGCTAAGTATAGGAGAAGAATTACGTCAAGTAACTGAAACCCAAAAAGCCAGAAAAATCAATAAATTTTACAATTACATCGGGCGTGAGTTACCTGATTATGTTAGTCCCAGTGACTTCGAACTAGACAAAAATAATCACTTGTTTATAAACACTAATGTATCCGGTAAAAAAGTGAGAGTACAGTTAACTATGTTAAAGAATCCTGACAAATTTTATGCGTGGTCTACTTTGAAAACTAAACTCCCAGTGACTGTAATACGATCATTGGGGCTTTCCGATAATAGAGTGCCAGCGTTGCATCGCCAAGCAGTAGCTTCACTTCAACGAATAGATGCATCGTTAAGTTCAGAAATAGAACTACAAGACTTAACTAACTTAACTAGTTCTGCATTAGAAGTAAATAAAGAGTTAACAACCTTGCAAACAAATGAGGACACCAATATTGATCAGGTTATGGAAACTATCAATGACACGCCATTATTGCCACTGCGTGAACTTCAGGGCTTAGATAAAGCTTTACAATCTGTGAGAGGGGAGACAATGATGAATTTGGCCAAGCTCGGTGAGCTCGACAAACATATAGAAAAACAAAAAAATAAACTAGCAGAAGCTGATGACGCCAACTTAAGCATTGAGGTAAAACAGATGATCGAAAAGAGGCTCGCAGACCTTTACACAGAACGCGCTGCAAGGCTAGAAGCCTTATCCATAAACAGAGAAAAATTAATAACTAATTTCGCCAGGATAAAAGAAACGGTGCATAAAATTTTACACGAAGACACTACACTTGCAGAAAGAATTCAAACACTGTTCAGAGAGCAAGGTGTTACAATATTTAGCATTCTTACAGCTGTTGGGATGACAATAAGCACACTAGTCTTAGCACTGACTAGAACCGTAGGCATCAGTGCCGGTGGACCTGGAGGATCTGGTGGACCTGGCGGTAGTCCGGTTAAAGACTGGATTAAAAAGACGTTACAAAGCATAGCTAACTTATTGAAACGCTTAGGTGACAAACTTGTAGACGCACTTCCAGGAATATTAGGTTCTGTATTTTCATGGATATTTAATACTGCTTCTAAAGTTGTGGTTTGGGCGTCTGAGCATCTGTGGTCTTTGTTTATAATAATATTACTCTGGTTACTTAAAATAGTAAATCCCAATTAACCCAGCAAACAATAAACCCCCTGTAAGCGCTAGACGTGAAACCCCATGATCAGTTACCGGCATTTGCAGGTCCGGCAAGCTTGGTAAGCTCGGAAGTGGTGGCGAACTTAAAGGTTCATTATTAGGCCTAGCAGTAAATACCGTATTTGCTGTATTCACTGTATTCACTGTGTTCACTGTATTTATTGTAGGATTGTAGCCTATATGAAACTGAGGGTCAGCAATCACTATATTGTTGTTGTAGTTTGATATAGTTCCTATCCTAAGCTGAAGGTCTGAAGGCAACATATACAATCCTAAACCTATTACGTAATCTACTTTCGATCTAGCATACTTTAAAGTGTCCTGATATCTTTTAATACTCGCGGGCAAATCTACTGCCGAATTAATAGAATCTTCAATGTTGGCTAAAAACTGCTTTTGTGCATCGAAGCTAGTTCCTTCCCCAATGATATTACTTCGTGTTTGTGCTTGAGACCCCAAAATGCACCACGCATACGTACGAATAGATTCATTCAGCCTTTCCACCCCACTTTGAGTAAATCCGTTTGATGTGTCTAATATAAAAGTGCTGTATGCTGCACTTTGTTTTTGTCTGATATACAGTAAAGGAACCTGGCTGTTGTGGTTAAATGATGTGAATCCAGGTACGTAAGGCCCCGTGTATAAATTACCTACAGCGTATCTAAATAAAATTCCCATTCCGTGATTGAGGTCTAGTTTTTGTCTGAAGTCTGTTTTAGTATCAATTCCGAATTCATTGCACAACCTTTGATACGCTTTCTTGTCAAAGCCGTTGTTAAAGGGATTAAAGTTTTTGTCGGTAGGTAACGGAGCCTGAAGTTCAGACAACACCCGCCTCACTTGATAATACAAATGGAACAGATAAATAGACTTCAACATGGGATCTGGGTGATTAAGGTGATGAACGTAAGAAACTCCGCAACCAGTTGTAGCGCATGACACGGCAAAATTAATTTGATTCTGAAAGAACTGCATACCCCCGTTGTTTAGCCATTGGTTAGCTAAAAAGTCGCTCGTAATGTCTGGGTTGAGGTAATGATCAAAAATATTATGGGGGATAGTTTCGAAATGGACGTTGGCTGCCACAGCTATTGTCAGCTTGGTTAGGTCGACTGCTTTTTCGTAATAATAAGGCCCTGTAGTATACTTTGCAGCTTTGTTATATTTATTATATTAAAAAAATATGTTTGTAACTTTCGAATCTGTAAAATCAGGTGTGCCCATTGAACTTCAGCATCCTATTGACAACAAAAACAGGGACCTTAACGTAATCCTTCACGAAATATTCTACACGGTTAAATGGTTAAATATTAGTCATGATCTAAACAACAACTGGATAATGATTAATAAAAAAAGGCACTTTATTCATGGCGGCTATTATGACTTCTGCAGACTTACTGAAGAATTGTTTAAACCTCATTTGATTGAAGCAAAAATGAACCCTGCAAACTTGATAGTAACTTTAACTTTCCATAAAAACCAGCATAAAGACATTACCAGCGTTACACTTGCGCCAAAGCTGGCAGAAATATTAGGTTTCCGTGGCAATGAATTATCTTTATCTGACAGCTCCAGCACTGTCGGCAGTTCTATAAGATTTATTGGATTAAACCCTATGAATTTGTTAATTAATAATAGATTGTTTGTGTACCTTCATCAACTGAAGACATCGGAAAACTTAGTAAACGGAACTCCTAGTACATTGCTAAGGATAATCTCAACTCAGAGAGAATCTTACTGCGATCCAGTTTCATTAAAATTTCTGCCTCAAAAACGCCACTTAAGTCAGGACTATCATACTAGTTTCTGCTTCAAAATAACTAACCAAAACAACGAAATTGTAGACTTTGAAGATCTTACAATTATTCTTGAGATAAAATAAAGTTTAATTTTAAAATACAATGTCAATCGGCCCTCAAATTCCAGTAACCTGTCCTACCATTGAACTGAAAGACTTAGCAGACACAATTGACTTTGATGCGAATGCTATTGTTGGGTCTATTTACGGTTTCGAATTTACACAAAATGGATATTATAAACGAGCGCTAGTGCCGGCAGTGCCGGCAGTACCTGAAGCAGTGCCGCCGTCAGTATTGCCAGAAAAACCATCTATCGATCAGCTAAAGGATTTTAATGCCGGTAAAGTAGATCCCGATTTTAAGTATGCTATTACTAAACGAGAAAATATCTGGTCTTTAACACCTGTAGACACGGAATTAGATTGGCTTATTAAATTCAAGTGCGAAAGCCCTTACACTTTTATGGGACCAGACAATAAATTTAAGAAAATTATTAACGCCGGGCCTATGTTAGTTAGTCTAGTGCCGGATGAAAACAATCGGGAAACCATAGAAGTCAAAGCCTACAAAAAAAGCAGCTATGTTTTACATAAGCGTGAAACCGCAGGGAAAAATGTCAGAGTTATTCTGCAGCCTCCTTTACAGCTAGGTAGCACAGCTATGATAGTACTAGACATAATTGCACACAGGCCTACGCAGAGAAATTTTAATGTAATTCCGCAAGTGTCTCTAAGTTGGGTTGATTTAGATGAGGATCCCAGACGAGTTACAGTATTTATGAAGAAAAGAGAAAATGAAAATCAGTTTTCCGTATTTACTTCATCACCCAAGATAACTTTTGTCCCTGTTCCAAATCCTATTGACAGAATAGCGCAAATTAGCCTAGACAACGTAGATCTGTTAGCATTTTATTTCAGCGATCAGATATTTTCTGATAGTCAAATAGAATATTTTGCTAATAAACTAAAATCAAGTTAATTATTGTTAACCCTTTTTTTTCACACTAAAAATATGACGACAAAATTGTATCCTGCTATAGTAGAAGCAGTAGTGGATGAACAACCAATTGTACAGCCCAGTGCTCCAACGTTAGACTTAAATAATGTTCAAACGTTCAGGCTGGAAGAAATAAGAAAAGTTAGGACTCAAATTGAATCAGATATCCAAAAGTACTCTAGATGCAGACGAAGGTATTCCGGCGCTTATAACGGAATAAATTACGTGTCTACTGGTCTAAATGTTATTAATGCAGCGGAAGCTGCGGTCAGCGTGGGATTATTGGTGACTGGAATTGGTATACCAATTAGTATTGGATTAGGGGTGGCTGCCGGATTATCTTCAGTGATGTCAGTTTTACTTGGCGTAATTAATACTAAAGTATCTAAGAAATTAGAAAAACACGACCTCATTTCTAGCCTTGCGATAGCTAAACTTACTAGCATGAACTTAATAATTTCAAAAGCTCTAGAAGACACTCAGATTCAGGACCAAGAGTTTGTAATTATCCAGCGAGATTTTGAAGAATATAAAAAGTTGAAGCACGACATACAATCTAAATCTAGGTCTGCACCTGTTAATGTTGAAGAAATTAAAAAAAATTTAATAGAAGAAGGGAGACTACTGGGACGGAAGGAGCAGCTAGATGCTTTGAAGAAAAAGCTCAGTGCTTCAGAATAAATACAGTTAACATTTATTCAAACCTTACAGGCCCTCCTCCTTACTCGTAGTCGTAGTCGCAGTTTCTACCTGTAATTTATAGTGACCTAGAGCGTATGCGAACTCCTTAGTTACTCTTATTCTCTTTGTGTCATTAGCGCATAATGTTTTTTTGGTCGTCACAGCAGTGGACACTATATGGTTTTTAGACTTTATAGTTGTGTTAGGGTATGGTTTAACTTCTTTTCCATCTAAGGCTTCCAGGTAGTTTTCGTGTTTAATATCTCTATTTTTTATTGCAGCTTTTTGGGTGCCTTTCGCTTTTGAAGATTCTCCCGATTCGTGTTTAATACTGTACTGCTTAGATCGCAGTCCTGCGTATTCTTCAATAAGTTTCCCGTTCATTTCATCTTTCATCAAACCTATTTTCTTTTGGTTTGCTTTGCTGTACAAAGGGTGAGTTTCAGGGTAGTCACTAGTATCGTAGTGTTGTAGTTCCGATTCTAAGTCTTTATAAATGTCTTCAGTAGGGATGTCTAGTATAAGGGAGTCTGTGTCTGTGTATAAAACTCTGGCCTCCGGGTATTTAGGTTTAAAGTAATCGTAGTAAAATTCGAACATTAATAATTTAGAAAGGTCGAGAATAGTCATCCCCATAAACACTGGTTTGTCTAGATTAACTTGCGTGGTTTTCATGGTAACTGCATACAGGGAGTCATGAAACTCTTTGTAACCAAGGTATTGAGGTTTAGATGTTAATTTAATCGCTTGATTGGGTGATGTAATTAGCCTGACATCTTTTCGCTTGTATGGGTTCTCCATAGTTTTACCAAAACAGCTGTTATTCAGCAGCTTAAAGAAATCTTTTTCAAACGTAGATTGCGCTTGTTTCCTGAGCTCTGTGTTTTTATTGATGTACCCGGCCAAGACATTCGTTTGTTTAAAGAATAAAAGCTTGTGAATCGCTGTGCACTTCATGCCGTGTCTGATGTAGAACTGCAGGTTTCTGTAGTGGCAGACGTAATTAGATTTATTATAGAGGTTGGGAATAAGTTTAAGTTGCTTGTCTGTACCATGCAATCTTTCTGGTGCTAATGGGTAATCATTATGTAGGTCGTGTAAAGCATTGGGATACTCTAGGTCAACTTCGACAATAAACCCTATAGTATGATCTTTAGGGTGATTTAAAATACTGTTTAACCAAGTCAAGTTTGCAGGGTTTGGATTAACAAGTAATTTGAAATCTGAAACCGGTAAAAGCTCACTCATTGCCCAACCGTATAAATTGTTGGCGTCAAAGTACATTATATAATTAGATTTCTGCGAGGGGTCATAGTGCTTCAGGTATTTGTTGTTGGCTTTGCAATAATTATGAGCTGCCACGCTTATTCCTCCACGAATGCCTGACTCAATCATTGTCATCATTACCTGGTCAGTTATGAGATCGATTTTAGAACCGCTAAGTTTTAAGAAAGCATCCCAACTCATTCCTGGTGAAGAAATATAATGAGAAGGGTCGAGGGAGTAATGATGTAAACTCGTTTCTCTGTATTTTTCAAACACATCAGCCAACAAACAGACGTCGGCTTTCAAATATATGTCGTGGTAGTCACCAAGGTTTTTACATCCGAGTGCATTCCAGACGTTGTGAGCATGTTCATAATCGATATTAGTTATGAAACTTTTATTGAGTGAAGAATAGAAGTTCTCTTTAGGGGGTAATTCTAGTTCTTCAAACACTTCCCAAGAATCCATGTATTCATAAGGATACACGCCTTTCCGAATAAGTGTAACGTCTGGAAAATATTTGCTAGTGATAGGATAGCTGGGTAAGTTCTTAGCTAGTGTTTCTAAACTAGAAGACAAATGTTGAAAGCTGTCGTAAAACTTTAATTTATTCAGAGTGAAAGTTTTATATTTTTCTTCTGTCTCGGCAATACATGACACTTTGTATGCTTTCGTCACTGCCTGCATGATTAAATGGGAGTCGTAATTTCGAAGATTGTGAATGAAAATAGGGAGAGAGAAATGTTTGATTCCATAGTCTAAGTTGCATTTCTGATGAGCTGCACCTCTAAATGCCCCTGTTATGTGACAATGATCTCTCACTCTTTGGGTCTTTGTGTCCTTCGGGTCAAACTCTTTATTACAAATGTGGCAATGTGTAGCTGCTTTAAAATTATGGGAGTCAGATTCAGTAAATATCATTGGCACCGGATTATCTAGCTGCAGTAAACACAATTTGTATATTTTGTTCATCTCATCTAAGAACTTCCTAGCTGCGTCTGGCCCTCTGTAAATTACCGGCTCTGTATGTTGTCCGTCGGCTCTAACAACTACATACCCAAAACTGCAGACTTCGTGAAGGTGTGTAAGGAATGAATTAGGCGTACAAAATCCTTGCGGGCCTTGGTATTTTAAAATCAATGATTCGAAGTCGGCATAAACTATATAAGGCTGCTTGAATTGTTTGTTGATGTTTTTAAAATATACTTGAGAACCTGGCTTTGGTAACACAAGGCGGGTTTGGATGTCTGTCATACTTTTGCAAATTTTACTGTGCTTGTCAGCCACTTGGAGATTAGAGACTCTAGTTAAACAGCGTCTGCACAAATATTGTTTGCCATGATGTTTTGAAGTGTGTCCTAATAATCTAGATATGTTTCGTATCAGAGTATAATGTTGCATGCTAGGATCTTGCGGGTCTGTTATTAGTAAAAGATCAACGTGGTGATTGAGGTCTGAAAACGATGGGGCATTAGGAGAGATTCGTAAAGGCATAAGTTTTGATTCAGGGTCCCAAACATATACATTGACTGTTATAGGAGAGTTTTGTGATTCAAATTTGTCAATGGCGTCAAGGCTCACAGGGAAATTAATGTCTTTGAGATTTAAGTTCGTTATTTTATCTTTGTATAGCGCCACCCTTTCGGGATGTTGTTTCGACTGAATAGGATATAATTTAGCCAAAACACACCACACAAAACATTTGTCGTCGGTGTTCTTAATATTCAATACAGCCTTTTTGTCAAGAATTTCTTTGGGAAGAGGGATGTAAGATTTCCCTTTGATTGGATTATACTTTGCAATGTTCAGTTCTAATGATTCTAAATTTCCTTCTGTCCATCCAGACCCTTTCAAAGTTGCACGCTCAATGCTGTCTTGTAACTGGTTGATCAAGATGTTGTTATAAGCATTGTCTAGGTCTGAAGATTTTAACACTTCAATTTGACTTGAAGAAATCCACACAGTCATCGTTTCATCAATACTGCCGGGTTTAATAAAAGTTATCTGCGCGTGAATGCGAATTTTAACAGGGGATTTGAAAGTAAAATTGTTGAGTACAAATTCGTAATTATTATAAACAGATTTAATAACATTTTGACTGTCAAAAATTCGAAGTTGTAATGTTTGGAAAATGTCTTTAAACAAAGGAGATTGCGAAAGACTTTTTGTGTCCGTCATTTTTATACTGATAACAAAACTTTAAATTAAAAATAATTATTTAAAAAAATGGATTTTTAGGCTTCAAACCACCAAATACAGTCAAAGGGAAGCAACCGCAACTTTACTTATGAATGCGTAGTAATGTTTTTATTACTTCCCTTAACTGAATGGGACTTATATTGAATCTGTATAAGGTTGTAACGTTAATGTTTGCGGGAATTCCCGATTGAATAAACTGGGCTTAGGCCAAGAATATTGATTATTTCACACTGCCCCTAGCAAAGGGAATTCCAGGTTCTGTTTTAATTGGATCACATGCTTAATATAAATTTCTATTTGCTGTTTCAGTTGTCTTAAACTCTACATTTGAATCTGTATAAGGTTGTAACATTAATGTTTGCGGGAATTCCCGATTGAATAAACTGGGCTTAGGCCAAGAATATTGATTATTTCACACTGCCCCCTAGCAAAGGGAATTCCAGGTTCTGTTTTTAACTGGATCACATGCTTAATATAAATTTCTATTTGCTGTTTTCAACTGAATCACATGCTTAATATAAATTTCTTTTTATATATCTAAGCAAAGGCAAAAAACTTACTAAGGATTTTACATTCACACAGAGAAAGCACACAAATATTCCTGTACACAAATTATTTCCTCTGGTCTAGTAAAGGGGAATTTCCAATTCTGTTTTTCAACTGGATCACATGCTTAATGCATGTTTAAAATACACACAAATTATTTCCCTTGGTTTAACTTACAGCTAGTAAATGGGAAACACATGCTTTAATATAAATTTTTATTTATATATCTATTTGTTACACTTTTTAAAATTAATATGAACAATATGTAATAAAGATTGCTGCACTTAATGGTGTATTATTTAGAATTGTACATTTAGAATAACGAATATTAATGCTGGTTTGTTGTATGTAATTTCCCAAGCCCAATCTTCTTTTATGAGCGATCTGGATGGGGATATAAAGAAAAAAGGAAGTATAGATTTTCGGTGTGGTTAGTCACTTCTGTGGCATGTGTTGAATTTGCTAAGGCATTAAGGCCAAATGTCTGTCCTATTGCAATAATAGACACAGTGTACAAAGTGGCAAGTGGCTTGGATACATGTTAAAAATTGCCATGACAATGGATAAGACTGGAAGGTGCACGCTAACTCTCGATCCCTTCCTACTTAATCCAATTGTCAAGCCTCAGGCAACAAGTAAACAGATATTGAACGCAAGAACGAATGGTTGCATGACATTGGGTAAGACTGGAGGATGCGCGCAGTGTCCTTGGAGCCTCCTACTTAATCCAACTGTCCGACTCGCAGCCAAAGTTCAGTCAGTACACCTCCGTGGGTTTCTCTAATTTCGTCTCGTAGAGATTCCCCATTTGGGGTTTGATGACAGACAACACATGCCACAACGCTTGGGCTCACTTGGTGGAGTGGGAGATGCGTGCAAAAGGTCGAGGGGTCCGTCCCACTCCACCAAGTTAGGGAGAGAGTCCAAGCGGGAAGTGCTACCACCGGTTTTTGTAAAAATTTCCAATTTCTAAGTTTTGAAATAAGTTTTGACAAATAACTAATTAACTGGCTAAGTTTTGGAGTTGATGGGGAGACCAAAGACGCAAGATATACGAATATGTATTATATTTAGTAAATTGCGGATTCCCAGAGTGCTTTGGAGCGCTTTTTAAAAAGCTCATAAAACAGCCATAAATTGCAATAAAAGGCCTCCTTTAGTAACTCTATGAGCTTTGGGGCTAAGAGCCCATTATTGCTATCTCTAGAGAGAGAGAGAGAAAGAGAGAGACAGAGGGAGGGAGGAGGCAGAGGGAAGGAGATGGAGAGAATTGGGGGAAGAGCTAGAGAGAGCAAAGGTGGAAGAGCTAGAGAGAGGAGAAGAACAGCAGGGGTGAAAGAGAGAAAGAGAGTTTGTGTGTGTGTGTGTGTGTGTGTGTGTGTGTGTGTGTGAGACAGACAGAGAGAGAGAGAGAGAGAGAGAGAGAGAGAGATTAGGTGGGGTGGGGAAGAGATAGAGGAGGAGGAGTGACAGACAGATCCTTAGTCGGCATAAGGCAGAGTGCACGAGCAAAGAAAACAATCTCTCGATCTGTGTTACTAATGAAAACACAGTGCCACAGTGTTGCCGTCAATGACTCATCTGCACTAAACTGTCAACTCATCAGCAATGGTTTCCGATTAAAAAAAAAAAAAAAAAAAAAAAAAAAAACACAACTAAACTTACTTTTCCTTCAAACAAACAAACAACAGATACATTTCTTATAATACAAAAAAGTACTAGGTGTTTACTGTCCCTTCTGCACTAAACTGTCAACTCATCAGCAACGCTTTCCGATTTAAAAAAAACCAACAACTTACTTTTCCTTCAAACAAACAAACAACAGATACATTTCTTATAATACAAAAAAAGTACTAGGTGTTTACTGTCCCCCTTTTTTTTTTTTTACCTAAACATTTCCGTGTCTGAACAATAAAATTACCATTACTACAGTTACTGTGTTTGTTAAAAAGCGCGTACGCATAACAGATTTAGCATTTCCACTAAAACGGAAATGGAGTTATATTGTTACTAAATATTGCTCACAAACCACTCAAAGTTCACTTATAAAATGTAATTGCGCAAACAAATTACAATGACTGAAAGTCGACCCTTGAACGTATTACAACGGTTCACAATACAAGGGAGTTTTTCAACCAAGCTAATAATACTTGATTTTACGCCTGCATAACTTTGCTGTACCGAGCATCGCTAAACGCATCACAATTTTCGAAATACAAGAAAATTATTTCTCATAAATTGGATAGTCAAAACAACACCAATTCTGCTAAATCGCATTTCATGTAATTTGATCTGCAAGTAATTTGTTTTATCGCGCCACGGCGAAAAATGGATTCATGAAATTATCATGGCAACCGCGACAACTACAGAGGAAAATGAAAAACGAGATTACCATGCAACATAATACTATTAGAATAACATTCTGATATAACCTTAAAATATCAACCGCTTTCTACTCCTATTTCAAGCTGTTAACTTATTCATAGTAAATCTAGCTGCTTTCAAGTCATTCTCAGCACGTGGTTTGGGATCATACATAGACGAATAACTTATACTGCATTGCTATCAATAAACATAACTCACCACTCTTGCACGATCATCCGAACACTTCTAAAAACAACATTAAGAAAGAGAAAACAATTACATTTCAAAGATGGCGGTATGGTTGATAAGAGTCGAACTCGAAAGGAGTCAACACATCTATCACTGAATTGTTCTTACATAGCGTTGTACCGGCCCACAGAGCTGGTCAAGCACCCAAGGCGCCAATTTGGCGCTTGATGATAATTGATGAAGGTGATGATATCCCTCTGAATTAACATGGCTATTTTTAAAGTGTACTTACGATGTGAACAAATATTCTGGTAATCGTCTTGAAGGTGTAACAGTTTGGAGAACACATCCCTGAGTGAACGGCAGCTCTGGTCAGACAGAAAGCTGTTATCCCACAGCCACAGGCCATTATTCCTTTCGGGATTTATTCTCTGGAGTCATGCGACGTAAGCTATCAGTCTAGCTCAGCAAGAATCAACGAGTACTTAAGCTCGCTCCTATGATTATATACAGTAAAACATGAATAGTGGGTGCGTATGGATGTACATCCTAACGCTCCATTAGTTACTAGCGGAATATAGTGTAGATTGAGTTGTGTCATAATTCAATTCACAATTCATATGCATGCAAAGTTAAGGCAAAAAGTCCTGGACCTCCACCAATATGATATCGATCACAATCCAAGAATCACACAATCACGAATCCAGCACAACGATGATGACTTTATCACGCGTACTAAAAATCTAAAATGTCTTTGGTCCCAGCTGTTTTACAAATAATCATCCGTCCACAGCATAATTCATATCTTCTTGGAATTCAAAAGGGAACACTTGATCGGCACTGACAGAGTATCTGCTATTGGGAGAACAGAAACACTTGTTATGCAAAACAGAGGAGTTATTGTACACTGAATTAAATAACGTGGATTCAGAAAGCGGGTGAGGGAACCAAGCAAAGCAAAAATTATGGCAGCGTGACTTAGCTGCCTCTTGCTGGTGCCCGATTCCCTGTGGTTTCTCGGATGCTACTGGTGGCCTGGGTAATAAGGGTTGGAGAAATAACACGCCAAAAGACCATTTACCCTATTTAACGGTGGTCTCCGTTTCCTGGTCAAGGCGATAATAAACAACAGGGGAAACAGTCCTTCTACCACAAAACGTTTTATGTTTCCTTCAACTGTATGTTGATTGCTTTGATTTCACACACTAAAACGAGAAATGATCCTAATCTATGCAAATAGGCCTACTTTCTTCCGGCCGCAATAAGCATTTTTCAGTAACTACAAAACAGGTTTGTGTACGTAAACCTTACCTCTCTATCAGTTTATCTGTCCAGTCATCGAAACTAGGCTCTATAGTTTCTTCTTCTATACTCTTCTTCTTCTTTTGATGATATAATTCTGCCAGTGTACTATATACTGGATAGAAATAGTGAACAGATAAGATAGGGAATAACTTCCAACAAAGAACTGTCGTCACTTCAAACTCTTATTTATACAACACTTTCCACAGATGTTGCACCCAACATCTTTGTTAAAAGTGATTCAAAATAAACGCGGAGAAAGCAATTACCTATTCACAGAACTAAGCCGGATGTGATAAATCCTCGGACACAGCTAACATTTATCTCATAAAGTCCGCCATAACTGGTGAATGAAAGTATCTGATTACACTGAAAGAAACACGTGTCAAATTTCCATTTTTATTATAATGGCAATAAATCAGCTTGTATCTTGAAACAAACAAAAGATGCAATGGGGGATGGAGCGGGAGTGGGGTAGGGGGTAAGCAGAAGGTACTCTGTATCATTAACAACAACAAAAAACCAAATAACCCACTACTACTCAGAGCTAGCTCCACAGTTTTCTGCGCATTTAAACCTCCTGCTACTATATTACACTACTTCATTCCTTTCCGGTATACTGTTAAAACGGTCGTGTTTGTCACCCTAGACTGTTTCAAAAGCAAATCCAAAGTATCACAAGCACCAGCACAATAAATTTAATCTGGAATTACCCTTCACAAAGCAATAGCACATCGTAAACACAACACGATCACCGCCAAGCTTATACGGCGTTTCAGCGTCAACCTGTTTATTATAAGTTTACAAACCACAGCACAGTCACGATTCCTCAAGGTCATTGCTGTTTATCGTGACCTAAGAGCTCCTACACTCATCACCCGCACCACCAACCCAACCGCGGATTTTCCTTGCACAATATTTGCAGCAACCGTCTATTGTGGTCTAGTTCAACGGTACGGAATTTCCAGAAAACCATGCATACATACAGCGAAATCACAGGGTTCTACTAAACAGTGTGTGTGTACGTGTGTGCGCGCGCGTGCTTGCAGAGAAAGAGGGATGGGGAGGGGGACTGATAGGAAAGTGATGTACGAGTATGTTCCTCTTGAATGTGTCCAAGTTAGTGATATCTGCATAACAAAAGATAAAGGACGGTGGGAGTTTCGCTTTAAAAAACAAAATGTGGCTAGACTGCGGTCGACTGTTTATCTTGCAAGTGAATTTTCAGAAACATGGGGAATGAATCATCATTAAAGAACTCTGAGCTTCTGACATTGATGAACACCTTCCATCGATGTGTGCAAATGGACGACCGTAAAGTGCTTAGCCAGCAGAAAGTGTAGATAGAATATTGACGACTCCATAGAGCTTGTGTCTGAATTTCTTCGCCGTTAATTAAACAGCTAGCTTGGCAAGGCCCACTCTTCTAAACTTAAAAACAGGCCCAGTCGATACGTAGGCTTTCCCCATTCAAAAGAGAGAGAGGGGGAAAGGGAGGAGGAGAAAGGTAAGCTCCGAGAGAGAGAAAGAGAGAGAGAGAGAGAGAGAGAGAGAGAGAGAGAGAGAGAGAGAGAGAGAAAGAAAGACAGAGAGAGAGACAGAGAAAGAGACAGAGAGAGACAGAGACAGAGAGGTTGTAAGGTGTTATATTTTTTTCTGTTTTTTTTTTCTTTGTTATCGGAAAGGCATTTTCGTTTCCATCGTTTGTCCAAAAATGCCATTCGTCTATAAACATAATGTCCCCGATCCTCTTGCCTCCCCCACCCCATCCCTCATCTTCCGTTCTTCCATCCGTCCATACTCTGGATAAATTATATATATTCACATTCCATCACACACTAGTTTATAAACAAATAACAGTTTATCATTTCCATTCCAACGAGTTCCCAACGTAACCACCATCCTTTCATACTTTCGTTATAAACTAATCTACACGTCTCATCCATATTCTTTTCCCACTGCTCCCACCCGCGTCCTCGACCTCGCTCATTTTCGCTGATTATGTTATTAGTATTCTCTCTTTCCCCATTTACGTGTCCATCAATGGCTTTTCCCCCTAACCCTATTTGCGTGCCAGAGTCAGAAACCAATTGAACCCTGATCAGATCAACCCCACTACAGAACGTCACAGAGGGGGGGGGGAGAGGGAGAGAGAGAGAGAGAGAGAGAGAGAGAGAGAGAGAGAGAGAGAGAGAGAGAGAAGCTACCTCTTTTCTGTTATCTGAGATACGAATTCAGCCTGACTACTTTAATGCCCGGGAATTGGGGGAAGGGTGTGTAGAGTGTGTGTGGGAGGGGGGGGGGCGGAGCGGGAAGGTATACTTTAATACTTTAAATTCTGATCTTTAGAGTCTGACACACTTTAGAAGTTTTTAGCAGGGATAAAAACAAACGGTGGATCAATTTCAAACAAATTATTTGACATATAAGAAAGACTGTAAAGTGTAAGGCGTAACTAGATCTAAAGAAGACAAACATTATATGTACTATACTAAAATGAATGAATGAAATGCAACTATATAAAGAAGTTAAAGAAAAAATTAAAAGAAGAAAAAAAAGAGAAATGCACGAAACTGCGCGAATCAATCGTGCAAAGAGAGCAAAAGGTGGCGCTATCACTAAATTTCTGGTTGCTTATACTGTCATAGCTCAGGCTACAGAATTATCAGGGTTAGGGGCATACAGTGTGACCGAGACTAAACAAAGCTTTTTCCCTCTCTGGAGTGAGAAGGCCTCGCCTAGGTCCAGTCACGCTGTATGGATTAAGGGTATAAGATCTCCACCACTTGCTTGAGAATCGGTGGTTCAGTTTTCTACAGAAAAGCAGCGATAGCGAAGGGTTGGAGGCGCCTCACGCTGGCTGGCCTATCGATTGATAAGAACCCTCCAGGGAAAGGAAGACATTATACGTAATGTGCATGTAGTGCAACACCTAGAGCTCGAAGACACGTCAACAATACTGTAAAAAACAAACTCTTGAGCTCATGCCCTATAAAATAAACAGACAATACAATACAACACAATACTGTACAACACATTTTTATTACCTCAAAAGGAAATAATTATACAGCAAATACATACATTCTTGCTTATTAAACATATATGGTAAAACAAGGACTAGTCCAAGAAAAAGGGTTATTCGACTAATGCTTAATGAGCACTGATGTCGTTTTCGTCGGCAAATCGGCCATTCGCCGATAAAAATCCAAAATGTCCGAAAGAGTCAAGTTCTGATCGGCCCGTTGTATTAAGATTTTATGTCTCAATCGGCCACCCTTCGTCCTTAATTTGTTTGCTTGTCTCATGTCTGTTTCGTTGTTATTGCATCTGGCCATATTAAATAAAGGTGTTATGAGTTATTGTCGAACATCGCGTATCGGAAGCGCCAAGCAGACACATGC
This sequence comes from Oncomelania hupensis, assembly GCA_036898135.1. Classification (NCBI taxonomy): domain Eukaryota; kingdom Metazoa; phylum Mollusca; class Gastropoda; order Littorinimorpha; family Pomatiopsidae; genus Oncomelania; species Oncomelania hupensis. Next base: position 24,133,446 of record CM072517.1, on the reverse strand, counting down.
GAACGGCGTGCTTCCGGCAATAACACTTTTCGTTTTCGAAATGCCGCCTAAAAAGAAGCCGAAACTTATCAGTGGCCAGCGCTTCCTCTCGTTTGGTGTTGGAAAGGAAAAAAAAAAGAGAAAGTCAAGCAGCATCTGGGAAGCGTTGACCCCTATATAGCCCTGTCTGGCTTTAAAGTGTAAATCTAGAAGCCTGTCTTCAGAGATTGAGGGACATGACTAGTCATGTAAGGTGTCATACCCAGTACATTTTTTTTGTTGTTGTTTTTGTTTTATGTGTTTGCATCAGGGATTTACCTAAGTTCACAGTTCAGTTAAAGAGTTTATTAGTAGTCTAGTCATTTCATCAAGTTTTATATTGTTTTGTTGTTAACAAATGTAAATGAAACTTTTTTCGTCAGTGTTCTGTGTGTGGTATTAGTTGCAACATTTTTGTATGTCAAAATGATGGCCGAAAGATTTTCAAAATGTCCTAAAGGTTTGTGACTGAATCGGCCAAATGGCCTATACTGAAAATTTCTAGCAACATCCCTGAATGAGGTTATGATTTTAAAAAAATGGAACATGAGTCAGCACTTTAACTGGGTCAATTACGAAAAATGCAAATCTAGTAGGCAAGAATGAAAATATAAGGCCTCCGGCAAATTTATGATGCATTAATTGTTTTAAAATAATTTTTACACGAACTTGTTAAAGCCAAACCCTATTACTTTGAAACAATTTAATAAATAATGTATATTGTGCATTTGCACTATGCACTGAACTTGTTTATAATCTAGAAGTAGAACAGTGTCACAGTTGTTTCTTGGGGGAGAGGGGTGGAGGGAAGGGGGCTGAATTAATGTAATGAGTTTATTAACGCCATTGGCACACACACATGTATACACCTTTTCCCCATCTTCCTCTCTTCTCTCTATCCAGTCCCCCCCTCCCCCTCTCTGCTCCCTCTCTCTCATGTTATTTTGTTAAAAGACAGATTGGAAGATTAAACTCTAATTAGTTTAAATTTTAATCCTAAATAAATAAAAGTTTAAAGTTTCAAAATTCTCTCTCTCTCTCTCTCTCTCTCTCTCTCTCTCTCTCTCTCTCTCTCTCTCTCTCTCTCTCTCTCTCTCATATTTTATAGAGCAGTGTATGTAAATATTAAGTTATCGTAATTATGACACTCATTTTCAGAACAGGAGACGCGGATGGGTGTCATCGTCGCCATGACCTTGTACGTTTGATAATAGTTCTATTTGCATTGGGTTTGCTTTTATTGTTTTCCATGTATTGTATTGTGACCCTTTTCTAAGGGCCAGTGCCTTCAGGAAATAAAGTTCGTTCGTTCGTTCTCTCTCTCTCTCTCCCTCCCCCTCCCCTACCACCTCCACTAAAAATCGATTATTCGCCCTCCCCTATCACAATCCTCCTTTCTGTTCAACCGTGTACCCTTTCCTTATGAACAAGGAAGATATTAACATGGGAATCCCTGAGTACTAGAACTCAATTGTTCTTATTGTGCTCTGATACGGTTCAGTGCACTCACCGAAGTGCAATAAATCATGATGTGTTTGCACACAAAATCAGATACCGCCCACAGCAATCTTGAAAACGAGCACTGAACAGGCGTGCCTTGATAGACTTTTTATACTGCAAACTTTGTCATTCCACGTCACAAAAGGATGCAGAATTATCACGAAATTACACTTTTAATATTATATTATTTAATGCTATTAATGCTATGTATTCATCTACTGGCACAGACGTGGTGAAAAAACGGGAAATGCAGACCTGGAATTGCTCAGCATATTTCTTCGAAATCAAAGACGATTTTGATTTTGATTTAAGTATGTGTAATAAATGTATGAATTTGCTTACTGGTCTCAAGTATGCAACAATGACATACATGCATTAACTTAGCAGATACGTTATAAGTTTACTGTCTAGTGGTATGAACAATGCACAACAAAATCTTTCTGGCGCAAACGACGGTTTGAGTTAGATTCTGTTCTCGGCCAGCACCTTGAGCAACTCTTTGATCTGGAAAGCGCTACGTAAAAACAATTAATGTATGCAATGTTGTTTTTGGATCAAATCTGAAGATGTGTGCGATGGGATAGAAGGTGGGGATTATGGGAGAAGAAGAAGGGTGTCGAATTAATACTATTGTTCGAAAGATGGTATACGCTGGTTAAACGATCGTCTGTGGTGCCCCAATGACGTTAGAGTTACGGGATAGGATAGGATAGGAATAGTTCGAAAGTCTAACATAATCGTAATTTGGATCTAAACATCTAGGTCAAGCTGATTTTAGTCCACAAAAGCCCCATAAAATAAAACTCCAGACAAGTTGGAACTCACGACATTTGTATTACCCAACTCCATCGACTCATTCAAGATTTATTGCAGCTCTTGGTGTAAAGAAAAGCAAAAACTGAGACAAGCCGATCTGGTTTAAAGATAATCACACAAATACGAATCCCAAATCTGATCAGTAACATCGCACCTTGCAGCCCGGCTGCGCAGATCTCCTACTGACTGAATCTGATGCACTTTCAATGAGTTGTGAAGTTGAAAAGTTCAAGCAGCGAATTGATTTTTTTCCTCACGTAATTATTTTTAGGGGAATTTTTCTCTTACTTTTGATGCTGGTGTTGTTGTTGCCTCCGGCGGCGTTGTTCCTGTTGTTAGTGACAGTTTTGTTGCTGTTAGTATTCTATTACTGTGCACCATGAACTTAAACTTATTTGAACACCTGTGCAGTACAAGTTTTCATCACCATCATCATCATCGTCGTCGTCACCGACATCTTCATTGTCGTCAAAGGCTTTTTCACTGACAACAGGGCAATATAAGTGTTTAGCATCACGAATGTATCTCTCTCGTCGCTTTTAGTTTTACTGCTTTAGACCATTACAGTCTGAACCTATTATTGTTCAATCCTTAAAGGTACAGCTCGCCGTTGTTGTACAAACTTCCAACAATCGTTACTTGTGACGTGTGTTTGGTGAGCCAAGAATATGGAATATTGAGCAGGTGGCAAACACTAAAGGTTGCTTTTCCTGCAACAGTCTGGCACTGATCTTTTGCACTAACTACCGGTGATGCACCCTTATGTTCGTCTCCAGGGATTGTACACTCATGCAACCTTGTAATATGAAGGGTTAAATGTTGCACAGAAGGCGGGATGGAACGAGATTGTGTGCATGCGTGTGTACATTATCTGCGTGTGGGTGTGTGGCACGCGCATGACTGTATACTATAATGATATTTTGGCCATAATAAAGCGAGAATTCAGTTCTTCAGTTAAATTGTTTGAAAAGCTCGGACTGCATATTGTTTCATCAGGAAATAAAAAACAGAGAGAGAGAGCAGTATGCAGACAGACAAAACAACCCACCTTAATTAAAATATATTCCATTCTTACTTCCGGACTGGTGGCAAAATGACACAGGATTCATTACTGTCATACGACAGCCGACATTAAAACCCATAACATACATCTTACATGAAAGCTAGGCTCTGGACTGCAGCCAAATATATGCATAAATGGCAGGACACATTTAAATTCAAAGTGATTCATCCCTCTCCCCATCTTCCTCGGACCCACTATTACGCCTATCCATCGTGCTTTTCACCTTTGACTTTGTGCAAAATCGATTTTTATTCAAGATTCGAGACCACGCATTATTTGCTCAGCTCTCGCTCTAAAGCCTTTAGAGCGAGAACTGAGCAAATAATGTGTGGTCTCTTTAAAAGGCTAAGAGTCATACTTGGGTTCCCAAGGTCATTGAAAAAAAACACTTATGTGGCGTCATCGTTCCTTTAAAAATTCTGCTTTTTACTGACTCTCACTCTCAGAGTCTTTCATCACCACAGGCGCTAACGGGAAGGTGCATATTCTCCCGTGCTAACTTGCTTTGCCCAGACTGCACATCTGTAGAAATTTGGCAAGAGCGCCATGCTCAAGGCCTGATGCTAACTATCTGTCTATACTGCAGTCTTCGCTACACGGGAACAACAAACGCTCCCAAGTCTACTTGTGAATATGATGATAGATTAGCCGTGTGTCAGTTTTGTTATATGCCGAACATTTAATTTAAACATACCCGCCCACCCTTTCGTCGTGTCTGAAAACTTACGTGACTTGGTTACTAGCCAACTTATTAATAATATATGAGTGCTCTCTAATGCTAATTAATTGAGATAGTAAAAGGTTGACAGCTTACGATGCCATCACTACTATACTAAAAACATATATATTATTCATTCGGAAAGAAACAGAAGTCAAGTGGAATGGAGGAAAACGAGAGAAAGAGTAAGAATGGTACCATTGAATAATACGAGGAGATGAAAAGAACGAATCTATCTACCCACTATTGAAGTATGGTGCAGGAGTCTTCAGTATTACAAGTGAGGATAAACAAGGTCAACAGTTGGGTGATATAACGTTGGCATTGCATAATTCATACAATGACCCACACGTAGACGACTAAATTGTTCTGTACCTGTCTGGCCGTTTTTATACTGCCGCCTGGAAGGATTACTGCCATTACTTATTCATAATTATAATTAATTATCCATAATTATAAATGTATTATCATTTATGTCTCAATGAAAAAAAAATCACATTTGACTTACCGGATGAAGACTACAGTCGCTCTTTGTTGACGAAGAGTCTGCACAATCGGAATACTGACTGTCCAGAAAGGGCTGGACGTACTGATAATACAGTCTGTAGATAAATAAAGTCCCAAGACCAACTCCCAGGCCTAGAATGCACACAACCCCTGCCGCTCTCACTGAAACAAGGCAGACAGAAGACATTAAGTACGTTATAGTACAATACGACAATCGTTAACACTACACTATTGCTTTCACTAATATTATACACAAATGCTGTGGAAGAAATCCTATCCCGTAACTCGAAGGTCCTTGGGGCACCACACATGATCGTTTAACCAGCGTACTCCATCTTTCTCTGTCCTCAGAAATCCTCATGGCTTCGCTCAGTGTCAAGCCAGTCCATTCTCGAATGTTGTTCTCCAACATCTTTTTCTGTCTCCCTCTTCTTCTGCCTCCTTGCACAGTGCCTTGCAGAATGGTCTTTGCAAGGTCTGATGCTCTGGTGACGTGGCCATTCCATCGGAGTTTCCGTTTCTTCACCACTGTGAGCTTGTCATCAGGTTGTCCAATGGCTTGTTTGATGGTCTGTCGGACTTCGTTGTTGGTGATGTGCTGGGTATAGGAAATCAATCGTCAATCATCGCTTCTCCTCCTGCTTGAAGCAATTCCGCGGGTATGTTGTCCACTACCGCTGACTTCCCCTTCTTCAGTGATTGCACTGCTGCCTCAACTTCTTCTCGGAGAATTGGGAGGATTTCTTCCTCTTCTCTGTTCTGGGGACATGCTAGAACTGATGAGTCTCCGTTTGGTAAGTGGTTGTAAAGGTCAGAGCAGAACTCTGTCCATCTATCCAAGACTTCTTGTTTTTCTTTAAGGCATATGGATCGTGGAGACCTTGGGCTGTTTAACACTTGTCAGACGCTTCGCAGTCTGGTAGGCCTTGTTGCTGTTGTTCTTGTTCTGGCTGTTCTCTATTTCCTGGCATTGATCTTCTATCCAGTTCCCCTTTGCTGTGCGCACGCCTTTTTGAATATTTTTTATTTTTCAGTAGGCATCAGCTCCCTGTGAGGTGTTCTTTTTCTTTTTCATCTCTCTTCGTTTATCATACAGGTCCAAACATTCAAGTGTGATCCACGGTTTCTTCTTTGGGCAGTGCTTGCCAAGGATCTCAGTGGCGGCATTTGCCACAGCTGAGTTGAAGGTGGTGGTCATGGTGTTGACATCTACTCCACCAGCTTCCAAAATGAGCAGTGATGCAAATTTCCCTCCAGTTGTGTCTTGAAATATTTCTGCCACCTCCAGGTCTTGCAGTTTGTCCAGGTCGAACTTCAGTCTGGTGCATTTTCTGTGTTTTATCGTCTGGATTTTTTTATGGAGACCAAGCGTGTTTGCCAGTATCAGATGTTGTATCTGGCAAATTCCAAGAGTCTCAGATCCCTATCATTTGTTTCGTTTTTGCAGTGGGGTCCATATGTGTCTCCCCAGCTGTAGTGTACATCTCGGCCAACCTTGGCATTCCAGTCGCCTTGCACTATGACTATGTCCTTCTTCGGCACTTTGGTCAAAGACAGCCTATATGTTCATAGAAATTCTCGACTTCACTGTCGTCATAGTCTGATGTTGGGGCTTAGGCCTGGATGATGGTGATGTTAAAAGGGGCTGCTCTCGGACGGATAGTAGTGAGTCTACTGGAGACTGGGCGGCAACTCATGACAGTGGCTGGAATGTCTTTATGGAAGAAATCCAATTATAATTTATACACATTAGAAATTCCCTTCAGTATTCATTTTCCTAAACAAAAAGCCAAATTTAAAGAAAAAGAGCATGCGGAAAGAAGCATAATTATATACACGAACCCCCAAAAAAAAACAAAAAAAAAAACTCACGCACATTTTGAATTGAGAATCAGTGAATTCCAACATGCAGAAAAGCTGTTGCTTCGAAAACAAGGAAACATTACAAAATGTTGTTCATTATGTTTCACAACTGCAAAATCATTGTGAAACTTTCCTTTACAACAGACTTTTATCAGATCCATGATACAGCATAGTCACTATACAAATCCACCGAACATTGAGATAATGGACAACCACAACCTAAGGTGGAAAAAGGCTGAGAAGACGGCACAATTAACCCACAAATACATTGATAACAGATTTAGTAACGCTTCTTAATAACAGAAAATCCACACGTTGAGAAAACTTAGATCTATTAATAATAATAATATTAATAATAATAATAATAATAATAATAATAATAATAATAATAATAATAATTTCAAGACGCTATCACACGCTTTTTCCTAAACTGAACTCAAATTTCTACAACCAAAATTAGAGTATGAACAATGTAATAAAATACCATATTTACAAAACAATGTTAATGCTTGCATAACACACTATTGACCGTGCTGTGCACATTACAAAATGAAAACTGTAAGAGCAGCATAACCAATATAGAGTGATGTACAATTTAAATTTACAAGTATTATAAATAATAAGTAGTATAAACCATAGAATAATAGATATTAGGACTGTACACAACAAAATAAACTGTAGTGTAGCATAAGCAGTGCTAGTGACGTCCTTTAACGTTGGGAGTTAAAACAGACATTTGGTGTAGAGATAGGTCTCCGTTTTACCAGCTGTTGCGCTGTGTTTCGCGACAAATTCGATGAGGAAAGTCCTGGTCTCCACCACGCACAGGTGTTCAGATCCTAACAAGAAGTCAATAAATGACATCATCGCAACCACACACTATCTATCTTCAGGGTCTCCAACCTTCCCTATTTTCATCATCCCACTAGCCCTTGACTGTTCTCCAATTTCGACCGTTTCAGCACTTACTGCTAATTTAATTAATGTAGTTATCATAACATACATATTAATTATTCACATGATTTACAGTGCTGCAGTTACTACATGTGGCGTGACAAACATCGTTATGAGTTTAGGCAATAAATAACAGGAGGGGTAACATGAGGGGGACTAGGAGTAAAGCAGGGCCGGACCTGGTAAAGTTGAGGGGGGGGGTTACAGATTCAGCGAAGGCGCGAAGCGCCGAGCCTTCTAGGGGGGTCCGGGGGCATGCCCCCCCGGAAATTTTTTTTTTCAAGGATGCAAAATGGTGCAATCTGGTGCAATCTGAACCTTGAAAAAGCCATTTATGATGGTCTGGGACTTTGAGCTTTTTAAACAAATTGAAATGACAAACTCTGGGGTACAAAAATAATCATCTGCCCGTCCCTTAAAAAAACAACAACAAAAAAACACACACGAACATTTATTTATCAGCAGAGATGTTTTGTATACTATTATTATTCACTACATTTTGTTGATCGTTGACAGTATAAAGCTTTACCTTGTAATTTATGAACATCACCGCCCTGCTTTCACTTTCAGTCTTGCTGCACTAGGTTCCTCGGCATTAGTACCTTTTGTGAATTGTATCTTCTGGCAAAACAGTTCACTGCCTCTTTGAAGTCAATATCAACATCCCTGTGCACTTTCAGTAAAGCAAGTCCATTGAGTCTATGTTGCCCCATTGTAGAGCGCAGGTAGTTTTTCAGGTTGCGCAACTGACTGTTTGAACGCTCACACTCGGCAGTAGTGACAGGCAGGGTGCAAAGGTTCTTTAGCATGATGAACAGGTTGGGATAAAAATCCCTGTCACGATGTTTCAGTGCTTCTGATGCCGTGAATGGGATGATAGCTGTCGCATTCTCAGCAGCACTTCGCCATTTGCAAACCCACCTTTGGTATTCTGCATCAAGGGTAGCGTTGTCTGGTAGATCAGACTCCCACAACATTGCCAGTGTCTTCACCCCTTCTGGAACCTGCATGAAACCATCCTGGTTGTCTATTAAAGTGCTTGGCACCAGACAGAGACCATCAACTGCTAGGTCAGCATTTTTTAACCTCGAGTCCAATTCGATTGACAGGTGTTCCAAGAAAGGAATGGCAATGCTAATCTTGAAATATTCTTCTGGAGTGGCCGCAGGTTGGTTGTCACGGAGAGTCTGTCGGGATGCTTGACGAGGAACAATAACATCAGTTGTCAAAGCATTCGCCATTTTGCTGACTTCAACGAACCAGGCAACGAACGCTGTGTCGACATCTCTTCTAATAGAAGACATGCAGTTACTGACCGCTTTGATTTCCCTGTAGGCATCGACAACATCTTTTGTCCTTTTCTGCAGCTTCACTGTCAAGGGTTTTAAGTAACGCAAACAATTGCGGACGACAATGAATGCAACGAGGAAAGCACTGCTGCTCAAGGTGTGGAGAAAGCCAGTTGCCTTGGTCAGTCTCACTGTCCCAATTGTCACTGTCTTCACACATTTGTCCCAAACAGTCGTGAACAACCAGAAAGAGAGATGTATAAACCTCCAGTGCTTCATGTTTTTCTACCCATCTTGTTCTGCACAGATCAACAAACTTTGTTTTTGTCGTGTCAGGCTGAGATGATTCGATGGTATCTTCAAGTTTTCTTTGTCTCTTTGGAGAGTTTTAGAAAAACAGTGACAGTTCCCTCAGTGCTCCCATCATGTTCTTCACTGCAGGCAAGCCGCATGCTTTTACAATGCAGAGACTCAAGCTATGGGAAGCACAGCGTCTCAGGTAACAGAATGTAGTTACTTGTGATAAAAGAATCAGTGGTTGAAATTGAGTAGAGTGGAAGAGGATTTATTTTTTTATAGTGCCTAGGGGAGAGGGTTGAAATTTCTCCCCGGATTTACTTATGATTGTAACGTAGCCCCCTTAAAAAAAAAAAAAAAAAAAAAAAAAAAAAAAAGGTACATAGTCAGGCCAGGGGGGGGGGTTACGTAACCCCTGTAACCCCCCCCCTAGTCCGGGCCTGTAAAGGCTGCCTTTAACTTTAATACGACGGTTTGTCAGTGCAGATTAGGCTTACGCCATGATGGAGTGGGAGGGAGAGAGAGATAGAAGGGGGGGGGGAGGAAGAGGGAGAGAGAAAGGGGTAAGGGTCAGGTGGGGTGAGATGGGAAGTGTGTGTCGATAGAAGATGATTAATGTGTTCTGTTGCATTCGAACGGGATCTATGATCTGAAACGTTCATATCATTTTTTTCGGCCTTCAAATTTGAACTCTAAATTTACTACAATACTTCTGTCTCAACAATCACTTCAAGAATCAGCGGTCGTCTTTTCACTCATACACTTACTCGTGTTATTGGACATTGGTCTTCATAATCCAGAAGAGAACAATAGGCCACATTCCAGAACACAAAGTGCCTCATGGGTCCCTAATCTATGCCTTAATGAACAAAACTACCTATTTTTCCCCCCTTGTTTATTTTATTGTCATATTATTTAACTTGTATCAATCTACACGTAAAGCAAACTCTTTTTAATCTGATCATCCAGTATGTATAGGAAACTAACAAATCAATGAAAATTATAACGGAGATTATTAGTGAATGTCCAATGAATTTGACAGCTCTACACCATGCATCCATGGACAAAACACATTTCCCATTCTAATAGTATTACCCCTCATCACCACCACCACCTTCCACATACACACTCCCACAAACCAACCATGCACCACTGTTTAAAACTAGAATGGCACAGCCCATATGAATCAAATGCTCTTTATGGAACTTGCATTATTTAACATGAAAATGAGTGCCCAGAACAAAAAACATAAAACGTTGGCATTAAAATACAAAGCAATAATGACTTGGATTTATCTATGTTCTTGACCTTGAGATGACTTTGACCTCCGGCTCATGTACGATCAAATAAACTACAGAAAAGTTATATTACGATTACCTTTTTAAAAAATTTTTTTTTTTTTGCAAGACCTACAATGACCTTGGCCTTCAAGCTCATCTCAAAAACGGAACATATACGAAAAATCAATCTATCATCTCTAAATGCAACAAGTTTGGACTTTATATCTCTTATAGCTTAGGGTCAAAGTCATTTCAAAGTACCTATATGAACCGACATTTGACAGCTCCACTGACCTTGATCTTGGAGTGAGGTTGACCAAATGTGCATAGTATGTGTATCTCATTGATAACTATCATAGATCAAAGAATCACAAGTTCAATATTAATAACTTAAAAGAAAGTGAAACTTTGTTACTGGATTTTATTTAAAGTCACTATTTGACTAACATTTGTGGACACTGTGACCTTGATCTTGAAGTGAAGTCATTCATTCACTGATCATTTATGAGCTCTCATGAATATACACCATTTTACCAAGTATTGTTGTGATAGATAAAATAGGTTCTGAAATATGAATCCACTTGCAAGTTTTGCACAGACTGACTGAAAATTGTTTTTTTTTTAATTTCACTTTTGGACTATTTAGGACTCATCTCGCACAAATAAAATTTGGAAAAAAAATGGCTTTTTTAATTTTGTTGGTTTAGGTTTTACTGTGAATACTATGCAATTGCAAGCGAGTCAAAAGGGTGAAAGAGAATGAATCATAACAATATACTGATTCCAAGAACAAATTATATTAGGTCCTCTACCCCTTGTAATGACGATGATAATGGTAATGATGTCTAATTGTAAGGCAGGTATAGTCTGTGGCGTAGTCCTTGCTAACATTCTCAGGGCGCAAAAAGGGGCTGTGAGGGGAAGAGAAATCTGGGTCTGGGGTGGGAAAAAGGGGAGGGGTGATTTGTGTCCCTATGCTACGCAGAATCCAGCACACTGCGTAGCTTAGACATACCGAGAGAGGCGAACGTAAGCCTCGGCTATTGCCGCCTCGGCTAATCTCAGTTACGAAGTGTGAGAATCCAGTTCCGAAATGATTCATGCCCCTCTTAGCGTTCACAGTAGTCGATGGAACACATTATTTTGGTATGGTGTGGTTTTGCCCCAGAGAGCTATGAAGCACTGCCAACTCAGCACAAACACCAGGGGTATTGATCTGTTTCATCCCCTGTCAAGCCTAAGACAAGGGAAACAACGCTGAACTTGGCCTCATCTGACGATTTTTGAAAAACAAATGAAGGTATTTTTGTGTGTGGAGTTAGTAAAGTAGCCCATTGTGTTTCGATAACAATCACGTCATTGCAGGACTATCTTACAATATAACAATCAAGCTATTGTATTACTACATAACAACAGGATTCAAGCATAAAATATATAACTTCAAGTTCAAATGTTCAAATGTACGAGAGGGGATGGTAGTAATGTGCATTTCTCGTACAATCCAAGAAACAATAAAATCCAATAATAAAAGCAATCTGTCCTTTTAAATTTAATTAAGAATATGACATTTAAAATTTACTATCTTTCTCAAACACGGTATTTTAATTATTTAAACAAATACTAATTCCATTAACATCTGAATAGTATTGATGCCCTTGGACTTAAAGGGAGTGCAATGGTACACACACTTAAGTATTCTTTCCCAACATCTTTCGATTAAAATAAAGCATGTCATTAGAACTGCACCACTTTTGAACCCTCACATATAACCTTCTATTTCAAATCACGTTGGAGCTACAAGGTGTCTCCTTAACTAAATAACTGCAAAATTCCAGTTGAAAGAAGAGTCAACAAAAGACTGCAATGTCAATTTTATGCCATGCATACACTGATACAGCACACAAAAAAGCCAAGGGCACGCTGTTTAAAGAGCACAAAGTTAGTGTTTGTCAAGTAAGGACAAATGTGTGTGCAATGTGCAATACATATATAATACAAATGTGACTGCAAGTCGTAAATCAAAGAGAAAGTTATGAAAAAGATGAGCACTTTGAAAGTGATGAAACAAAAAATAAGCACTCAATTCAAACAAGAGTCCATTCCCTTGCCATGCATGAAATAAAACATCAAAATAATATCAGTAAGCTCTTTTTTCTTGCTGTGTTTGAAATACTTGCAAGACTATAGCACAAACATGATTGTATCTCTAATTAGTCTCAGGCAATAAATTAAAGTGTATACAGTTGCCAATGGGATTCATTGAAAAATCCTACTAAACTATTCAGGTATGGGAATTGAGAAAAGAGGTAGGGTCGTATTGGTAGGCCGGGCATCCATGGGGCCAACCAAGGTCCCTTTGATGTGTCGATGGGTGAAGACCCTCAAGGGGGTTAATGGGAAACACCTTAAGGTGAACTTTAAAAAAAAAGTAATCTAATAACGTTTAGCCTTTAGGTGTATATTTCATTATTTAACTATACTGAAAACTTTGAAAGCCACATATATTAATTAACTGTTGTATTTATAGTATATATAGGCACTATGAATTCTAAGAGAGTGCATGCACAAGTGGGTTATTGCATTTCTGGTTCAGGTTAGATTCTTTGTTCAGTTTGATTATACTCCAACTGACCTACTGATTGCTTTTTTCATTCTGCATCTGACATTTAAAAAAAGTTAATACACATATATGCATCGGGACAATGTATTTAATTAGTTAGTTATTCATTGCTTACAGGGTCCAGCGGACTGCAAAGAACCGAATCAGGACCACAAAATCAAGACAACAACTTCGCTGAAAGAGGACTCACCCCTGATCCGCAAAAGATCTGCCAAAACAACCCTAGTGGTAACACTGAACGCACTCCACAGCCGGTCACTTTACAATAAAGACATCCCACGCAGGGGACACTGAGGCTATACTCTAATTTATCGAAACCCTGTTAACAAAAAAAAAATAGAATACAAACATCATTATAAAATATCAACAAAACACATATAAAATGCCTACATTGCCAAATAATAATATCATAGGAAGCCCCAGTGACCATTTGGCGGAAAGCGTCCAATATTCTCAAGCTGAACCAACAGATCTCACACACAAATGAGGTAGGTGACTGGTCTAGTGAGGAAGAAGATAGTATAGTAGATTGATAGAACAGAGTAGGAATGAGAAAGAACAAAGGAGAAAGACAGAGAAAGTGGGAATTTAAAGCACTACATTTCTAGAAAGTGGGGATACTATTTATATTGAAACCCCCGGCACCCCCACGATTGCAAGGTGGGGAGGGGGGTGGGGGGGGCGGGGGAGGTTGGAGATGAGGAAGGGAGGGGGGGGGGGGATTGTATAGTTGTACAATTCCCATGCATGATTATTTAAAAGATTATACTCTGAGGGTGTTAACTCATCAATGAAACACTGCCAGACAAGATCCCAACACAAACACAACAAAGTTAATAAACTGAAGTTGTTTTGTTTATTTATTTCATTTAAAGCCTATTCACCGAAGTGATGTTAGACTAAAATAATAATTGAACCTATAGGAGAATGTTAAGCTGAGTCACATGTTCCTTCACAAATGAATAGCATTCATGTGCTTCTCAATACGTGTTTCTTTGTGGAAATCATACACTCATACAAACCATTGTGTTCACTGAAATTCATGACAGATCAGTGTACATTATTCTGAAAATACAAAAAGCAAAAGAATAGTGTATTTTTCCCAGTCATGATCATCGAGCTAAAATGAGAGATGAAACAAAATAATATTTTAATGATTTAAATTCACAATCATGAAAAATTATCAAAAAGTATCATGGCATGCTTAAATGTTAGTTTCATCTGAAAAATTAAACACCAACCCAACCTCTTTTATATCCTATAGCCCATCTGTTTTTGAATGCTGTCAATGAAATGTATACTTGGCAAATCAATTGCAACCCATCCATCCCCATATACAAACGCTTGGCATGTCAGCTGACAAGTCAAATAATGCAAGGGTATGGGGATATCAGTTGTTATTTGCCTCTCTTCAAGTTCTTATCTCGCTCTAGTCTCTGATGTACACACCAGCCAAAGTACAGGTCTGTTTCCTGATTATGCTGAGCAGTACTATGTTACACAACTTTCTACTGCTACATAAGCTCTAGCAATCAGAACAGGAGGCTGCCAAAACTTTGTGGAAGCAACACGTAAACACAGTAAATAATAATACATCAAAACAAGTGGATATATTTATAATTTATTAAAGAAGCAGTTTTGAATAATATTGAGTGACAACATTTTTGTTTACAGGCATAGCATGCTACCGCTTCCAGAGGCTAAAAATAGCGCTAGCGGCCGGGTGCTTTGACATTCACAGAGGATAGTACGAAAGTGGGCGTTCTACTGTGAGGATAAACCAAAGGCATCATCACTTACCATCTCCCAAATCAAGCTTGACGGTGGTACCCCCGTAAGCGAAATACAACACCAAACGCTTGCTGTAGGGAAACTTGCTGACCAATTTCAGCACCTGGCTGTAGATTGCTGAAAATGTGTCCCAAGAAAACGGTAAAAGGTTGATAGTTCCAGTGCACTGTGCTGGTTTCCTCTGACACTGCTGCCATCCATGCAGCTCCATCTTGGACCAGTCTCTCACGATCTGCTCTCTATTGATCCCCCCAGTGTGGAGGGCCTCTCTCGGGCCGGTCCATTCCAGCCAGAGGGGGACAAGCTCCAGCTAAGGGTTTGGGCTGTGTCAGACAATGTTTAGGTTAGGGTAGCTGGCTAGAAAATGCCAAAGTGAAAGCACTAATTCTTGTCAGAAAAATGGAAGATCCCTTAACCAATATTCACACATATATGTTAAATCAATATATTAAATCAAGGTAAGCACAACCAATATTTTTTTATGCTTGGGATAACACGAATCAATTTAATTATTATGCAAGAGTTTGGAATACAAGTGCTATTGCACATTGCATATATATATTTTACAGGGGAACTCTGCTATAAAGTTAAAATTCACAATGAATATTCTAGTCTATTAAAGTATTATGAATGCTTACATATATTATGAATATGTTAGTACACCAAAAATATCAGTTCATCATGAAGTATCATGACTTTCTGAATCATGTACGAAATTCGTAATTGTGTATGAGAGACAAACACAGCAACAGAGACTGAGAGAGAGCATACACAAAGGCTGCAAGTGGGTGCCTCAGGCAGGCTGAGTTAGATCCTGTATCTGCCAATGCCTTGAGAAGCTCTTAAGCTGGAAAAGCGTTATATAAGATTCTTATTAAGAATGATTAAATTAATTAAATAATTATTATTTCTGTCACTTTAGTTTGTTTTAATATCAACCATTTTTAGTATTAGTGTTCCGCGCTTTTTTGAAATCTGCGCAATTCTAGAATTGCCCTGCCCATTTTTGGAATTCCAACATTGGCCGCCATTATTGGAATTACAACAATGGCCGTGCGCTTTTTTAGAATTTGGGTTAGGTTTAGGGTTAGTGTTAGGGTTAGGTTTAGGGTTAGGGCTAACCCTAACCCTAACCCTAACCCAAATTCCAAAAAAGCGCACGGCACAATTCTACAAACGCCCGGCCATTCTTGTAATTCCAATAATGGCGGCCAATGTAGGAATTCCGAAAATGGGCAGGGCAATTCTAGAATTGCGCAGATTCCAAAAAAGCGCGGAACATAAGTAGGGCAGCAGCAGTAGTAGTAGCTGTAGTAAATATCATTATTAATTATTATTATTAATATTAAAAAAATTATTATTATACAATTGTAAACATTTATTTTTTCAACTGAATTGCTATTTAACGATTTTATTGTTTATCCAATAGCTGGATTTCAGAAGTTTGCTATTATCTGACATGTACAATGAAAGGTGGTCATAAATAAAAATTATTAATGAAGCACAAATTAATTTTTCAGCTGAGAGTGATGAGCAACCATTGCATTCTAAAATTCAGAATTTCTGGCTGGATTAGTAATTTTAGTAATGCAATGCATAACAAACTAATCATATAGATAAAAATAATAAATAAATAAAGCTTACACTATTTTAAAAAAAAATATATAGATTAACATTCATTCTGATTCACAACCGCAGCCAAGTGCTCCAGCACTTACGTTTTCAGTGAAAAGGGTGTACAATTAAAATCGTTATTTGAATTTTCATTGGCGGCGATTTTGTGTTTATTGATCTTAAAGGCAATCCTAAATCAGCGTTTGCCTATATGTGTATAAAATGCAAGTTGCAACACATAAGAAATTAATTATATAATGAAACGCTCTGCGGAGCAGACGACATTCTCGACTCGAACCCCGGCAGGCCGACAATACAATAGGATGACTAATCCAAGTTATCAATACAAAATCAGTTATACTTACGGTGCCGTACAATTCTTATTTGTGCTCCAAAGGTAATAAACAAAGATAATGATTGTGAATTATTATTGTACATCAATTTTGTTGAGAAATATTCTTGATTCTTGTCCATCCCTCCAGTCGATGCTACGAAACAGGAACTTTTTCTAACGCTCTCTCTGATTGGTCAGTCGGAAAATAACCCAAATCCAAAATGAGGCGTTGATGTTATAAATATTTAGGTCTGCAAGTTTCTTCGCAGGTCCCATGGTGTAATGGTTAGCACTCTGGACTTTGAATCCAGCGATCCGAGTTCAAATCTCGGTGGGACCTCGTAATTTTTTTTAATTATTTTATTATTTTTTTTCTTGATGTCTTCATTACTCATTAACGATTGTGTTGTCACTTTCCTCCTATTTATCTATTATAGTTTGTGGCGATTAATTTATTACTGTTCGAAGTACTGGTCGATTATTCTGTTTTGCGTGGCTGGAAATAATTTGTCCAATGTAATCCTTTGGACGAAAATAATTTCTTTGTTCAATGCCTTAATATTTAACCCCCCCCCCCCCCCCCCCCCAAAAAAAAAAAAAAAAAAAAAAAAATTTGTAGAGTTACAAGGTGATTGATCGTGCAATATGCAAACGTAATCTGCAACATGAAATAGTCTTTTTCTTACCCAGCTGGTACAGTGCCTAATTTTGTCCATGATAAACAGCTTTTAGAAGAAAAAAAATTTGGTTTCACAGATAAGCAAATTAATATATAACAATAATAAATTATTATTGGTGTAACAATGTTCCATGCCTGTGTGTGTATGCCATTTTTCTTTGAGACTGCATATGTGCCACATAAATTTATTCTTCCTTTTGTATATAACAATGTAATTATGTTGATAGTATTAATTGGTCAGAGTGAATGTTTCATCAAGTTTAGAGCGAACATTAAATAATTATGTTTACTATTTATATGTCCTATATTTAAAAATATATTTTATTAATTGAAAGAATGAATCTGTGTTAAAATGTTGGGATGGATTACCAATAAAACTGTTAAAATTTTCCCCTGCCGTTATAGAAGTATTTGACACAATACCAAATTACATGTTTGTATATCAGGCCTGTCAATTCCAGTGTGTACCACATGTACTACTATAAACTGCATTAACCTGTACAAAATGATGTAAACCTGTACTTTGTTCATGCGTGAAGTATATCATTTCAGGCAAGCCAACAGTGTGCTTTGTTGTAGTTCATTGTGGCAGTTTTCGCATTTTCCACCATTTGTTTGGAAGGCTCCATTTGAAAGCACTTCTCTGGGTAGTTTATTCTCACTTGGAGAAAAGCTGTTACCATGCTCTTCCTATTTTCCTTGTGAAGCTACCCAAGGTTGGAAAATGTTCTCTCACTGTCAGCATTGCTGTGAGGCAAGCACAACAATGCTGTGAACACTTTTTTGAGCAAGGGGAATCAAAGCTGCCCAAGTGGTGTCTTCAGCTTAAATATATCTCCGAAGGATACATCAATCCTCTAAGACTTTTCAACAACTTCCTCTGGAAGAAGCTGATACTCATCCCACTCAGCACATGCGCAAAGCTTTATTTGCCGCGAACGTGTGTGTCCTTGCACTCGAGACAGGAAGTTGATAAATATGTGTTGTCTGCTTCACCACAAGTAAGCTCGTTGCAAATGAAAACGAGTTACTTATCGTTTTACGACTATATTTTGCAAAATATCCGTACAAATGGCATTTACCCGTACACAATTTGTGTATGGCCGTACTACCTTAAAAAGGTGATTTAGCGTACAGGAGTACAGGTAATCCGTACAAATTGACAGGCCTGGTATACGGTAATTTGTTGGTTGTCTATTTCCCTTCCAGGAGGTGAATATATACATACACTAAAGGCCCTATTTTCTGAGAGCCGATATACTCCATTATTGTAAATGTTAGCACTTAGGCCAGACACGAAATATACTTTGGAACACCAAATTCACTGTATTCCCATGTCTTTATACCTCTGTACATATTACGCAGACACAAATTCAGAATTACATACGAATGAGCTACAAAATGTGTAGGTATGAGCAGCGATATTTGGGCATCAAATATCCAATCTAAAACTAAGCATTTATTGCGTGTTTTCAGATACATTTTATGCCAACATTCTTCAATACTTCCAAATAAAATCAAAATCTTCTCTAGCATTTGTCTTGCGTGGCATTGCAGTACTCACAAGACACATTATCGGTGGCAAAATGGTCATGAACACTACCTTGAATATAAAAATATGGTAACCCATGAAATAAGGATAGTGCCCATGTATTCTCAGGTTCCCAACACCTTAGTCTTTTTATTAGGTCAATAAACCATGGCTTTGTTAGCTAGATTAGAGTCCCGGACACTGCCCATATAGGGGACGTGGTCAATAATGTAATGAAGATAATATCGTCGGTGTCTATTCAAAACCTCGCATCTCCCAAAAAGCACTTTTGAGAAAAAAAAATTTTTTTTTAAATCAGGTTTCACCACAACAAACATTTTTAAAATAATTTGTATTCAGTACAAATTATATTAAAAACGTTTGTTTTGGCGACACCTATTTTTTAACTTTTGTTTCCTTTTTTTTTTCAAACCTTTATTTTGGGAGATACGAGGTTTTGAATGGACACCGACGATGCAAGTTTTGGACTACCATCATTGTAATTTTTTAGGCCTAAATAAACACAAAAATATGTGAATATATTATCAAATAGTATTATCTTAGCAGTTAGCACGTATTAGAAATTGTAGTAGTATTGCCTTTTTTTTTTAAATATAGACTTCAGGCTTACTGTAACTAACCAAGTTATGAAATTCATGTACGTTCTATGAATGTCCATGGGTTATTTCCCTTCATCAACAAACATTTGAAGGGTGCAAGGGGAAAACCAGAGATGTCACATTTTTGCTGTTTTCAAATTATTGCCCTTTACGAACTCTTCAGTTTCTTAGCTACGTTTCCTATTATCCCTGCAAGCTGTAAGTCTGCGTAGTCACTCTATAAACAGAGTGATAAAAATAGCATACAAGGGGTAAAACTGTGATGTCCACTCTGTACAAGGGGAAAACCAGTGGTGTCCACAGTTGCGTCCCGTGAAACCAATGATCAGTTCCGTAGCGATCACGTGACATAGGCCTACACAAGTTTCTAGAAAAAGATGGCGGGCAGGGAGTTTCCCGAAGTAACAGAAAAAACAAGAAAAGTGACGTCGGAAGGAGGTCGGCTTCGATATCTTACTCATTTTAACAGTCTTCGTGACAAAGACGCACAAGATAGCTTTATTGCTTCTATGATAGAAGTGAAAGCTGTGAAAAGAAGGAGACCTCGTCAGACTGAAGCGGTGTTCCATGACTTTGCCTACTACTACAAGCTTGAGAAATCTGAAAAGGAAAATTCTTTCCAAATTCCTATCTGCTTTAATGCCCTGATTTCTATTCTGGGGATTGGAAAGTCACGTGTTGAAAGAGTTTGCGCATCACTTGCAAAAACAGGTTGGTTTTGTGTTAATATTTCGCATTTTGTAGTGTTAGATCTAGTCTAGAGTAGATGTAATCTAGTAACATCCTTGTAATTTTTTTTTTAATCTCACTTTCCTTAACATTATATGTTCTTTATAATCAGACAAACAAAGCAAGGAAAATGGAAATAGGCCTATTTGCTTTTTTTGTAAACATAAAGAAATAGAGAAAAGCTAAGAAAACTGGTTTAAAGGCCGGAGTAGGCTATAAATGTACTGCCAAAAATGAGCTCTATTTTACCTTATTTTTCCTCTTAAGACTGATCAGAATTTATAATGAAATGATAGCATGTAGCATACTATTTTGTAGTATCTAGTTTTTTTTCCTCTTTTAATTGATTTATAGTTAATTAATATAATAGGCATGTCAATGAAATAGCCTCAATTTTTTTATGTTAATTATAAGATTATCATTATATAACTCCAAAATCATAATTAAAAACTGAAAGCCTCATTTTATCAATGTTAAATATAAGATTAGCATTATATAACTTCAAAATCATCATAAATAAAAACTGAATTTCATTAGAACACAGAAAACATTGTAAAAGTAAATAGCCTAATGCTATTACACTATTACCTTTAACAAAATCTATTCAAATAATTTTACTATAATAATTAATTTAGTAATATTATTTGCCTGTAATCTGTGATTATACTTGGTGTGATTAACATCTAATAAAGCACTTTCCAGTTACCACAATAAATGCTGCTTTTTCAGGCCTGTCTATTATGGTATTAGCATTTTAATATTTTGTTCTCTCTTTTGTTTTGTTCCAGGACTTCCCCCGAAAAACCAGCAAGGAAAGTACCTCAACAGACCACTAGCCTTCACTGATGATGTTAAGGACTGCATCATCAACCACATTAAATCCTTCAGAGGACGACAAAGCCACTACTCCCTGCACGACACAAGGGAGCTCTACCTCCCATAAGATCTGAACGTCTGCAAGATGTATGCAATGTTCCAGGAGAAATTTCCAGACATCAAAGCCTCTCTTGAAAGTTACAGGTAATTTTTAATTTAGAAATTAATAATGGTACTCTATCTTTTTAAATTAAAATTTATTATGTCTTGTGGCAATATTCCATCTTTGTTTTTGTTATACAGTGAAATCCTGTTAACAGTTAAAAAAAAGTAAGTTCCTTTTAGGCCATGAGGCCCATAGAGCCGGTGCATATCCCCGGTTTCCGTAGCATGAAGCGGAACAGGTGAAGGTCACCCCCTGGATAGGATGCTAGTCTATCGCAGGCTTACTCCCCAGATGAACTGGTACCCAATTTAACACCTGGGTGGAGGTGAGGTAATGAGAGCAAATAGCCTTTCCCAATGACTAAACTGCAGCTTTCCTACGGGAGTCGAACCCGGACCCATTGGATCCAAAGCCCGATGTTCTACCAACTGAGCTACAGCACCTCCCCGTTAACAGTTATGGATAACAAGATTTTTTTTTTGTTTTTTTTTTTTTTGTTTAGCACAAGCCATTTTTTTTTCTTTCCAGTTATTTTAGTTTTTATTATATCACTTATCACAATATCAGCCTTGCTGTAAAACTTTATTAAAAAACCAAGAACCCACAAGTTGTATGCTGTCAAAGTGAAAAAAAAGGTTATATAAATTAAAACATTTCAATAATTCTGTATAAACTGAAGACAAAAAGACAAAAATAAATAAATAAAATAAAACAAGAAATGAATCACTGGTTATCGGTTGTTTCTGTCATGTCCACACACTGCTTTTATGTTCCAGAAAAATCTTCATGGAGAAATTCAACATAGGATTTGGATACCCCCCGCAAAGACACCTGCTCAGCTTGCAACAAACAAACAATTTTGGGGACTTAGTAATTTTTTTTTTAAAATCTTAAAATAAGAATAAATTTTTTTCATGCCTGAAAATTTGTGTTTCTTGATTCTACTGATGTTTGGATTGTTGATATGAAAGTTTTGAACTCAATGGTATGAACGAGTAAAAAAGATTAAAGAAAAAGTTACAAATAAATAATTTAAAAAAATAAAATTAACACTATACAAATAAATAAAATAAACCTAACTCACTTTTTTATCTTTACAGCAGCATACAATTATTCATTGCAAGCAATGTGGTGTTTTTACATAAAAATATCTCAACTTTCAATATTGCAAGGGGAAAACCAGAGATGTCCCAAATAACCCTTTGTATTAAAATTGACTATCAAAAATATTAATAATGTTCTTGAAAGGTAAATAATGGTTTATTAAGTGCCTAAAGCAAAATACAATACTTACAATCAATAAAAATTGCTGTGTGATTTATAGATTTCAAAGCAGAAGTCTTAAAACTTTGTTTTCAAGTTTTCTTGAAAAGCTTAAAACGTGACATCTCGGGTTTTCCCCTTGCACCCTTCATTTAGTCTGCATAACAGATTCAGTACAAATCCATTGTCAGTTCACACTCCTAAAAAAAAAAACGACTGAAATGTGTGAAGATTGCACTTGGATGCATCACAATACAAAACTTCACAAATGGGTACAAAGTGAATGTAGTAGCCAACTGGTCTGTATGATTATAGAAACATGTACAGAGCAATATTTAAAAAACAGCACACGGCAACAAACCACTCCAAGCAAACAGTGAAAAGGAGCTTCAAATATTTTATTTTTTTTAACGTTTACGACGCAGACTGAGCGTATTACGCCTCTTCCAGTTGGCCCGACGAGAACCACCGGTAGTTTTGTTGAATCCATGGCCCTTGCCAAGACCACGAGAGCTCTTTCCAGCAGAGGTAAGGCCACGCATTTCGCGGTGCTTCTGGACAGGGCTGCAAATCCAATTGACCTTGGGGTCACGGCGGATGGCCTTGTTGAATGGGTCAAGCAGGATCACCTCGAAGAATTTGTAGGTGGAGTCTTCGCCAACCCAGTAGGAGTTCAACACACGGAGACCACCACAACGGCGACCAACACGCTCCTAGAACAAAAGACATTGTCCAACATTCAATTTTGTTAAAACATTTTCCAACAATTACTCTTGGGCTTCATGTTAAATTAACTTCCAATGTTGGAAAACACAAGATTATAAAACTTAAAAGGTGAAAATTAAGCAGATCTCTCAGAATAAAAAAGCCGCTAGGCAGTTTCATGGTTGTAGCAACATCAAACGGTAATTCCGTTATCATCATGGAGACCGAAATAAAACTCACAAAAACACAAAACATTACAATAAGCAATATAAGTCAGCTGTGAACTGCACGATTCCAACAAACACAACATTGCATTTGATGTATATTACAACATATTAAACCCATTTGCTATATAGTTGTTAAAATCCAGTGAAAGCAAATCCAATCCCAAAGTGTGCAGCATGCCACACGTTCAAGAGACATGCTTGCATCACCGAAACCTGTCCCCGATTCTGACTAAACCTACCTACATTACTTTCACGAGCAAATAAAGTTCAAAGGTTTGATTTAAGATGGTTTATGAAAATGAAATGTGTTCTATGCAATCCGCAGTCTTTTTAATCTACAACTACCACAGCAAAGACGAGTTAACTGAGACAACTAAAAACTTCTGTAATATAACAATTACAAAACTATTGAAATCGGTAAGAAAATCGGAGCAAATAATTTTAACAAGAATTGCTTTTAAGTTTTTCAACTCATTTTTCCCGATTGTGAAGGCAGTCATGATTTATTTACTAAAATTGCATTATTTCTTTTAAAACAAGATATCAATACCCAAATACTATCAATCAATAAAGGGAGTCAATTTTTCAGAACTATTTTGTTTTCCAAATTGCACTTTATGAAAAGCATATCTGGAAGAAAGCAGCCCGATAGTTTCATGGTTGTAGCAACATCAAACGGCAATTCCGTTATCGTCATTTTACACAAATCATTACAATAAGCAATTGAAATCTGCTGTGACAACATTGAATGTGATGTAAACTGAAACCTATTAAACACGCTTTTTCGAAATGAAGTAGAAAATACAGTTGAATCTAATCCAATACTGTGACAATGTGCAACACCACACAAAGTACCAATACCTGTCCCATGCAACCTGCAGTCTTTTCAATCTACAGATATCACAAAAGAGAAGATTTAACAGACAACAAAAGATTTATTTTTCAGAACTAATGTTTGCAAATTGTACTTTACGAAAGGCATCTCTCAGAAAAGAAAGCCGCTCGTTAGTTTCACGGTTGCAAGAACATCAAACGGTAATTCCGTTATCATCATGGAGATGCACCTCACAAGAACACAAAGCATTACAATAAGCAATCCAAGTCTGCTGTGAACTACATTATTCCAACACTGCCTATGATGTACATTATAAACATATTAAACTCATTTCAAAACAGTTTAGAAAATCCAGTCAAATATAATCCCAAAACACAATTGGCAGCATCACACAACGTGTAACTTCAAGAAACATGTTGGCTGTGCCAAAACATATCCACGATTCCGACTGAACCCATCTATTATGCTGCAGGACTTAAATAAGCAAGAAAAGTACGAAGGTTAGATTTATAATTTTTATGTTATATTGTTTAAAATGAAATATATTCTATGTAATCAGCATTCCTAAACTAAAGCAACCACAGGAGAGAAGAGTAACTGAAACCAGTAAAGACTTCCATAAGATAATAATTACGAAACTAATGAAATCAATAAAAACATCGGAGAACAAAACTTCTACATTTACTGGCCATTTATTTTTAAATTTCAAAGGCATCCTTAATTTATTTATAATTTACTAATATTTCATTGTCAAGATTCTGGATATCAGTACCCAAGTCCTATGAATAAATAGAATCAATTTTTGAGAATTATATTTTATCAATTGTATTTTGTGGAACATCTCTCAGAAAAGAAAGCCGCTAGGTAGTTTCATGGTTGTAGCAACATCAAACGGTAATTCCGTTATCATCATGGAGATGCATCTCACAAAAAGCATTATAAGAAATCTAACAATTATTCAGCCTGTGTAAGGAACTGTACCAGTGTTCCATCAACAAACAAAAAAAGAGAGTCCTTGGGACTCCCAGGTATAAAATTTTAAGAGTCCTTGTGCAAATTTTGAGAGTCTCAAATCGGAAAAAGAAATGTAAAAACAAGCCCAATCCTCACTTTTTTTTAACTCTGTTAAAGCGTCACACTAGTTATCATAAACATATAAAACCAAAAAATTAAAATATGTATTAAATGTTTATTTAAGCCTAGATAGAATCAAAGAATGGATTCACGAAGATTTCTTATGTTCAGTGAATGGATTGCTTGGACGAAGTTTACAATGCGCGCGCATGCGATTTTTAAGGACGACAACTCCCGACACAACCTTTAATCGTCTGCAATGGCAGTCTTAGTTGGGTTCTGATTCTGATTAAGCCGTGAATTAGTTCGCCACTCGTTGGTCGTATTTTTGACTTCAGCGATTCGAAAAAAAATGTGTGCGTCCTGTGAACTCACACATGCAAATTTTTCTGCATCATTTTTCATATTTTGTGCGTAATTGACGCACTACTGTGCGTAATCAGGAACACTGTGTACAATTTCAACCGACATGAAACTGCATTCCATTCCTAACATGGGTTGAAAAATCTGACTTTAAATTTTAAAAAAGTTACTTCCTAGTTTTCGTAATCACTTTAAAAAAAAAAAAGAATTTTCAATTCTGTGCAAAAACAAAAAAAATGGTGGCAGAAAACCAACTGTGTGCAATGATTCTAACTGTATACAAAACTGCTATCTGTGCAAAATGTTTTACTGAAAATAACTTGATGTGAATGCTGAAACACTTTGGGTAAAGGTGGATGATCACATTTCATTTGCTTTTGTTTAAAAATCTCACTAGAAGCTCATCATAAATTAATTATAATTTTAAAAATGCCTTAAATTACAAAGTATTTTTGTTTACAGTTCTAATTAAAACATACTTAGGTTTTTAAAAAGGTTTCAACCCAATCATACCAGGTCTACTTGTGTGACTTGCGTACAAACATAAAAAAATTGAAAATGTTAAATGTGTGCTGTACAGTAAACAGATTTTACAATTTGTAACATGAATTCAGCAGAATAATCTTCTGAAGAATTTTTTTAAAATGATAATCTACATAAATGTCCTTGACATTTTCTATTGCATAATATATAATATTCATTTCATTATCTGTGTCCAGACAGTACGCACAAATACCATAATGAAGTCGAATTTCCAAGGTTATACTTTTTTACAATGTGCAAAATGCATCTCTCAGCATAAGAAAGCCGCTAGGTAGTTTCATGGTTGTAGCAACATCAAACGGTAATTCCGTTATCATCATGGAGATGCATCTCACAAAAAGCAATATAATAAATACAACAATTATTCAGCCTGTAAGGAACTGTACAATTTTAACCGACATGAAACTGCATTGCATTCCCGAAAATGGATTGAAAAATGTAAATCTGACTTTAAATTTTTTTTTAAGTTACTTCCTGGTTTTCCTAATCACTTTAAATTGGTCCTGATTTGGCTCGGAAGAGTCCGCTGGACCTAAAGCAATAAACTT
Source organism: Oncomelania hupensis (assembly GCA_036898135.1). NCBI lineage: Eukaryota > Metazoa > Mollusca > Gastropoda > Littorinimorpha > Pomatiopsidae > Oncomelania > Oncomelania hupensis. The sequence continues at coordinate 24,106,683 of CM072517.1, read as the reverse complement.
GTATTGTATTGAATCACCTAAAAAAAAAAAAAAAAGAATTTTCAAATCTGTGCAAAAACAAAAAAAACAAAAAAAATGGTGGCAGAGAACCAACTGTGTGCAATGGTTCTAACTTTATACAAAACTGTGCTATCTGTGCAACTTTTTTTTACTGAAAATAACTTGATGTGAATGCTGAACACTTTGGGTAAAGGTGGATGATCACATTTCAATTGGTTTTTTAATTTGAAATCTCATTAGAAGCTCAACATAAATTAATTATAATTTTAAACATGCCTTAAATTACAAAGTATTTTTGTTTACAGCTTTAATTAAAATATACTTAGGTTTTTGGAAAGGTTTCAACCCGATTCATACCAGGTCTACTTGTTGACTTGAGTAAAAACAGTAAAAGACACTAAAAGATGGGAAATGTTAAATGTGTGCTGTACAGTAAACAAGATTTTACAATTTGTAACATGAATTCAGCAGAATAATCTTCTGAACAAATTTTTCTATGATATTCTATATAAATGTACTTGACATTTTCTATTGCATAATATATAATATTCATTTCATTATCTGTGTCCAGACAGTACGCACAAATACCATAATAAAGTCGAATTTCCAAGGTTAATGTTCAAAATACTTTTTTACAGTGTGCAAAATGCATCTCTCAGCATAAGAAAGCCGCTAGGTAGTTTCATGGTTGTAGCAACATCAAACGGTAATTCCGTTATCATCATGGAGATGCATCTCACAAAAAGCAATATAATAAATACAACAATTATTCAGCCTGTAAGGAACTGTACAATTTTAACCGACATGAAACTGCATTGCATTCCTGAAAATGGATTGAAAAATGTAAATCTGACTGTAATTTTTTTTAAGCTACTTCTTGGTTTTCTTAAAAAAAAATTTCAAATCTGTGCAAAAACAAACAAAAAATGGTGGCAGAGAACCAACTGTGTGCAATGGTTCTAACTTTATACAAAACTGTGCTATCTGTGCAACATTTTTTACTGAAAATAACTTGATGTGAATGCTGAAACACTTTGGGTAAAGGTGGATAATCACATTTCAATTGGTTTTTTAATTTTAAATCTCATTAGAAGCTCAACATAAATTAATTATAATTTTAAACATGTATTAAATTACAAAGTATTTTTGTTTACAGTTCTAATTAAAACATACTTAGGTTTTTAAAAAGGTTTCAACCCGATCATACCAGGTCTACTTGTGTGACTTGCGTAAAAACATAAAAAAAATGGAAAATGTTAAATGTGTGCTGTACAGTAAACAGATTTTACAATTTGTAACATGTATTCAGCAGAATAATCTTCTGAAGAAATTTTTTTTAATGATATTCTACATAAATGTACTTGACATTTTCTATTGCATAATATATAATATTCATTTCATTATCTGTGTCCAGATAGTACGCACAAATACCATAATGAAGTCGAATTTCCAAGGTTATACTTTTTTACAGTGTACAAAATGCATCTCTCAGCATAAGAAAGCCGCTAGGTAGTTTCATGGTTGTAGCAACATCAAACGGTAATTCCGTTATCATCATGGAGACGCATCTTGTCAAAAAGCATTATAATATAAAAAACAACTCTAAACTGCCACCAACTCTGTTATTCCAAACCATAACATTAATTATTATTATAATGCATGAATTTGTGAATACGGCACACAGAAACCATATTTACTCAGCACTTTCCAGGGAAATGGGTTTCTCTAATGTATTAATTTGTTTTGAAGTCATCCAAAGCCTGTATGACAATGCTACCAGTGGAGTCCTTCACAACAGCGCCATTGGGTATGGGTTTAGAACAATCGGTGGGCGTCAAGGATTCCTACTCTCTCCAACACTCTTCAACATCTTCCTAGAGCGCAGTGTCAGATGCCCTTGCAAATAACGAAGGCACACTCAGCATAGGAGGCACAGCAATCTCTAACTTGCGTTTTGCGGACGACATTGATGGATTGGCTGGGAGAGGAACAAGAACTTAAACAGCTGGTACAGAGGCTTGACACCACCTCCAGAGCCTATGGAATGGAAATGTGCAAAGACAAAATGATGACAAACAAAACCAATGGCATCAACATGGACATCAAATCCAAGGCCAATCCCTCAACACAGTGTATAGCTTCAAATATTTAGGAGCCATTGTATCAGACAATGGGTCCAACAGGAAAACCACTCCAGGATCGTACGAACTGCTGCCCTCACAAGGTTGAAGCCCATTTGGAAAAACAGGATCATCAGTCTACATTCCAAGATTAAACTGCTGCGCTCCTTGTCATTTCCATCTCCCTATAGGCTTGCGAAACATAGATCCTCACCAGATCTACAACTATGAATGCAAAGCATGGAGATGAGGTGCTACAGAAGACTTCTGGGCATTTCCTATACCCAGCACATCACCAACAACGACATCCGAGATACCATCACAAAAGCCATTGGACAACACGATAACATGCTCACAGTGGTGAAGAAACGGAAACTCTGATGGTATGGCCACATCACCAAAGACCATCCTGCAAGGCACGGTGCAAGGAGGCAGAAGAAGAGGGAGAAAGAAAAAGAGGTGGGAATACAACATTCGAAAATGGACTGGCTTGACATTGAGCGAACCATGATTGTTGCCGAGGACAGAGAAAGGTGAGTACGCTGGTTAAACAATCATCTGTGTTGCCCCAACGACCTTCGAGTTACTGGATAGGATAGGAATGCACAGTAGTTTAACATTACAAGTCTGGCTGTGATAGTTCAAATAGGTTCTAGATATTAATCCACTTTGTACAGACGGTGAACAGACGGACATACACATTTTTAAAATGTAATTTTTGGATTATTTAGGAGGGCTCATCTTGCACAGATTAGCATAAAACCTGGATTTTTTAGTGTGTGCGAGTACATAGATATTGCTATGCATGCGAGTCAAAAATGCTTTGTGCTAGCGAACCCTTCCAATAAAGGTAGACCTGCCTACACCAAATATATGCTTTCAGGGACAAACAAGACAAAAACCATGGACCCAATCTAACTTTCAGGGAGATCCGAAGAAGACCTAGGATCCTATCCCCCAGTTTTGACCAAAAAATCACGAGAACAAAGTGCGCAAGTGTTGTCCTTTTTTCCAAAGTTTAAGAAACGACCACTGCTCCCTGTATTCAGTTTTAAATGTTGTGCAACGTTTCTTTGCCAAAGTAGGCGCTAAACCACCATCGCACGCCCTTTTCTTTTAGACGCCGCCATTGTTTTTCATTTGCAAGTTTCAGTGGTGCAGCTGAAAGAAATGAGTTATGACTATCAATACAAACAGAACACATTACTGATACTTGGTTCTCTGACCTCTGCAAATTTCGGAGAAAACGGAAACGGTTCTACAGTACCAAGTTTACCTGGTGAGTACACTTGCACCAAAACTTTCAAATGAGAGTCAACTATTTTCTGGAACACCATCCGAAAATCTGGATTACGGGAAACTCAGTGTATATTTGGGATTTCCCAGGATAAATACCTCCCCCTCCGGGAAAGTAGCAGGCCTGTAAAGGGCAATAAATGCGTATGTTATGCAGCTTGAAATTTCTGAACAACAGAAACACAGAATATCTTAACATCTCTTTACTGTGTTTCCAGGAACTAAATACAGGAAATAACAAGGGAGCAAATGTTCTAGAAGAATTCACCCACATTTTTCAGTACAAAATGTATCTCTCAGAAAAGAAAGCCGCTCGTTAGTTTCATGGTTGTAGCAACATCAAACGGTAATTCCGTTATCATCATAGAGATACATTTCCTGAAAAAGTATTACAATAACCAATTAAGCAGCTTGAATCCGTTACGAACTGCAGTTTCACAATGCTTGACACGGTATGGAGATATTAATTCATTAAACTTGTTCTCAAAACGTTCCAAGGCACCAACGCTAAAGGTGGATTCATGTTGGACATATATATCAAAAGTGTCGAAAGGTCAAATTTGAAAAAAATTGTGTGGAAACGAGTGCTTGTTGAAAAACTGCTCTACTCAATCTGCAGTTTCACAAAACATAGATATTGTAGTGCAAACAAGGACTATGGAAGGTTTCTATAAAATCACTTTCTAGTTGGAGATCGATGATTCTCAACAATCACAAACATTTAGTAAAGTTAACATTTCAGACCATCGATACAACCTCTGTATACATGTATAATTTACAAAAAGTTCTTCTCGCCTCGGCAGTGCTGCGCAGCATACGCTGGAATTTGAGCTGGTTTACTCCATGAGTGACGGGCTTGCCATAGGTGCAACCCTTGGGCACTGGGCGCTTGCGGCCACCACGGCGGACACGCACTCGGTAGATAACAAAGCCTGTGCACAAGCAGATTAGAAAAACTTAAAATGTGCTACCAATTTCAATAAACAATAGCAAACACAAATTCCCACTTTAGCTGTGGTTACCACAAAAAATATCAATAAATATTCAAACAAAAATCTTGATGCTTGAAGTATTACAAAAGTCTATTCAAGCAAATCTAAAAACGAAATTTGAATTTTAAAAGAACAATTTACACACAAATATTGGGTAAAAAGTAGGCTCAATGGGTATGTCAGAGTACTACATATTTATCAGATAAACACCGCTCAGGTGTTTTCATAGTTATTTATGTATTTATTCAATCTTATAAAGCTTATTTCCTGCTCAAGGCACTAGGCCGATAGGTTCTAACTCAAGTCACCAAAGGCGCCCCCCCCCCCCCCCCCCCCCCAAAGAAACATTTGGGCGCATAGTGTGACGCCCAGACAACCGAACACAATCCTGGGTCGCCGGAAACAGGGAGAAAGGACCCAGTGCATGCTGGGTGTATTTGTACAGCCGGCACTCACCCTTCTAGGACATGAGCGTTAGGATCTTGAAAGTCCAAGTGATGGAATGTAAGCAAGTTACAGACTATAACTCAGTTTATACTCCCCTCCAAAGGAACAGGGACACACAGTGTCACAGGGTAATTTAGTTTTTTGAAATATATTATATAGTAAATGCAACATAAAATGGTAATTCCATTTATTACAGAAATGCTCAGAACATATTCACTGACAATAGATACTGAAGTGTCAAAATTCTTCAAAATGTCTTCAAATAAGAAATAAGCAAATCCACCATTAGGTGAAATGCTGAAAACTATACAGTGCCAGGGATTAATCTTGAAAGTAACCATGATAGGTCATTTGACCAGTTCACAGGAAAAACAATAAGTCATTTTGGAAAGCAATAAGTCACAAAGTCTCATTCGATCGCTATCGGTACAAATGGTACAAATAACAACGCTAAGGCATTAACCGATTTTATATTCAGCCTTTTTAAATTGTTTAAATGACATGCTGATGCACACAGTTATAAGGAGAAATTCAATCCTTTTTAATTTCTCTGCTAATTATTACTGTTTTCACTGCTTTGAAAGAGACAACAATGAGCGATTGGCTGGTTGATTTACAGTTTGATTTTCTGCACACTCTCTGTCAGTGTCACACTCTGTTACTCGCACAGCCGATGGTTTTGCAAAACCGAAACACTCCATTACCGACTTTTGGCCAGTTTCTGACCTTGGCTTTTTTTTCGGTGGCATTTTTTGTTGTTGTTGACAAAATGGAATCGCAAACTAGATTTACACTGTGACTGTCAATGCGTTGGCGCGTTGCATGTCAGCAATGAAAACTATGGATCGGAAAAGTTTGTCCTAAACTGAAAGGGGAAATAATTTCGTTTCGGTAATGGTTGTGCTAAGTTTTATTGGGTTCGCAGTTTGTATAGAACTTTTTAAATGACAAATCTTCGCAAAGTTTGACCGCCCGATCGTAAAATCAATAGGTCACTTGACCAGCTGGCTGGCAAAACAATCGGTCATTTCAGATTTTTATGCGTCAATGATCGATGACCGACGCCAAGAATAAACCCTGCAGTGCAGTGATGGAGAACGTTTTTAAGCTAGGGGCATTTATACCCTCAACCAAAACATGTGGTGGTTTTCTTACCCTCAATGCGGGGGTTTTTATACCCCCTTTCAGTTTTTTAGGGGGTAAACCAACATACGTAATATACACTTTGTGTGAAAAGTCTTTTTATCAGTTTGAGTTTCTTCAGCCGGGCCCGGTTGCGGCTCACCTTGTTCTCTTACCGAGCACTCAAAGCCAAAGGCTGACAAAAAAGTTTGTTTTTCTTTTCCTTCATCTTGTTTTAATTTTTGGGAGCAATTAGTTTTGTCTGCTTTATTTTTCCTTTTCTTCGGCTTCCCCTCAGATCGCTGCTTGTCGGCCATGTTTAATGTTGGGTTGTTGTCAGTCTTATATGACTGGAGGTCAAAAGGTGCATAATCACAAGCTCACATCTTCAAACACTTCCAACTATTTTATTTTAAAATATTATGTGAAGGAATTTGCTTGAAAAGACATAAGAAACATAGATTTAGCAGATAATACAGTGTTGGATTTGGTAAAAGCAACATCCAAGTTGAAGATTTGGGATTTTAACCCAGTCAGAGCTTTACTGAGCATGTGCAAAACGATGGAGAGACAACATGGTTCATAATGATCGCTTCTGTCTTAAAACAGGGGCTATCCATTTGTTTACTTCTGTTTGTTTGGATAGTAAAGGGATCATTTTAACAGGATATTTGCTTTAAATAGGATTTTTTTAATATACAAATTAAGAAACTACCCTTTAAAAAGTCGTGTTATTTGTGACACTTTCGTGTCACACAGCCTTTCATACTTGAAGTAATTAAAAAAGGGGTTTAAATACAAGTTGGATCGAACAGAAAACAATGTTTTCATTTTGTTTGGCATAGAATACTATTCTAAACAAAAAAGCTGTTTGTAGGCATAAGTACACTATAAAATACAGTACGTTTTAGCTTCGGTGTCACATTTGTCACAAATGACATATGTATTGTTATTATAATAATAAAAGGCAGTTTATTTTTAAATCCTGAATTTCTAGTAACTGAAAGTTGAATTGCACATGGTCAAACAGCCCATTTCCTTTGGTTCAATGGCAGGAAGGAGAGAAGGTAAGTCTTTTTTGTGGTGTCACACTTATATTTTAGTCACAAATGAAACATTGACGTCACCAATGACATTATAAAATATGTATTATTATAAATAAATCACAGATTACATGAAATAAGTTAGATTTTAGGGTGTTTGAGTGTAGACACAACAAGCATGTCTCAACAGGAAGCTACATTAGCAGCCTAGGATTATTTTCTGATGTACTGCTATTTTGTGACACAATTTTGTTTCGTGTAACATATCACAAATGACACAAAATGTTTTAGTTTGTACAAGTTATGCTGTTCAGATTATTAATATGCTTGCTCAGTTTCATGAATTTTATTGCAACATTGTTTTAAGTTAAAACATTTGCACTGAATAACTTTTTTCATTCTAAGTACTTAGTTGTGTGTGTCATATGTTACAGAAATACATGTGACGACAAATTGTATTCTTACCATTGAAATAACATTTTCCATTTTTCTTTTTGTTTTTTTTTTTTTCTTTTTTAGGTCTTAGGAGGGCCTCTGTGGCCAGCTTTGCAAATACATCTCCCAAACACAAATAATCTGAGGTGTTTATGAAAATCAAGAGCGACTCAAAGTTGATCCTGACAGATGGGAGGCCTTTTAGGAGAAACAGAAAGGAGTGTTTAAATGATGGTATTGCAATCGATCCGAGCAAAAGACACAGAATGGGTCAACCCGCAAAACCAAAAATATCTACCACAAGAATGTTGTAAGGCTTTTTTCAAGAAAGCACTGGAAGAGCTACAAAAGGCTACCTCTTACAGTCAGCCGCAGATGATCAGTAGGCATTTGAATAAAGAATTGACCAAATGGCCACTGTTACAATGTTCTATGAACAAGGAAGTCTCAGCAGACATGATGATAATGAACCAGCACCTGTAACTCATTGCTTGGAGCAGTCTGTGCCTTTGGCAGGGTCTCCCAAACCCAGGTAAAATATAGTATTCATTTCTATATTATCATTACTTCCTTCCAGAGTTAGTTTTCTTTTACAATAATGTACCTTGTGCAATGGCACTTAAAAAAAAAAAAACTTGTACATATGTATGGATACAAACCAACTGGTCAGGAACATTACACTTTGTTTGCCTTTGTTTCAGGATATAATATGGCAGTTCGGTACAAAAACAGTATAACTTATATTTAAGTTATAAGAGAAAGAAAGGCCAGAAATTTTATTATGGCCAAGTATGTGAATATTTACATAATTCGTTTTTACTGCATTTGGAAAATAGTTTAATATCTGATTCTGTTCTTTTAATATTTTTGTTACGAAAATACTTAAATTACATCCATAAAATTACTCTTTCCACAGTTTTCTTTCCAGAATTTTTTTAAAGGAAATTGTAACAATCGGATCCCAACTTACTACTCGAAGTATTTTAGTCTTGATTACATAATGTTAAAATGTGCTGTATGGGACTGTTGCAGGTTGCTTTTGATCAGACAACAAGACTGTCCACTGAAGTTTCTCCGGTCATGGGGACAATATTTCACTTTTCTCGAAAAAGATTACCTTGACCATGGTGTGGGGATAGATGGTTTAAACATAAATATATTCAACAAACCAGATAATAAAAGGTTAAACCAACTATGGTGCACAAAAGCACAAGGCTTAAATGAGTGCTACCCAAATAATAAATAATTTATCAAAAATATCACTGGCAGACAACAGGAAACAACACATTGATATAAATACAAGGAAAAAATAAATAAATAAATAAAAATAAAAGTAGATGAACTTGTTTTCCTTGATCCCACTATGGATTCACGTTTCCATTTTTATTTTGGAATTGCATGACATTTTTAAACTGATGCATTTTCATGATTAGTCATTTGTGACGTGTGACGGCATCTTACTTTGGCATATGTTGCAAATGACACAGTTAATATTTTTATTAACAAGTTTGCTGGTGTTTTAATATGTTTGATTTTAAGGATTTGTTTATCGAATTTCACAAGGAGTGCATGTGGTATATTTTCATACAATAAGGTATTTCTTGTGTTATTTGTGACGTGTGACTGCAAAATCTGTCGCGTCACTCCCACAGTTGTCACAAATGACAGTAGAACTACCATTTCTGGCTTCAGTATCATTGTGCTGGTTTTCTTCACATATGTTGTCAAACTGACTTTTTATAAGTTATGAATAAATAATAGTATCACTTCAAATGCGTGTCTTGTTTTGTCGGAATAGAATTGTCTCCTACATAGTGAATGTCATTTGTGACTGTGACGACAAACAAAACCATTTTTCTTATTAAATTAGTTGGAAATTGTGATTTTTTTCTCCATCCCTGTCAGTAGAATCACTAACATAGTTTGTTCATACTATCATATGCTGTCTGGTCCCAGCTGGATTATCACAATTATACACAGTTTGGTGTCACATGTCACAAATGACATTCTGCAAGCAGTCTCATTCAAAACTCAATTACTCAAGAACTAAGCAATTGAGAGCAAATTCCTTTACCACACTGTATACTGTAATGCTTTTCCAATATAAAAATGATCATCTTGCACATTTAATATCATTTTTATTTTTGAGGTCTGTGACTGTCACCTTTTGATCTCTAGTCATATAGCCAATCAAAAGCATCGAGAAAAAATAGTGAATATTATCGTGCATATGATTGGCTGTTTCTCGGAAGCGACAGAATGAATAGGAGGGGGAGAGAGGGTGGTAGGTGGTCGCGCAGGACGCACAGGCACACGATCCAAATCGAGCGAAAGCTGTACGCACGACCGAAATAGTTGTACCTGATGATACCTCCCAGCAACTTAGCTTTAAGTTTTCATACCCCTTTGGCACTGACTTTGTGCGTGTTATCCTATCATAGGATAGGATAGGATAGCATTACATTTTCGTTACGTGATTTCCAAACTCAGTACATGAAACACGTACGATTGTACGTGATCTCCATCACTGCAGTGAACATAATATGAACTATACGATCACAAACTATAGTTGAAAATCTCACCCTGCTTGGCCTTGTATCCCAGGCGGCGGGCTTTGTCTGGGCGTGTGGGTCTGGGTGCACGATGCACTGAAGACAGTTGACGGTATTGCCAACAGCGAATGCGCAGAAGGAAGCGCATCACATCACTCTGCTTTTTTCGCCAAAGCTCCTGAATGTACTTGTATGCTCCCATTTTGGTGAGCTAATCTGCAATCAAAGAACATCTATTTTGAAGATGGTTTTAGCTGCTGTTCGATTTTATAATTAAACACTACCCTGACAGGTAGTTCATATCTAAATCGAAGTAACTTCCGACTGTGACAGCCATGTTCAATGCCTGGGAACTATTATTTTGGATTTCCTTGTTGGGCTCCCAAAATTGTTACGAACAATCGTAACAATGTCATTGTCAATCGACGATTGTTAGTCAAAAGTGCAAAGTTTCCAAAGTGGAAATTTCCTGTTGTCGCATGATCATTTTACACTGATCGTATGAATGGCACGAACAACAAGCTAAACTGCTAAAACATACATTACCATTTCATTACAGATCTGAATATAAAATAAATGCCGGCAAGAAAAACAAATGCCACAAAACAATGGTAACCACATGATTCGTTTTGCCTCTCATCACACGAAAAAAAATACCAAAATTCGCACTGAATATCTTAAATAGATCTAGAAGCAAGAACAGTAATATACGTGTTTTTAATTATGGTAATATAATGTATAGATGGATTCGTTATAAACGAAAACTTCGTCGATTTTATCAGGTACTCAACCTCACCTCACCACTAACCTGTCAACAAGATGGAAGAAAAGGAAGTTCGCACGTGTTTAACTTCCGGTTTTGAGTGTAGTCTCCCTTGAAAGGGAAAGCGAAAGTGAATCACTTTCCTTCCACGGGCATAATGTTGTACAGCTCCTACCTGCAGGTTAATTATTTCGGTTAAGTGTTAAATAAAATTGTTTACAAAATTTACAGGTTTCATTCAGCTTTGTAACGTCTGCTGCAGTCGTCGTTCATACTTTTGGCTCTAATACAAAGCTATGCCATGGTACACAAGGGTAACTCTGTACGTAGTGCGACAGTTTGTTGAAAAGCATTTATTCCCCTTGGTATATTTTTCCTCGCTAGGCAGAGGACGCTCGTAAACAATGAAAATATTATTTTCCGTATTGATAAGCAAGGACAATTAGGCGGGGAGGGAGGGGGAGAGAATACATCAATGAACAACAGATACGTAAATAAATAAATACGTGAATAAATAAGCAAAAAAGGTAGGTGTATGCTTTTTTTCTCCAATGCTGAGAGAAAAAGTATAATCAATTATTATATATTAGGCACAACAACAAAAAAGTCTGTTTACGGTAACATAAAGCAAAACAAAAATAGGGTCCTCCTTTTCTTTTCTTTTTTTTCCACCTCGGGTGCAATTTTTTTGGTTTTCTTCAATTTTTTTTCCAGACGATCCCAAAATACGTTTATTTTTTTAAATTTTATTTTATTTACCTTATTGTCCCTTTTTTCATAGGGAAATTCTGGGCCGCCTCCCCTGGGGAAAGCATAGTCGCAGCCTGTGGCGCGCCCAAACCCAACCTACTTAGCATTAGTTGTGATTTTGAAATTTTGCTGGGGGGAGCAAACCGGAGTACCCGGAGAAAACCCTCGAGACGTTGCCCGAGTTGAAAGTAAATAATATTCGGAGAAACATAACGCCCAGATGGTGGCTCGAACCCACACCTGTCAGGCGCCATTGGTTTCTGGCCTGTGAACAAGGCAAGTTAGCCCCGCCTTAGACTACTTGGCCACAACGCTCGCTTAAAAAAAAAAATAATAATTTAAAATTTTTTTTTTAAATGTGTGTGTTTTGTTTGTGTGTTTTTTTAATGTGTATAAAGTATGCGTGTGTGTTGCGCGCGGTGCAGGCGTTTGAGACGTGTTTTCGCGTTATGGTCAGGCCAACAAATTATGGTCAGTCGGAATACCTTAAACAGACTTTTTTTTACCTCATCCTTTTCATAACAAGAAATCATAAATCAAATTAAAGATACTTAGTGTGGTGCCTTTGTTCAGATTGTTAGTCTCATACTTCAAAATGGTGATGCAATTTGGAGCTCTTATCTAAATAATTAGTATTTTTTCTTCTTTTGCGAATAATAATAATAATAATAATAATAATAATAATAATAATAATAATAATAATAAGTAGTAGTAGTAGTAGTAGTAGTAGTAGTAGTAGTAGTAGTAGTAGTAGTAGTAGTAGTAGTAGTAGTAGTAGTAGTAGTAATTAATTAAAAAAATTTTATATAGCGCAAAACCAAACTTAAAGCTAGCACACACATATGCTCGCAAGGATAAACAGTTAAACAATGTGTTAAAACATTAAGAGATAAAACAGTTAAACAATGTAAGAAATAATACAAACTTCACATCTAACAAGGATAAATTATTTGAACAATACAATACAACATTATGAGATACAACACGTTAAACATCGTAAGAAATAATAACAAACATTATATCTAAGTATTAAAAGGCATGTTTAAAGATACACACACACACACACACACACACACACACACACACACACGCACACACACACAATGAGGACATCAGCATTTAGAATAAATAATGAAGCAATGATGAAAATAGCTCAAAGTAAAAAGTAAGCTTACCACTTATAGTGACCCGGGAAAAAGAAGTAAAATGACAGAAAAAAAAAGTAGCCTAAAATTAATATTCAAAAGCTCTACATAAGAATTTTTTTATAAACCAGAGTTAAATTTTACTAAAACCAGGGCCGGATCTGGGGGGGGGTTCCTGGGTTCCGGAACCCCCCCCCCCCCCCTGGCCATTCGATGTACCTCACTCAGTCAGAAAAAAAATATATATGGAGTTTTTTTAAAGCTCTTAATTTAGTTGACACTGGTGGTAAGTAAAACGTTCCTCATTCTACTCAAGTTCCTCGAGCGGACACGTTTTTGTCACCCCTAACCCCTTAAAAAAATTTTGGAACCCCCCCCTCCAAGAGCAAGTGATCCGGCCCTGAAAACTATTTAAAAATCATACAGTTCCAACCCAAATAAGCAATAAAAAGACGTATGTACATGTATTAGTATTTATTTCAATATTTATTCTGCCAGGGCCCTACAAAAAGTAGAATGGCCAAAAAACGTGTACATTCAATAAAGCATTTAAACCAAGAACATTACACAAAAAGACAAGAAAATTACACAAAAAGACAAAAAAAATACACAAAAAGACTATCCTATCCTATCCTGTCCCGTAACCCGGAGATCGTAGGGGCACCACAGATGATCGTTTAACCAGCATACTCCATCTTTTTCTGTCCTCAACAGCCCTGATGGATTCGCTCAGTGTCAAACCAGTCCATTCTCGAATGTTGTCCTCCCACCTCTTTTTCGGTCTCCCTCTTCTTCTACCTCCTTGCACTGTGCCTTGCAGAATGATCTTTGCAAGGCCTGATGATCTGGAGACGTGGCCATACCATCGGAGTTTCTGTTTCTTCACGACTGTGAGCAGGTCATCGTGTTGTCCAATAGCTTGTGTGATGGTCTGTCGGACTTCGTCGTTGGTGATTTGTTGGGTATAGGAAATGCCCAGAAGTCTTCTGTAGCATCTTATCTCCATGCTTTGTATTCTTCGTTGGAGATCTGCTGTGAGGGTCCATGCTTCGCAAGCATATAGGAAGATGGAGATGACAAGGGAGCGCAGCAGTCTTACTTTTGAATGTAGACTGATTGTCCTGTCTTTCCAAATGGGCTTCAACCTTGTCAGGGCAGCAGTTGTTTGTGCGATCCTGGAGAGGACTTCCTGTCGGGACCCATTGTCTGATACAATGGCTCCTAAATATTTGAAGCTATGCACTGTGTTGAGGGATTGGCCTTGGACTTTGATGTCCGTGTTGATGCCATTGGTGTTGTTGGTCATCATTTTGGTCTTCTATGCACTTATTTCCATTCCATAAGCTCTGGAGGTGGTGTCAAGCCTCTGTACCAGCTGTTCAAGTTCTTGTTCCTCTCCAGCCAATCCATCAATGTTATCCGCAAAACGAAGATTGGAGATTGCTCTACCCCCTATGCTGACTGTGTCTTCGTGATCTGCAAGAGCATCTGACATGATGCGCTCTAGGAAGATGTTGAAGAGTGTTGGAGAGAATACACAAAAAGACACGGATGGAAAAATATGAGTAACATTAAAAGAAAACGAGAGAAGAACGATCGAGGCCAAAGGACATATAACGGCCACATTAAACAGTTATCTACACGTGTATTTCGGTACAAGTTTCTTCAGAAGTGAAAATATAACTTATTAAGAGTAAGCTTAATAAAATATTTTGTGTTTTAACGGAAATGTTCTATTTGTAGACCTATATATTTGAATGTGGTATGTATTAATTTGTATATCTTGTTAATTATTGATTGTGTATGTAAATCTGTATTTTAAAAAAATGTTAAATGGTTTTAAATGTTGGTGTACTAGGGGTTAACAAGCTAGCCCCCTGCATTTTAATTTGAATAAACAACTCTGATCTGTTGTAGCAATACTTTAAGGATGTCACGAAAACCTATGCAACTGCTGTAACAGAACTTTACACGGACTAATGAATAATGTGGCAAGTGTGCGCTTCGGGCGTCTTGAGTTAGATCCTCTGTCGGCCAGCGCCTTGAGCAGCTCTTGAGCTGGAAAAGTGCTATTTAAGAATGATTAAAATTAAATTAATTAAATGCACCTGGCCTGTTGTCAGCTGGGAAGATTCTATACAGCGTAGCTGAGACTTGACTAGGTCTAATCCATCTATTCAGTAAGGGAGTAGATATCAATTCTCATCTACGCTTCGCCACATTATATCTCAGTTTCTGATCGAACAAGAACTGACTCAGTCAGTTCATTATGATAATGAACTGCAGGTTGTAATGTACTCCCACGGGGAATTGTTCTGTGTAGGCCTATGTCCCTTTAGATCTTATTCTTCCAGGCCTTTGTTCTCAAAGATTTAGTATGAATTAGACAGTGGTGAAAAAACGAAAACTCCGATGGTATGGCCACGTCACCAGATCAGCAGGTCTTGCAAAAACCATCCTGCCAGGCACAGTGCAAGGAGGTAGAAGAAGAGGGAGACCGAAAAGAGGTGGGAGGACAACATTCGAGAATGGACTGGTTTGACACTATAAGCGAAACAATCAGGGTTGCTGAGGACAGGGAAAGATGGAGTACGCTGGTTAGAGGAAAATCTGTGGTGCCCCTACGACCTCCGAGTTACGGGATAGGATAGGATAGGATAGTGTATAAGTGCTTTCGCATTGTGATCTAGGGGTGCGACTCACTTTAAAACAAGAAGAACCGGAGAAGACGCGGGTCTTTTCTTGTACACTTCCTGCGCATGAAGATATTTTGCTGGCGGACTTCATTCAGGGGTCTTCTTATGTTGTTGAAAATCAGTCCCGGTTGATTGTCAGCAAGCCAGCTGATTCACTGACGAGCTGAGAACACAGCGAAATGGCCATCTTTAGGCTTTCTTCATGACACAAATCCACAAATTCAAACAGTTGGCAGCAGAGAACAAAGGAGATAGATCTTTCCTATCACACCCTTACTCCTAAGGTAGGATAGCATCTAGGCCTATAATAAGGATTACATCCAATATGCTTATCATTAAAATCCAGTCCATTTCTCTTTAGGCGAGACTTCTGCTAAGCTTACTCGTGTTTGACACAAGCTTTTGCCTACCTTGTACAGGCTCGCTGTACTTAAACAAAAACAAACATTTCTTTCAACTTTCATTCTACAACGGCAGCAGCAGTCATCAAACATTTCTTTGTGATCTTTTGTTAGTTTTTTTCTTGTCCTTCTTGCTAGTTTTCTTCTAGCTTTGTTTTATTCTTGTTGTTCTTCTTGTTTTTTGTTCTTGGTCATGTTCTTCGTCTGACTTCTACCCAATTCATCCCTACCCCCCTCCCCCACCACCCACCCCTCTCCTCCACCCACCACCCCACTCCTACTGGGTACACCCGTCGGCAGCTGTTGTGAATTTAGCAAGCTAGAGAAGCTTAGGGAAATAATATATGGCGTGGAAATGGATAGATAATGCTTGGATGGGTGGGGTCGGTGGGTCGGGGACGGTGGGTGGAGGTTTAGATAAAAGAAAAGCTGAACGAGAAGCTGAAGGGGATGGGGGAGAAGAATAGAGAAAGAGAAACACTGATCGTAAGGTCGAGAGCCAGAAGCTAGAAAGGAAGGAAGCTAGAAGAAGAACAAGAGAAAGATCGAGGGCCGAAGGAGGAACGTGGCTGTGTGTGTGTGCGTGTGTGTGTGTGTGTGCGTGCGTGTGTGTATGTATTTGCGTGAGTTTGTGTGTGTGTGTGTGTGAGAGAGAGAGAGAGAGAGAGAAAGAGAGAGAGAGAGAGAGAGAGACAAACAGACAGAGACAATCAAAGAGTCAGAGAGAGAGAGAGAAATAAGGGATATAGGTGGAGAGAGAGGGGGGGGGGGGAGGGAGACTTGAAATCTCAGAGGATACTACAAACTTTCTCAGCTTATAGACCTAAAATAAATTAATTAATTGGTTCATGATCACTTTGAAATAAACAGAAAAAGGTTAAACGCGTGGTTTTTAAGAGGACAAAAAAAAGGACAAACAAGACATAATTGAGATTGGAACTTTAAGAAAAAGAGTACAAAACGGTATAGAGAACTATATTGTTTTTGACTCTGTTCGTCCGTCCGTCCCTGAGCACTTTTTTCTTTAACTAATGGAAGGATTTTTTAAAATAAAAACTTGGTTTGTAGTAAAAACACAAAGATGCCTACCAAATTTATGCATATCGGGTGACATCATCATGATCACGTCATCATATGTTGCTGTTTTCTAATCGCATTTTCTCTCGAACTATATGAGGGATTTAAGGCCCGGTCACACCGCAAGAACTTTGCTGGAGCGTTCCTGGAGCGGTGAAAAAAAATCATCACCGCTCGTTACCGTTCACCAGAAGTTGGCCCCCGTTAAGGCAACGCCGTATACGTTCAACCACCGCTTATGGTCCCTCCTAGCGCTCCGAAAGTTTTGAGCTGCACAAAATATTGCGAGCGGTGAGGAGTGGGCAATTTTCCGCTCCGGCAAAGTTCACCACCGCTCCAACAACGCCCAGTCAAAGTTTGGCACCGCTAGACGCAAGTTCGTGAACGCTTGGTTCCGCTAGGCCAACGCAGAAATATTGAACGCTGGACCACCGCTGCTTCGCCAGCTTTTCCCGGGCGGTGATTAAAAGTTGCACAAACTTTGGTGGAGCGGTTGTAAGCGTTTTACGAGCGGACACGGGATTGCTGGAACGGTGTCTGGCGTTGAAGCAGCGATCCATTGCGGTGATGAACTTTGGTTTGGCGTTGATATGGAGGTGTCGGAGCGGGATCAGAATTTGGCTATAAATACGGGGAGAAATGGACCTGGAGCCCATTTGGAATCGAGCTGCAGTTGAGTGCAGACCTCATTTACATCGAATTTGCTCAAAGTTACAGTAAAACTGTACTACCATGGATGCTGAGAGACTTGCTATGATTGGTGCACTAATCCAGTAGCAGAATCAGAACCTCCTCTGATTGCAACAAGCTGTTGACAGAAGGAGAAGAGAGAGACAGAGTTGTGTGGGTCAGACAGTGGATTCTGAGAAGGCCTGAACACGGACTGTATGACAAGCTGATGGTGGAGCTGAGGAATGAGGATCCACGAGCCTTCCAGCACTTCATGAGGATGCCACCAGCCATGTTTGATGAAGTTGTACAGAGGCTGACCCCCAGATTGACCAAGCAAGACACCAATTACCGAGCAAGCCTGGAACCTGGTCTCAAAGTGGCAATCACCCTACGGCACCTGGCCTCTGGTAACACCTACAGAAACATGCAATACGCCTGGAGGGTTCCCCACAACACCATCAGTGTGGTAGTCAGAGAAGTGGTAAAGGCCATCACTGAGGAGTACACAGATGAACTCGTGTTTTGCCCAACAACTGAACAAGGATGGAGAGACCTGGCTGACCAATGGTACCAGAGATGGAACTTTCCCCACACAGTTGGTGTCATTGATGGCAAGCACGTGGCCTGTAAAGCTCCTCGTAACTCTGGCTCAGAATTCTACAACTACAAAGGCTTTTACAGCGTGATCCTGTTTGCCATGTTGGATGCTGACTACAAGTTCACCTAAATTGACCTATCAGGCAATGGCTCATCCTCAGACGCCCAGATCTACAACGAAAGTGATCTCCATCGTGGGCTGGACCAGAACAGGATTCATGCCTATCCTCAGCCAGATCCCCTACCCAATGACAATCAGGATGTGCCTTACTTCATCATCGGGGAGTCGCCTTCTCATTGCGGACCTACCTCATGAAGCCGTACAGCACCAGAAACCTCACCCATGAAGAGCGCATCTTCAACTATCGGCTGTCCAGGGCAAGACGGGTCGTGGAGAACGCCTTCGGCATCCTGGCCAACAGGTTCCAGATTCTGCTCACCACCATGCAACATCACCATGAAACTGTCAGAACCATCGTGGAAGCTTGCTGCATCCTCCACAACCTGATGCGCACCCGCTTCCCAGTGGTCCAGAACAGACTTGTGGACCGTGCACAACCAGATGGGAACCTGCAGCCTGGGGCATGGAGAGAAAGACGGAACTTGGAGGACACTATCGTTGTGCAAGGCCCCAACACAGCCTCACGTGATGGGAAGAGGCAGCGAAACCTACTCAAGCATTGGTGCAACTCCCCATCAGGACCAGTGGATTGGCAGGAGAGAATGGTGGCTATCAACTGAACACTGTGCTGCTGCCTTTTCCTTCTCCAGCCTTCCTCTTCTTTTGTCCACGTGGCATGATGATCCGTTCAGCTCCGTAGTCAAAAGCGGTATGCCGCTAAACCAACTTTAAACCCCCGCCGAGCCAACGCTCGCATGCGCAGAACGCCGCTCTATCAACGCTCGCGTCACCGCTAAACCAACGCTCGCTACCGTTAAGCCAACGCTATAGCAACGCCGGCTTCAGCGGTGCACCGCTAAGGCAACGCCCGTGTTTTCGATTTTTTTTCCCATTTTGTGCGCGGTGACGAGCGTTGTCGAAATTCGGCCCCCCCTCCCTACCGTTCAAGGAACGCTCCAACAAAGTGCGGGCGGTGTGACCGGGCCATTAGAGTTCAAATTTGGTATGTAGGATTTCTTAGACTTTAAACTATGCCTTCAACATAAAACCAAACTAATGTAAATCGAGTGACGACATAAATAAATAAATAAATAAATAAATAAATAAATAAATAAATAAATAAATAAACTAGCCTGAATAAGCATTGTTCCGACCTGTCTCCGCCTCCCCAAAACAAAGATTCATCGCGTGTAACTGAGTTTTTTGCCAGTTGTGTTTTTTAAAGCTTGATTCAATTTCATGACTTGGACTCTTCTGCTGGTTGTATTTTTTGTTCATTTCCTCTCCACCGAAATGATTTTATAGTATTGAAGTAGGGATGTGTAATATTGTAGCAGCATGTTGCTTATTATTGCGCCGAAATGATTTTTCTCTGCTTAAACTAAGGATATAATTTTGAATGTCTTTTGTAATTATTTATAAAGAGCTGGTTTTTGCATTGTTTAAAAAGCGAAGCGGTGTTTTAAAGAGTCATTGATATCATATCTCATAATAAACGTGCGTATTTAAGTTACAGTTTCTTGTTTTCAATGATTAGTTTATATTTGAAAATATTTATAATAGTGGGGAATCATAACGAGACAAATGTCGGTCTGTCGGTCCGTTGCACGAAAAAAAAATCAAAAACCACTGAACGGCTTTTGACTAAACTTCATAAACATATTATCTCAATTGTTCAAAGGAACAAATGAATTATTTTTTTTAACCGTCACTGTCAATAATGGTTCTTCTGTCCTCCTATATACAGGATGAACTATAGTATGCCTGTGACAATCACCTATGTCATCCAATCCACTGCAGTTCAATGCAATGTCCACTTAATGCAATTTGGTTAACACAGCACTCTATGTCACAGATACACGCATAACTTATTAAGGAAAGGCGATATTGGCAATGTCACTTCTTCCTTGAGGCACCGATAAGAGCTACTATTATAAAGTCGTATTATGAATAGGCATTATCCCTAAATAAACCGAAAGTAGGTTGCTTCCCCTGAAATGCGGTTACACAATACATGTTGACAGCATAAACCGAAAGTAGGTAAAGTAGGTCAATGAGAGTTGCTTCCCCTGAAAAGCGGTCAAAATACATGTTGACAGCTATTTAGGAAGTACTCCTATTGGTCGCCCAATAGTTGCTGGCGTCTAGAGAACAGTGTTCACTTTCCCCCTTCATATTTTCTGGCCACATACCACACTGCTTGGCTACAGTTTTGAACTTTGCTCCATTGTGGAAATGGTAGATAACTCTTTAAGCATTAAAACAAAATTGGATGATGTGAATTGTTTGCTATTTTTTATCGATACTAGTTATTTTGGAAGGTGTGCAACAAAATCAAAAATAATATTTGTACTACTTTTCTCTTCTTCTTTATTTATTTGGCACAAAATTGTGCAGAGTAAAATGGATCTATTCGACCTTTTAGGAATGTCTATGTTTGTGTTTGTGTCTGAAACAATAATTTGTTATTGGGTCCATCTAGATATCTCTGTTGGGTCATGTATGCACTCTACCTTGGCCTGGGCCGCAAACGACTCTCGGCCGAAGGGCCCCCCGTGGAATCTCAAGGAGAAGCCAACGTTTCCGCACATAGGGAGAAGCCATCATCGCTTAAGGCTCTCCCTCTCTCCTTGGTCGCGTTTTTCTCTTTTTAACCTTTTGTAAGTTTAAACTTCCATTTTGGCCTGTCGGGCCATAGTTTTCGGTTTTTAACATACTTTATAGTTTATAAATCGAGTTTTAGCATTAAAAGTTTGGCCCATAGCCCACCTGTTTTTACCTTTTATATTATAGTATGATTTGTTTTTTGTGATATATAGCTTGGCAAACTTGGTCTGTCTTTAGCCAAAGTCTCCTGGTTTTCTTTTTATTGCAATTTTTTCGTTCCCTTCAGAAGTTCTTAGTTGGTAGCACCCTCCCTCCCTTTGTCCCACTGGGCTCTACGCTTCATCCACCATGACTGCTTCGTTTTTCCTCGTCGCGCTGCAGCGGTCTGCTTGCTTCTTCCATCGTCGCCCTGAGCGCTCCGCTTCTACACATCCCTTCTACTTTACTTCCAACCATCAACATCCTCTTCACAAGCTGCTTCGTCGGCTACCTACGTGTCCCCTATACGCTCCATGTGTCCGGGGACGATAATCTACTCAATCAATCAATCAATCAGCACAAAGCTGAAGGTTCCCTGGAAGTATATTGTCTCCATTGCCGTCCATGGCCAGGGTTTTGTCGATCAAGGCGAACTCTCCCCAGATTTCTTGCTTGCGGCACAGTTTCAAGTCGGGGAATCTGTCAGTTTTTTTTCTGTAACAAATTTGTATCGTCTTTCCAGTGTCAAATTTTGGTGGATTTCTTTTATTGCTGCAAGGAGAGTAAATTTGGAAGGGAGCTTTGTAATGTATTGCCAACACTTTGGAAACAGTGGCAAAAGGATAATAATAATAATAATAAATTGCATTTATACAACGCATTTTTCATTAGAATAACAACTCAATGCGCTTACACACATCATTCGTACGCATCATCACAACATTCGCACTACATCATTGAGCAAGTATTATTACTGTTTACACAGAAAACTCCTTGCAGAACAAGTGCGTTTTTAAGCAGCTCTTAAAGGAAACAAGGTCTGTACAATGTCTTAAACCGGCAGGCAGCGCATTCCAAACCTTGGGTGCTTGAAAACTAAAAGACCGGTCGCCAACTGTCTTAAGCAGACGCTTGGGCGTTTTCAACAGTTTTTTTTATCTGATGAGCGCCAAGAACTGGTTGTAGTGTAGGTAGTGAGTACCTCAGACAGATATGGTAGAAGTGACTGGTCGAAGT
This sequence comes from Oncomelania hupensis, assembly GCA_036898135.1. NCBI lineage: Eukaryota > Metazoa > Mollusca > Gastropoda > Littorinimorpha > Pomatiopsidae > Oncomelania > Oncomelania hupensis. The sequence goes on along the minus strand of CM072517.1, from coordinate 24,084,632 downwards.
GACGGAAAGCTAGGACAGCAATTTTGTATTCAATGCGGAACTTGACAGGAAGCCAGTGGAGCTGCATTAAGAGAGGCGTGACATGATCACGTTTCCGTTTTTTAAGCACAAGCCGAGCAGCACAGTTCTGTACACGCTGCAGTCGGCTAACTTCATCAATGGGGAGACCAGCTAGAACTGAATTACAATAATCAAGTCTGGATGTCACAAAAGCGCTGACCAACTGTGTGCATGCATCCCTCGAAAGAAACTGCCTCAAGGACGCAATACGCCGAAGCTCAAGAAAGGACACACGACAGATGGTACTGATGTGGCCATGCATGGACAAAGAACTATCTAGCTTGACACCCAAATAACGAACAATATTACTAAATGGGATGGTGCTGCCGCCGATGTTTGCAGAATCGCTGCCGACCAGTTTAAGACGGGAAAATGAGCCTACAGGTATAACCTCGGTCTTGTCAGGGTTAAGCATCAACCTGTTGCTATTCATCCAAGCCTGGACACTATCAATACATGTTTCTACTTCAGACACAACAGAAGGGAAGTCATCTGCCTGACCACTCTTTGACAGTTCTGTATCATCTGCGTATTTGTGGAACACGCAGTTGCAGGATAACATATTAGAGTTTAGCCAAGCTGCAGTAATGGAAGTACAGGAAAGGTAAAATCACACTCACAATTTTGAACTATTTACTAGAGCATAGTCCCCTCGTAGGAGTGCCGGGGTTTCAGTATAAATGGTATCTCCACTTTCTGGAAATTTAGTGCTTTAAATTCCCACTGCCGCTGTCTTTCTCTCGTTTGTTCTCTCTCATTTTTACTCTGTTCTATCAATCTACTATACTATCTTCTTCTTCGCTAGACCAGTCACCTACCTTTTTTCTTGAAAACTCTTCTGGGACAAAACTCCTCATTTGTGTGTGAAGTCTGTTCGATCAGCTTGGGATTATTGGACTCTTTCTGCCAAATGGTCACTGGGACTTCCTATGATGTTATTATTTGGCAACTTCGCTTGTCATCACTCTTCCAAAAAAAGGTAACCTTCAGTAATATGAAAATTACAGCACCATCCGCCTCATCAGGCATACCAGAAAGGTCTTCCTAAAAATAATACTGAACAGGTTGAAACTCCAAGCTGAACAAATCATAGCTGAAGAACAAGCAGGATTCAGGGCAGGGCGAAGTACCACTGAACAGATTTTCAACCTCAGAATAATCTGTGAGAAATGCCTACAGCACCAACAACATCTATATCATGTGTTCGTAGGCTTCAAAAAGGCGTTTGACCGAGTCTGGCATGCAGCTCTGTGGGCAACCATGAGAGTGTACAACATCAGCCCTAAAATTATTGAAGTCATCAAAAGCCTGTACGACAAGGCTACCAGTGCAGTCCTCCACAACAGCGCCATCGGTTACTGGTTCAGAGCAACAATCGGTGTGCGTCAGAGATGCCTACTCTCTCCAACACTCTTCAACATCTTCCTAGAGCGCATCGTATCAGATGCCCTTGCAGATTACGAAGACACAGTCAGCATAGGGGGAAGAGCAATCTCCAACTTTCGTTTTGCGGATGACATTTATGGATTCGCTGGAGAGGAACAAGAACTTGAACAGCTGGTAAAGAGGCTTGACACCACCTACAGAGCCTATGGAATGGAAATAAGTGCAGATAAGACCAAAATGATGACCAACACGGACATCAAAGTCCAAGGCTAATCCCTCAACACAGTGCATAGCTTCAAATATTTAGGAGCCATTGTATCAGCCAATGGGTCCCGACAGGAAGTCCTCTCCAGGATCGCACAAACAACTGCTGCCCTGGCGAGGATGAAGCCAATTTGGAAAGACAGGACGATCAGCCTACATTCCAAGGTAAGACTGCTGCGCTCCCCGGTCATCTATATCTTCCTACGCACTTGCGAAACATGGACCCTCACAGCAGATCTACAACGAAGAATACAAAGCATGGAGATGAGGTGCTACAGAAGACTTCTGGGCATTTCATATACCTAGCACATCACCAACGACGAAGTCCGACAGACCATCACACAAGCCATTGAACAACACGATGACCTGCTCAAAGTGGCGAAAAAACGGAAACTCCGATGGTATGGCCACGTCACTAGATCATCAGGTCTTGAAAGACCATCATATCCTGCAAGGCACAGTGCAAGCAGGTAGAAGAAGAGGGAGACCGAAAAAGAGGTGGGAGGACAGCATTCGAGAATGGACTGGTTTGACACTGGGCGAAACCATCAGGGTTGCTGAGGACAGAGAAAGATGGAGTACGCTGGTTAAACGATCATCTGTGCATGTGGTGCCCTTTCGACCTCCGAGTTACGGGATAGGATAGGTAGGCATTTTATATGTATGTGTTTTGTTATTTTATAATGATGTTTATATTCTATTTTGTTTTTTGTAAACGGGGGTTCAATAAATTAGAGTATAGCCTCAGCGTCCCCTGCTTGGGATGTCTTTATTATAAAGTGACCGGCTGGTGGAGTGCCTTCAGTGTGTGTTACCACTAGGGTTGTTTCGGCAGATCTTTTATGCGGATCAGGGGTGAGTCCTCTTTCAGCGAAGTTGTGGTCTTGATTTTGTGGTCCTGATTCGGCTCTTTGCAGTCCGCTGGACCCTGTAAGCAATGATTAACTAACTAACTAACTAATAACTAACTAGAGCATAGCAAACGACACAGCGGAAGTTGTAATCGCCATTGGGCTCAGCAACGTAATAAATAACTATGCTTACGAGATTGGAACCTCGAACGTAACAGAGGAACTATTAAATGACCCCAGATCTAAGTGCACGCGACGGAACTATGCACCCGTTCGTTAGGGTCCAATACTTGTTTTCATTTATTATTATTTTATTTGAATTTTTTAAAATTATTATTAAATTTTCTTTTCTTTTTATTTTTATTATTATTATTAAATCTTCTTTCTACGATTCTTTTATTTTGTCTTCTGTTAAAAGCTCAAAATTCCCTTAAATGCCCTTATATAAAATTATTGATTCCAGGTTTAATATGAGACTCACTACGAGTGTAGATTAAGAAATGATATGTAAGTATGGGGTTGGGGGGAGGGGATTGAGGAAGAAGAGTGATGAGAGGGAGTATACATAATTGAGTTGGGGCACATATAGCCTACTCTGTCACACCTTGTGTACTCAGCAGTGTGCGATACGCTGTGCGATACTTCGTGGAATAGACGAGGCCTTCTCAATTTGAGAAAGGAAGGGAGGGCCTCATCTAATCTCAGCAACGCTGTATGCAGGTTGACGTCAAGAGTGCGTCGCAGCACATGACATAGCTGAGACAGTGGGGCCGGGTAGCTCAGTTGGTAGAGCGTCGTACTAGTAACCGAAAGGTACCTGGTTCGAATCCCGGATTGGCCAATGTGTGACCGTGTATCAGTTGGCTTCGTCAATCTCAGCTACGCTGTATGAGTTGAAGGTTGACTTTCAAAGAGCCAGTCTCGCTGCATTCCAAGGCGTCGCTTTGAATCACAGGCAGTGATAAACTAGCTGCTTGCATCGCTTACTCATACTACAACTCTCTCTCTCTCTCTCTCTCTCTCTCTCTCTCTCTCTCTCTCTCTCTCTCTCTTTCTCTCTCTCTCTGTCTCTCTCTCTCTCTCTCTTTCTTTCTTTCTCTCTAATACACACACTCATACACGCAAACGATTACTCAGGTACCATACTCTTTTAGTCATCAATACATTTTATCTAACTCACAAGAGCGTGTGTGTGTGCGTGTGTGTGTGTGTGTGTGCAAGTGTTTGTGTGTGTGTGTGGTGTTGTGTGTGGTGTAGTGTGTGTGTGACACAGACATGCGACCCTCACCCTTGCATTCACCCCAGTCTTTATTGTCTGGAACCGCCGTGGCCCCTGAACATGGATTATCGGGAACGGAACCGGCTGCTGCTATTGCAACGAGAGAGATAGGGAGGGCGGGGGAGCGAAATAAAGAGTGAGAGAGTGAGGGTGTCTGAGCGAGAGAGAAACAGAGAGAGCGAGACGGCTAAAAGCGAAGAAATCGAAAGCTGTGCGGCCTCCATGTTGTGTTGTGTTTTGTGTAGGCAAGCGTGCAAGTGAGAATTGTATGTGTACACGCCGGAGAGGATGTGGATAGGGTTGTTGCTGCTGCAGGAGGCTTATGTTGTAGTGTCGTGGTGTGTGTGTTGATGATGATAGCGCGTGCTTTCTGACTGTTTCTCGAATCTCGAGTCTGCGTCTGCTCTGTGTGACATCCGAGACAAATAGTTGCCACGAGGGTTATAGACGAGGACTTTAGGCAGACTCTCTCTTCAATCTGGTTCCTCTCGCTGCGCGAATTTATTAGTAGTAACATTATCTAACACAACGAACCTGCAGAGATTGAACGAACCACCGTAGATCGAAGAAGTGATCGATCCAGACGAGAATACGAACGGGACGTCTGCTTCCTTTTGCAAGGTTTGTTCCTATTTGCCTCCCTTTTTTTACTTTGTACAATAGATTGTTCATAGGCCTATAGCTGCACCTATCGACAAGACTGCATTGCTGTTGCGCACGTGTAGAGAATTAAGTTGCCGGTTTGTTTACAAGCTCGTTCTCTTGTCGAGGAATACTCGCATTAAATATCATTCGGTAACGTGTAGGCAAAGAGTGTTTATGGTGATTGAAAGGAAGTCAATTTTAGTTTGGGATGAAAATTAAGAGAACGTGCATTGCTTTATCTTAATCTGATGTGGGGTTTTCTAGTATGTTTGTCAGTGTGTTAGTCAACCTGGGTTGCATGAGTCATGCTTGCTTTGTCATGAGCGTGTGTCTGGCTTTGTGCTGGTGTCATTATGTGCCTCTGCCTGTCTGTGTGATGTGGCTATTAATTAATATATGGTACGGTTGTTGCCTTGGTTGAATTAAATTAAGATCAATGTCACCAGCAATGACACTGTTGACTCCATATTTATAATATGGTAATTACCTATGATCTTCTGATGTTCATCATCATCATCATCATCATCATCATCATCATCATCATCATCATCATCATCATCATCATCAATTGATATTTTATAAAGTTCATATATATGCATGATAACAATCCAGAGAGAATACACGATTTGCAGTGCTATATAAGCTTACAAGGAAGTTGAAACTAAAAGATTTCATATTGTTAGTTATTATAGGCCTAATCACGGGTTCATGTTTCATCAATAAGTATAATATATATATCCTAACAAAAGTGAATGAGCAATTTGAAATAGTTATATAGGCATAATGAGTCCTATTGAAAGCGAAAGAGGAAGTGCTATATTTCACTTATTATAGGCGTAGTGTAGCCTGCAGCTGCTGACAATAGGCAAAGTGGTACATCGTGTGACGTAGAATTTGACAGGAAGTATAAATAGTTCATTATATCAATGTTCGGTCAATGTATAACTGTAGGTCTTCTTTGTAGCGATACAGTGCTGTTTCTTTGTATTGGTACTTAGAGTGCACTGCTGTTTCTTTGTATTGGTACTTACAGTGCGGTGCTTTTCTCTTTGTATTTATTACTACTTAACAGTTCAGTGTTAAATTGTACACACTTCAGTACAGTAGGCATAAATTAATTAGCTGTTCAGCCTATCATCACTCGATCAGTTTTGACATTTTCCTTTCGATCTGTGTTAATAGCCCTACTAAAATCTATTTAATGGACCTGATAGAACTAAAGATGTTATTCAAAGATGTATGCACGAGAGAGAGAGAGAGAGAGAGAGAGAGAGAGAGAGAGAGAGAGAGAGAGAGAGAGAGAGAGAGAGAAAAATAGGACTGGGGTTCATTGAACGTTTGCTGAATTGGTTGAGGGTGAGCTTTAATCTTAGCTTTGAGAATTGAACATTTGTCTATGGAACTTCTTAAACATGCAAGCATTGAAGCTGTATTGGTTTGCGTTCTATTCATAGTCGTTTAGTCATTGATGTGAGGCTTTCATCGTAGCTATTAAGTCATTTAAAATGGAAAATTTTCTCTTTTTAATTTCCTAATAAAGCATGCAAACTTTGAAGCGTTACGGGTACCGGGTGTGGGCAGTAGTCGTAGTCGTTTGGTGGTTTGGCCTTTGCAGTAGGCTTCAATCCCCAATCAATACAGGAAGAGGGTGCGTGGTCGAGACATGCACAAGACGGCATGTTATTTGTGGAGACCTGCGCTGCTTAAAACTTCACCATCACGTAGAAAACGGAACTAAAATATAACTCGATGTTCCCAATGAATATTTGCCGCCAAAGGGACAGTACCACATTGCCTGGTACTTTTTAATAGGTCTACTGTTACCGGAATATTTTCATTGGGGAACACTGAGTTATATAGTCTAGTCTCTTTTTCTTCTACATGATTATCCAGGATTCGGTAACGTTAACCTTTTCATCATCATCATCATCATCATCATCATCATCATCATCATCATCATCATCATCATCATCATCATCATCATCATCATTATCATCATCAGAAATTGTATATTTTATATTTTATTCATCCACCTCCCACCTCACCCAACCCCCTCACCCCACTTTCAAGAAATTTTTCCCAATGTCGCTGTCTTTCTTCTTTGTTCTTTCTCCTTCCCACTCTGTTCTATTAATCTATTATCTTCTTCGTTAGACAAGTCACCTACCTTTTTTCTTGAAAACTCTTCCAAAACTCTTCATTTGTGTGTTGGGTCTGTTGGGAATATTGTACGCTTTCTGCCAAATAGTCAACATGCCTTTCTGGGTTATTATTATTTAGCAATGTAGGTATTTTATGTGTTTTGTTACTATTTTATAATGTCTTTTATATTGTATTTTGTTTTTGTAAACGGGTGTTCGATAAATGAGCGTACAGCCTCATCGTCCCTGCTTGGGATGTCTTTATTGTAAAGTTACCGGCTGGTGGAGTGCTTTCAATGTTACCATTAGGGTTGTTTCAGAAGAGCTTTTATACGGATCAAGGGTACGAGTGAACCCTCTTTTAACCAAACCAAGTTGTGGTCCTGATTCGGCTCTTTGCAGTCTGCTGGACCCTATAAACAATGACTAACAAACTAACTCACCCAAAAACATTACATTGAAAAAGTTACCTCCGGTAATGCAAAACAAAAATAATAACAATTAGACGAATAGCAATCGATAATGATGATGACGATGATGATGATGATGATGATGATGATGATGATGATGATGATGATGATGATGATGATGATGATGATGGTGATGATGATGATGATGATGATTATGATGTAATACAAATCCTGATCTAATGAATCTGAATCTATTGAAATCTGAATCTGGGTATACCTCCGAATTCTTATAACCCAGTAGTATTGGAGACAATTTTGCGATTGGTTGGCGAAACATCCAACTGGTTATTAATAGCCCACAAATTACTGTTAAAATACGACCAACCTAATTGCTGCTTGGATTGGGGGATGGGGGGGGGGAGAGATTCTTCATTGCGTAGGATAACTAGAATATTGCAAAACGCGACAAGTAGGCCCTACCTTACTGAAGAATTTTGTAGGTATCGCAGGTAACCTATGCTGTCGTTGCTCTAATCTACCCCCGGTTATGATTGGGTTACATGGCTAGCACTTTAGATTAGAACGGGGATAGAGGTAGATGAGACGAGACACCGCCTTTATAAAGCTGTCTCTAAAAAAAAAAAAAGAGGTCGCCAACTCGCGGTTATCTTTTATGCCTTCGTGCATCTTATCCGTGAAGGTCAGTGTCATTGCTAGGCCTAGGAATCCAGGGTTTTCTGAATGCTCTTTAATGGTCCCTGTGATATACATGTAAGCACAACGGCAGACAGCAGATAATCAAACAGACAGACAAACACATTATAAATAATATCAACATCGACCTTACACGTCTAGGTAGAGAATTGCTGATAAGCCTTAAACTACTGAGTCATTCACAAATCAGTTTGTTCAATATTTAGTCAGTCATTTAAGGCTTATCAGCAATGTTCTATCTGGACCTGGACAGGTAAGGTCGATGTTGGGCGATCGATCCTATAATGAACAGCCATAGCACAGACATTGGCAGGAATGTACACTAGACTTCATGAATCAGGAATTGACATAGACTCTTCTGTGTCTGACAATGTAACACACGGCAGAGGGTGCCAGAATTATGTTGCGCTCAATTGGCAGAATACGTTGTGAGCTAATACTTTCAGTTAACGTGATGATAATGATGATGATGATAACGACGGCGATGATGATGACGACGACAAGACGACAATGACGACGACTATTATAATATATGATGATGATAATAATAATAATAAAAATAATAATAATAATAATAATAATAATGATGATCATGATGATGATGATGATGGGGTATTTGTATACGTTAAATTAAAATCTATAATATATGCTACAATAGCATTTTATTTAACATATAAGATATAATTGGTCCAAAGGTTTACATTGGGACAGTTGTTTCCAGCCATGTAATATAAAAATATTAAGCATAAAAATAATAACATAACGGTGATGTTGAAAATGCGATGAAGACGACAATCACTACGATGATGATGATGATGATGATGATGATGATGATGATGATGATGATGATGATGATGATGATGATGATGATGATGATGATGATGATGCCTACAATGACGATGATGGTACATATAACCATCTTTGTTTTAAATTGTCTTCATTTCCAGCACAAAGAACTGCTCAAGAATGTCGATAGCCGCCATTCAAATCAAGACACTTGAACATGCATGCATAAGCTTACCTCATACACTTATTTCCAAAACAGGGCGTCCTGGATTTGCTAAAGAGGACTTGAGGATAGGTGGATTGAATGATGGTGGGTGAATTGGCACTAATTCAGAGATGTGCCAATTAGGGCCGTGGGATAAAGACGGGACTGGGCTGTGGGAATTAGCAGTGCTAAAACGGGGTCTCAGGCGTCGGTGGCTCTGGCTTTGATCAAGACAACAGATTACACTATGTAACACAATTTTTGTTCCTGGCTTCTAAGTGTTATATTTCAATTGCTTATGTCTTAAGTACGTGAAAAAATGACTTCATTAAGCACAAACTTTGCTTACACGACAACAGCACAAAGAAAACTCGTTTTTGGTGAAAATAGAACGAATTTTTTTTCATTTTCGTCATTTTTATCAGGTAAAACCAAAAATTGCACAAAGAATAGACAAACACAGTCGGAAACCACTCAACAAGGTTCAGAAATGTGTAGATTTTCTAGATTTACGATTGTACTGTGAATCACTCTCTCAGTTCAGTTTATAAATTTATAGTCCCCAACACAGTATGCGTATAGGAGACTTTGGTATTATGATGTCCATTGATATAAGAGGTCGTGCTGCAGTAAGAGGTCATATGAAGAGGGAGCGCGGGACGCTGCTACGACGTCCGGAAGAAGACGGAGATGGATCTATGGCAGGCATGAGAGGAAGGAGTACGAACGAACGGCGGCAGGGGTAGGACCTGGGTGCCAGGGAGGCTGCCAAGGCCAAGGGAGGGCAAGCACAGAGGGGGAAGGGTGGAGGGCCTAGCAGTAACCAGGAGCGCGGGGGGAGGGGAACGTACCTAATTATATAAAAATCCTTCAGGACCACATTAAAAGTCGAGGAGGGCCGGGTAAAAGCTATAAACAATCAAGAATGGACCCATAAAACAAGGAAGGGAAAAAAATGGTACAGTGAGGTAGGGAAAGTCATTCATGAAAACGGATACCCAGGACACAGGGGTCAACTGAAGGTATGAGTCATGTGGAGGGGATGGTCAGTCATGGAAACGGATACCCAGGCACCGTGGGGTCGACTGAAGGTATGAGTCATGTGGAGGGGATGGTCAGTCATGGAAACAGATACCCAGGCCCCGTGGGGTCGACTGAAGGTATGAGCCATGTGGTATGGGATGTCAATCGTGAAAACGAATCCCCAGGATCCAAGGGATCAACTGAGGTATAAGACATGTGGTGAGAAATGTCAGTAGTGGTATCTAATACCCAGGACACAAGGATCAACTGAATGTATGAGTCATGTGAGGGGGGTGGTCAGTCATAGAAACGGATACCCAGGACCCATGGGGTCGACTGGAGGTATGAGCCATGTGGTACCGTATGAGAGCAAGGTAGCTGAGCGGTATAAGTCAGTACGTGGTAGTAATACCCAGGACCCAATGGGTCAGCTGAGGGTACAATCCGTGTAGTAGTAGCTGAGTGGGAATATGTCACTTAAGTAGAGCATACCCAGGACCCGAGAAGGTAGAGTCGAACCCATGGGCCGGGTGGGGGAATAGGTTACAAACAGGTAACTGAGTGGGGATAGTCATCATTAGAAGTTGTAAGACAAAGGAACCCAAGATGAGTTCCGGGGAGAGAACCGGCCAGGCGGTTGGGTCTAAAGGTGTACAGACACTCGTGAGCGGTAGGTGAACACCGCGGTCATGAACAGCAGTACAAAGTTAGTCAATAAGGAGTAGGCTACCAGGTCGGCAATGGAGTCCAGATGCACGTCGCGGCAGGCAATCCTAACCGCGAAGAAGTCAGGCTCCAGGGCCAAACACTCAAGGACACAGTGGTCGTGTGCTTATATATTTGTACAGCTACTTTTGGAACGTTCAAGAAAGTTCTGAGAATTTCTCGAAAGTTCTGGAAGTTTCTTGAACATTCTAGAGTGTTCAGGAGAATTGTAGAAACATGTGGACAACTCTAGCAGTTCAGGGAGGAAGCTCGATATTGAAAGCAAATCGATAATTTTCTCGAACACACGCGATTTTCCAAATTTCATTGTCCCAGTCACAGAAGCAAAGTTTTTTTGGAATAACAGCGATTTCCTTTTTGTTCTAGACCTAACGGGTTAGGAAAACACACTTTGAACCCAGGAACAGAACAAAAGTGAAAATTTGTTACATAGTGTTATCCACAGAGGAAGCGTGGAGATGGTAGGAGGGGGGGGGGGGGGATGAGAGAAGCTTCTGATTTTCATAGATTTTCGAAAAGATTACCTTCTCTAAGTTTAGGACTAGTCGACTTGTGTACAGGATGGGTGCTGTGGGTGAGGGTGAGGGTGATTGAGTGTCACTAAAGACACTTCTGGTGACGACGACGACTTTGAGAAGAATGTTGTTGATTACAATAGTGATGATGATGGTGATGATGATGATGATGATGATGATGATGATGATGATGATGATGATGATGATGATGATGATGATGATGATGATGATGATGATATGATGATTTGATAATGATGTGCGTGGTGGTGATGATAATAATGATGATGATGCACAGGCTGTGAAGTCCTTTTTTCGTCTTTGTAAACTCGTAAACCTCCTACATATGTATGTCACTGAGACCTACGAAAGACGAGACTTCACAGCCTGTGGATGATGGTGATGATGGTGATGATGATGATGATGATGATGATGATGATGATGATGATGATGATGACAACAACGACGACGACGACGACGATGATGATGATGATGATGATGATGATGATGATGATGATGATGATGATGATGATGATGATGATGATGATGATGATGATAATAATAATAATAATAATAATAATAATAATAATAATAATAATAATAATAATAATAATAATAATAATGAATGTACGAGGTCTACAACCTCTAACAGCGTTGCTGAAACTTTACGTGGCCTGCTCTTTCTATCTGGATAGTCTATCTAGTAAGCATACGCTGTATGCTGCAAGACAAGGCATGGCTAAGGCGATGACAGGAGGTGACGAATCTGGATCATGCCCTTTCCCCGCTGACCCTAAGGGGCTTGGGAGTCTGGCATTCCCCCTTTCTTACAGTTATACAGACTAAGGAGGCTCGTTTATACAATCACACAGCACGCGCGAAGGAGTGGGCGTGGATTACCTATAGCGCATGGGTAGAGCTCTGATTTCCAGTATGGAACGGTGTGGGCTCGATCCCCGCTGGGGACGAAATATTTTAAACTTCGGTATGAGACTTATAACCGGGTCATCGATGGTTTTCCGTACGGGTTCTCCAGTTTCGCCTCTGTCGTTAATAATGGTATTTGGACGTTTTACAGTGTTTTCGCATTCTGATCAAACAGACTATTATCCATTTTCATTTTCTTTTCTTTATTGCAGGATTGAATTGAACTTGATTTCTGCTGATCAACAAACTAACTAACCAACCAACCAACCAATTTGCCCGTCAGCCAACCACTCGGACAGCCCATCAGCCAACAAAACTCAATTAGTCAGCCTGTTCAGCCAGTTCAGTCAACCAATCAACCAGCACAAATGGCCGAGGAGCCCGATTTTTTCAAGCCTCACCCACACCCAACGAAAGCTCGGGTGAAGAACTCCATGTTTAACATGGTGCCTGACGCCTTCGAAGAGAAGACCCTCACTCTCACAGGAGACATCAGACGAGTCAAGCAAAAACCTAAGACAGGTAGGCCTTACCTTCCTCTTATTACTAAACTCCGGTTGCTATTGTTGTTTGTGGTGGTGCTGGTTGGCGATACCGGTTATGCTTTAGCAGCTATGACGCTCACTCTAAAGGCATGTCTTACTTGGAAGGTTCGTGGAGAGCTTCACGAAACTTTTTTTCCCCCGAGGTTTTCAAATCCTAGGTTCTTAAACCTTTTAAGTTCCTGAACCTTTTGGTCTTCCTTTCACTCCTCATTCCCTCTGCCCCCCTCCCCCCAAAAAAAAGAAAAAAAAAGAAAAGAAGGTTCGGGGCCCTATGTTCGGGATCTGAGAACCTCGAAAAAGAGGTTCGTGAACGTCCACGAACCTTCCAATTAAGACAGGCCATTACTGAAACATCAGAAGAGTTGATCATATATTCATGGAGATATAATACCATTACTAATCCACAAAAATAATACCATTACATTACATTACATTACATTGCATTACATTACATTACATTACATTACATTACATTACATTACATTACATGATTATTGCTTTAGGTCCAGCGGATTCTTCCGAGCCAAATCAGGACCAGAAAATAAATACCAAAAAGACCATAAAAATAATACCAAAGACTATAAAAATAATACCAAAGACCATACATATACCAAGAAAGTTATGGATTTGATTGCTGGTATGCTGCTGCAGAAAGTCTTCATCTTTACAGTTGCTCTGCACCCAAACACTTTATCAAAGGTCGGGATGTTGACTGTCGGGTGACATTTAAACACCGGTTGTTCTACTTTCACACACTTTACCGTCCATAAATATAGCTAGATAAATTGACAGAGAAATAATAGTGAAGATCTATCTCCCGTCTGTGCTGCTGATGGTTTGTATTATATTTTGTGGGATTGTGCCATACATCCGTTCCGTTCAACGCGGTGGACAGCTTCAAATATTTAGGAGCAATTGTATCGGGCAAGAGGTTCAGACAGGAAGTCTTCTCCAGGATAGCACAAACAACTGCTGCCCTGACAAGGTTGAAGCCCATTTGGAAAGACAGGATCATCAGTCTACATTCCAAAGTAAGGTTGCTGGGCTCCCTTGTCATCTCCATCTTCCTATATGCTTGCGAAGCATGGACCCACACAGCAAACCTACTACGAAGAATACAAAGCATGGAGATGAGGTGCTACCGAAGACTTCTGGGCATTTCCTATACCCAGCACATCATCAACGACGAAGTCCGACAGATCATCACATAAGCCATTGGACAACACGATGACATGCTCACAATGGTAAAGAAACGAAAACTCTGCTGGTATGGCCACGTCACCAGAGCGTCAGACCTTGCAAAGACCATCCTGCAAGGCACGATGCAAAAAGGCAGAAGAAGAGAAAGACAAAAAAAGATGTGGGAGGACAGCATTCAAGAATGGACTGGTTTGACACTGGGCGAAGCCATGACGGTTGCTGATGACAGAGAAAGATGGAGTACGCTGGTTAAACAATAATCTGTGGTGCCCCAACAACTTTAAAGTTACGGGATAGGGTAGGATAGGATAGATAGGTGCGATAGATACAGATGACCATTTTGCTTTGTTCTCAGCTCGTCAGCTGAAACAAACATGTATTCATAGACTTTGATAGTACTTCAGTCCGTATCTCTAGTCTTATAGTATTAGACCACGGAAGTGATCTAATTCCGTGATTAGACTTATCAACTAGGATCTATTATTTCTCTGTCATCCCTTGTCAGTCTTCTTATTTAGGCCTACTCTTCTGCATAGCGCGTGCGCAACTGACGTAGCTCTTGGCGCAATCATTACTTATGATGTCAAAAAACCTGCGCTTTTGATCTGCCATTCGTAGCAATTTGAGACGGTCGAGCTGTACATAAGTTCTATAACTGCGAAGGTTCAGATCTCCAGTTGCCGTTCGGTGAGATTTTGTACACACAGTCCGGTGAGCTACAGTGTGGACGGGGTTTGTTGATTCAAAATGCATCTAAGACAGTTTAGAGGCGACAAATGTCCAAGACTCCTCGGAGAAGACTATCTCAGAGGAGACTTCAGGCGAGTCAGACCCAGTATGTATTTCACTCTCTACAGTCTACACTATAATTTTGTTTCTAGAATGATGTGTATATAGAATGGCTATATAAAAAGTGATTATATAAAAAGTGAATAAATAAATGTGGTAATTTCACAGTCCGTATATTATATTATTTTCCATTGGTTAAATCAGTTTACGCGCTCTTGAATTTAATGCATTTTCGAAGCGCTGCACACCCGCTCAATCACGAAGAAAGTCGGTATCAGCTCCTGCGACGTTCCTGCCAGATTTAATTTAAAATACTTTGAAATAGTAGGGAATACGAGCGAGTTAAATGTTGGTTTGTCAGTCTGTCTGTGTCCGTTCTTCGGTCCATTTGTCGGTCCGTCGCTCTCCAAATCTCAAGAACCACTGAGCAAATTTAAAAGAATATTACCTAGGTTAGTATCCACCCTCCCGTGCCATCTTGTTCGCATATCGCAAAGGTCAAGGTCATTGGGGTTAAATCGTTGCTAAACACGTTTCCTCAAAATCTGTTAAACAACAATAACAACAACAATAACAAAACACGGCTGAACGGATTGTATTGATTTTTGGTATTTATAGATACTTCAGCTCAGCTCATAGCCAGAGGGGCCGGGTAGCTCAGTTGGTAGAGCGTCTTACTAGTAACCGAAAGGTACTTGGTTCGAATCCCGGATTGGCCAATGTGTGACCATATTATTTTCCCCTTACCATCAACTGGTTCGCTGGTGTCAGAATAATGTGACCAGTAGTCGCCTATACGCTTCGGTGTCGTGTGACTATAATCTACAGTTTGCTCATAGCCAGTCATTCGGTAGCAGTAGTTGTGTGGGTCAGTCGGTTGGTCCGAGGTTCATAACTTAATTTATTTAAAAATTAATAGGGTGGTCCCAAACCCTGAGTTTGCGTGAGAGAATAATACCACATTTGCTAGCGCTTAGTGAGCTGTGTTCACTCACGTCGTAACTACCTGCTTCCTACTTTCTGGCTGCATAGGCCTACTATGCGTTTTGACTGTATTTTTTAACTTTGCTGCTTGGTAGAAATGGTAAATAACTCTGTGAGCATTATAACAACATTGATTTAGACGTGCTATTATTATCAATACTAGTTATTTTGAAACAAATGCAACAAAATCAAACTAATAATGTTACTATACTTTTCGCTTTTATTTTGTTTCTATCCCTCCACCCTCCCAGCCGATGTACGCCATGCGACATCCTACAACTCTTTATGGAAAAAGTTGAAGACACACCTTTTTACTGCCGCATACAGCTGAACGGCTATTTAAAACAAAAAATTTATTGCTGCTATTTATGTGTGTGTCTGTGCGGTACACATGGTGTGTGTTTGTGTGCGCTTTGCGAGGGAAAGCGTAATTAATAAAATAATAATAATAATAATAATAATAATAATAATAATAATAATAATAATAATAATAATAATAATAATAATAATAATATCATTGCGACAAAATCCATTCCTTAGGCCGGGCACTCGTACCACCCTCCTGACCTTCCGGACCAGTATTGCGGGACGTCGTAGTCGGTGTGTGCTGCAGCTGCCCGCAGCCTTGGGACGGATGGTCATGAAATGGGTGCAAGTGCCTCAGTAGGGAGTCGCATGCTCCTATCCTATCCTATCCTATCCTATCCGTAACTCGAAAGTCCTTGGGGCACCACATACGATTGTTTAACCAGCGTACTCCATCTTACTCTGTCCTCAGCAATTCTCATGGCCTCGCTCAGTTTCAAACTAGTCCATTCTTGAATGTTGTCCACCTCTTTTTTTGTCTCCCTCTTCTGCCTCCTTGCACCGTGCTTTGCAGGAGGGGTTTTGAAAGGCCTAATGCTCTGGTGTCGTGGCCATATGGAGTTTTTATATGGTGACGTGGCCATATGGAGTTTCCAAGTGGAGTTTCCGTTTCTTCACTACTGTGAGCATGTCATCGTGTTGTCCAATGGCTTGTATGATGGTCTGTCGGACTTCGACGTTGGTGATGTGCTGGGTATAGGAAATGCTCAGAAGTCTTCTGTGGCATCTCACCTCAATTCTTTGTATTTTTCGTTGTGAGGGTCCATGTTTCGCAAGAGTATAGATAGAATGATGGAGATGACAAGGGAGCCAAGCAGCCTTACCGGCTTGGAGTGTAGACTGATGGTCCTGTCTTTCCAAATGGGCTTCAGCCTTGTTATGGCAGCAGTTGTTTTGCGATCCTGGAGTGAACTTCCTGTCAGGACCCATTGTCTTATACAATGGCTTCTAAATATTTGAAGCTATGCACGTGTTGAGGGACACGTATGCTCCAAGTCGAGAAATTTGGCAAAACATTTTTTTTAACAACTTCTTATTCTCTATCCAATGCCAGATTTTGGAGGATTTATGTTTTATTAACAAAGAGGTTATGTGACTTTTGAAATATGTATTTCTTATGTACTGTCATAATATATGTTCTTCAGTTACGTTTTTTTCGATTTGTGCGTTATTCTGTAGCATTTCTTTCTGTCTTTTTTCCACTGTCATGTTTCTTAAACGAAATATATGTAGGCAGTGTTATAAAGTTAAATATATATTGTTTCTTTTTAATGTAAAATACATTACTCACACCTTGCTTTGCATTGTATCTCAAAATTGACTCAGCCGATTTAGATAATGTTTGGCGAAAATATTTATTCTTCGATTGTTCGTGTTTGGAAATACATTTGAATGACTTGCATCTTGTTTTTCTTTGACGTTACCTCTTTCCTGAAGATTACGGTCGCTGAGATCAATTATATTATAAAAACGTTTTGCCCCTTTTCTTAGTATAGGACATTGATAAAATAGATTTGGGTGAACCGATTTAGAGTCCTTCTTTTTTTTTTTTTTCTTTTTTTTTTTTGGGGGGGGGGGGGAGGGAGGGGGGGCGTGCAGAGATATTTCAGACAGTGTCTGTCATACCATGCTGTTATTTTTTTTTAAATAAAGAGCCACGGTATCGCAACGAAAATTACCACTTTTGTATATTGGATTGTGAGTTCTGGTTTTGATTAATAATAATGGATTATAATTATAATTATTCTAAGTGAACTGGTGTTGTTTGTTCGTTTTTCACAGAGGAACCTGCAGACACACCAGACACAGCGTCCCCTAACGGAGAGCAGGCAGAAAAGAACGGAGAAGGGGAGCGAACTCCTGTCCAAGAATCCATGGTGACAGACACAGTCACCATCACCGAAGCGCATCCTTGGGACCACCCTGAAGCAGTAAGTACCCTTATTCAGTAATTGAAGGAATTTTGGTTGGTTGGTTGGTTTGGTTAATTGATTATGTTGGTACCATTCTGTTTACCCCTGAAATAATTCTGACGCAATGAATATTAAAGATACCCTGAAGAAGACGCGTCAACGGCATATTGGCGCTCACGTGTCCAGATACAAGCTCCAGTTTTGCGGAGTAGTCTTATGCACGCAAAAGCGTGCCACTGAGTGTAAATTTATGCGTTCTTGAAAGTAACAACATCGTTATGTTTAATATTTTTGTGGTGAATCTACATCTGTTACTTCTTATACAATAGGGGGAAACTCTCTCTCTCTCTCTCTCTCTCTCTCTCTCTCCTCTCTCTCCTCTCTCTCTCTCTCTCTCTCTCTCTCTCTCTCTCTCTCTCTTTCTCTCCCCCTCCCTCCTTCCCTCTCACCCTCCTACTCTATCCCCCCTTCTTTCCATCTCTCTCTCTCTCTCTCTCTCTCTCTCTCTCTCTCTCTCTCTCTCTCTCTCTCTCTCTCTCTCTCTCTTTCTCTCCCCCTCCCTCCTTCCCTCTCACCCTCCTACTCTATCCCCCCTTCTTTCCATCTCTCTCTCTCTCTCTCTCTCTCTCTCTCTCTCTCTCTCTCTCTCTCTCTCTCTCTCTCCTCTCTCTCTCTCTCTCTCTCTCTCTCTCTCTCTCTCTAATAGGTGCCAACGAACTCCATACTTTTAGGAATGATTTTGTTTTTGAACTCTTTTGGCAAAAGTTGTAGTAGGTTTTCTCAGCACAATTCGGCAGGGTCGAACGGTTACGCCAAAAGTTGAAAAGGCTTTCACTTTCAGACGTTGCAGAATGCGGGATTTTACGATCTTCTTGAGAAAGCCGGTGTTGTGCATAATTATGTCAGTGTCCTATTTGTGAAAAGCTGCCCCGCACTGACTGTAGGACGCAGATTACGTGTTCTAGTTGTTTAAATATCCCTTTTACTTCATGCCGTAAAAAAGCAGAAAACCTAAGGTATAAAGCAGCTCTTCAGGTCGGCTCAGCTCTTCAGGTGCCAAGAACAGCGTGCTACATACAGCGTAACTGAGACTAGACGAAGCTTGCTGCCTTTGTGGTTAGAGGGACGCAGCTCCTACTCCCTCTGTTATGGGTTAGGGAGTATAGGTCTCGTCAAGTGTAGGGAGTAGGTCCCGTCAAATCTCAGCTACGCTGTATGAGTCTGCTGCTGCATTGTTTCCCAAGTTCATCACCCTAGCAGCCCCACTTGCCGATAAATCAATTGGAGAGAGCTGCTTGGCTGAACCTGTCTGAGACCCTTTGTTACGAGCTCTGTCTATGCTTAACACGTGCTATCGTCAGTCTACAGCACACCTGTTGAATGTAAAGGTCGGAAGTTACAGGTCAATCGTATTGTGGGTGCTGCAGATACAGTGCCGTTTCCGGTAACAATGCAATCCAACGGCCATGTTGTATAGCACGCCACTCCATGTTGCAGGCATGCTCAAAGTACTGGACAGACTTCTTTATAGGTGTGGGTAGATTCCGACACATTCCGCGGATCCGACATTCTATTATATCAAATTAGGATGGAGATTTTAGGTCGTAAGTATTAACCTAATCTAATCTGGCCTTGTGAAACTGCTGTGACCAAGTTTTACGATCTATTCCAACGGTACGATCATGTTGCAGGCATGCTCAAATGTCAGTTTTACGATTAATAAGGGAGTAACTGTATATGTTCTCCGCGGCTTTTTTTCATCACAGTTTTAAAAATTATATATTTTATCATTTTCCTCCCTTTGGGAAAAGAACATTTGTAGCCTCGTTGACGTGTAATGATGTAATTATTATTTATTTTGATTTATTTAATCACTTTTATATAGCGCTTTACCATCTCCAGATCCGCTCCAGGCGCTGGCCGTTATTGGATTGACTAACTCAAGCCGCCCGAGGCTCCCATTTGCAGCCTTTGGGCGCATAGCCTAACGCCCAGACGACTGAGCACAATCCTGGGCGACCGGGGATAGGGAGAAGGGACCTAGTGCGTGCTGGGTGTATTTGTGTAGCCGGCACAAATAGGATATGAGCGTCAGGATCTTTAAAGTCCATGCGATGAAATACATGCGTGAACAGACTGGACCTCAGTTTATACTCTCATAACCATGCACGTCTTATTTTAGTCGAAAAGCTAGACTCAAGACTCAGTGACTGAATATTCACTCCGTTACTCACATAATAATCCTCTATAGGTTGGAAAACAGGTTTTTAGTATTAACAGACTGCTTTATTCTCTTTCTAAATACGATGCTTTATTCTCTTTCTAAATACGAAGTCTCACTGTAAACCGCTCTCCTTGGAAATGTGTTGGCTTGCCTATGTCTGCAAGTCTTAACGCGTCTAGCCTAGATCTTTTACAATGATGGGGATGATAACACTGCACGCGACAACACCTCGTAAAACACAGTTGTTTTCGGTCTTGCCTTCGTGTTCACAGAAGTTCCAATAACAGATAAAGCAGAAATTTCGCTTGAAGTCTCACTTTATTCTTAAGTAGTGGCCACAGTTGGTTTACGTTTAACGGCTTATGCATTAGGTTATGAGATTTTTTACTGACCGGAATTTTGACGGGTGGCCACACCACACCTAATGAGTTTAGTGGCCAAACTTGGCTTACGTTTTACGGCTTATACATCGAGTCGGAGTTAGTCGCACTGTGTTTATCACGGCCCGGTTCGAATTTATAAAGGTTTGTAGCTGTAATTTCACTATAATAAGGCACTTTTTCATGATGATATAATGTACGATTTCACGATTTGACTATAATATGAAATAACTTTATTAAGATCGACACGCAACAAGTGAATTCAACAGCTTTTTGCTTGCCAAGTGGTGTGTAGAAGCAAAGAAAGATTAGTTTCACAAAGAAGGAGCATAACTCCCGGACACGCGAAAGCGAAACTTGCCAGCGCCACCAACCGGTCATCGTGATAGAAAATTGCCTACGCATGGAACGAGACACAATACTAAGCGGAAATTCTACGAAAAGACAAATGGGAGTGATTACTGCAATGCTATTAACTGCACAAAGTTCTTTACAAGTTCCCTGGACTTTCATTCTTCAGATTCCCGAAGAATAAAACAAGTTAAATATCGCAAAAAAAAAAAAAAAGAGAAAAAAAAAAGAAAGCTTATTTGTAGATCAACCGGCCGTTTTGCATCAAACAGCATAGGCCTACGTCACACAAATCTTCCTCAATAATGATTATAATGTTAGGAAGAACAATAATAACAATAATACTGTATTTATACTCGATTTTTGGTGTCTGGAAACTGTCACAGAAGGCTAGTTTGGATCCAGCACTAAGGCTTCAAGCCTCTAACACTTCATCCTGCTTTGGCGTTTGTAAATTAAAGTCGATGCCTAGCTTTTAAGCTTAGTCAAGGGCTGAGAGGAAAAGCATATGACATCTACAGTAAGCTACCGACTGACAGAGCGACTGACTATGACAGAGTCAAAGAGGCACTCCTAACGGGATTCGAACTCACAGTAGAACGCTACCGGTAAAAATTCCGCACCAATCAGAGAATAAAAGGAGAAAGTTACACGCAGTTCTCAGATCGTCCATCCACAATGCTGGATAAGTGGGTTAGCCAGTCAGCCAATGGTAGGACGTATGATGGACTGACCGAACTATTAGTGTGGGAACAGCTACGGGAGACCATGTCACCGAGCTAAAAACATTCTCATTAGAGCAGGGCGCGGAAAGGCTGGATGATCTGGTCAATTTCGCAGATATGTACGTGGCCACCCACGGAGAAGCCAAGAGCTTCATGCAAGACCTAAAACCTAACGGGAATGAGGTACCGAAAAGAAGCCCTTACTGGAACGAGCGCACCGCGATTCGGCCGACCCACCCCAGACCTGGGCCAAATAGAGGACCCATCGCGGAATTCGGGAAAAGATGTCCTGCAGAACAGAGACGGCTTTGCTCGTTCTGCAACAAAAGTAATCACTCCACCGCGGAATGTACTTAATTTAACACAGTCCTTCTAGCTCAGTGTTAGTGCGTTTCTTCTTGAGCACTTAGCTGATTAGTTGAGGTGTGGTGATGGTGTCTCCTCCTTGCTTGTTGACTCTTGGGCTATCGGAGCTCAGTGCTCGATGCTCCACTGCAGGCCAAATAGGGTTGACTCTCAGTGGTCTATCTCCTGCATCGGACCAACAAGCCTGCTCGTCTTTTTGACAATGTCAGGCTGTGGCTATACTGCGATGAATTGAATGTCACCCGTCACCTGCATAGTCTACTGCTAGAGAGAGCTTTCAGCGTGCGTCCTTCTCGGTTGAGATTTAGACAGAGAATGACTACCTAACCGTGTTGTCAGCCAAAAGCCCGCGAAATCTCGTAATACCTGAGCGCCGTCTAGTGGGGGTGGCTATACGTCAGCGGGATGACGTCACTGCCTACCTAGTGAAGAGTTAGCTTACAAATGCTTAGCACAGTCCTGACTTGTGTCGTCTGCTAGGCATCGACTTTAATTTACAAACGCCAAAGCAGGATGAAGTGTTAGAGGCTTGAAGCCTTAGTGCTGGGTCAAAACTAGCCTTCTGTGACAGAAACCAATGTACACGGTAGTGTGATAACTTTAAAGCTGGATCTATACGGTTTTTGAAATCAACCGTAAAATAGTCCTACATCTTCTGCATTGCTGCTTCGCATCTTGTTAAACTCTGGTCAGGTCAAATTTTGTATTGTGTAGCCTGTCTCGAATAACAAACAGTAGCATTTTTGGAATTTAGATTGACTGCATTTAGGACCATTATTGAAGTTTAAAGATTATTATCACACAGATATTGTAAAATGATGGATACCTAGGGGAAAAAATCCTGGTTAACATTAGCGAGAATAGTGACAGATCAGTTCAAATTGCAGTTAAAATCCTGCAAAACTTTAGTCAGAATAGTCCAAAATCATGGATAACTGTAGTCAAAATATTCGAAATCCTAGATACCTTTAACAGAATAGTTTAAATCCTGTCAGAGTCTAAAATCCTTGGTAACAGTCTAGTTTAAAATCGTGAATAACTTTAGACCTAATTGGGCGGGTATTGGGGCGGCGTCGTAGATAAGGAACCGACATGTTTGTGAGAAACGATTACTCTTCCGAGAGATAAGGCGACCGTGCAGTGGCTCTAAATGCCTTACATCTCGCGGGTGGCTGTAAACTTTCTGCATTATTAGCTTAGCCTGTGGAGCCTCCGCTCCCCCAAGCTTACATGGAACGATGGCACGTGGTGCACGGAGAGAGGAAGGAAAAGAGGAAGAGAAAACACGTATGGAACTGTGGACCTGTGTCCTTTTGATTACACTAGAGACAAATTACGCTGCGAGCCCAGGAGGGGTGGGGGAGAAGAGGGGAGAGAGAGAGAGAGAGAGAGAGAGAGAGAGAGAGAGAGAGAGAGAGAGAGAGAGAGAGAGAGAGAGACACACACACACACACACACACACACACCCACACCCACACATACACACACACACCTAGTACCTACCTACAGGGATCAGCGCTGTATCATCATCATCATCATCATCATCATCATCATCATCATCATCATCATCATCATCATCATCATCATCTTCTTCTTCTTCTTCTTCTTCTTCTTCTTCATCGTCATCATCATCTCAATCACCATACGACATCTTCGCTTACCGATCATTCTAGGCATGACCCTTGACCAAGAAATGCCCATTTTGTGTTTCGTTTTTCCCGTTGCCAGACGATGTGACTACAATCAACGCGTTCCGATCACCGTTAATTTGGCTATTAGGGTTTACTCAGGTCTGACCGCCACAGTGGAAGGTGCTGCTGGTCGGCTGACCGCCGCAGTTGCTAAGATGCAGGTCGGCTAGCCTAGGTTAGACCGCCGCAGTGAAAGATGCGGGTCGGCATGACCGCCGCAGTGGAAGATGCAGGTCGGCAAGAAAGGTGCTGAACACCTCAGCGAATGTTGAAAGCTGGAGCTCTTCCGGTGTTATTTATTGTAATGTAATGGTTCTTAAATAGCGCCTTTCCAACTCAGAAGCTGCTCAAGGCGCTGGGTCTTTGATTATGTTAATTGCGTATAGATTCCCAGTATGGTTTAAAGGGACCCGCTTTGACCACTCCCCCTCCACAGATCTTTTTAACATTCACAGTGAGTGTTGTCCCACTGAAAAATTAGCTTACTGCAAAAAAATAACTATTTCGAAAATATAGTTATTTTTTTAAATGAATCCAGTTTTTGTGTCAGCCAACAGTATGAAGCTAAAAATAGCATCTACCAAAGCCAAGTAAGAGACAGAACCCTTGAGAACAATTGCTCGTAAGGTTTTTCGTTTTAGGGTTGATAAAATAGACCCCACCCTACCCCACACAGCAAAGATGCACACTTCAAACCGCGTGGTTCACTCAGAAATAGGGTCAAAGGTCACAATGCTAGACCTTTAAATAGGGGAAATCACTCCCTGTGGCCACCGAAATGGAAAATTCAAACTTAAGCGGTAGGTTTACGTTTAAGCAACAAAAGCCAACTTTTGTCGTTGTTTAATGTATTAACAATGCGAATTTTAGAGTAGACCTGTTGTCGCTAAAATTAAATAAAGCCTTACAATTGGGGTCTTTTCAGATAGAATGTAAATAAAAAAAAAAAAAAGCTTACTCGGTGGGGTGGTTGTGTGGGGGCCACATGTGGAGGAGCTAAGGGAGGTGTGTGGGGCGGGTGAGGGCGGGTGGGGGCGGTGTGTGTGTGTGTGTGTGTGTGTGTGCGGTAAGGACTCGGCAGCATTTGCGGTGGATGCCAGGTGGAGAATTGGGAAGATGTTGCGGAGGAGTTTGATAGACGAGTTGTTGTGGTTGATGCATATAATATATACAGTGTGTGTTGCTGAGAATTGACGAGGCCTACTAAGAAGAAAAAAAAATAATGAAAAAAAGAAGAGGAGAGTAAGCCTCGTCTAGTCGCTGTCTGTGATGGATATTGAATGACAGTTCGTGAAGTGTTCGAGTTTGCCAGTAAGTCTGAGGTACTCGTGGTTAGTTCTAGTAAATCTTTCAGTCCTGAAAATAATCTGCCGCCGTTCTTTGAATGAGTATGCAGAGAGGTGAGGGAATGATGGGAAAGAGAGAGCTAGAGAGGGGGGGGAAGAGAGAGAGAGAGAGAGAGAGAGAGAGAGAGAGAGAGAGGGAGATGGGGGTAGGCAAGGAAAGAGAGATTTTATTAGTTGAAAGAGAGAGATAGAGAGAGAGAGAGAGAGAGAGAGAGAGAGAGAGAGAGAGAGAGAGAGATGGGGGTAGGCAAGGAAAGAGAGATTTTTATTAGTTGAGAGAGAGAGAGAGAGAGGAGAGAGAGAGAGAGAGAGAGAGAGAGAGAGAGAGAGAGAGAGAAGATCGTAGGGAAAGTGACTCTGCAATCGCTAGGGCTAGAAAGTTAATTAACGACTCAGTCTGTATTAAAACCATTTCCCTCTTTTGTAACAGGGATCTTGAATAGCGCTCCACCAGCTCATAGAGCTACTCAAGGCGCTGACTGAGAACATGATCTGACTCCAGCTGGCCTAGGCATCAACTTGCCGATTGTTTTGCACCATCTATGTTCGCTAAGCCAAACTTAAAGCATGTACAAAACTGTTAAGTCGAGAGTGAGATGTGGAAATAAGTTGACTGATATTAGAAATTGTTCAGCGGTTGTAAAACAAGGGGATGTAACCCGTCCAGTTTTTATTTTATATCTATATATGAACTTGCTGGTAGAGTTATTCAAAATGGAAGACATTGTGTGAATTTTCTTTATTAGATACGCTTTAATTGTTTATTCTTTTATTAGCGGATTATATTGTTCTTTTGTCAGAAACAGTTGTTGGCATGCAAAATCAGTTCAATAATTTGCATCAGGCGTCATTGTCACTTGTTAATAGACAGAAAAGTAATATTATTGTGTTTAGAAAAGGAGGTTACTGGGGTGTCAGTGAGAGATGGTTTTTGGATAGACAATTCATGCCTGTAGTAAACATGTTCAAATACTTAGGGATTTACCCTTCTACTCGATTGAGCTTTACATACAACTGCTTGCAAGAGTCAAGCAGTAAAGTCGAAGGTGCATATTTATGTGTTTTAATGAGAATGCATACTTTGAATATAAAATTATTTTTTAAGCTTTTTGATTCTCAGATACAGCCCATAGCATTGTATGGTTCGGAAATAGGGTTTCTACAAGGTTGCTGTTCATTGTGTTAAGTACATTATTTGCGTTAAAAATATTTTTAGGAATTGATATTCATGCTCCCAATGATTTTTTATACGGTGAATTAAATCGATACTCCATTCAGATGAATGCGGTTGGTTGTAAGCTGTATGCAATATTGGTTAAAGTTAACATGCATGGAACCTCATCGTCTCCCTAGAAAGGCGTATGTAATGTTGCAGCCGTTAGATGAGAGGGGAGCAAATACATGGGCATCGATTGTACGGTCATGTCTTTTTATATATGGATATGGTTTTGTATGGTTAAATCAAGGTGTTGCAAGAGATCAAATGTTTTTCGATAAAATTTAAATAGCGACTTGTGGATTGCAGATGGCAAGGCTGGCGTAATCATGTACAAAACAGTGACAGATATACAATGTGTTATTTATTTTCGGGCAGTAATCATTGTGTAAAAACTTATTTGGAAATGAGTCTTGTCAGGCATTTAAATTTTTACAATGTTGACAACATTTAGTTTTGGTTTATCAGATATTTGTGTTCATTATTACAGCTATGGAAATGTCACACAAGCAGCTGTAAAATGCCCACTTTGTAAGGAAAACGAAGAAGATGAAGTTCACTTTGTATTATGCTGTCCAAACTTACATAAGAGTTTATAGAAATCCATGTGCATGTAGACTTGGTATTTTTATGGCATCAAGTAATCCGAATATAATTAGGAAACTAAGTATTTACTTATCCAAAGCCTTTAAACTAAAAGAATTTGCTCTACGTGATGTAATCTGAATGAAAAACGTATGTTTTTTTTTTTTTAAATAATTATTATGTATAAAAATGTACACACCCTTCATGAAGGGGCGTATGCCTAAATGAATAAATAATCAATCAATCAATCAAATACTCTCTGTTTTCCCCCGTGGGGGTGTCGGGGGTTTCTGTAAATTCCCACTGTCGCTGTCTTTCTCTTTTGTTCTTTCTCATTCCTACTCTGTTCTATCAATCTACTATAAAGTCTTCTTCTACGCTAGACCAGTCACCTACCGTTTTTCTTGAAAACTCTTCCGGGTCAAAACTCCTCATTTGTGTGTGGGGTCTGTTGGATCAGCTTGGGAATATTGGACGCTTTCTGCCAAATGGTCACTGGGGCTTCCTATGATGTTATTATTTGGCAATGTAGGCATTTTATATGTATGTGTTTTGTTGATATTTTATAATGATGTTTGTATTCTATTTTGTTTTTGTAAACGGGGGTTCGATAAATTAGAGTATAGCCTCAGCGTCCCCTGCGTGGCATGTCTTTATTGTAAAGGGACCGGCTGGTAGAGTGCCTTCAGTGTTACCACTAGGGTTGTTTCGGCAGATCTTTTATGCGGACAGGGGTGAGTCCTCTTTATCAGTGAAGTTGTGGTCTTGAATTTGAGGTCCTGATTTTGCTCTTTGCAGTCCGCCGGACCCTGTAAGCAATGAATAACTAACTAACTCACTCTCTGTTCACTAAACCCTCTCCCCTCTCTCTCTCTCTCTCTCTCTCTCTCTCTCGCTCTCTCTCTTACCAATCTCTCTCTCTCTTCCTTCTTCCTTCCCTTTCCCCTCTTCTCTCTCTCTCTCTCTCTCTCTCTCTCTCTCTCTCTCTCTCTCTCTCTCTCTCTCTCTCTCTCTCTCTCTCTCTCTCTCTCTCTCTGTTTTCGCTTTGACTTATGTCGGAACGTTAATGAGTTACGTGTTTCCATTTACCTGGCCAGGTGTGTGCTGTTTCTTGCTGTGCCAACCAGGCCCGGCTTTTAAAGAGGTTAAAACCATACAGAAGACGTTAGAACATTCGTAATAGGTTAAAACCACGCAGCGTAGCTGAGCTTTTCAGACGTTGGCCTCAAAAACTGGGCTACGCTTAGAGCATAGTTATGTAGTTAGGTTCCTATGTACTATGCGTACACACACACACACCCACCCACACACAAAGTAAATTACATTTGTGAAAAATCCTAAATACAACATAAAGGTACATAGCAATGTGATGAAACTTTGGAGCCTTGGTCAAGCATGACTGAATCGTAATGGTTGGAGCCCTAGCACTGAATTGGCAAGTCTTGTAAAGTAGTTCGTAGGAAGCAACGCAATGTAGGGTGAAAATTATGTTCCTAGAATCTGGAGTGGTCGCATTACCCGACGTGCGATTTACCAGATCGGTACAGCAGATAATACTGCAAAACATAGTTAGACCTAGAACTCTCAAATTCGAGAGACTGGCTTTAAAATCTCATTAAATGAGGCTTTTCCTTTTCCAACGCTCAACTTTTAAGTGGAAAATGCATTGATGATGTAAAACTGAAGAGGAAAACATTTGAAGTTTTAAAGTGTAAAAGACACGGCTGCAAAAGTGTCCTATATTCGCATTAACCTTAACTTTAACCTTTCACTAATGTGTCTTGTTGTTTTTTTTATTTTTCTCCTCCATTTCTCACATGCATTTAAGTAGAAAATGCATTGATTACGTAAAACTGAAGAGGAAAACATTTAAAGTTTTAAAATCTCAAGAGACCCCTGCAAAAAAAGAAGCACTATATTCGCATTATTTAATTTCATCGTTCTTTTAAAGTGATTTTCTAGCTCAAGAGCTGATAGGGGAGCTAACTCAAGCCACATGAGGCTCCTGCTTTCTGCCTTAAGCGCATGGCATCGTCTTACTCCAAGACGACTGCGATCCTGGTCGTCCGGTGGTAGGGAAAAGAGGGTGAAGGAGCTTAGTGCTTGCAGAGTGCATTTGTGGAGCTGGCGCTCACCTGTCTAGGAAGGACATGAGCATCAGGATCTTTTAAAGCCCGTGCGAAGGACTGAAAGCATTAAGCTTTAACAGTAAAATGGGTTTAAAGTGTAACACTTAAAGAAGATGAGAGAAGGAGTGAGAGAGATGTAAGGAGATAGCAGTAGGTGTTACATGACCAAAAGGCCCCCGGTAACCGAAGGCACCAGGTGCGAAGGCTGTCCCAATACACACGTTGATTGATACTAGTCTTTGTTCCGCCCGTGTGGCAGATATTTTAGAAAAGAAGAAGAACAAGAAGAAGTAGAAGATTGAACAGAGGATTTTAAAAGAGAAGATATTTAAAAGAGATTTTAGAAGGAGATTTTAGAAGAAGAAGAAGAAAAAGAAGAAGAAGAAGAAGAAGAAGAAGAAGAAGAAGAAGAAGAAGAAGAGGTAGATTTGAGAAAAATAATAGTGAGAAGAAGTTTGTATACAAATGAGTAGTCGCGCGGGATGTTAGGGAATTGGCGTTGCCTATTGTAAAACTCCAGTAGCAATTTGCTAGAACGACAAGCAGGATTTTTAATCACGTCAAGTCACACTGGATATTATCTATTTGTTTGTCCGTCAAGTTCCCATTTTCGCTGCTTTTCTGAATGTAAAGAGGATGTAAGATAGAAGGAGGACGATTGGGGGGCGACGAGGGGAGGAGGGGGGGATTATTTGTCTCGTTTTGAAAATGCTGAGAGAGAGAGAGAGAGAGAGGGAGAGAGGGAGAGAGAGAGAGAGAGAGAGAGAGAGAGAGAGAGAAAGAGAGAGAGAGAGAATTTTTTTGTTTTATTGATTGGCACACATACACAAAAAAGGAAATGGGTGGGGGCAAGTGGCTGAAGGGAAAAAAATGTATGAACGAAAAAAGATATATTATAATCAAGGACAAGATCAGGTATTTGAGCTTAATGTTAAATAATTGCACAGGTGTTCTAAATCATATTTAATTTTGAAAAAAAAAATTGATCTTAAAAATCACAATACAATGGACACAGAAGCAAAAAGGTGAGTCTCAGTCTCAGTAGCATTATTGCACAGTTTATCTCGTTCAAATTGTTATTAAGGGGCAACACACCCAGCCGAATTTGTGTAAAGAGATTTGTCTGAAGCGAGAGACAGACAGACAGACAGAGAGAATGAGGGAAGGGGAGGAGAGATGGTAGAAAAGGAAGGAGAGGTGAGTGAGAGAGAGTTGCTGTATTACATAATATCATCACCTTCTTCCTAAGTCCACACAAAAAAACGGCTTCAAGGTACTCATAGAAGAGTGTAGCCCACCCACACCTATAGTAATTATATAAACACGCCATTGACAAAGCCATAGTACCAACCTTAGTCTGCACTATTCTAGACCAACACCACGATGATTTATTTATTCAACGTCTTTGTTACCTTCTGGAGTTTCACCTACAAGGTCATTTGGCTGGCCATAGGGACCATTCTGTGTTATTGCTGTCTGAAGTCCGTGGGGTTGTTTTTTGCTTTTTCCTGAAAACGTGGAACTCTGCTTCCAACACACATGGAGCAGGATGAGCAAAACTCACCCCGACATAATCTATCTCTTGATCTTGAGAGAGAGAGAGAGAGAGAGAGAGAGAGAGAGAGAGAGAGAGATGTCTGTCCCTGTGTCTGTGTTTGTAATGCATTCAGCCTATCCTTTTCTCCGGATATATTCGCCGTGCTTTTGAAAAAAAAAAGGAATCTGGTCTATAAAAACGATCGTAATAATAAGAAATTATTAGGTAGTTAGTCCCGTCCCCTATACGCTTAATGTGTCCGGGGACGTAAATTTACACACAAAAAAACAAAAAAAAAAAAAAACCATTACCTATGTAATGCTAGGGTGTAGGAGTGTAGAATGCGAGGGGTATACGTATCAGGGTATAGGAGTGCAAGGGATTTCTCCGTCTCTCTTTTTGATCTGCTTGTGTCCCTACTGTGGAATATAATGCATGGTTACCAGATGGTATTCTCACAAGAACTACTTTTTTCCCCACTGTCCACCCTATCTCACTTCCAAACCTCACTCTTCACACTCAGGGGCTCCAGTTCTGCACGTACCTTGCCACTTAATTGTCAGTTACTCAGGGCGATGCAGGAGTGTTGTTTTCAAAACAGTAAACCCCCTCTTTCTTTCTGTCTCTGTCTCTTTTTCTGTCTGTCTGTTTGTGCATCTTAAGTCGCTCTTTATCTCAATCTTTCCCACTCTGTATGTGTTGGTACTCTTCGTGTCTGTCTGTCTGTCTGTCTCTCTCTGTCTCTGTCTCTCTGTCTCTGTCTCTGTCTCTCCTTTAAACACACACACGCGCACGCGCTTACCCTCCCCCACCACACACACACCCACACCCACACACACTGTTTTCGAACTTTCGTTGTTATTGTACACGCGCACCCATGATATGGTATGGGCTTATAGCCTAATCATTAAATTCTCTCTATGTCTGTCTGTCTGCCTGTCTGTCTGTCTGTCTGTCTGTCTCTCTCTCGTAAATTCACGCATATATAATATAATTATAACATTCAGTGATTCACCTTCACACTCACCCCTGTGTTTTACCTTGATGTATGTCGCTGCGTTACCCCTTGGGGTCATGAGCAATCTTGCCACTGTAGATTGTTCAAACCTATAAAGGGAACAGTGAAAGCCACAGTTGAAAACCTGTCTTTCCTTTATAGGCAAGACAGATTCACTGCGGCAACAGTACCCCCGTTGGAGTGCCGGGGGTTTTCAGTATAAATAGTATTCCCACTTTATGGAAATTTAGTGCTTTAAATTCCCACTGTCGCTGTCTTCCTCATTTACTCTTTCCCATTCCTGCTCTGTCCTTCACTCTGCTATACTATCTTCTTCTTCGCTAGATCAATGACCTACCTTTTTTCTTGAAAACTCTTCCTGGACAAGACTCCTTGTTTGTGTATGAGGTCTGTTGGATCAGCTTGAGAGTGTTGGACGCTTTCTGCCGGGTGGTCACTAGGGCTTCCTATGATTGTATTATTTCGCACTATAGGCATTTTATATGTATGTGTTTTGTTGATGATTTATAATGATGGTTGTATTGTATTTTGTTTTTGTAACCGGGGTGTTCGCGTAGTTGAGGTCAACCCTCAGCCGTCCCCCGCGTGGGATGTCTTTATTGTAAAGTGACTGGCCGGTGGAGGGCATTCAATTTTCCCACTAGGGTTGTTTCGGCAGATCTTTTATGCGGATCGGGGGTTGTCCGGTCCTGATTTGGCTCGGAAGAGTCCGCTGGACCTAAAGCAACAATAAATCAATCAATCAATCATGTCGCTGCGTTAATAATGTTTTACGTGCGTGAAGTGCGTCTCACTTTTGCGTTTGGGCGCGCGTGCCGTGTGTGCGGCCATCTGTCTGTGAGTGGGCGGCCATCTGTGTGTGTGTGCTTGTGCGTGTGGGTGTGTTTGTATATATTATGTGTGTGTGTGTGTGCGTGCGTGTGTGTGTGTGTGTGTGTGTGTTATCTTGAAGTAAAAGATGTGAAAAACATACCGTACCCACCACCATCACTCAACTCCAGCAATACCGTTGATGAAGAATAATGGAAGCGTGCTTTTCAAGCACTCTTGTCTTTTTTGTAATACCAAAAGAAATAGAAGATGGTAACCAGGACGACAGACAGACAGACAACCGACATTAAACTCGTTATGGTACCCGACAATATCAGCAATTAAACGATTAACAAATTGATCCTAAATATTATTAAAAGAAGATGTCCAGGTATTTCGATAAGTCTGGCTATGCAGTAATAATAATAATAATAATAATAATAATAATAATAATAATAATAATAATTATAATAATAATTATAATAATAATAATAATAATAATAATAATAATAATAATAATAATAATAATAATAATAATGAAGATGAAGAACATCATCATCATCATCATCATCATCATCATCATCATCATCATCGTCATGCCATCATCATCATCATCATCATCATCATCATCATCATCATCATCATCATCATCATCATACAGACTACAAGATCGTCTACCTTTATGTCTAATATCACCTAAATGTGTGAACAGACATTAAATTAAAGATTGATTGATTGATTTGATTGATCGTCTACCTTTGCGTCTATGCCAGATCTCTCAATACAGGCAACGCATTCTACAGATGCAGATAGTTACCCAAACTCTTTGTAAGGAAAGCAGCGTAACGCCGTCTCATTAGCCCAAAGACCTCTTGCGGACATTAAGAGTGTGACATAACTTCATTAAGGCACTTGCTTCCAGGGTAACGTGGTGTGGCATCGTAATCTGGCTCTCTTTCTGATTATTTCGTGTTGGTGTCGCTTTCCTGTTCTGCAGTTTCTACTCCTCTTCTGCGCTAGGCCAGTTATGTGTTCCAGGTTTTTATGTTCAAGCAGAAATTTAAAGTAAAACGAATACACACACGTATATATTTAGGCACACACAGGCGCGCGCACGCATACACAGACACACACGCCCGCGCACACGCACTCACGCACAGCATGCTGCTTGCAAAGGTATTGCGATAATATATCATGGAGCAACGGTCACATGACCTGCTTCACGCCTTCATTAACACCCAAATCTCACGTCTACCCAATGTAAAATTACAGATAAATAAATAATTATAATTATGATGAATTGAATGAGTCAATACATAAAAACATATAAACAACTAAATACAAATAAATAAATGTATAAATATATGATGAATGAATGAATCAATCAATCAATGAATAAATAAATAAATACAATATTCCCAACTCATCCTGTTATCTTTGCCGGAATGCACACATGGTGTAAATGGAGATATTCCACCTTTATACTAGTGCTGAAGACGTCACTGCTGCTGTGAACGACGTAAGTAATAAGCGAATGCGGTGTCTTCCAGCTAGATTTTTTGCAGTGTGCATATAGGCAGCTGTTGATCTTGCAGTTGCGTACCATGGCAGCTGGTGATCTTGCGATGTGTACCTAAGCAGCTGGTGATGATCTAGCGAAGTCTATCTTTGCAGCTGGAGCCTACTTCACAGTCCATAAGACCATCAACCAAAACACACGAGCGGAATACCGACACCCGACAGCTTAGTAACATTCTGCACATTTCGGACCGCCATTATTACTGTTCCTTGGCATTCTCTCCCTTTGCCGCGTTACCTTGTTTTCCTTTGCTCGTTTGCTTTACCTCCCTTGACATTGTGGAATCTCGAAAGTAACTTTCCTTGGCATTACTGAGATGCGCATAAGTCCGGCAGATTAGCAGCTCTTTCTCTTCACCTTGTTTGGTTCATTCTGGAAGGAATTTGGAAGTTTTCTTAAAGTAGTGGTTTTCTCTTTTAAATAGTTTTACCGTCACTGTCGTAACTGATATCCGGATCGTAGATGTGTCATCTTCGTGGTCTTGGCCGTTGTCACCGTTAATGTCGTTGTCGTCATAATTCGTTCTTTTTTTTTTTGGTTGCAAAAATTATACAGGGGCTAAAGCTAAAAAAAAGTTGTGTAGTATAAGTACTTACATGGGGGTAGTATTTTCATTTGAGGGAAGGGGCTTGGAGTTATATGTAAATTTTGGTTCACACACAAAATGAACCCTGAATCCATTATGGACTCATTCCAGACAAGCCCTTGAGTAGATCGGGAGCCTTGACCTTTTTATGCCCTTACCTGACGCCTCTGCCCGGTGCCTGTCGTAATAAACTGCCCATTGTGCCTGACAGCAGGTATGCCAAAGCACATGTAAGATACACATCGTGTTGATGGTACTTTGGTCCGCAGACGGACTATTAGTTCGTACAAAAAGAAAAAAATCTCCTGAAACTTGCGTGCTAGATTTGACCCGACGTCGCTAGTGGTAAGTGCAGCTGTCCCCGGGGCCACCACAGCTACCCATGCCAGCTGGTTCTATTCTGTCCGTTCTTGGAAATAATTATCAGAGCCTGCTGCCATTCAGGGAGTCTCATATTCAGTTGTAATCAAGTGGACATAGCCTTGGTTAATAAAAATGTTTGATCTATCACTTATGCTATTCCCTGAGACACGCTGCATATGAAAGCTGAGGTGTTAGATGTTGAATAGGGGATATTTGTAGAGCATTAGGTTGCCTGACGGATGTTGATCACCTGTATAGCGCGTTCCGTCTATGCTATAGTGGAATGAATGCTAAGCGGTGGAAGGGCATTAGCATTTTGAAGCAAGACGGGCAGTTTTGGAGAGACATTCATCCTCTTTGCCTCCAGGCTGAAGAGGAAAGGGGTATGTGGCCACATGCCAGCAACAATAGACAGCGTCCTTCAGGCTGCTTTTAACTGAGCTTTGTGCCTACTAAATTACTTTTCCTATCCCCCCCCACCCTCGCCTCCACCCTTCCACTCCTCAGACCCAGACCTATACTCATTAACCCCCGCCCAATCCTATCATCATCATCATCATCATCATCATCATCATCATCATCATCATCATCATCATCATCATCATCTCTCTTTCTCGCGTTCATATTTTTCTCTATCCACCTCCTCGATCTTTTTGTCTATGTTACCACGCCCTTGGCATTTCAACACAACAGAGCGAGAATCCAGAGAAAGTGTGACTTGTCTTGTGCCAGTGATTGGTGTCCCAAACAAACCAGCATTTTGTTCAATGTTTACTTGTTTTGGTTCTTTTTATTTATTTATTTATTTTTTGCATTGCTGCATTGGATTTTGGATCTTATTTGGACACTTTATTGTCCTTTTATTTTATCAGGAAATCGTGGGCCGCCTAGCCTGAGGAAGGCTTTGTCGCAGCCTGTGGCGCGCCCAAACCTAAACTACCATTATTTGTGTTTTTGAAAATTGTGTGCTGGGGGAGCAAACCGGAGTACCCGGAGAAAACCCCTGAGACGTTGCCCGATCCCAAAGTAAATAATATTCGGAGAAACTTAACCCCCAGAGGTGGGATCGATGCCACGCCTCTGGCCTGTGGACAACGCACGTTAGTCCCGCCTTAGACCACGCGGCCACAGCGCTCGCATTGTTTAAATGTTCTGCAAAATTTGCAACCGCATGGCGGCTAATTTCTATTGACAGTAAACATTTGTTTATGTAATAAAGATAATCTATGTGCTTGATAAAAACCTGTTTTACAAACTAGAGGATGTAATGGGTTGCAATAATGTGCTGCATGTGTACTAATATTACGGGGACATGTGAATGTTGTTGTTGCTGCTGCTGCAGCTTCTGTTGTTGCTGTTGTTGTTGTTGTTGTAAATTGGGTGATATATACTTGTCCAATTGCACCGCGCACATTGAACGAACGAAGCATTTGCACAAACCCTCGTCTTGAAATTCTGGCAGTTAACTCTAGAACTATCACACCAATACCTCTTCTAACCCCGGATGCTAGTCTCATTTAGTGCATCCAAGTTTCATCCAAAGATTGAAGTCGGGTGGCCATACTAAATGATGATGACGAAGATGATGACGACGACGAAGCTGAAAAAGAAGAAGAAGCGAAAGAGGAAGAAGAGGAAGAAAGCCTGATAGATCTTCCAGTTCCCTCCAGCCTTTGTGAAGTCTGTGACCGTCACCCAACAAACTTCCGTCACTCTAACGCCCTCCACGCCCACCCCTTCCCCACCCCACCCCACCCCACCCCACCGTATGTTTACATCACCCGTCGACATAGCCATTCTGTGTGTGTACACTTTCCTTCTTGCGCCCTTTTCTTGCTTATGTGATCTACCGCACGTGTTTTCAACCCGTCTCTTCTCACCTCGTGCAAACGGTGCGGTCGTGTCTCCGCTCTTCCCCCAGCTTGTGCGAAGGAACGCAACTCCAGGGCAATTTCATGCTTCAGTCCCCTGAGTTATTCGCGGTGGGGGAGGGAGTGGGGGGGGGGGTGAGAGTTGGGGTAAAAATGCATTAGGTGGGGAGGTCACGCTGGGGATGATAAATTGTACTTAATTTGTTGTTATAAATCTTTTTTTTACCCCTCCCCCTACCTCTCTCCTACTCCCTTTCTCCCCTCTTCCAACCCCCCCCCCCTCACCCGCCCATCGCCTCACCAAATTGTGTCAGTTGTTGCATGGATAAATTATAAAATCATCCATATATTTTGCCTCTTCGTGATATATTGCTTAATTTTTTTTAACAGATACTTTTAAATTGATGAATGGATAATGTCATAATTCATCCTAAACAGTATTTATTAATACTCTGATTACTTGGACTGTACGATGAAGAAGGAAGGTGTCTTGCACCTGTAAACTTTTTACCTGTCAGCATGTTAACCCACAGAAGGAGTTTTCTCCGAAGGCCCGGTTTTATCTACTTTTATCAAGATGTTCTAACGCCTCACAACCTTTTCCAAGGTACCAATTGTCTGGCCAATACCCCCGTTGGGGTGCCGGGGGTTTCAGTATAAATAGTGTCCCCACTTTCTGGAAATTTAGTGCTTTAAATTCCCACTGTCGCTGTCTTTCTCAATTGCTCTTTCTCATTCCTGCTCTGTTCTATCAATCTGCTATACTATCGTCTTCTTCGCTAGACCAGTCTCCTACCTTTTTTCTTGAAAACTCTTCCGCGACAAGACTCCTTGTTTGTGTATGAGGTCTGTTGGATCAGCTTGGGAATATTGGACGCTTTCTGCCAGGTGGTCACTAGGGCTTCCTATGATGTTATTATTTAGCAATGTAGGCATTTTATATGTATGTGTTTTGTTGATAATTTATAATGATGTTTGTATTCTATTTTGTTTTTGTAAACGGGGGTTCGATAAGTTGGGGTGAAGCCTCAGCCGTCCCCTGCGTGGGATGTCTTTATTGTAAAGTGACTGGCTGGTGGGGGGCATTCAGTTTTACCACTAGGGTTGTTTCGGCAGATCTTTTATGCGGATTGAGGGTTGTCCGGTCTTGATTTGGCTCGGAAGAGTCCGCTGGACCTAAAGCAACAATTATGTAATGTAATGTAATGTCTGGCCAATATAAAGGTGATTTCAAGGCGGCACTTGGCTCGAGGGACCGGGTAGCTCAGTTGGTAAGAGCGTCTTGCTAGTAACCGAAAGGTCGCTGGTTCGAATCCCGGATTGGTCAACGTGTGATCATATTATTTTCCCCTTTACCAACAACTGGCCCGCTGGTGTCAGTATAAATCGGTCCAGTAGTCACCTATATGCGAAAGTGTCGTGTGACTATAATCTACAAACAACACTTGGCTGCTAACGAAAAAGAGGGTCACTAGGTGTTCACGGAAAAGAGGGTCACTAGGATTTAAACTAACACATTGTAACGAATGTCTATCTCTCTCTCACCTCAGTCCCCTCAGGACCGAGTTTAGCCAAACTCTACTCAGTCGTAACGGTTTTCATTACATTGTGTTTTATGGAAGAAAAAAGAATAATAATAAGAAGAAAATAAAATAAAATAAATAAAAAGAAATCAATAAAAGAAGAAGAAGAAGAATTAAAGAAGGAAGGAAAGAAGACTGGAAGACAGACACAAATGTAGAACGAGAGAAGAATAAGAGATAGAGGATACTCATAAATCAGAAGATGAATATGCCGATGAGAAAATAAATAAATAAATACATAATAAATAATAAAATAAAATAATAGATCTACATGTTTTTAAAATAGCTAAAACAGCTCATTATTTTTTCATCAGCAGACATACTTTATGATCCGATGCCAACGCATACACCGTAGCGGAGACTCCAGAGAGAGACAACTATGGAGAAAGAAGGTCTCGTCGAGTCTCCGCTACGCTGTATAATGCCAACGCCTTGGATGATGAATGCACTATGCCCTTCGGTTTAGACTGTCAAGTTTAATAATTCTGAAGAACTTTCATAGATAAGGATGAACCTGACTGAGCCTGTCTTTCACTTTGAACCTTCTACCTAAATCGAGATTTACTCTGTGTGTGTGTGGGGTGGGGTTGCGTGCTTGTTTGTCTGTTTGTGGCTGCGTTCGCCTCAAACAGTAATAGAAAATGTGTCTCACTGTATATTATCCCTGTGAGCATGTCATTCTATTGTGTGTATACGTGTTTGTGTGTGTAGATCTACGTGCGGGCGTGTCTGTCTGTCTGAGCACCTTCCTGCCTTTGTGGTGCTGATATAGACTGCTTGTGTGTTCATTTGAACGCAGTCTGTAGGGCAAAATGCGAGTGTACACTCTCCTTGACATTCTTGGCAAATGCTTTTACTGTTTCGGGTTTCCCATCTGGCGGCTTTCGATCATAAATATGTCATCTCACCCTCCTCCCTTTCTCTCCCCACACCTATTTTCCACCCTCCCTCTGTTTCTGTCTCTCTGTCTGTGTAGGCTGTCTCTGTCTGTCTATCTATCTGTCTCTCTCGTTTCCCCCCTCCTCCCCCCCCCCTTCTC
Organism: Oncomelania hupensis; assembly: GCA_036898135.1. Taxonomy (NCBI): domain Eukaryota; kingdom Metazoa; phylum Mollusca; class Gastropoda; order Littorinimorpha; family Pomatiopsidae; genus Oncomelania; species Oncomelania hupensis. Next base: position 24,045,507 of record CM072517.1, on the reverse strand, counting down.
CCAACCCCCCCCCCCCCACCCCCCCCCCGCCGCCAACCTCCCTTCTTCGTTTTGTCCCCTTATCTTCAGCCTTCAATCACACCCCACTGAGATAAGGCTCAAAAGATGTTTCCTCAGATTTGACAGATAGGGCAGTGAGTAAAGTGGAGTCAGGTGTAGAGAGATTCTGTTTTTTCTTCCTACCCAGCTTCTCAGTTTCAGCAAGAGGAGGGGGTGAGAGAGAGATAGAGAGAGAGAGAAAGAGAGAGAGAGAGAGAGAGAGAGAGAGAGAGAGAGAGAGAGAGAGAGAGAGAGAGAGAGAGAGAGAGAGAGAGAGAGCGAGAGAGATTCGAATTAAAAAAAATTGTATTAAGTTATTAAGATTCTAATCTAATTCAAAAGTCTAATCTTCCCATCTGTTTCTGTCCATTTTGAGAGAGAAAGAGACGTTCCAGACTATTTTGACAAATCTTGATTATATCAGTAGACCCCTTTTGAGGAGTTTAACAATAAGATTGGACAGGCTTCAAAATTTCGTTCTACTGGAATCAGTTTGAACCATTTCAACTATTTTATTAATCATTGAAAGTGGTTTGAAAGGGACTTCATGGGTGAGAAATAAAGGGCTAGGTGGAGGGTGATCAATGTTTACTAGTTACTATTTACATTTAACGCCATTCCACCTCTTATTCCGATAGTGGACTGCGGACGGCGCTGACTTTTGATCTCCCTGGATAGGGCGAATAGTAGTGTGTTTAATCTCTGGAGTGATGAGGGTGGGGATGAGGGGCTGATGGAAGGGATGGGTGGGGGGACGAGGTAGGAGAGGGAGTTGCCAATGATGGTGGGATGTCGGTCTGTGTTACAACTGTTTAGTGTGGTGAGAATCGGGAGGAGACGTTTTTCATATCGGCGGTGGATTTGATGGTGGACAGATGTGATTTGGCGATAAGAATGTTTAGGGTTCTAAATTTAAGAGAGATGATGATGTATGTGATAGTGGGATGGATTTGAAAGGTGTAGTGGGGTGGATTTGAAAGGTGTAGTGGGGGGTGGATTTGAAAGGTGTAGTGGGGGTGGATTTGAATGTGAATGTTTCCTGTAAGAGATTGAGAACAGCGGAGATGTTGTGATGTTGTAAAGCGGGGCGGGGTGAGCGATGGGCTAAGGAGAATCGCAGACGACCGAATGCATTATCCGGCTGTGCATCGTTCTGCATCGGTGGCAAAGCAGGATATATGTGTGAATCATCTTACTGATCACCTCCTTTGTACCCGAAACCCTATCTCCCTTTTGCATTTTAGTTGTTTTGTGTTCTTTTGTTGTTGTTTTTTGTTGTTGTTGTGACTCCCCCTAACTCCACCCCATCCTGACTCTTCCCATACATCCGCGACCTTATGTTTCTTCATTCCAACTTCCCGCTTTGATTCTCCCCCTCCCCCCCTTCCACACGCAGTCCCTGCACTATATAGAAAATGTAAGGTGCATACAATCTGAGAGAGAGAGAGAGAGAGAGTATGTGTGTGTGTGTGCGTGCGTGCGTGCGTGCGTGTATTGACTGTTATTGCGTTCACTTGCATATACCTTTGTTCATCGTTCTGCTGTCTGTACCATAACCTTGAAAATTCTTGTCTCACTCGGTCTTTTGAGTTCTCCGTTTCTATTGCACTACTGCCTGAATTATTTTGCAAGGCTTGTGTTTTCCATCTGTTTGTTTGTTTTATTGTCGTCTTCTTCGAAATAATAAGATTTAAAAAAAAATGTATATAAAACGGGATCGTGCACAATTATACAGTAAGCAAAAACAAATACTGCTGTAAATGAATAAATTTGGGCGGTCAGAGTTAAAAATCATGCATCATATGAGCTGACCAATTGAAGAGGATAGAAACGTTATTGCCAGTTGAATGCACATTTTAAAGGTAATGTCTCCTAAGTTTGCTAATTGCTAGGCAACGTATCGTTCACAGTGTCGCATTAATATAATGCATGTTTTAAAAAAAAAATTCTATGTACATACGCACACAACATTTCTCACAGAATTCATATAAATTCGGTAGGCCATGCAAGTAACGGATCAGGGAATTCCACAATGTTTATCATACTGTTGTTTCAAATGACAACCTTTCTTGACCTCTTGAACTATCCAAGTACACATTTCTTTGATAGTCAATGGTATTGACAAAGAGACCGCGTTTATATGGAAAGCACCGTTTCTCGCAGATCGATGTGCCCGATCGATCGAAAGCCACAATGAGAGGGGATCCAAATAATAATAATAATAATAATAATAATAATAATAATAATAATAATAATAATAATAATAATAATAATAATAATAATAATACAGGATGCTATGTACGCGCATTTCCCCAAGGCTCAAAGCCTTGTACATTTGTACCATTTATAATTAAATTATTAATGAGGTGTTTAATTTCAATGATAATGTCTTTTCTTTCTTTAAAAGAATTAGAATTTAACGCCTGACGTATTGATTTAGAATCTACAAATATTACAATACTTAATATATAAAATGATCTGCTCATGATTTTATTTAATGCCATTAAAATTGCTAGAAGTTCAGCTGTGAAAAATCGATTTTCCTTTACTTAAATAATATGATTTTGACATATTAAAATCAGGCCGCGCCTGTATCACCTGTCTCTATAACAGAACCATCAGTGTATATTTTTTAAAGAAGATGAATATTTTTTTCTGATAGATAAATACTAACATCAGACATCCATCGGTCTACACTCCAAGGTAAGGCTGCTGCGCTCCCTTGTCATCTCCATCTTCCTATATGTTTGCGAAACATGGACCCTCACAACAGACCTACAACGAAGAATACAAAGCATGGAGATGAGGTGCTGCAGAAGACTTCTGGACATTTCCTAAAACCAGGACACCACCAACGACGAAGTCCGATAGACCATCACACAAGCGATTGAACAACACGATGACATGCTCCCAGTGGTGAAGAAACGGAAACTCCGATGGTATGGCCACGTCACCAGAGCGCAAGGTCTTGCAAAGACCCTCCTGCAAGGCACTGTGCAAGGAGTCATAAGAAGAGCTATACAGAAAAAGAGGTGGGAGGACAACATTGAGAATGGACAGGCTTGACACTGAGCGAAGCCATGAGGGTTGCTGAGGACAGAGAAAGATGGAGTACGCTGGTTTAATGATCATCGGTGGTGCTCCGACGACTTTTGAGTTACTGGATAAGATAGGATAGAATAGGATAGGATAGAAACATCAGATAGGAGTAAGCTGGTATTTTGATTCTTTTTTCCAGTGGTGTAGTTTATATCATAACTTGCATTTTCAAGCTCCCAAAGAGACCAAAAATCAGTTCTCTATTTTACATAAATTCTATACTTTGTAAAATGTGTCTGGACTAAGTCTTTAATAGTTTGATACATTTTAATAGTGTGAGCTCGTATTAGGGACGTTGACGTCTGAAATTAACTATAATTCTTCCTCTGTGCTATTATACACCGCAGCTGCTCTTATTGTCACGAATTGGCTAGTTTAAACTCTGCCTATCGACTATTTAGCATTGTGTAGCCTTTGTAACAGTAGAGAGTTAGTACAGTACACAGTAGCAATTAAATTACAGCACACTGCGAGCCTGAGCCACACACACAGCGCAGTGACGTCAGCACTTGAGTTTTGAATATGAACATTTTACCCAATGAGAGCTTACGCAAAGCGGTTCGAGCCAGTTTGACTGGGTCCGAGCCTAACACATTTTTGGTCAGTTGGGAGTAATACACCGAAGTGTTAACAGCTAGAAAGCTGGCAGAGAAATCTCTCTACACTTAGACCAGGAAGCAGGACTTAGGAATCGTAGAATTCTATCAAGTCACACGGGCCTGAACTTGTCAAACAGGTAAATGGACACCCTTCTGTTTCATCGTGATATATGTGTAGTATTGTTGAAATTATGTTTGAAGAATTTGCTATGCATAAATGTGAATTGTTAATCCGAATTTGCGTGACCATGTGGAAGAGCCTACCACGAGGCGAAACACGACCGGTTACGCCGCCATGTTGCATACCATACGGAACCACTGTTGTTTAACTTATATGTATGTTTGCAGACCAGTGGCTGTACCACTGAATGTTTATAATATTATTAATTCTGTATGTGTATAGTTAGCCACGTTTGATATTTATGTATGTATAGGAATTTAGAGTGAGATTCCAGTGGAACCCGGAAGTAGCAGAATGTTCGTCGCTTATGTATAGAGATGTGGAGCTATCACTGAGGGCTACTTGGCTTTCAGTGAGACGCTCTGCACAAACCGATTATTCAGGGTTGTGCAGAATTTCGTCTCTTATATTACAGACGGGCAGGCGAGCTATCCCGAGCTATCCCGAGCTATCCTGTGAACCCCACTCCACAGAAACAAGTTGGTTGAGGAACCTCTACCGCACAAGTCGGAACGAGCGACCCGGTAAAACTCCCTGTCAGACCCCACAGCGTGGCCAGGGAACCCAACTACACAACGACACAGGTGGACCAGAAGCTACCTCACAGAAGGACTTCGACCGCACCACCCGCCAGTTAAGTGTGTTATCCCAAGTGCACTTAAACTGATCAGAACAGGACCACAGTAGTCCAACTATTCAGAAACTCTAAAACGGACCACAGTAGTCCAAATCTACATGAGATATACTAGCGAGTGCCCGATGAAGATAGAACAGCTGCATAGACTATCAGCGATCGAACTATTAGCATTGAAAGAGACTTTTTAAGTTAGATTAGTACTTAGAGAACCTTGTATAGAGTAGAAGAAATAAATGTGTGATTTTAACTGTTATCAAAAGGCTGGACTACATATGATTCATAGCCGTGTGAAAGCTAGTGTGACAGTATTCTTTTACCTTTTTTCTATCTATTTCTGTACCCCAACCTTAACACAGAACGAGCTAAACAAATAAATTTATTAAAGTAATTCATAGGGTGACTTACTAGCAGTTCCCACCGAATAAACGTGAGGGTCCATAATTCCATTGTGCAGAGCCCATAAACCCCACGTGACACTTTAATTGGCGAGCCTAGCTAGGATCTGTGTATAATAGGAATTGGGTATAACCGGACCTAAGTACAATAAAATTAGATAACAGTAGAAGTAGAATAACTTAGAATAGTGTAAGGGTATAACACTGATCAGTTGGGTGCACTATTCTTTAGTTAAAAACTTTGTTGCTTCAAATATTTTTGTGCCTGTATGTTGCATTGTTCTTTTGCAGGTTTTGCTTAAATAACTGTTGTATGCCATTTGACTCTTGTTTTATTCTATTATTGATTACGAATTTTATGGTCTTTGCATTGTTTTTATTGAATTGCAATATTGCTAGTGTTTTGGTATTCCACTTGATTCAGAGGGTGTTCATAGACACGTTTGGCAATGTCGGACCCAGTGGCCTTGAGATTGCGTTTCAAGGAATTAGGGGAAGCTTTACACTTAGCAGGGGGAGACCTAATTGCGTATATCAATGCAGAGGTAGAGAAACAGGAGGCTAAGGCAGAGAGAGCAGCAGAAAGGGAGGCGAAGAAACTAGCCTTAGAAGCAGAGCAGAAGAAACTAGCCTTAGAAGCTGAGCAGAAGAAACTAGCCTTAGAAGCAGAGCAAAAGAAATTAGAATTAGAAGGAGAACAGAAGAAGGCAGCATTAGCAGCAGAGAGAGAAGCAGAAGTTAGGAGATGGGAGTATGAGCGGGCAGAAAAAGAAAAAGAGCGGGCAGAAAAAGAAAAAGAGAGGGAAGAAAAGGAAAAAGAAAGACAGCATGAGTTAGAGCTAAGAAGATTGGGATCAGGAGCTTCAAGTTCTTCCTCAACCCCTTCCCACTCAGATCAGCTAGAGGTAGCATCCAACCCTGTACAAGGAATGTCATTTCCACTGGGAACATTCAATGAGAGAGAAGAAGGTCTAGATCTCTATCTGACTAGGTTTGAGCGTCTAGCAACAGAGTACAAACTAGATCCCACTCATTGGTCTTTTAAGCTTAGTCAAGGGCTTAGAGGAAAGGCTTATGACATCTACAGTAAGCTACCGACTGACAGAGTGACTGACTATCACAAAGTAAAAGAGGCACTCCTAACGGGATTCGAACTGACAGGAGAATGCTACCGGCAAAAGTTCCGCACCAACCGGAGAGTGAAAGGAGAGAGCTATGCGCAGTTCGCGGATCGGTTGTCCACAACGCTGGATAAGTGGATTAGCCAGTCAGCCACGGCTAAAACGTATGATGGACTGACAGAACTGTTAGTATGGGAACAGCTACGGGAAACCATGACCCCCGAGCTGAGAACATTCTCAGTAGAGCAGGGCGCGGAAAGACTAGAAGATCTGGTCAAGGTCGCAGATAGGTACGTGGCCGCACACGGAGAAGCCAAGAGCTTCAGGCGAGACCTAAAGCCTAACGGGAAAGAGGCACAGAAACGAAGCCCTAACCGGGAAGAGCGCACCGCGAATAAGCCGAATAACCCCAGACCTGGGCAAAATAAAGGACCCAACGCGGAATTCGGGAAAAGAGGTCCCGCAGAACAGAGACGGTATTGTTCGTTCTGCAATAGAAACAATCACTCCACCGCAGAATGTTTCAAGTTGGCCGCACAACGTAGGGAAGAGCGCGAAAGCCGGCCAGCGCACAGAGTTCTAACTCAAAGCAGCGGTAACAAGCCACACACTATCGGAGATCACCCATCGGTGACAGACACTGTCAAGGTCAACGGAAAAGAAGCGAACTGTCTGTATGACACAGGTCTATCATACGACGCGATAGTTAGCGAATCTCTTGTATCGCGCGCGGACTTGACAGACAAGACAGTCGACTTACAAGGAGCAGACTTGACGAAACCGACGACTACTTGCCCAATAGCATGGATCGAAGTAGAGAGTAGGTACGTCACAGGACGAATCCAAGCAGCTGTTTTACAGAAACCCCTGTATGATCTAGTGCTAGGATGTAGGTATGTGTTCTTAGGCACGCCCCCCAAAACTGTAGAGATAGCTGCAGTGCAAACCAGGGCCCAAGCTAAAACCCAACCACCCCAGCCCGAGTTCGCTCCGAATCCAGGACTCGAAGAGATCAAAACAGCACAGAAAGAAGACACCTCGATAGCGAAGTGCTTCCAGAAGCTACCCAAGGCGCACACACCCCCGCACAAGGGAGACTTCTACATGGAAGAGGGAGTTCTACATCGTCAAGGAGATGGAGATCACACCCAACTAGTACTACCCGCCACCCTTCGAGCCCAAGTACTAGAATTAGGCCACAGCATGCCACTCAGCGGACACATGGGAATTGGAGCCACAGTGCAGAGAATCAGCGCACACTACTATTGGCCAGGAATCACGGAGGATGTCAAGCGCTACGTGAAATCTTGCCACCAATGTCAACGATATTCCCCGCGACATCACACCGTACCAGTTACCTTAGGACCATCAGTAGTAGTCGGCGTGCCATTCCAGCAAGTCTCAGTAGACATAGTAGGACCACTGCCCATGACCAAGAAGCGGAACAGATTTCTACTCACACTCGTCGACGCATGTACGATGTGGTGCGAAGCAGTCCCGTTGCCAGCGATCGACACCAAGAAGATTGCAGATGCACTCATCGCCATCTTTACCAGAGTCGGATTCCCGGACAGCATTAGAACGGACAACGGATCTCAGTTCACCGGCCGCCTGATGCAAGACGTGTTCGAGTTGATACAAGTCCATCACATTCGCACACCACCATACCACCCCGCCAGCAACGGACAAGTAGAAAGACTGAATGGAACCCTTCTCACCATACTCAGGAAAGTCGCCGACGACAATCCAGAAGCGTGGGACACCTACGTGAATGCGGCACTGTTCGCATACCGAGAAACGCCCCATGCAGCCACAGGCTACACCCCGTCAACATTGCTATTCGGCAGACCTCTAGCAGGACCGCTAGAAGCCCTACGCAGAAGTTGGACGGAAGCCAAGATAGACGACACACCCAGAGGTGCCACCAAGTACGTCGCAGACCTGCAGGAAACCCTCAAAGCAACGTGGAAGAAAGCTGGTGAAGCACTGAAGAAGGCAAGAGCCCGTCAGGCGAAGTACTACAACCGCCACGCGAAGGACAGAGAACTGCAAGTCGGCGATCAAGTGCTACTCTTACTTCCAAGTGGAACCAACAAGCTGGACATCGCTTGGAGAGGACCGTACCGGGTGACTGCCAAGAAATCCAAGACAGTCTACCAAGTAGAGGTGAACGGGAGAGCCCGATACCACCACATCAATCTCCTCAAGAAATACACGGACCGACCAGCGACCCCCAGCACTCACAACTTGTTAGCCATCGCCATCGCGGAAGAAGGAGAAAGCATGGAGACCAATGCAGTAGAGTATCCCCTGCACTCCAAAGAAACCTACAAAGACGTGATACTCAACGGAGACCTAGCCGCTAAACAGCGACAGCAAGTACTACAGGTCATTCGACAACATCAGACTGTGCTCACAGACCGACCAGGGAGGACAGACCTCGTCGACGTAACCCTAACGGTGACCGACCCAACACCCGTCCGCCAGAAGCTCTACCCGATGCCACTGTCGCAGCAGCGAGCCATCAAGGAAGAGATAGACACCTTACTGGCAGCCGGAATCATCTCAGAGTCTACTTCACCCTACAGCGCAGGCACGGTATTGTTGCGAAAACCCAACGGAGAGCATCGACTGTGCATCGACTTCAGACTCCTGAATGCGGTAACGCAGTTCCAGCCAGAGCCACTCCCGGACCAGACAGACCTATTTGCCAAGCTACAGCGAGCGAAGTACTTCTCACGCATCGACCTCAGCAAAGGATACTACCAGATACCAGTGCAACCGCAAGTCCGAAAGTACCTAGCGTTTAGCACTATGGAAGGACACTTCGAGTTCAATGTACTTCCATTCGGACTCCACAACGCACCCAGCATCTTCAGCGCCATGATGCGAAAACTCCTGGCACCCCTGAGCAGCGAGCACCTACATTCGTTTATGGACGACATCCTCATCGCAACACCCACGTGGGAGGAACATGTCACGCTCCTACAACAACTACTCGCCCGCCTCAGAGACACGGGATTGACGGCAAGACCCACCAAATGTCAGATTGGATTCACAAACTAGAATTTCTGGGACACACCATCAGTCAAGGAAGCCTGCGACCGGTAGAAAAGACAGTGAAACGCCTACTCGACGCTCCTAGGCCCAAGACAAAGAAGGAAGTGCAGTCATTTCTAGGACTCTGCGGCTTCTACCAGAAGTTCATCCCCAACTACAACAGCATCGCCGTACCTCTGACAAATGGAACCCGGAAAATCGCCCCGGACAAAGTCGTATGGACAGCGGAATGCGAGACAGCATTCCAAACACTCAAGGACAGAATGACATCGGCGCCAGTACTCCACCTACCCGATTTGACTCAGCCATTCGTTCTTCGCACCGACGCAAGCGACTTAGGACTCGGAGCAGTACTGCTACAGCGCGACCCCAAGAATGCAGAGACGCTATTCCCTGTCGCCTACGCCAGCAGAAAATTGAGACCCGCCGAGACCCACTACGCCACGTCGGAGAAAGAATGCCTTGGACTAGTCTGGGCCATACAGAAGTTTCAACTCTACCCTGTATGGGACCCATTTCACAGTTCAGGTGGACCACCAACCACTATCGTTCCTGGCAGCCTCCAAGTCTTTGAACTCTCGCCTGATGCGATGGGCACTCACCCTTCAGGCGTACTCATTCCAAATCGAGTACATCCCCGGCAAAGAAAACCACGGAGCCGACTACCTCAGTCGCCATCTCGTGGAGGACACAGCAGCTGTCGCCCACCCAACACAACTAAGGGCCACAGCACCAGAATTCGTCCCCGCCCAGTAATACCCTGTCACTAGTGTCCATAGCTACCTGGCACAGCATTGCAGCTCAGGTAGAGCAACTTACTTAGTTTGTAAATAGGACCCTAGGATAGTGCAGTGTTAAACTAGGCTCTGTAGTAGAAAAAGGTCGAATCCAGTAGTCATCGCCTTTTTTCAGTTGAGGGAGCCTGTCACGAATTGGCTAGTTTAAACTCTGCCTATCGACTATTTAGCATTGTGTAGCCTTTGTAACAGTAGAGAGTTAGTACAGTACACAGTAGCAATTAAATTACAGCACACTGCGAGCCTGAGCCACACACACAGCGCAGTGACGTCAGCACTTGAGTTTTGAATATGAACATTTTACCCAATGAGAGCTTACGCAAAGCGGTTCGAGCCAGTTTGACTGGGTCCGAGCCTAACACATTTTTGGTCAGTTGGGAGTAATACACCGAAGTGTTAACAGCTAGAAAGCTGGCAGAGAAATCTCTCTACACTTAGACCAGGAAGCAGGACTTAGGAATCGTAGAATTCTATCAAGTCACACGGGCCTGAACTTGTCAAACAGGTAAATGGACACCCTTCTGTTTCATCGTGATATATGTGTAGTATTGTTGAAATTATGTTTGAAGAATTTGCTATGCATAAATGTGAATTGTTAATCCGAATTTGCGTGACCATGTGGAAGAGCCTACCACGAGGCGAAACACGACCGGTTACGCCGCCATGTTGCATACCATACGGAACCACTGTTGTTTAACTTATATGTATGTTTGCAGACCAGTGGCTGTACCACTGAATGTTTATAATATTATTAATTCTGTATGTGTATAGTTAGCCACGTTTGATATTTATGTATGTATAGGAATTTAGAGTGAGATTCCAGTGGAACCCGGAAGTAGCAGAATGTTCGTCGCTTATGTATAGAGATGTGGAGCTATCACTGAGGGCTACTTGGCTTTCAGTGAGACGCTCTGCACAAACCGATTATTCAGGGTTGTGCAGAATTTCGTCTCTTATATTACAGACGGGCAGGCGAGCTATCCCGAGCTATCCCGAGCTATCCTGTGAACCCCACTCCACAGAAACAAGTTGGTTGAGGAACCTCTACCGCACAAGTCGGAACGAGCGACCCGGTAAAACTCCCTGTCAGACCCCACAGCGTGGCCAGGGAACCCAACTACACAACGACACAGGTGGACCAGAAGCTACCTCACAGAAGGACTTCGACCGCACCACCCGCCAGTTAAGTGTGTTATCCCAAGTGCACTTAAACTGATCAGAACAGGACCACAGTAGTCCAACTATTCAGAAACTCTAAAACGGACCACAGTAGTCCAAATCTACATGAGATATACTAGCGAGTGCCCGATGAAGATAGAACAGCTGCATAGACTATCAGCGATCGAACTATTAGCATTGAAAGAGACTTTTTAAGTTAGATTAGTACTTAGAGAACCTTGTATAGAGTAGAAGAAATAAATGTGTGATTTTAACTGTTATCAAAAGGCTGGACTACATATGATTCATAGCCGTGTGAAAGCTAGTGTGACAGTATTCTTTTACCTTTTTTCTATCTATTTCTGTACCCCAACCTTAACACAGAACGAGCTAAACAAATAAATTTATTAAAGTAATTCATAGGGTGACTTACTAGCAGTTCCCACCGAATAAACGTGAGGGTCCATAATTCCATTGTGCAGAGCCCATAAACCCCACGTGACACTTATAATATATTTAGCGCACATCATTTTCCTCAATTTTTCCAAAGGAATAATACCTGCTACTTCATACGTTAAACTAGTTTTAGTCTGAATGAGAATACTTAATTCTAGTTGTATAGCTTTGCTATTTAAACTCTGTTATTTATTAACGTAGCAGGCAGGAGCAGAGAAGAACCTTCCTGTCCATACGTTATTTTTTTATCTAACGAGAGCACAAGCTAAATGAACTAATAAAACTTTTGAATCTTGACCCCAAGCTTGTTTAGCAATGATTTTCAACAGATTATACTTTTTTAACGGCTTTGTGTATTATATATTCAATACGCTTTTTCCAGTGCAATTAAAAGTTAAATAAACATTCTAAAATTTGACTTCTTTAACATATTTAAGTTCCTCTCTGTCAATGAAAAATTTTTGGCTCTTGACCATTATTAAATAGGATAATGTTTGTCTTCTTTTTAGATAATTCCAGATCATTTAAAATCATATAAAGTATAATATTATTTATTTCATGTTCATAAAGTTTAGTAATGTATTTTATTTCGAAAATGGATGCTTTCTTTCTCGGCGATACATTCATCTAGACCGCTATGTAATCAACATACTGAACAAGCGATATTTTTTTTAATTACAGTTTTTGGTAAATCATGTAAATCTCTCTCTCTCTCTCTCTCTCTCTCTCTCTCTCTCTTTATATATATATAAATATATATATATATATATATATATATATATATATATATATATATATATATATAATATATATATAATACATATATATATATAAATATATATATATAAAAAAAAAAAAAAAAAATATATATATATATATATATATATATATATATATATATATATATATATATTATATATATATATATATATACATGAACCTCACCTTTTGTGGGGTTTTCTGTCTGGTGTTGGTTTGTGGGGCATTTTTTTATGGGGCTTTATGTATATATATATATAAAAAATGTTGACCTTTGTGGGGCTTTTTATATTAGACCTTTGTGGGGCTTTTTATATTAGAATTGTTTATGAGGCAGATGTATATTGTTGCTAGTTGTGGGGCATTATATGTATAAACCTATTGTGGGGTTTTCTGTCTGGTGTTGGTTTGAGGGGCATTATATATATATGTATTTCAAAATGTAGAGCATTGTGGGGCTTTTTATAATAGAATTGTTTATGAGGCATATATATAGGCCTACTGTTGCTAGTTGTGGGCCATTATATGTTACATGTTGTGGGCCATATATCTCTCCGTTCCGCTGACGCTGGTCACCTTTCTGTGCCACGCATCAAGCTGGAGACGTATGGTCGTCGTTCTTTCTCTTTTGCTGCTCCTACACTTTGGAATTCCTTGCCTCAGCCTCTCCGTGACACTCCTACTCTATCTGCATTCAAATCTAGACTTAAAACACATCTTTTCCATGAACACCTCTTGAAATAAATTCCTGCCCACCAGCCGTCCTCAACCTCTTTTGTGGTCATCGTACCTTCATCATCGTCGTCATCATGGTCGTCATCATCATCATTGTCGTCATCAGCTCAGCCTCATCATATCATCGTCACCGTTGTCATCTTCTTTCTCAGTGTCGTCGTCATCGTCGTCGTCATCGTCGCTGTTTTCCTCATCTTCGTCGTCGTTGTGGCCCAGGTGTGTTTGGCTGCTTGAGTGTCTGTGCAGGTGTTGTGTTGTGGTGTCTTTTTGTGCTGAACATAGTAGTTGTTCCATGGCGTTTTTAAGCAAATTGCTCGTTTCTGTTTCTGTGTGAAATGCACGTATACTGATAGAGATAGACAATTTTATTGTGCTTTGTATTTTATTGTGTGTGTGTGTGTGTGTGTCTGCGTGGGAGACATTGAGAGAGTGGGTGTGTTTGACTATGTTTTAATACTGTGGTGATAGAGATAGACAATTTTTTATTGTGCTTTGTATTTTATTGTGTGTATGTCTTTGGGTGTGTGAGTGGGTGTGTTTGACTATGTTTTAATACTGTGGTGATAGAGATAGACAATTTTATTGTGCTTTTGTATTTTATTGTGTGTGTGGTTGTGGTTGTGTGTATGTGTGTATGTATGTGTGTGTGTGTGTATGCGTGGGAGACATAGAGTGAGTGGGTGTGTTTGACTATATTTTAATACTGTGGTGTTTGGTATTGTGTTTGATGCTTTTATTCTTTTATGTTCCTTGATTATTTAGTTAAGGCTGGCTGTAACTGCGCTTTGAGCTTCTCCTGAGGGAAAGGCGTAGAATGTTTAAATGAAATAAATTATTATTAATTATTATTATGTGAATGGGAAAAGGAAGAAAGTAATTTATTGTTGTGTAATTGCAGTGTGAATGAATGTTTCATGCATTTTTTGATCATTGGAAATTAAATATTTCATCTGCTACATTTTTATTCAAATTAATGTGTGTATGTCTCTGCTCTCGATACAATGTAAACTATTAAAGAATGAATGAACGAAGCAGGATTGCATAAATCAATGAAGAAGTGAATGAATGCATAATGAAATCATTCTAAACCCCATCATTAATGATTAAGGCTGAGTTTATTTATTTATTTTCTTTTTACTTTCTACTTAGTGTCTTCTTATGAATACTTATTCTCTTCCTTAAATGTCCCCCACCAACCCGGTTTGTTTTTCATTTATTATTATGTTGACCCGAATCGGCTGAAAATTTGGCAACGAACTAAACATGAAATGAGTAATCCGATTTTTTTTCAATAACTAAGGTAAAGAAAACTTGAAAAGAAGAAGAAGAAGAAAAAGAAGAAAGGAGAAGAAGAAGGACAGAGAGAGAGAGGGGGGGGGGAGAGAGGGGGAGAAAGAGAGAGAGAGAGAGAGAGAGATTTTTTAAAATAAAACTTTTACTGAATGTTTATTTTCACTTTAAACTTTATTACAGCAGATCATTATGCAAAACAAATATGCCAAATATTCTTTTTAGGTAATTGGCATTTACATGGGTTAAATTTTTTTTTAAATAAAGGTTAAAATCTGTGACATCTAAGGCATTTTAGGCACAAATTACTAGCACCTTAGGTAACTTTTCAATGTACTTATTTTTTTTATATAAATTTTACCCTTCTACTTTGTAGAAACGATTTTCATGCACAAAAAAACTTGCATTTTTTGTAAAGTACAAAAAATATGGTAAATAAATCACATTTTATTTGTCATTTGTGTAAGTTTTAATTTTATATGTAACGATTGCTAAATATCTACAGATTATTGAATAAGATGAGATAAAACATTGGTTATAGGGTAACCTACCGGACCCATATGATGATTGAATGATAGCGATATTTTGTCTCCACCCCTCAACAGCTATGTGTCACAGGAACTTCTAGGTTCTCCTCCCACCTCTTCGGTCCCCCCCCTCCTACTGCACTGTGCCTTGCAAAATGGTTTTGCAAGATATGATCTGGTGACGTGGCCACCATCACCGTTAACTGTGGGATGGTGGACATATGTGGGGAGAGGGGGCTTGAGATTTTCTTTGAAGCTCTGTTTCCGGGTGAAGAGTAAGCCATCTTTCTTCTAGGAGATCTGCTGTTTTTTTTACAATTTATAGTAGATGACCAAGTTTTCAATTAGTCTTTACTTAACCATACGATACTATTCACTACTGAATTCACACCTCCATTTTTTGCTACATGTTGAGGGATTGTCTATCCGTGTTCCATTTTGTTACAATCACACATTTTTTTAAGTATTTAGGTATGCTGAACATTGGGTCAATCCATTTTTTGTGGTGTTGTACAGGGAAACAAACCGAACATTGAATAAACACAAAATTAAAGTGTGTCCAGCAGTTTGTCTTTACAGAATTTACCATAACATTGAAAAAAGAAATTCACAAAATCAAATAATTGACAATGTTAGTTTTCCTCGTGTAATCTAATTAATACATGTAAAATAAAATAATAATAAAATTTAAATAATAATAAGAAAATTAGTATTGCACTTGGATAATAAACCACCCAAATTTAGGAAGGAAAAATGGAAAAAAAAAAAAAAAAAAAAAATAGAGAAGAGAGAGAGAGAGAGAGAGAGAGAGAGAGAGAGAGAGAGAGAGAGAGAGAGAGAGAGAAAATCTTTTTATTCTCAGGGTGAAGAGTAAGCAGGGGTGCTTCTTTACATCTAGCCCTTGCCCCATTTATAAAGGGATACATGAACAATTTACAGTACACGAAAAGTTTTCAGGACATAAACATACAGAGGAACTGAAGCATTCATTCACATTAAAAAAACAACCCAAGGTAATACTAATAGTACAAGTTTTTGGAATATAACCATACCGATGAACTGAAGCATACATATGAAAAACAATAGCATGACATCATAATTTATCCAAATACATGTCAGTGTCTACAATTCACACACAGACACATTTTAAAGTAAGTGAAGTAAATGATGTAAAATGTGTCCCGACATACGTTTTCCAAAACCTTTGGAGGTAGTTTTTCTGAACAAGAAAAAGTCAAGTTAGACCAGTTTACTTCTATGGCCTTAATGATCTAGTGGAAACAAACCAGACAAACCACAACTGAATAAACACAAAACCCTTAAAGTGTGTCCAGCAGATTCCACTGTTTACAGTCTTTCAGGAAAATTACCAAAATATTATTTCTCAGGAATATTAACAAAATTACCGTCATGTGCCATCACCAACTCCATCACCGACTCCACCTCCGACTCTGATTCTGGGTCGAACTCAAAGTCAAGCCTTTCATCGTCTGAGCAATCAGGAGGCTGAATTTAAAAAAAAAAAAAATAATAATAATAATAATAATAATAATAATAATAATAATATTAATAATAATAATAATAATATTAATAATAATAATATTAATAATAATAAAATAAAAATAAAGTATAAACATGCACATTAAAGTTAGACAATAAAGAGTAGCTCTAATTTTTGTCTGCTGGGCGTTAAAACAGGAGAAAATTTGGCATGTAGCAAGTAGTTTTCCTTCACAAGAGTAAGCCAATGTAAATTTAAATGTCATTGCCGTGAACAATTTTTTTTCTTTCTTGGAGATACATGCATCGATTTGCTGGTAATTGCTTTCTTAGCAAGGACAATGTATCCCTATTGATAGATTAGTAAAAAACGGTTATCTGAAAGTTTCTGATTCAGAAGAAGAAGAAGAAGAAGAAGAAGAAGAAGAAGATGGTGATGATTATGATGATGAGGAGGTGGAGTAGGAGGAGGAGGAGGGGGAAGAGAAAGCTCCTGCTGCTGACGATGATGATAGAAGAAGAAGAAGAAGAAAAAGATGATGATTATACTGTTGTTGATGATGATGATGATGATGATAAGGAGGAGGAGGAAAAGGAGAAGAAGGAGGAGGAAGATAAAGCTGCTGGTGCTGCTTCTGCTGCTGACGATGGTGATAGAAGAAGAAGAAGAAGAAGAAGAAGAAGAAGAAGAAGAAGAAGAAGAAGAAGAAGAAGAAGAAGAAGAAAGTAACTTAACAGACAACAGTAGCCTAGACAACATGTTTCTTACCAACGATTCACAGGTCTGTGCTGGATTGCCCTTCAACCACTGCTGAACTTTGCATGTACGATCCACTGTGTAAACAAAGTAAAAAAAAAAAGAAATTTTATATTTAGGCCTATATTATATATATACAGTGTTACCCTTTTAGTAAGAAGTACAGGGGACTAACATTTTTACTTCTTGCGTGCTATCTCCTCTGTCTCCAAAGCCTAGATCATTATCTACTCTCAAGGATGTGGTTCGTTTTGCATTATACTAGGCCCCCTATCCTCTCTCTCTCTCTCTCTCTCTCTCTCTCTCTCTCTCTCTCTCTCTCTCTCTCTCTCTCTCTCTCTCTCTCTCTCTCTCTTTCTCCTCTCTCTCTCTCTGATGAGCCAGGGCCGGATCAAGGCCTTCAGAGGGGGGAGGGGGGGGGGTATTCCAAATTTGCGACGGGAGGGAGGGGGGAGGGAGGAGAGTACATACATTTTTTTACCGTAGGGTAGTGACAAACGAGAATAAATTATGCACAGCAACTTTTTACCATTGGAAACTATTTCTTCTTTCACTTTTTGATTTAATATAGTTATTAGATTTCTGAAAAAAAAAAAAGATACAAATTCAACACCCCCCTCCTCCTACCTCCCACCCCCCCCCCAAAAAAAAAAGAAAATAAATAAAATAAAATAAAATGAAATAAAAAATTACATAAATAAATGAAATAATTAGCCTAATCAAATAAAAATAATCCAAAGCAGTAAGTTAAAAAAGCCTTTTGTCACAGCATTGTAATAAACCAATAAACCAAAGGCAAAGAAAAACTTTTTTTAATAGTCTATTTACACAACAATGTTAGCAACGCAGTACAGTAGGGAGTAGGCCTATATTAAAAGGAATTTTAAATAAATATCACTATTATCTACTGTTCTGATACAGCTTTTTGGTTTATTTCTGTAGATTTAACAAACTGTACGCCTAGTTTATCTTTAAACACCATTCAATTATCAACTTTTGAAAGAAAAACTTAGAATTCTGTGATTAATCATAAAGCGTACGATAGTGAAAAAGCGCAAACAAGACTTCTGCTAGGAAAAGCCATTCAGCCAATCGGTGTGCCGATTTTCCTGTTAGGTAGGGTAGTGAAAAACAGCTTGATTTACATTAAATGTAGTAATATTCCAAACGATACCCGCATAAAAGCAGAAATGAATAATTCGTCTGTCATCGGATTCCCTAATAAACATTTTCTGTGGAAAATTGAGTGTAAATGATTGTTTGAAAGTTGACCATCGAAAATGGCTGCCACGATTGACAAGCAAAACGTAGGCCTACAAAACATGTACGAGCCTTTAGCGACTGTGCCCTTTTGAGTTAAAATGAAATGCAGTAGACATAATCTAAATGGCGTTTAAGTATGAACTGTGGCGTAGACCTTGTTAGAGTTTTAGAGATATACCGAAAAAGTGCCTCGGCTTTTTGCGTGTAGTCTAGTACTGTAGTAGCAAAAATGTCACTTTCCCAAAACAAATCACGATTTTTGTTGCGTTGAAAACATCGGCGAAGGTGTCTTCTTTGTCATCAAAATGTTATTGTAGTGCTACAATCCAAGAAGAAGAAGAAGAAGAAGAAGAAGAAGAAGACTGTAACATTATGCATTGCGTAGTTGAACACGCGTTTACTCATGCACCTAGACCAAACTCCTTAGACTTAGTAAAATAAGTTCAATGAAAAATAGCGACCCACCGCACCGGTGCTTCACTGAGCAACCTTCGCCGACATGTTAAAAACACAATTTGCTTTGAAAGATAAACAACTACATCGACCAATTTTGTTCAAACTTAGTGTTGTACTAGTATAACAAATTTCCACTCACCGGTTTAAGCACAGGCTCGCTGAATCTTCGCGAGGCCATTCTCGTTGCAATCAAGAACGGTAACTCTCCTTTCACATTGAAGATTAAAATCACCATGGCAAAGTCACCATGGCGGACAGATTGAAAAGTTTTGAAGCAAGGGAGGCAATCCAATTATTTTGGTACAATTTTATATAAAACGTTGTTGTGAGATCTATACAGGACAGTAATCAGCAAACCCGCGGCAATATTGTAAACAGGTTAAAATTGTGGGGCGTTTTACAAGCCCCACAATTTTTTCATGCCCCACAATAAACTCAAAAATACGGAAAATGCCCCACATAAGAACAATTCATGTCTATATATATATATATATATATATATATATATATATATATATATATATATATATATATATATATATATATGTATATATGTATATATATATCCAGACATTCTTATTTGTTTTAATTTCAATAATAATTTTGCTTGCCATGCCCTGTCGTAGGCCTTTTTCACCATCCAAAAACGTTTTCGCTAAAATACTCTTTCTGTAAGTAAATTGACTTTTAATTTGTGTGGTTAATTTAACCTGGTGATCTATAGTGGATCGGCCGTTTTAAAATCCTGTCTGAATAACAAAGATTATATGTTGGTTTTACTACTACTACTACTACTACTACTACTACTACTACTACTACTACTATTACTACTACTACTACTACTACTACTACTACTAATAATAATAATAATAATAATAATAATAATACTGGATGCTTTATACGCGCCTTTCCCCAAAAGCAATCAATCTCAAAAGGCGGCGATCTGTACCAACATACAAGCTCACCTGTCTCATCCACTTTCGCACACACACAACAAATACACATCCATCACTCAAACAGGTGGTGTAAAGGCAGGGAGATCGCTATCGGAAGACGGAAAGACAAAAATACATCTATTTTGACAATAATACGTCATGTGTTTTCCATCACACAGGTACACGCTTGTAGTTGTCTCACCCCTACAACACAATTATGTCAAACCAGTCCTAGGCCATGGTTATTTCGAACTGCCATGTTCGATTATGTGACTGCAACGCCGACCGACGGAAGGGAAATAAATCATGTCCGTAGTACTTTCTAGGGAGCAGATGTTCCTGTTTTGATGCTGTCCCTTCTTTGTGAAGCCGTTTGTGTGTGTGAGATACATGTATATATAGAAAGATAGAGAGAGAGAGAGAGAGAGAGAGAGAGAGAGAGAGAGAGAGCGAGGAGGGGGAGAGAGACAGGGGTGGAGGTGACGCTTTGGTTGAAGCGATGATTGAAAAATGATGATGATGATGATGATGATGATGATGATGATGATGATGATGATGATGATGATGATGCAGATGATGATGATGATGATGATTGTAGCTAGAGGTTGAAGGAATTTGAGCTTTAACCATGTAATGAATTTGTTTTGGATTAATAATTTTCATAATCAAATTTTTCTTGCCCTATTTCAGATTAGGTAATACTATATATATATAGTATATAATGTTTGTTTTTTTTAAACAGGATGTTTTGCCCGCATGCTTCTCTCTCTTTCTCTCTCTCTCTCTCTTTCTCTCTCTCTCTCTCTCTCAACAACAACAAACACACATCTATCGCTCAAACATGTGGTGTAAAGGCAGGGAGATCGCTATTAGAAAACGGAAAGGACTACAACATTTTATTTTGGGAAATTTTGAGTGACTGCGTCCAATGTCATTATTCGAAGGAGGATACCGGAGTACCCGGAGAAATCTCTCGGTGACCTGAAAATGGCGTGTAAGCCAGCTTGCCCACCCTCCCCTCACCATCTCCCTCCCGCCACCCATCCTACCCCTAACTCTCCCCGGGTTGACCTCCTCTCAGACCAACCCTCCCACCCCCAACTCTCCCCGGTTCCCTTAATAATAATAATAATAATAATAATAATAATAATAATAATAATAATAATAATAAATAATTATTATAATAATAATAAAAATAAATAGTATGTATATAGCTCTTTTTCCTAATGACATCAGTTCAAAGCGCAGTTCTGAGCCATTGAAACTTTACAGCGTAATACATACCAAAAGAAGTGAAACAACAATTAAACAACAATACGTCAAAGAAGAAGAAGAAAGAAGAAGATGGAAGAGGAGGAGAAGGAGGAGGAGGACTGACAGATAGGAAAACAACAAAAAAACAGCTGACCGTAGGCTTGTAGCTTTTCAAATTCTCTTTGGTCTTTTACCTCGCTTTGTAGTATTTTTTATGACTTGCTTTAGGATTCTCCCCATCCCATAACCCGCGTTGTATGCCAGTGCCTCTCATCTGCTGTGCATGTACAACATACATAGTCTGTCATCCTTCCTGTTCTCTTTTTTCATCACTTCAAGACTTTTGTGTGACGATAGTAATACATATACATAAGCATAGCAGTAGTAAAATCGTGTCCTAGATCACGATCTTTGTTTATAAAGAGTCAAGATTAAAGAGCACTTTATTATAAACCGAGAAATTCAGACATGCATGGCCGACCAGTACTACAACAAACAGTAACATTGATAGCCCTACAGAGTATCTGAGATAAGCCTATTCTCCTCCTCTTCAGAGAATAAAGAGAAGAAGGAACAAAGACTGTAGAATAGGCCTCAAAAGTCCCAGCTCCGTTGCATGGTTCGATAACATTGCCATAAGCAACGTGTGTGGTTTGATTTTGTATCAGAATTTTACACTCGGGGAGAGCATGCTCTTTTATTTTTAATAGAAAAATTATGAAGTTAGAAGCATGGATATGGGATGGAGAAAGGGAAGGAAGGAGGAAATAGGATCTTCAGGACAGCCACAGATAAAAAAGAAGAGATAAGAGATAATAGGGGTCTTTCGGAACGGGTAAAAGTGAAAGTGATTGTGTGTTCGTTTCGTCCAACGAGAGGCACGCCGGGAGATTCTTACGCCGCGTTACGAAACGAAACGAACGTGTTTCTGTGCGCTTTCGATTCCAGCACCTAGTTTCGTTGTGATTTTATTGAGCACACACAGGGCAGGCCCAGAGGCAGAGCACTATTATGCCTACGTAAGGCTTCTTCTAACAAACCATGATTTGACACGAATGTAACGATTAGGTTGAACTTTAAAGATGGATTAGTGCTCTAACATTGAAGATATTTTACATTCTAGCTTCGAGTTTCATTTTTGTCACATAAAACAGTTTTTGGACTGCTGATTGGTGATACAGAATAGATAGATTCTAAACAGCCATGACGGCTTTTCAGTAGCTCGTTTGAAAATACGTTTTAAGTCTGAGACCGAGTTTAGATCCCCATTATTCCTTCTAAAATGGTTGAGTAATGTACCATATACAAATTCAAATCATTTTTGGACATTTTACAAACGATTTAATAACCAAAATGTACTCACTAACATTAGTTCGTGGAAATCAGGTTTTCCACGAAGTTTTATTCCTTGTGGTAGGCAGACTTCGTGACCTTTCACCACGGGAAGTTAAAGCGTCACATAAATTGCTGACGTCACAACAATAAGTAGTCCCGATTCACATTCACTTTCACTTTCACCCGCTTTCGAAAGATCCCTATTGAGCAGCGTAATATTTGAAGGAACGTTTTCAAGAACAGTGAAACTAGTATAGAGGCAGTAACGGTGGTCAGAGAGGCAGGCACAAACCCAACACGACTCACGCACACAAAGGGTTTCTCTCCCCACCCAACCCCCCCTCCCACACCCCCATCCTATATCCAAAAGGCGTTGTTTTTTTTTTTTTTGTTTTTTTTTTTTTTAGTAAAATTTACGTCCCCGGACACATTAAGCGTATAGGGGACGGGTGAAACACCACTCTTTACTTCACCATAGGCGTTGTTTTATATTAATGATAATGATAATGTTTAGAACTAAATGTGACCAAAACAAAAGAGATGGTAATTGATTACAAGAGAAATGTAACAGATGTGGCGGCACTCCAGCTGAAGGGACAGGTGGTAGAGAGGGTGGAGGAATACAAGTACTTGGGCACAATTGTTGATCACAAATTAAACTTTTCCAGAAATGCCGAGGTTGTCTACAAGAAATGCAGACAAAGAATGTACATCTTGTATCAGCTGAGATCTTTTAAAGTGTCCAGTCATATCATTGAAATGTGTTACCATGCGTTTATTGAGTCTATTCTAACCTTTTCTTTTATCTGTTGGTTCAAGGGATTGAATGTGAAGAGCAAAAATCAGTTGTGTGGAATAGAGAGTGTGTGCAGCAAGATAGTTGGCAAGAAGCAGGCGACTCTGGAACAACTGTTCCACAAAAGAGCCCTCAGCAAGGCAGTCAGAATTCAGAGAGACCCTACCCACCCACTTTCCTGTCTGTTTGAACTTCTTCCATCTAATCGCAGATTCCGCTGTGCACTAATGCGTACACAGCGCTACAAAAACACCTTCATCCCTACTGCCATATCAATGCTAAATGAGGCCAATGCCAGACCCTCAAACACAAGACTGTCTTGATGTAGGAGTCTCCCAACTATCTCGCTGAGTGTATGTGCATGTTTTTATGAAGACATGCGCGTGTGCATGTGTGTGTTTGTGAGTGTGTGTATAATATGTGTGTGTTTACTATGAATGTCTGTAAACCAACTTTTAAAATACCATTTACGTGCTTTACCTGTATTTTTTGACAACTGTTATAATCAGTCAACAGTATTATTGCTTATGTTGATCATAGTTTCATACAGTTATATATTGTTGACCTACTAAGACTCATATTAAACTGAGATTATTTATCTAACACTGTTGCAACAAAATACTTTTTTATAAGTCCAGAGTGGTAAACTATCATATACACTATGTTTGTATGTATTTTTATTATATTTTAACTGTCTAAAAAGGGCATTGACATACGTGTGACAGAACCAGAGTGCGTGGATAGGTGTTTGAAGGAAAAGATGAAGTGTAAGAGTACGCAAGTGATTAGATTTATAGAATGTATATAAATTTAGTATTGATTTTGTAGCTTTGTTAAATGTTATAACATGACTGTTTTTAATTATATGTTTTATATGCCTGACATACATTGCTGTGAAGTTCCTTATGGGATAATAAAGATTTGTTGTATTGTATTGTATTGTATAATATTATACACTGAGGAGGCTTCTCATTTGAGATGCCAGTTGTCTACGCCCTCTGGTGGTACTAATGTGTTCCGTTCCGGCAATGTTCCCCACTTCTGACATTTTGCAGCCGCAAAGCATTAGCTCTCTGTACACGGAAGGCAATTTGCATTAGGCGGGAAGGGTAATTGGCCCTGGCACCAGGTTTTTAGCAGGTTCTATGCGCCATTTCTGTTCCTGCGCCCATTCCCAAGCCATGTTTTGTCAAGTGTATAGGTTTGGTCACTTTTAATAATACTGGAGGCTATATACGCACTTTTCCCACGAGAGAGAGAGAGAGAGAGAGAGAGAGAGAGAGAGAGAGAGAGAGAGAGAGAGAGAGAGAGAGAGAGAGAGAGAGAGAGAGAGAGAGAGAGAGTAATTATACAGGTAAAGATGGTTAAGGCGTAGGGTGTGTGAGAGAGCTAGATGGAGGGTTTGGGGATGGGGTGAGAGAAATGGGAGGGGGGTAGGGGGTAGGTGAGCGTTGCATACCCAGGTGTAACAATTATCTACATGTCTGCGTATTGTTTCCATTCTATGAATCATTACCCCACACCCCGCTGATCTGCTTTCCAGTAACGACTTTCCTCCTCCTCCTCCCCCTCCCTCTCCCCCTCGCCCCTACTTACGTCTTTTTGTTTTCTTCTTCTCCTCTCCTCAGACATGCTTCCCTAACAGGAAGATCAATGTATTAAATTGGACTACGAGCAGTAGTTCTACAGTTGTTTTGATACTTTTACATTAAGAGTTCGAATGAGGGAATCTTGAGTTATGTGCAGTGGTATTGTTTGCATGAAATCTTTGATATCGCTTTATTTGCAAACAGCGTACCTGAACCGTTGTGGCCTCCTTTTCTTAAAACAAAAAACAGCCTATTCTCGAAAGTCGTTGGGGCACCACAGGTTCAGCCTCGCTGAATAGTTTGTTGGTTGATAATGATCACAGTTAAACTGTTTATCGTTAATGGCGGCGGCAGGGATAGCTCAGTGGTCAGAGCGTACGACTTTAGTGAGTGCGTCTTGGGCGACGTGGGTTCGAATCCTGACTTCAGCAAACTATTTTGTGATTGCTGGATATTACGGGCCAGCGCCTTGAGAAGCTTTCTGAGCTTGTAAGTGCGCTATATAAGAGAAATCTCTTTCTTTCTTTTAATGACCCTGAGTGACCGTTCCGACGTACCCATTGTCAGATTAGCCACGCCTACTATTACCCGGTCGCCCAGTATGATGCCCAGTCGTCTGGACGTCAGACGGTGCGCCCAAAACTGGTTGCAAGTGGACGTCTCGGGCGGCTTGAGTTATATCAAAGATTTTTAATGTATATAGTATACCCTCTTTGGTTAGATCCTGTATCGGCCAACGCATTGAGCAGCTCTTGAGCTAAAAAAAGCCCTAAATTAAATGTGATAAAATAAAATTAAAAAAATTAAGCTTTTGTGATCACCCCACGCGCATTTATTATGATCATTACACGCGCTCTGTTACGACGCAGGCATTTGTTTGATGTAAGTCGCGCGTCAAAGCTGTGCCGTACCACGGTGCTTCCTTCCCTCTCTTCTTCCTCTTCTTTCCGCTCTCTTCCCTCCAACCATGTCTTCCATCTTCCGCCCCCTCATCAGCATCTTCTTTTACTACTTTCGTTATGCTCGCTCCAGGGCACTGGCGCAACGGTGCGGATAGTTCGTTTTGCGACATTTGCTAAGTGAGAACGTGGGGCTCTCTCTCCTAGTTTGAGAATAAACTGTGTGGAGGCCTAATCGAGGGCTATTTGCTTTCATTTCCGCGTCGGTTTTGTTTTTTTTTGGCCTTGGCCGAAACATCTGTGTTTTTCACCTCTTCTAATTTGACGGCCGTGTAGCGTTGCGTAGCATTTAACTGACGTACTTGCGTGTTGTGTCGGTGTGTGTGTACCGGCATCCTGCAAAAAAACACACTCTCTCACACACGCGTGTGCCAAGATTTGCCGCCATTCTCGTACACGTCAAGCCACTGGCTGACGATCAAGCAGAAGATCAATGCCAGGGGAGGCAAACACTGCCGGTTTTGAATTTATTAATTAGTAATTTTTTGCGGGGAGACTTGATCTAGGAAACGTCCAGTCTCTTTCATTCAGTTCTTCAAGACATTCCATGCACCATCAATAGAAATTTATATTTTTGTCAAGGATTATATTGTGGAAATTCAACGTCGTGTGTGGTTTGAGATTTTACTGCGGAAAGTGTCGTCTGCTTGTGCTGTTAGTGTGTGTGTATTCAGTAGCGACACGAAAACAGTGTGTGCACAGTTCGTCTGCTTTTTTTAATTGGAAAGATCTGAGGATAGCAGGTCAGGATGAGTCGTACGCCAGTGAAGAAAGTTCCAATCCATCTACAGGTGGGTACTCTTGATGATGTTTTCTTTTCTAATCTAATCTAATCATCTGCATAAGCCAGCCGGCTGCAGATGTTTCGCATAATTCTTGCTGTTGCTGCCTTGCACCCATCGCTCTCTCTTCTCTTCTCTTTTGTACTCGTGCTGATATTTAGCTGAGTTTTGACCACCACTATGTAGAACAGTAAATGCCTGACATGTCATATTATTTACGATGAATGAACCAGCAATGGTGCATTGTAACTGTATTTAATGGTAGTACCTATCCCCGCTCTAGTGTGTTTTGACGCTGCGGGGTTACTCAGTTTTGCTCTAGATAGAAATATATAGGCCTACCTGATTTCTCTGTTACTCAAACCGAAGCATTTGAATTTCTGAAAGTATACACTGTGCTATCAAAACTGATATTTCTACAGTGTTGATTTTAATTTAATTGTCGAGGCCCGTGAAAGAATCATCAATATAATTCTTTAAATTATATGGTGCATGGTTAAACTGAATTTGATGATTAATTTAATAATTATTTAGTTGACTTAAGTTTCGGTTTTGGTACATATATGTATGTGGATATATTTTTGTGAGGTGTGTGAGCTTGCATATCTCACAATATGTGCTTGTGTGGACGTGGATGTATAGATCTATAAAACAACTTGTAGAGTTGACATAATTGGGTCAGTCCTCCAGTCTCTTTTCTTCTCGCTTGCTAGATCACTGTTGCTGCTGCTGTCACTGGTGGTATTGATCTTGTGGGATGGCTGTGGAGGCTTTTGCTGTAGAGTTGAGTCAGTTTGCTTTGAGGCTGATTTTTTTATATTTCTGCCTCCCCCTCCCATCCCCCTGTACTTTATAGGCACTTCATCTTGGCCCAAGGGCTCACTATCTTGTATCATTTAAAATATTTTGTTTAGATTTCTTGTAGCTTTTCGTTAATCTACACCATTGCAGTAAAACTGATCCTGTAGAACTAAAAGTATCATTGCAGTTACAAACTTACACGCCAGCTTCTTAGTTATTTTGTGTGTCCGGATTATTCATGAAGTTCCAGAGGAGATAATAGTACGTAACTTTCCTAGTTATGGTTCAACCACTAAAAGTGATTATTATTGAGATTTGTCCATCATTTACGTTTACACCCACCCCGACGGCCTTCTCTTTGCTGCATACACTGATAGTGAAAGTGCGAATCATGCTTATTTAAAGTCTCTTCAGTGCTCACAGTTTATTTTGATTCTGCTCAATGTTTTGGCGCTCTCTGTGCACAGTGCCAGAGAGCTTTCACTGTGCAGCCTTGAAATAAGCAGCTGTTACAACAGAGGAATGTCACACTAAGCCTGTTACTAAGCCTGTGACTGTTAGAACTTGAGGAAAATCAAAAATATAGTACAGTAATACACATTCAATGATTCAGTATAGAGGAATACTACATAGCCCAACAGCCCAAAATGACAGACGTGTATGGAGAATAACAATCTGTTAGTGTATACATATATCCTTGCATCTTCGACTCCATCGGTCCAAATCTCTTATTTTTAAAGGGGTAGGGGGGTTGGTGGGGGTAATTTAAAGTTTTTCCAACTACTCGTCTTTCCAACCCCCTCGATCACCAGCAGCTGTAAAGTTCCGTTTTGTATGACCACCCATGAACACTGATGCTATTTTGTTTACTCCTGCCCTTTCCACTGTATTGTGCCCCCCCCTCTCCCTCTTATCCCCTCTTCCTCCTACCCCCACTCCCCTCCCCGTTTACTGCCCGTATCATGATGAGTGTATTCAAGCTTGTAGCAGGGTTGTCACTGGCAGCAGGCAAAGGAGGATGAATTCCGGCAACTGACGGTTATTTTAGTCATTGCCGCTTTGGCACGGCTGATAAGTAGGCACTGACTCATTCTGACAGCCACGAGGGTTTGGTCGAGGGCACAGTCGTCGGAAACATATTACGGTCTTTTAAAGATTGTGCAGGATTTGAAGTACGGTGCTGGCATCAAGTACAGGCGATAAGAGATGGGCGTCTTTCGTTATGAAGTAGGGGATGAAAACAAACAATAAGTTGGTAAGGGTGATGTGAAGGAAACGATTGAAGTATTAAGAAGTTAACTAGATATTACTATTAGTATTAGCGTTTAAAACAACAACAACAACTTTTTATGTCTGAATGTTTCAAAATGATACATGGTTGAGCAGTGGGATGAGACGGTGAGGAATAGGATCATAGTTGCCAGTTTTCTGTAAGAATCTTGTATCTTGATGAACATTGAAACCTGATTCTCCTGGCTATTGGTTGTAGGTTCATTCAAATGTACACACACATTCGGTGTGTGTGTGTGTGTGAGTGAGTGCGCGCGCGCACACACACACACACACACACGCACCCACACAGATGTGTTACAAGGTTAAAAAAAAGACTTCAGACACTTGACAGAGCTGCTGACACTCTTATAACTCTGTCGGCACCAAGAAGCAGGAGATTTACACCCCAGCCAAATTACTGTGGAAACGGACCCTTCAGGGTTGGGGTCAGCGTTATTAGTCTTTGGAGAATAGCCGTTGGAATTCCGACGCCAGCTCCCACTACAACAAAATGACGAAAGAAGTTTACTGAATGGACAGTCATTTAAAGGATCTTACACACGATACACGGCTTTTTGATAGGTACCTAGGAATGGTTGGTCAGATAATAAGTAATAGTGGTACAATCCCTTCTCAATACTTCTGGTAGGTCTAAAGGATTCCCTTCTTAGATAAGAGTTGCTGCTTTGATCAGGAAGACTGAAATAAGCGAAAAATAAGGGTTTGCCTTTGATTTGGCTGAACGAGATTAGTTCTTGTTTCTGATTCATAGTTAACAGACTAGGTATAGAGGCGGAGACGGGGGCATGATCTCAGGAAGGAGCAGGGGGGGGGGGTGGCTGGTTATTATGGATTTTGGGTGAGCCTGTGAGGTTTTTTGAGTGTGGCATTAAATGGTGGAAGCTAGTGAGAGGTCCTTTAAATGATGTACGTAACCACGCAGCGTAGCTCACTCAGCCTCGGCTAGTCTCATTATAGCAGTGTGGTACGTTCCACAAGGTGTATCCAATTTCAGTAATTTAGGGCGATATGCGGTTATGCATAGTAGGGTAAGAAACTGCGATGAAGACGATGCCCCACCCCCCATTCCCTCCCTTCTCCCATCCCTGTCCATCTTTCCCCCCCCTCCT
Organism: Oncomelania hupensis; assembly: GCA_036898135.1. Classification (NCBI taxonomy): domain Eukaryota; kingdom Metazoa; phylum Mollusca; class Gastropoda; order Littorinimorpha; family Pomatiopsidae; genus Oncomelania; species Oncomelania hupensis. The sequence goes on along the minus strand of CM072517.1, from coordinate 24,015,825 downwards.
CCTCCCCACACACAGGCAAAGAGAAAAAAAGGAGGTAATAGTTAGTTATTGTTTATTGCGTCCGGCGGCCTGCAAAGAGCCGGACCGGGGCCACAGCTTGGTTAAAAGAGGACTCGCCCCTGATCCGTATAAGATCTGCTGAAACATCCTAAATCGTGTCCCCTATACGCAACGTGTCCGGGGACGTTAATCTAGTCAAGTCAAGTCAATCCTAAATGGTAACACTGAAAGCACTCCACCTGCCGATCACTTTACAATAAAGGCATCCCATTGCAGGGGAAGCTGAGGCTTAACTCTAATTTATCGACCCCCGTTTACAAAACCAAAATAGAATATAAACATCATTATAAAATATCACTTACGCTGAATTTATGTGCTCCTATTTTTCTTCATTATAATTTCATTATGCATACAACGTCACGGTTAATCTGTTTCAGCATTCAGCGAAAGAATGCGAGTGTGCTTAGTTTTCTAATGTTAGTCCCGAAGGGGTGGGGGTGGGTGGGTGGGAGGGGGGGACATTATTTTAAACTGAAAACCTCAATGTAAAAGTTAGGCAACTGTATTTTATTCTCTTGTTTGGGCTGCACTTACCTACTATCATAGAACTCGCTTTATTATGTGAGAATAAAGCTGTTGTTTTTATGGGCCTATACAGTTTATTCAGTATGATCATTCAAGTGATTTTGTTGCTGGCCTTATTGTTCTCAGATTTGCATTGCCGGCTTTTTCCAGCTTTGGTAATTAAGGACTATCCAAAACACACTCTCACTGCATCCACCCGTCAACAACAACCAATCAACCCTACCCGCACCCAGCACCCGGCTTGTTTCATGTCAGGTTATTGCTGACAAACAATAAACGTACCTTTCGTTAGCTTGTGATTAATTAAAATGATAATATATGGGCTTGTTTATTTTTCTGTTCTAGGACAACGTGTCAGTTCTTCTTAGGATTATTAGGCAATTCAAGCAATCAGCATGGTTTTGGCGACTTTACAGTTAAAACTTAAAACTGTTGGTAATGATTTATACGCGCATTACTTAAGGGCCATTGTTATTGTATTTGGTTTTCACAACTGCCTTTTTGCTAAAGGTATGCAACGCAGTTGCTGTTCAGAATTTAGGCTGGACTTTCATTAAAAGTGAAACATGATCGATAATGTTGCATTTTACAACCCTTTACTTTTCTTCCTAACTTCATGTTTATGGTAGAAAAAACAAAACAACAGCAACCAAAAAAAAAAAAAAGTGCCGTTGCTTTTTCTATCACTCACAGTCACAGTTATAATTTTATAAGTTTTTCCTTGTAACGCTTTGAGGACGAATCAAGAGCGAGCTGTATTCTGTATCATGTGGTATTTTATTTTATAGACATAGCTTTAAATGTTTTATATTTCAACTCGGTGTTCAGCACACTGCAGGATTAGATGAAGATTTTACGCCGGATTAATTTGAGGGCAGGTGATGAAGTTGTGGAGGGCCTTTTAAGAGGTCGGTTGATGAATTCCGGCGACGGTTAATAGCCATCCTATACCGCGCACAGAGTATTAAAAGACTGCATGAGGCATACGCTTGCAAGCCATGGCCCACAGAAATATTTTATTACTCTATGCCAGAGCCATGAAGATCTGCATCTGAAACTCTTATACTTGTTCGACATCCAAGTTTGTAAGCTGGTCTTAAGCGAACAGGTGCAGGAAATGGAGGTGTTACTTTCTAGGCGATTTGTTTTTCCTCCGTTAGCTGGCGTGTTTAAAAAACTCAGGTATCTGTGTGAAGTGGTTGTCATTTAGTATTGCTTATAGATCTTTGTCGTACTTTCTGTGTTGTTAAAAATTGTGAATTTTCGTATAATTGATTATATTTATGCTTGTGTCATCTGCAAGAATTTCCTTTTTTTAAGTCAATGGAGTTTTCTTTAAGTTTCAAACAAGACTCGTCTTATTAACATCATAGTTCATCGGCTGTAACTCACATTAGAAGACAGCAAACTCTTGCTAGATCTACGTAAACATTGATAGTTTAGGCTAAAGGTGAGACGATGCTACAAGTAAATCTTGCTTGGCACATTACGTCATTAGGCAGCTAGCTATATGGTAGGTAAGAAGGGTCCGGGGAGAGTGGGCGTTAGGCACCCAACATTAGGTTAATTTCACCATAGTCAAAGATTCGTTCAATGGGTTAGAGCTCAGTCTTTGTTCTTTGAAGCAAGAATTTTACAGACGCTGTTCTCACACTTTGACTTATAGTGACAGGGAGGTAGAGGGTCACTTTAGTCCGCACTAGTGGTCAAGCGGTCAGTCCGTGTTCCAGTCTGACGCCTAGTTTCGTCAAACATGGTGTTAATAGCGTTAGAAGCAGCCTTAATCAACTTTAATTTAAATAAGATTATTTTCTTTATCTCTTGCACTGACGGAGAGAGAGAGAGAAAAAAAACAACAAATTAATGGTTACATCATTTCACTAGAAATCGTTTGTTTTAAAAAGGGAATAAATAGTAAAATTCAGAGAGACCTTGTCCATTACATGATATAGCAGCTAGGGATGGATGGGAGGGAGGACGGTGTGTATGTCAGTGTCAGAGTTATTTAAGCCCAGTGAAAGCGCCCCATGATAGCTGAATACAATGGTCGAGAGTTGTTCAGAACAAGTATACCTGTAGATAAAGCGTTCCAAGCAGCGTGACAAGCAATAGCTGTTCTGAAGCAAAAGGAAAGCCAAGGGAAGATACAAGGATTAGGGTGGTAGTGAAAGCGCATTGGGGTAGAGGGAGTGGGGTAGGGAGGGGAGGAATGAAGGGTCCATTGAGAGATGGGAAATCGATAGGGTAGCATATTGTGCTTTGAATGTATTGCTAGCTGCACTGCCCTGTTTCAGTTCGCTCTGAACAGCCCTTTTATCGATTCGGGGACCGGTCGGTAATGAATTATGCAACGTGGTTAACCGAGGTCAATAGGAGAATGAATTGCAACAGAAAGAATTGATCAGTTAGTGATTTACTAATTTCTTACACGTGTAGTACTTTGCTGCCACGCTCCGCTTAATTAATTAATTTATTATTACTACTCTGTTTAATTAATGAATTAATTACTACCCCCATCACCACTGCTACTACTACTACTACTACTACTACTACTACTACTACTACTACTACTACTACTACTACTACTACTACTACTACTACTACTAAAACGTTATTTCTTAAGCACGATACCATACTTTTAAGTACGCTTACCGCACTTGACATTTTATAATTAAACAAAAAATCAATACATTATTGATTCATTTTTACTATGGATTATATAGTCCTTTGAATGTTGTCCCACACCCTACCCCTATCCTCTTCCTCCCACACCCCTTTTCCTTCTTTATATTTAAGCAAGGCCTTTCGCTTTACCTTGTGGCAAGGTTAAAGTATTCATTCTCCTGGTGTAGTATGACCTTATCTTTGGGTAAGTATGCATAGTGTACAATAGTGTAGCGTGACTGGTATTCTATTCGCCATCAGCAGTAGACAAACCTTTTGTCTATGCTGTTTCCTTGACGTGAATGCCTTTGAGTCTCATTTACATAACATCATAATAGGACCTGTCGCAAGGTATCCAGCTTGAGAGCGGAAAAGGAGTAGAAAGTGAAGCGATGCCTACCCTACCCCTACTTTTGGCCTAGTCTTCTGCATGCCGGTGTGACATCGTCACAGTTCCTAGTATCTTAGCTGGGCTGGGAGCGAATGGGAGCATTCTGATTGGTCGACGCGTTACAAAATTCGACGCATGCGCACAGTGCTATCATAGTCTTCGTAAGGGTTAGGGTTAGGGTTTGGGTTAGAGTTAGAGTTTAGGGTTGGGGTTAGGGTTTGGGTTAGGGTTAGGGTTATGGCGCCTAAAAACTTCGTGAAAAAGCCGGCCCGACATGACCTGGCGCATGCGCAAAGGCGCTCGGATAAACTAGGAGACCCGGAACTTGAAGGATGTGACACCGGTAATGTAGAACTCACAGTATTTGGCCCAGCATAATTGTTGTGCGGTCTTTCACGGATCTGCTTTTATTCATTGTTGATTGTAATTGTACACCACACTGTAATTTCTTGTAAAAGATAATAAAGTTGTCTTATCTTATCTTATCTTTGTGTAAGGCCGGGTAGCTCAGTTGGTAGAGCGGCTTACTAGTAACCGAAAGATACCTGGTTCGAATCCCGGATTGGCCAACGTGTGACCGTATTATTTTCCCCTTACCGGCATCAACTGGTTCGCTGGTGCCAGAGTAATGTGAACAATAGTAGCCTTTACGCTCCAGTGTCGTGCTACTATAATCTACAATTACGGATCTGCATGCTGGTGTAAACTGCTAAGCATTTTCACAAAGGAACACGGAAATACGCTACTATCAATTACATTATTAATTATTGTTTTGGTTCGGAATAAAGTACATGAATTCAGCGAATACTGCGTGAATAATCAAATTTGATCAACGTGCCGAAGTTTTTTTGCGAGTGCATTTTTGTAAGCTAAATAATGAGTTCACACCATTTCGTTTACGCTCTCTCAGATGGGGTATGTTAAAAGTTACACTGGAACTATAGAAAACACCGCCAGGTTAAGTGATTCGGATACGATAGATAGACTTACACTGCTAATTACTTATTGTTATTGTACGAGAAAGAGAGAGAGAGAGAGAGAGAGAGAGAGAGAGAGAGAGAGAGAGAGAGAGAGAGAGAGAGAGAAGGTGGGGGTGGAAGGAAGTAGTCCTCCTCTTGTCTCAGCTACGCTGTATGCAAGTGTTGCTTCTGAAGTTTCTGTCAGGAATGTTGCGCTGTCGGCACCTTCAACAACAAAAAATACCGCTTCAAACCTTGGAGCTATGTAAACTACTCCACGCCCCACACCCTTTTCCTACTGTGCCGCTCTTTTTGACCCGTTTTATTCCTCCTGTTCCTTCCTCCACCTCCTCATTCCTCCTCTTTTTCTATACTGTTTCATCTTCCTCATTTTTCCTTCTCTATTTACATGCTTTCTCTCCCTGTTCCACTCATAATGGGTTTACACGGACGCATACAGCGAAGCTGAGACTAGGCGAGGCCATCTCCCTCTCTGAAGGAGAGAGAGCGAGCGAGAGAGAGAGAGAGAGAGAGAGAGAGAGAGAGAGAGAGAGAGAGGTCTTGTCTAGTCTCAGTCACGCTGTATGATGCAAACGTTCTTTCGCGTACATAGAGTCGTTCTTCTGCTAATATTTTAAGACGCGTGGAAACTCGTTTTGTTTATACCTCGTTCGCTGCTGATTTGCATAACGTTAAAGCTATAAAATGTTTTTGTTCCCCAAGGCCAGAACTCACTGGAAGAAGGTGATGGGGGTGATAGTTGGAAAGATAAAGAGCAGAAACAAGAAAGTTAGAAAGAAGCAGAAATTGTTTGTTTTAAGTCCCAGGCTCTTGAAATAGTTCAAAGTTGCTTTTCACATCTGGTGTAGTTGTGTATTTTATTTGGGAGGAGAACTGGTGGGTGGGAGAAGATGGATTACTTTCCTTTGCGAGATTCTCTTAACGCGGTTTTCGTTTCTACTGCATACTGCTCCTTTGTGCATCGTCTGTGTAACTTCCATGACGGATGCATGAATTGATTACGACCTTGATAGCAGTACTATATTAAAAGTTTACTTGCTAAATAACAAGAGAGTTCTCGAAAACAGGGAAGGAAGGAATATATCGTAAATAGTAATCTCGTTCCATTCATTTTTAACTTATCCATATTATTAACTTTTTAACTTGCCGTTGTTGTTTTGTTCCATTTAAATGAATGCACTTTCTTCCTATGACAACGATTAGCCCGTTAGCGTAGCAATAAATGATGCATGCACCTTTGAATGAAAAGAAGCTGCAATTAACTTAAGGGAATGAGGTTCATCTTTGTCATGCAGGAACTTCATGTGTATGGGGCTCATATAAATATACAGACCTGTACCTTTAGAACTGGACTTCGTGTAACAGACTCGGATGTATCAGGCAGGAAGCTCAAGTATACATTATTTGTTTTAGCAGCGGAAACCTTTCCCACGCAGACGGCAAACAAAATTTGGTCAAGGAGTCATCTGGACCCACGCACACAGGAAATAAAAATAACACTTCACATTATTGACGTAAAGATAGGCGTCCATGGATATATAGATTGGAACGTTAGATGATAGTTTTACTATTAGAAGATTAACGTTTACGTTGGAAGTTATGCCAGGTAGTCCTTAAAACCAAACCACATTTGGGCAATCGATGGAAGATAAATGCTTCTTTCTTTTCTTTTCTTTTTAAAGAGAGACGAAATATGGTTCGATGTTAGCTGGATTAAAATGATGGATAGAGTGGATGCAAGTACTAATTGCTATTACTAATTTTTGTACAGTGCTAGACTACCAAAATAGTAAGAGGAAATCCTCGGGTAGGACCAATTGAGCTATCGACCTGAGATAACTATCCAGACACATTTAAACGTTAGATGATATACCCTTCAAATGGTACAACGGCATCGCACGTTTTTGGGAGGACGAGTCTGTGCAGTGCTTCGAAACTTGAACTATTAAAATCTGTTCTGTAATTTAAACAAATAAATAAATTAATTAAAGAAAAATATATAAATTATAAGAACAAAACAAACAAATATATATAATGTTTGTTTCTAGAAAAATTGCCAAGCCTCTTTTCTTTCCTATCTCTCTCTCACAGCATCCAGGTTATATAGGATGACTCGTTGTTCTGTCACGTGATCAATGTTAACAGCCACTTCCGCGCATGCGCAATCGGCGAGGCATCTTCACGCGACGCACGTGCTGTCTTTTATCATATTAAATCTATGGCACATTTCTGCAGGGGATTCTGAAGACAATTTCTCTTTGTTCCTCTTACCGCATGACTTTATTCTTCCCACTTCCCTGTAAATGTTTTCTTGGTAAATAGATGTTCTTATGTCTTTTTAGGTCTGTGTTCTGTTTGGCACACAGTTCTTTTAGCACATGATGCGCGTTCCGATTTGGCGTTTATCAGCTATAATTAGGCCCAATTTCTATCCCCGACTATCCGTGTTTTGTCTTCCTTTTAGAAGGCGAAGAAGTTTCTACAGTCTTCGTCTTTTAGCACGGCGAAGACTTCAGGGCCAACTCTCTGGAGAGAGAGAGAGAGAGAGAGAGAGAGAGAGAGAGGGGGGGGGGGGGGGTGGGGGGACAGACTTGTCAGGGGGGGGGGTGGGGGGACAGACTTGTCAAGTCTCCGCTAAGCTGTGTAAAGTGTTTGTGTGCCTCGGCTAAATTTGCAGTGGGTAGAGACCAAGAATGAATGTTGGTGATACGGACCGGTTTCAAATGTCAGTCTATTCTCCTCGATGTACCCAGTTTTTCGTTGAGTTTTATAAGGTCTTGAACTGAGTCTTTAGGGGATATAGCAACAGTTGTCTGCTTTTACCTCTTTTTCTCTCGGTGTACAAACAACTGATGGTGGCTCTGCGTTTACTACGCTCGATTAGACCTTTAACCTTTCAACTGTGCACGTACGTACCAGTATCCGTAACAATGCCAACAAGGCATCGTCATCACGACGTCATCTTGTGGCTGACTTTTTGCCGGGAGGCATCGTTAGCTCATTGTCTTGTGCACGCGAGGCACGTTCGGTAGAGCACTGAGTAGAAAAGACTCGGTTCGTCCCTAACCCTCCTTTCTAGCAAAGTATAAGTCAGAGGTTAGTGACACACTGAGCCTCTGAGGTAAACCTAACCGCACCTTGCACTTTCAGTCTGCCTGATACTGTGATATTCTTTCTGAGGATGGGGCCCGCATTGGGGAATACGATGCAACATACTAATATAATCCGCGCTTGCTTGAATTCCCTCGCAGGTTGTTGTTTTCATTGCACCACCATGCACCACATTTGCTGTGTATAGAATTGGGTCTTGACACTGGAAGAATGTATTGCATGATCTTTCTCTGGCACCATGAGGTTTACCTGTATTGCATTTCTTTGACACTAGTAGACATACGCAAAGCAGCGTTCAAATGTTACAAGCAAGATATTAAATGTGCCGAGCGCTGGCTTCTTAATTTTTTTGCTTTTTCGGGATGTTCGATGATCACTGTTGGTTGCGGAATTGCTAGTTGCTTCTTCTTTTTCTTCTTCTTCTACTTCTTCTTCAACACCCAAAAATTTAGTTTGTAGTGTATTTAACTTTTGAATGCCTATTTATCCCTTTCATGTTGAATGTAATAATACGAAGAATAAAAAACGGAACAGAATAAAGTTTTTAATTATTTAATTATTGGTTGTGATTAATGGTAGTCTTTCGAAGGAAACAAATATGAGTAAGGAGCATAGACGTGCCTCCATTCTGACAAACACTTGTTGTACCAGATATATATTAAAGCTGTTTAATGCCAGAATTCCAACAGGTTGCCATGCCATCAAGGACAACCTGAGCCAGTTTTTGGCTCGTGGCATTGGCTCGTGGTCATGTTTGTCTGGTGGATCCCTGATACTCGGTACGTGGGGGTAATGATAGGGCGAAGTCATAGATCATGAAGATCTATGTGATGACGGCTTCAAAACACACTGCAGCCGGTTTCTTCTCATTTCCATTTCGACTTTGCCTCCAGCTGGTATATAACAGCTATACTAGTCGTGTGATGGTTTGCAGCACATTTTGATTAAAGAACTCTGATGTGAACGCGTGTTTGTAGTGTAGGTGGGTGGGTCGGAGGGGTGCTTGCTCGGTCTTTTACCATTGTTTTTCGTCGTAGCAGACGAAAATGTTTGATCTAACTTTTTCATCGCTCCCCCACCCAATACTCCCTCCCCCAAACCCCCTAACCCCCCCCACCCACTCACCCCCCCCCCCAAAAAAAAAAAAAGAACGAACAAACAAACAAAACAAAGCAAACGAATCGAATTATTCTTTTAATTAAACCGATGATCTGTCCACTCTCCTGCTTCTCCACTGATCGCAAGGTTTCAAGGGTTTTAATCTTTTGACTATACAACACAATACTGTGATATAACACAATATACTGTGCACAATACAACGTTATTCATCTCAAATTGAGCAATCACAGTGGCACAGCCGTTTTATTATTTTCCATTTATTTTATTTAATCACTTTTGATATAGCGTTTTACCACCTCAAGAGCCGCTCAAGGCGCTGGTCGATTCATGATGTAACTCAAACCGCCTGGGGCGTCCACTTGCCGTCTTTGGGCGCGTAGTCTGACGCCCAGACGACTGAGCACAATCCTGGGAGAGCGGGGATGGGGAGAAGGGACCTAGTGCGTGCTTGGTGTATTTGTTTAGCCGGTGCTTACTCGTCTAGAACATGAACGTCGGGATCTTTAAATCCATGCGATGGAATGCGTGCGTGCACAGACTAGACCTCGGTTTATATTGAAACTAAGATACTTTTAATCCTTTTGTAATTTAATCATTGTTAGAGTTTATTATTAGAAAGTGATTATAACCAACAACACACACAAAATTACCCCACCCCAAAAAAAAACCAAACATACAAACAAAAAACACCAAACAAACAAACAAAAAACTGAAGAAGGTTATTTAAACACACACACAAACAAAAGGATAACAACAAATGAAGTATATATTCGAAAGAAAGTTGCTGTGTTCTGAGACTGTTTACATGCAAACATAACGATGGCTGCGGAGTATACGCCCAATTCAGTTCAGTGTAACTGCAGGCTCAGATACTCTGGATGGTAGAGTGTGCTCTGGTTCTGATAGGCAATGCCCTCGCCAACGCTGGGGCGAACGATGATGCGTGCCAGTGGTTGCTGCTGTGGTTAATTAGCAGTAATGGGTGGAGATTGGGTGCACCCTAACGACGTTAATGATGTTGTTTGTTGCGGTACACGGAGCTGTGATTTTAAACCCTTCATCTCTCTCCTTCAATTAATCTTCTCATTAACGTACATTCATTTCCACCTTTCAGTTTTTCTCCCTCCTGCCTGGCTAACGCCCCTTCTGCGAATGGTATCCACCACGGAGGTACATGACTACGGTACAACTCCTTGGTATCTACACTTACTTCGTACGGTCAATATTTAAATGAATAAGTAATTCAAGCACATGTAGAACACAATCTGGTTAACTGCGGTTATCAACGCAAACATTTCAATTACTTTAAACATTTTTGCAGGTTGGATGAAATTATAATGTTGCTCGGCACTTTTTTCCATGCCAGCATTTCGCAGCGACACAATAGGGATCTTTCGAAAGCGGGTGAAAGTGAATGTGAATCGGGACTACTTATTGTTGTGACGTCAGCAATTTATATGCCGCTTTTACTTCCCGTGGTGAAAGGTCACGAAGTCTGCCTACCACAACGAATAAAACTTCGTGGAAATCAGGTTTTCCACGAACTAATGTTCGTGAGTACATTTTGGTTATTAAATCGTTTGTAAAATGTCCAAAAATGATTCGAATTTGTATATGGTACATTACTCAACCATTTTAGAAGTAATAATGGGGATCTAAACTCGGTCTCAGACTTAAAACGTATTTTCAAACGAGCTACTGAAAAGAGTGCCCAAACCCTCATGCCGTCATGGCTGTCTAGAATCTATCTATTCTGTATCACCAATCAGCAGTCCAAAAACTGTTTTATGTGACAAAAATGAAACTCGAAGCTGTAAAATATCTTCAATGTTAGAGCACTAATCCATCTTTAAAGTTCAACCTAATCGTTACATTCGTGTCAAATCATGATGTGTTAGAAGAAGCCTTACGTAGGCATAATAGTAATAGCAAAATCACAAAGAAACTAGGTGCTGGAATCGAAAGCGCACAGAAACACGTTCGTTTCGTTTCGTAACGCGGCGTAAGAATCAGCGGCGTGCCTCTCGTTGGACGAAACGAACACACAATCACTTTCACTTTCACCCGTTCCGAAAGACCCCTAGTGTTGGCAAAGTGGTAAAGAAAAAAAAAGTTTCTGGAGATAACTGCGTTTTGTTTGAATTATATCCCCCACCACACCCTCACCCCGTCTGTCAGTCTACCTGCCTCTATGTCTGTGTCTCTGTCCCTTCCTCCCTCCCTTATTCCCTCCCTCCCTCTTTCCCCTCCTCCCCCCCCCTCTCTCTCTCTCTCTCTCTCTCTCTCTCTCTCTCTTTCACATCATATCTCCTCGGCGTCGCTGACGCTGCTTAGAAAATATTTACGTACATGATAATGACCTCGCATCCCTTGCCAGAATGGGATGTATGGGGAATGAGATACTATCTGTCATACAGCGTACCTGAGGCTTGACGAAGACCTACTGCCTCTAACCAGAGGAAGAAGGCCTCGTCAAACCTCAGCTACGATGTATGACTATCTGTTTGATGTATGCGGGTATGGTTTGTTTGTTTGTACCCTTGCCAGAGTTGTTTGTTTTGTTGTTGTTGTGGTGGTGGTGGTTGTGGTGGTGGTGGTGGTTGTTTTGTTTGGTTTTGTTTTGGCGCCGAGTGTTTGTTGTGTTGAACTACAGAGCTGTGGTGTGTTAGGATATAATAGTTTACCATTGTTTGTGCCTCTCACCTGATTCAACAATGCAGGTGTTACTGAAAATTGGCTTGATCTTTGCAATTGATTTTTGTTCGAAATTTGTTTGTCCATCATCGGGTGATCTGGCCGCCTTAAAATTGTAGGGATTTTTCCTCCTCGTCCTCCTCCTGCTTTTCCTATTCATGTTTCTCATCGTCGTCGTCTAAGTCTTCGTCGTAGTCCTCATCGTCATCATGAAAAAAAAAATCTGAACTATAATTTTCCTAAGAAGCAAGTTGCATGTAGAGTCTGTTCAAATAACACACTAGAAAGGTCCTATCCTGTCCTGTCCTATCCTATCCTATATGTAACTCGAAAGTCGTTGGCGCACCACAGATGATCGTTTAACCAGCGTACTCCATTCTGTGTCCTCAACAGCCCTCATGGCTTCACTCAGTTTCAAGCCAGACCATTCTGTCTCGAATTTTGTCTTCCCATCTCTTTTTCTGTTTTCCTCTTCTTCTGCCTCTTTGCACCTTGCCTTGCAGGATGGTATTTGCAAGGTCTGATGCTCTAGTGACTTGGCCTTACCATCGGAGTTTCCGTTTCTTCACCACTCTGAACATGTCATCGTGTTATCCAAAGGCTTATGTGATGGTCTATCGGACTTCGTCGTTGGTGATGTGGTGGGTAGCACTAGCATCTCATTTCTATGCTTTGTATTCTTCATTGTAGGTCTGCTGTGAGGGTCCATGTTTCGCAAGAGCATAGGAAGATGGAGATGACAAGGGAGCTCAGCAACCTTACCTTGGAGTATAGACTGATAGTCCTGTCTTTCCAGATGGGCTTCCAACTTGTCATGGCAGCAGTTGTTTGTTCTATCCTGGAGAGGACTTTCCGTCGGGACCCATTGCCTGATACAATGGTTCCTAAATATTTGAAGCTGTGAACGTGTTGAGGGATTGGCCTTGGATTTTGATGTCCGTTTTGATTCCATTGGTGTTGTTGGTCCATTATTTTGGTTTTCTCTGCACTTATTTGCATTTCAAAGGCTCTGGAGGTGGTGTCAAGCTTCTGTACTAGCTGTTCAGGTTCCTTTCCAGCCAACCCATCAATGTCATCCACAAAACGGAGGTTGGAGATTGCTTTACCCCCTTACTTGACTGTGCCTTCATGATCTGAAGGGCATCTGACATGATGCGCTTCAGAAAGATGTTGAAGAGTATCGGAAAGAAAGCCATCATTGACGCAGGCGGATTGTTGATCTGAACCAGTTCCCGATGGCGCTGTTGTGGAGGACTGCACTGGTAGCCTTGTCATACAGGCTTTAGATAACTTCAGTAATGTTGGGGCTGATGTTGTACACTCTCATGGTTACCCACAGCTGCATGCCAGACTCCGTCAAACGCTTTCTTAAAGTCTACAAACACATCATATAAATGTGGTGCTGTAGGTATTTCTCGCAGATTAATCTGAGTTTGAACATCTGCTGCAGCTCAGTGGTACTTCGCCCAGCCCTGAATCCTGCTTGTTCTTCAGCTATGAATTGTTCAGCTTGGGGTTTCAACTTGTTGAGTATTATTTTCAGGACCTTGCTGGGATGGCTGAAGAGGCTGATGTGCTGTAGTTTTGACACTCCTGAAGGTTACCCTTTTTGTGAAGAATGATGGCAAGTGACTGTGCCCATGGTGTATGCCACTCCCCACTCTGCCAGATCTTGTTACAGACAATGGCGAGGGCGTCACTCTGCCAGATCTTGTTATAAACAATGGCGAGGGCGTCAATCATCGCTTTCTTCCTGCCTGAAGCAATTCTGCGGGTATGTTGTTCACTCCCGCTGACTTTCCCTTTTTCAGCGATTGCACTGCTGTCTGAACTTCTTCTCGAAGAAATGGGAGGATTTCTTCTTCTCCTCTGTTCTGGGGACATGCTGCTAGAACTGAGAAGGGTCTCCGTTTGGTGTGTGGTTGTAAAGGTCTTAGAAATAATATTCTGTCCATCTCTCCAACACTTCTTGTTCTTCTGTAATGCACAAGCCAAACTTACTTTGATCGTAGGGACCTTGGGCTATTGAACACTTGTCAGCCGCTTTAAAGTCTGGTAGGCCTTCTTACTGTTGTTCTTGGTCAGACTGCTCTCTAGTTCCTGGCATTGATCTTTTATCCTGTTCTCTTTTGCTGTGCGCATGCCTTTTTGGAGGTCACTTGATTTTTCGGTAGGCATCAGCTCCCTGTAAAGTGTTCTTTTTCCTTTTCATCTCTCTTCGTTTGTGACACATGTCCAAAAGTTCAGATGTGATCCACGGTTTCTTCTTAGGGCGGTACTTGCCAAGGATCTCGGTGGCGGCATCAGTCACTGCTGATTTGAAAGTTGTGGCCATGTTGCTGACATCTACTTTAACAGCTTCCAAAATGAGCAGTGGTGCAAATTTCCCTTCAATTGTGGCTTGGAATATTTCTGCCACCTCCGAGTCTTGCAGTTTGTCCAGGTTGAACTTCAGTCTGGTGCACTTTGCTGTGTTTACTCTCTTCAATTGGAGCCGAAAAGACATCATCAGGAGATGTCTGCTTCTGAAAAAGTGCCTGTTTTGCCAATGTTGACGCTTGATCTGAAATGTGTTTTTTTTTACCATGATGTAGTCGATCTGGTTCTGATGCTCCCTGCTGGGACTGTGCCAGATCCACCGTCTGGATATTTTGTGGGGATCAGCCGTATTTGCCAGAATCAGATTGTTGTATCTGGCAGACTCCAAGAGTCTCAGACCTCTGTCATTTGTCTCGTTGTTGCAATGTGATCCACAGGTGTCTTCCCAGTTTTGATGCGCATCTTGGCCAACTTTGGCATTTCTGTCGCATTGCACTATGACTATTTCCTTCGTCGGCACTTGGTCAAGGACAGCCTGCAGATGTTCAAGAAGTCCTCGACTTCGCTGTCGTTATAGTCTGATGTTGGGGCTTAGGCCTGGATGATGGTGATATTGAAAGGGGCTGCTCTGAGGTATGGTAATGAGTCTACTGGAGACTGAGCATCAACCCATGACAGTTTCCAGAATGTCTTTGTGGACCAAGAATGTAACGCCCGTGTTCGTGCCTGTCATGCATCCCGCTGAAATAAAGTTTTTGATCTTTGTCGGTAGTTGTTTGATCTAGTCATATCCAGCGCAGTTCGCTGATACCTAATATGTTCCATCAATAATGGGCCAGCTCGTGGGCCAGTTCTTCTAATTTTGCCTCCGCAGTTATGATCCCCACATTCCAGGTTCCTAGGACGATGTTGTCTCTCGTGCGGATCTTGCCGAGTTGTCCATCAGTAACCCACCTATCACCTCCGTCCTGGCCTCCAAGAAAGGTAGTTCCAGATAATTGTGATATAGCTCCGCAGTTCTTGCTTTAATCGTGCAATTTGTCAGCATTTAACGGCACTGAACAGTGCGCAAGGTGAATTGAAGCACGGAGCCTTTAGGAACAGATAAGATTTGCTTTTGTTTCTCTATTGTTCTATAATTCGTTTCAAAGAGGCGAGTGTCGATGTTGGTAATCAACAGCACATACAAAGCGAAACTTTAGGTGTGTAAATCTTCGGGCCGTTTGATAACAGGCATTAAGTTTAAGAGGACCCCCGCAGTTGGAGTATTGAAGGTCTAGTTCTGCCTACTTTACTGTGTTTTTTTAGACTTAGTTTCACTTTCAGCTACAGTATATACTGTTTGCTTTTGTTCTTTTTAGTTTAACGTTTCGATGTTGATAGGATACCCGTCACACAGATTAAATTTATATGTTGAAAGACAAATAGTGTGTAGTACAGTAAATGAATACTCTCATGAATACTCTCTTTTCAAGCAGTGCTTCAGATTGTTTTCAGACATCATGGGCCCAATGACCCATGGCCATGCAAAATGATGGGTCAATTTTGAAAAAGATGGGTCATTGACAATCGAAGGTATTCGTATCGTATGTTCACCTAGTCCTTCTTGATTTTTATGACGCGCCAGGCTGGCGCATTCACGTTGACTGTTACGCGCCATTCTGATAAAATATGCGCCAATGGCGCGGGCGCACCAACAATCTGAAGCACTGTTCAAGTCAAGCAAAGAACGTACAGCTTCGCCTTCTTTGAGTCAAGTCAGTGCAGTACTTCCTTAGTCGGTCTGAACTTCCTTTGTTGGCCTAACCATCTTTTTGTAGTGTTAGCTTAGATCCTAAATTTCACAGGACACCGTGCTTTCCATTTAAACCCCTTACAAATGGCAAGTATCGGGTGGGTAAGGGCGCATCCATTCAATTTGAACAGTGTTTCTTGACTTTGAAAAGGCAACTCACCGCGTCTACTACATGAAGTACAAGTCTGAAATCGTAGGTGAACTTGTAGAAGTTAAAATGACCGTAGCTTTCGAGTAAATCTTTCTTTCTCAACTGAAGATAAAACGACTTTAGCTTTGGAATTAAGACCATTTTATCGGCTGACTATAAAATAACGTTAGTTTTGGAGATAACTTATGTCTCAATTGTAAAACGGTGATCGAGGTCAAGGGTGCCCAGTAATGTGTATTTCGTCTCGCGGTTTTATTGCATGTTCTTTCCTTGCTTTTAATCCTGCAACGATAGAAAAATCTTCATTTTTAATAACGTCTTGGTACTTATGATACCCCGCACACCCGATCCGTATGACACCTCCACGCTTCTCTCTCTGTTTCTGTTTCTGTTTCTCTCTCTCTCTCTCTCTCTCTCTCTCTCTCTCTCTCTCTCTCTCTCTCTCTCTCTCTCTTTCTCTTTCTCTTTCTCTCTCTCTTTCTCTCTCTCTCTCTCTCTCTCTCTCTCTCTCTCTCTCTCTCTCTCCCTCTCTCTCATTTTCTCCTTGTCAGATTGCATAGTTTGCATAAGAATACTTTATTTTAACACGTTCTGTTAATGTTAATCTACTCTGACAACTTTACCCTACAAGGACGTAAGGAAAGACTTTAGATAACACAGGTGAACGGGTGTGTTTTGCATACTAATACAACATTGCACGAATTATGCCTGTATTGCCATGCTTGGGGGATGCCAATAGCTTTCAATGTTATTTTTATTGTATTTCATGTCATCGCAAAGCTTGGGGGATTCCAACCCTGTAGGGTTAAATTTGGAGTGATTCTTTCGCTTCCCCATCCCTCAACATCATAACCCTCTCTCCACCCAGAACTACTCCGTATGCGTCTTGCGGACACTTGTTGCGCCTTGTGAATGCTGTGTCTGTATGTCTGAATGGAATATATGACGGATAGATTATAGATATAGGAGCTAAATATAAAACTTGACGTAATTTATTTCCTCAGGATAGGGGAAATGAGTAGTGCTGCATGCTCTAGTTTGACATTTCCTGTAGTGGCAGCGGAGTACCAGATACCCATATATACATTGTATCGGAGTCTTTGTGGCCTCTTTCCTCTTGCAGTTGTTTAATTATAAGCCACAAAAGCTCAGCTAAACTGTATACATCCTAGCAAAGGAAAGCTTGCCGTGTGTCTCAAACAGAAAACTAGAGAAAAGGTTAAAACAAGCCATCGAGTTTTCATCTAAAAAGCAAGCTTTCCAGTTTAATAAAAAGTATTTCTCAAGATAAAACAAGGCTAAAATGCCCTCTAAAATAGGTCTCTCAAATACCTTGTTGGGGGTAATAAGTTCTTCCATACAGTGTAGCCAAGCCTAGCCGAGATATTCTCCCTTTCTTCAAAGGAGGAGGCCTCGTCTAGTCTGTCAGGTCTTCTTCTCTGGTTGAGACCAATCACAGTCAGTTCGTTGATGCATTTGCTACCGTAGATGGCGACTAGGTTCGTTTCATTGTTGACATTTCAACTGTTTGCTTGACCTTTGACTCACCACGGACAGATAAATAGTTAAAATACGGAAACGTTCAAGTCATTGGGAGACCATTCACTCGGAGTATCTGAGAACATTTGATCCCGTTAGAGCTCGTGATTGTACTCCAGTGCACCGAAGCTAACGTAAACTCTAACCTTTAATTATGTGTTCTGTGTGAATCTTGTTATACTTATACATGTAGTACTATGCCCGTATCTTGGCGGTACGAATAGGTCGAAGTTTATCGATGAATAAATACTCTTTTGGGAGACACATTTATCAGTGAATACTTGTTTTAACAGGAAGTTATCGATAGGATTATCAATTAACACCCTTTTAGATCTATACTTTTTATTTGAGGAGCGCAGACTTTTCTGTTAGGGCGTGCGCAAAGATGATAATATCTTCAGACTCGAAATAGTTTTAACATCAACAGTCTTTTTTAGTGGTCCGATAAGCTGCTCTCGTATGCTGGCACTTAGCGGAAATAGCGTCATGTTAAAAATATTCGGTATTCTGGCGTCGAAGGTTTCATTGGTACGGTACCTGTTTGTGGTACCTGCGTATAGCTGGATGGTACATGCTTTCAACCCTAATGTATATTCGTCTTTTTAAGAAATTCGTGAGATTTTGAAGTCTCATATATTTACCTTATTTTGATAGTGGAGAGAGAGAGAGAGAGAGATAGAGAGAGAGAGAGAGAGAGAGAGAGAGAGAGAGAGAGAGAGAGAGAGAGAGAGAGAGAGAGAGAGAGAGAGAGTTAGTCTTAGACTACAGCGAAATGATTGAATTGTAGCACAAATCTGACATAACCAACCAGCTGAATAGCTGGATCAGGTGAAGCATGAAGATATTTAGTGGGGATTGGAGAGCGTAGGGTGTTCTGGCGATGAAAAGCGTGGGTACGATGCGTCGGCTTATCAGTCCTTGGCTGTGGAGGAGCTCCAATTTCCGTATCCGAAATTAAAACATGGCCATTAAAATATCAGTAAAGATTGCATATATTGCCGCTGGACTTTGCAACCGTTTGCGCCCGTAACTCTGTATCCTCAGGTTTTACAAATAGAAATTTTCATATCTCTATTTTGTCCAAGAGAAAATCAAGTTGCAATAAACATCTATAATTCGTTTTACGTTTGATGACACCACATGTATAATTTTGACATTTGTTTTGGCTCACTTCCAATATATCATTCTCTTCACTCTCCTCTAATTTGTCATCACTATCATCAACATAGCAGCAGCTTTTTCCTCATCATCTTCAATAGTTATAACGTTGTTGGCATTGTTAGTGGTCCATTTATCATTTATTTCCTCCTGATATATTAGTATTACTTTGTATTACTTAAAATTTCTTTCTTTCTTTCTTTCTTTCTTTCTTTCTTTCTTTCTTTCTTTCTTTCTTTCTTTCTTTCTTTCTTTCTTTCTTTCTTCCGTTCTTTCTTTCTTTCTTTCTTTTTCTTTCAGTGTCATTTAACAACAAATTATAAATGGACCACTATATTGTACAATGTAAAAAATGCGATCCATTTATAATATATTTTCTTGATATATAATATATAAATACGCTAATTACATAGAATTTCTTTCTTTCTTTCTTTCTTTCTTTCTTTCTTTCTTTCTTTCTTTCTTTCTTTCTTTCTTTCTTTCTTTCCTTCTTTCACTGTTCTATATTTTAGTTTGTTGTTGTTAATGTTCGTACATGTATTTTACCTGTCTGTGCCTATTACCGGCGTTTACGTCAGTCGTCAGATAAATGGTGGCGGCATGTTTCAGGCTATTTTCTGATACAGTACCGTAACGATGGGAACCGGGTTTCTTTCCCCCTTTATGCTGGATAACCTCTTTGTAAAGCTGACTCTGTTTGGCTGCCAGGTCCTGTCTTTTTCCTCTACCCCAACCCCCCACCCCCACCCCCTTACATCACTGTTGCGAAATCTCCATTGCTTGTCCAACAAAATAATGGTAAGTGCGGTATAGCAGTTTAGGCTGGATGCATTAACTCTAACATTATTTGGAGTTTATGTGCGGATCTCATGGTAAGATAAATCTCATTACAAATTTTTTACATATCAACTATTTTCCCGGCTGCTGACACTGCTGCAGTTGTTTTTATTACTGATCCATCTTCTTTTGTTGTGCTTAATAGGCTTCTGATTCTGATTCAACACCACTATTTAGGATATAATGCCGTCGTAACCCCGTCTTTTCTCCCTCGTTTTTTTTTTTTTTTTTTTTTTTTTGCTACTGACCCTCTTTTGCAGTTGTCATTACTGCTGCTGTTTTGCTTATAAAGCAAGTTTACAGCTGCCTTATTTTTGCTTGATATTCCACACATACAGCGCAGCCGAGCCTTTGAGACTGAAGAGGGAATAGTACTGAAAGGTTCGACTACGCTGTATTTTAACCCGTTTTCCCTGTTGAGTTTAGTCCGAGGAAGGCTCCCCTGGAAATCCGCCCACTTCCCGGGTTTTACAAATGAGGTTAGCCGCGCCGCTCTGGTCCCTATCTCCTATCTAGTCTCTTGCGGAGTAAATTGTATTTTTTACTTTCACCACATGGCGGCTATCTGTATGTCTCTACCTGAAACACCACAGACGCTTACGTGGGTTACACAAGGGATGAAAGAATAGCGCACCGAAGAATGTATGGCACACTCAAGCATTCATAGACAATAAAACAACGAAGACGTTTTGAGTTGCATACATTGTTAGTCGTAGAGAGTTGTACCCATGGTTATTTATCACATTTACTTAAGTTGTACTAATACAGAAACATCCAGAAGATATCAGGTATCATTGTATTTCCATAATGAAGACGTGGACTTTGAACGGAATTCTTGAGCAGGCTGGAAGTCAGTGGAGTAGGTCAAGATCATGCGTAAAGTTTTCAACAAGAGAAGAAAATAATGTGACTTCGTAAGAACCGGATTATTGCTTCCTTATGTGTTCCTCAGGGGTCAGTTCTAAGCCCTGTTTTATTCACCCTTAACACATCTCTTCTGTCTCATATTATCCAAAAACCATGACACTTTCCACCCTTTCTCCGCAGACGATACACGGCTAAAAAATAGTGACACTCCTCAAAATCCTCCATCTATTCTGACCAGAACATCTGTCTGCTATATGAAAACATTTCTAACTGCATGACTGCCAACAAGCTCCAGCTCAATGCTAACAAAACTGAAGTTATGCTCACGAGTATCAAACACAACCTGTCTTCTTCCCCTGAAGACACTGTCACTCTTGGCCAAACAATTATTCATATTTTGTATTCTGTCAGAAACCAGGGGTGTCGGATAGTGCAGTGGTTGGAGCACTCGCTACTGTGTCGAAAGTGAAGCACCGTCCGGTGCGGTTAGCACTTGGATGGGTGACCGCTAAGGTGTGAAGCGACAAACAACAACGCCCCCAGTTGACTCAACTGTGATTGAGTACCTACTCTCTTGAGGGTGGGGAAGGTAAAGCAGCGAGGGAGAGAGTTGGGCATCACCCTCATTACGCTGGCCCAAGATAAGTGTGATCTCCAACATCACGCTCCCCTACGGCCACAAGGCTATGGGACTACCTTTACCTTTTACCTTTTTACCAGAAACCTTGGTTTCATCCTTCACAACACCCTCTTCATGTCAGAATTCTTTTCGCAAAACCTGTCAAACATGCAACTTTTAGCTCCTTAGAATTGGTCTTGTCCGCAAGCATCTGACCAATGACGCTACAGCCAAACTCATTTCCTCTCTTGTTCTGTCACGCTTAGACTACTGTAACTCTCTTCGGGCTGGACTTCCTTCCTCTTGTTTATCTGCTCCAACGTGTTCAGAACTCAGTTGCTCGTCTGGTTCTCAAAAAGAAACAAAATCTGATCATATCACATCACTCCTACATTCTCTCCACTGGCTTCCTGTATCTCAGAGAATTACCTACAAAATCTGTACTTTCTGTTACACGTGTGTCCATGGATCAATCCCTTCCTACCTCAACCAGAACATTCACTTCTACAAGCCATCTAGAAACCTTCGTTCTTCATCTGACACCCTCATGGGGAGAGGAAGAGGGGTGGGGTGATTTTATGACTTGAGATGGTCAAACCCAACAGAAATGTGTTTTCAGAAATCATGAATTAGTCAAGAGTTGGCAAGTAAGTTATGCTAGAAATAAATCACTAGGTCTGATAGCCCGGTCTAAGTACAGTAGTCCTTTTAATCTATGGTCCGTATGATACTGTGGACGAGCATCTGTTAGCATTTGCGTTATTTGGCGTTCCATCCTAGCCGGCAGTGGAAGGGCAAGAGGGAAGGGGGATACTTGAACTTCGATACAGAATCAAACATAACATGGATAAGACTGGGGAAGAAAGTGGGGAGGAGGGGGAGGGTGCACGAATATTTATTTGGAAAAACTGGGAAGGGCGAAGTCAATTCACTTGTGTGTGTTGAGGGATATGCGGTAGTGTTAGGGAAACGCTGTAATGTTTTGGATAGAATGGGGGGTCATGATTGAGGTGGGGATACAGGCGTGAGATTTTGCTGAATGGAAGCAGTGTTCTGAAGACAGACCTACCCCAGAGGAACTGATTCATCATCAGAAGTGGAGTGTGTGAGAGAGCCAAACAGCCTGCTGTGTGGTAGTTTTAACTTAGAGAATATAGTCTCATTTTGTGGACAAAAGAATGGCCGTTGCTCAATAGTTGGAGAATTTACAGGCTCACCAATGTTAATTAGCTCCCGGAATGTTTTGCCTTTTCCGTTGGGAGAAAACAAACTGTGTTTCTATGAGGTTCCATAGAGTGAACAAATTTAATTTTCTACTTAAACCTGTGGAACTAAAAATTTACCATATAATGTTATATTAGAGAAATGTAGCGGCACACAACATATATTTTCCTGAGCGTTTGAATTAATGTTTAAAGCTAACAACAAGCTGTTCGCACAATCCTAGCTTGAAGTTTAATTATGTATGATTGTATGATGTATGATGATGTATGCAAATTTTAGTCAACTTCATAAATCATTTGGTAGATTTTAAAAATAAGCGAAATTGCGTTGAGGATTCGACCTACGTGTTGAAAACCTGCGATATGTGTATCGGATTATAAATCGATAGTTTTTTACGACCATGACAGCTTATATTTATAGGCGAATCGTGAAATTGTTAACTAATTAGAAGGATCACAATTTCTGAAAAAGATGCTTGGTGTTTGTGGAAGCTTGAGCAAATGGCGGTCTCAGTTCTAACAAAGGATTCTTTCCTAAGTGGGATGTAGAAGAATGCAAAGCAGCCTGTAAGTGAAGGGGCGTGAATAGAAAATTGGATTTCAAGATTGCCCCTTAAGACAATTGCTTCTTGGTCTTTGCTTAGACAGTTCAGTTCCAGTCTTCGCTGCCTTTACTACAGTCCTTCCTTTATGGAAAATCTCGCTGTGGCTTCCAATGCAAGCTAATAGTTCCTCTTAGTGAATATATTGTTCTGGACAGCTAGATACACTAAAGCAAATATCAAATTTGATCCTGTTTTGAAAGATCCCGCGTTATCCATCGGATGCACTGACAGACATCTCAAAGTTTTATTCTGTTTTGAAATAGAAGATATAATTACTCAGTTGAATGCGCAAGTGAAATCTCGAGTCTGATTTTGCTTTTCAGGATTGTCCGTATCATTGCTTTGTGCAAAACTTAATAGTAGTTTTGATTCTTCTTTTCTTCTTCTGTATTTTTTTGTCTTTTTTCCCGTGTTCTCAAACCCTGTTG
The DNA here is from genome assembly GCA_036898135.1 of Oncomelania hupensis. Taxonomy (NCBI): domain Eukaryota; kingdom Metazoa; phylum Mollusca; class Gastropoda; order Littorinimorpha; family Pomatiopsidae; genus Oncomelania; species Oncomelania hupensis. The sequence goes on along the minus strand of CM072517.1, from coordinate 23,992,740 downwards.
TTTTTGTTACTTACTTTCAATTCATTAAAGTAATCAAAACTATCATAAGTATTTTTACATTTCAAGTCCATGGTAGTAAAGTTCGCGAGTCCATAATGCCTTCGTTAGACTTGGAAGACCCTTGCCATACCGCTGCTTTACCTGAACCTGAAGGAAAAACGTGTTCGTGTCGTGGCTGTATTGACTACTGCTTTGCTTTGGTAAGCTTTATTTCATTGACTTTGTTCATTGCCTTTCAGTTCAATTCAATTCAAATCAATTCAATAATGGTATTTATTGGCGTGGTTCAAAATGGGTTTCTTATTTGTGTGATCTTGTACGCCCGGATCATTTGTCCTTCCTCGATGTAATAAAGATTTATTGTGTTTTATACGATATTGTGTTTTGTTGTGTTGTGTTTTGTATGGTGTGGTTGTTGTATTGTGTTTGGCAGAGCCCTGAACATGTCATCTTGGCATAATTGTTTGCGCTGTGCAAGTGTGACGGTGGGTCTATTGTTGCTGGGCTCTGCACAATCGAATGCTGTTACCCACTCGTCTATTGTCGGTGGGGATCGCTAGTAATCTCCCTGTGACTTAACTTAATACATTTATTTGTTTAGCTCGGTCTGTGTTTAGGCTAGGGGTACAGAGATAGATAGAAAAATGGTAAAAGATCACTGTCACACTAGCTCTCACACGGCTATGAAACATAGGTAGTCCAGCCACTTGATAACAGTAATTATCACACATTTATTTCCTCTACTCTATACACGATCTGCGAAGTACGATACTAACTTAAAAGTTCAAATGTCAATTCGAATGGTTCGCTTCTTGATCGTTCTAGGCAGCTACTTTATCATCATCGGGCACTGGATAATGGTCAGAGTTCTTGAAGAGTGGACTACTGTGGTCCTTTGATACAGTTTTAGTGCACTGTTTCGGTAGGCACTTAACTGTGTGGTCGAAGTGCTGCGTTGTGGTTGCTTCCTTGATAAGCTGTGTTGTTGTGGAGTCTTCTCCTTGTGGCTAGACTGGTGGGCTCTCTCCGCTCAGTGCTTTAGGTGCCTCGGCAGGCCAACGTTCAGCAACGACTTGTTTTTGTCTTTCGCCTGGTTGGGCTCATGATACAATGCCTGCTCGTCTGTAACATATGAGACGAAATTCTGCACAATCCTGTATACTAGGTGTGTGCAGAGCGTCTCACTGAAGGCCGAAGTGCGCCCTCCGTGATTAGCTCCACATCTCTATATATATAAGCGACGAATATTCTGCTAAGTCCGTGGTCCACTGGAATCTCCACTCTAATTTCCCTAAACATATAAATATAAAACATGGCTAACTATACACATAGAGAAAGAATTAATATTATACACATTCTTTGGTACAGCCACTGGTCTGCAAGCATACATATAGGTTAAACAACAGTGGGTCTGTACGGAATACAACATGGCGTCGGCCGGTCGTGTTCGCCACGTGGTCACGCAACGTTGGACTAACAATTCAATTCTAAGCATAGCAAATTTCACAAACATAATTCAACAATAATATCAATACATCACGATGCAACAAAAGTATGTTCATTTACCTTTTTGACAATTTCAGGCCGTGGCTAACTTGATTGAATTCGAATTTTCAGCAAGTCCTGCTTCCCTAGTCTGTCAGTGGAGAGATTTCTGTCAGAGCGTAGCTGTGTACTGCTCTCCGTTTGAATGCAGATTGACCCTTCTCCCTGTCTACCTGACCAGGCAGAACTGGTATACCTAATCTCGCTGTGTTCCGATTGGCTGTAAAATCGGCTCTATCCTTAAGCTGCGATGAGGTCACTACACTGCGCGGGCGTCACTATACAACTGTGTTACCTTGACTTAACAAGGCAAAAGCTTAAACTGTGCTGTGTAAAACGGCCTCTTGTTACAGCAAGTGAGCATCGAGTTGGGTCCGTCTTCTTTTAATTATTGTTTAAAATACTATAGTGTGTGTGGGTGTACGTGTGGGTGTGTGTGTGTAAATATTTTGGCCCTAGACCTGTTGCTACACCTGTACAAGACGTATAATGATTAAGCATGTTTGCATTTTCGCTTTTTTTTCTCGCCGTTGCTCATTTGTGGGACGGTATTTCCGCGTTGTCGGACCAGGTGTAAAGAATTAGTCATTGCACAAACTCACGATCTCTCATCACCCTCCCACCCACCCCCACCCAAGGAGCAGGTCAAACGATCAGCTGCTTGCTTAACTCTTCTTCTTCTTCTTCTTCCTCTTAATTTTTTTAATCGTGAAAGGCCCTCACCCCTCTCGTTCCTCGCATTTACCCCCCCCCCCCCCCACTCCCTCTACCCTCCTCTTATCAATGTCATTTGTATGCATCTTGTCTATTTGTGTCATATATGTGTGCGCGCAAGTGTGAGTCTGTGTTTGTGTGATGGTGGGTGGGAATGGGGATATGTATGTGTTTGTGGGTTTTTGTTTATGTTTGCATAATGTCTTAACTGATTTTTTTGTTTGGTGGGAGGAGGAGGGAGGGGGTTTGTAGTACACACACAGAATACCAGAGTCTCTCTCTGTCTTAAGGCTTCCATAGGCTTGATGGCATACAGTTTAGCGAAGCCTTGGAGGCCTACGACCGGAGAAGGGAGTAAACCTCAAAAGCCGACCTGAGCGATCTCTTGACTCAAAATAATGGTTGCTGTTATAAATTGAGAGCACCGTAATTGGATGGTTACGCAGATCTTTCATTTATTGGTTATTTATCTATTTTGCTATAATTAATGACTCTATTATATTAATGACACTTCCTTCCTCGTTCCTTGTAATAAATTATATGACAGTTCTATTTCAACATCGCTAACTGCACTCTTTGCTAACGGTGGTAGTTTACACAATGCAACGATTTGCATCCAGAGTGCAAGTATTGTTGTGAGGGCGTGTCTAGTTCATGATCAATCCTTGCGTCGACAACATTAAGGCTCGCTGCACAGTTTGCTGATGTGAGGCCCTGTACGTTTTTTTTTTTTTTTTTTTTTTTTTATAGTTAAGCGGTCTTGTCTTGTCTTAGCAAGTACATAATGATGGTCTCTTGCTGCGGCTATAATTGTGAAAAGCCGAAGTCTGTAATAAGACGGCTGAAGAAGATGATTATTTATAGGATATCTGTCGGTGCATCTGCTTTTGTGCACAAAAATGTTCACCAACGTGAGTGCTTCTTTTAGTTTGTATTGTGTATATGAGGTCTTTTGCTTTCACTATCTAGCTATATAGTATATTATGACTGTGAGTCATTTCTCGTGTGGGGTTTATTTCCTTGAGCCAGTAACCAAACCAGTTTGTTCTTTTTCCACTGTCTGCTCTTAACGTGAGTCATTACATGATATATCTTTGAAAACTGACAGGCAAAACGATCCAGTGCAACACTTTCTCTGAAAACTCTAATCTTCGTTGTTTTACAACCAGGTGTTGGCTGCATGCAGCGTACCTGAAACGGGGAGAAGAGAGAGGGAAAGGAGAAGACCTTGCTAGTCTCAGATAGGCTGAATAATGTTAGCCGCCGCTCTCTCTCTCTCTCTCTCTCTCTCTCTCTCTCTCTCTCTCTCTCTCTCTCTCTCTCTCTCTCTCTCTCTCTCTCTCTCTCTCTCTCTCTCTCTCTCTCTCTCTCTCTCTCTCTGCTCACCCCCATCCCCGCCCAGTCCCTTCGTTTGCCCGAGGTGCTAGTGTGTTTTAATATTGCCTTAACTACAGATACTTATTCTATAGTGCTTTCCTTGGTGAAGTTAAAAGTAACGCTTTACAAATTTAGAAGTTGTCAAACCTGGTGAGTAGCCTATGCTGAATTCGAGGTAGACAGGTTTACCTTGTGAGAGTGGCGGTAGTGTACATGATGATGATGAGGAGGAGGAAGACGACGACGACGTGTATGTTGTATTAATAATTAGTGATATTGAGTGGCATTTAAACATCTTAATGTGCTGTATTAATAATTTATACAGATTTCGGAAAGAAATGAATACCGCAATAAGCATTATTAGATAGAAACCGAGAGCGTATAGCTGTGGCTTTTTATTGTCATATTTACATAGTTTTCTGTATAATAATATGTATTAATGATATGTTCGTAAAGTATTTTAAAACGTTCTTTCTTTATTCGTATTCTTCCTTTTGCACTGTGCTGGCGATCATAATAATTATGGTTGCTCCTGATGATGAAAGTTGAATAATCATCAAGTAAATGCAGACACATACATTTATTTAAATATTCGTTTTCTTCCTCACAAGCGCAGCTCAATCTACAATTACAAACACTGGAGAAAGTATAACTTGCACAAAATGATTGTTAAGATGTACATATATTTAAAGGGTGGTCGCATGGCCGGTTTCCTATGCCGAAGGTCGCGGATTCGATTCCCGCAAGGTGTGAACGTATGTGACTTAGGTACCAGGCTATTGAGGTCACCGAGGGTTTTCTCCGGGTACTCAGTTTTCCTCTCTCCTTTCAATACTGGTAAGGGATGCTGTCAGTATGCACATTTCACAAATTATAAAAATTCGATTTCTTTTCCGTCTTCAACTAGCGATCTCGCTGCCTCCCTGTTTGAGTGATAGATGTGTTTTTGTTGTGTGTGCGAGAGTGGGTGAAACATGTGACCGTGTATGTTGGTACAGATCGCCGCGTTTTGAGCCTCATTGGTGATTTGGGGGTGAGCGTGTGTATAGCATTCATTATTATTATTATTATTATTATTATTATTATTATTATTATTATTATTATTATTAAGAGAACACAACGAAAAAAAACTGCAAAAACGTTGGTGAGAATTGTCATTTGTAAGGTACACCATGGTTCATGCGCGCAACATGGTCGTGGCGGACAATTGAGGTGAGTAGCTGTGGCCCACATCAATGAGGCGGGAAGAGGGAGGGAGGGGGAGAAGAGGATAGGAAGGAGGAGAATATTGAAACATGCGCCTCTTTTCATCCTGGCATTCCGTGACTTGTGTGGCAGAGAATTCCGGAGCTTTGAACCATAGGAGTGTATATACAGGGTAGCTATCGGTGAGAAATGTGGTACGCCTGTGGTAAGACTGCTGCTCTCCCTTGTCATCTCCATCTTCCTATATGCTTGCGAAGCATGGACCCTCACAGCAGATCTCCAACGAAGAATACAAAGCATGGAGATGAGGTGCTACAGAAGACTTCTGGGCATTTCCTATACCCAACACATCACCAACGACGAAGTCCGACAGACCATCACACAAGCCATTGGACAACACGATGACCTGCTAACAGTGGTGAAGAAACGGAAACTCCGATGGTATGGCCACGTCACCAGATCATCAGGCCTTGCAAAGACTATTCTGCAAGGCACAGTGCAAGGAGGTAGAAGAAGAGGGAGACCGAAAAAGAGGTGGGAGGACAACATTCGAGAATGGACTGGTTTGACACTGAGCGAAGCCATCAGGGCTGCTGAGGACAGAGTAAGATGGAGTATGTTGGTTAAAGTAAACGATCATCTGTGGTGCTCCTACGACCGCAGGGTTACGGGACAGGATAGGATAGGATAGTGGTGAAAGAATAATGTCAAAAACCGCACATGTCATTTAAGTGTTTAAGAATTGTAGTACGCACCACTGTTTGGTTTTCAGTCCCTCGTTTATCATTATGCACCAACCAACAATGAGCTTGGCAGATGTCCTGATATCCATCTTCTGTAACATGAGATCTTTGTATTGTTTCTTAAGAATACTATTCTAGGCTTGTAAGCTCAGCGCCCAGCAAATTAGAATACAAGGTATACGTAGGATATATTGTAGTATGGGAAGAAGAAGAAGAAAGCAGTAGTAGCTGTTGTAGGAAGAGAAGGAGTAGCAGCAGCACTATTCGTAGTAGAAGCATACTTCACTAGAGCAGTTTTCTGTACCCTCACACCCTTCGATTTTACTTTAATTTATGGTGTATGTGTAATATCATTTATAATTAAAAGGCAACATTTATAGTTTTTATCGATCAATGAAAATAATATTCAACAGGTTGAAATCCCAAGCTGAACAAATCATAGCTGATGAACAAGCAGGATTCAGGGCAAGGCGAAGTACCACTGAACAGATTTTCAACCTCAGAATAATCTGCGAGAAATACTACAGCACCAACATCTATATCATGTGTTAGTAGACTTCAAGAAAGCGTTTGACCGAGTCTTTGTGGGCAACCATGAGAATGTACAACATCAGCCCTAACATTATTAAAGTCATCAAAAGCCTGTATGACAAGGCTACCAGTGCAGTCCTCCACAACAGGGGCATCGGGAACTGTTTCAGAAAAGAACAGCTGGTAGAGGCTTGACACCACCTCCAGAGTCTTTGGAATGGAAATAAGTGCAGAGAAGACCAACATGATGACAACAACACCAATGGCATCAACACAGACGTCAAATTCCAAGGCCACCCCTACTCTATCCTGTATGAATAGTGTCTGTAAGGAAAAAGATTTAAGCATAATGCCTATGCAATTTGTTGATCAATTTGCAGATCATGATCAATTTGCAGATCATAGTACTCGAAAGAGGAAATGCTATACTCCTATAGAAAACGAGTTAACATTTATACTTATTATAATACTCTGTATATATACATTGTTAACGCGCACTCACTTTCTACAGAGCAGTAGTTTAAGCTAGGGGTCGGCGATTCAGCGAAGGGGCGATACTGTAGTGAACTCACCTGAAGATAAATTTCTGTGCGTTGTTGGGTTCCTTCCCTTTAGTCGAGGCGTGATCTGACACCAATCTCTCTCTCTCTCTCTCTCTCTCTCTCTCTCTCTCTCTCTCTCTCTCTCTCTCTCTCTCTCTCTCTCTCTCTCTCTCTCTCTCTCTCTCTCTCTCTCTCCTTCTCTCTCCTTCTCTCTCTAATACTCCACCGAACCTGAACTTTGGCGTCAGTGTTATGAAAACTGAATCTACGTGTTACATCTACATCATATTACATCTAGTCTACATCGTATACACCGTCCCTTTACATTGAGTTTTTTGTTGTTGTTCCACCCCACCCCACCCCCAGGCCTGCGAGGCTACGGATTGTATCGCGCTGAGGCATACGGCCCAGCTGAGACTAGCCAAGGCTTTTTCCTGTCTTTGAGAACGCATCACTTAGTCTTAGCTACTCTTTCTATACCGGTACCATTACCCATCTACATGCTATTTCTATGAGCTTTGCTATCATTACACGGCCCACGTCCTATCTGTACACTCATCTGCCTCTTGTTTCCGATACATTGCACCAGTGCATCAAAAAAGCACAGGCGATGAATTACCTCATACAACATAGCTGGGCTTTTTGGGACCAACACCCAATTCACTGAATAGGTGGAAGGTTTAAAAGCCTCAGCTACGCGCTGATAACCTAAATAGAAAAGGCTTGAAAGGCTCAGCTACGCTTTATTATACAAGAGGACGAGATGATGACGATGACGACGACAATGATGTATTATACGGTCTTTGTTCATAGACGAATATGCCGCTCCACTATCAGGCAATAAGGTTTGCGTATAAGCTGTGTGTTGTTCTTTTCTGATAGAGCGCATCTTGCCTGCATGAAAGCGCCTTGTGCAGTTCATTGAGCTGGTAAGACGAGATAAAAAATATGTTAACAAAAAGGTTGTGGGAAGACTGTTTATAGGCCTACATTTAATTCTCTGGAACCGCTGCGGCAGGTTTTGTTATCTTTCTGCTAGTGCCAGGGGATGTGAGGGGATGCAAGGGGGGGGGGGGGGGACTAGAAATCTTGAAATACAAAAACTAGATCAAATGTCCAACGTGTATACTACACATTGTCTGTGTCTTGTATAATACTAATAACAGATTAATTCTCGGGCTTGTTCTATCTTTCTTTGCATAATGCGTGTACGTACAATGACTGGTCGAGAGCTGGCTTTATTACAGAGGTGAGGGATATATATACAAATGTGCGGGAATAAGCATATTTTGCGCCACCATCGACATTAAATGCGCCCTGAGCATGGGCAGTGGATGTGGCGCTATACAAGTCATCAGCATCATCGTTGTCGTCGTCATCATCATCATCGTCGCTGTCGTCATCATCACTATAATACTAATAATAAACATGTTTGAATAACTAACTAAAACTCCATAAGCTACAGTAGTAACCATGATGCTTATTGCAGAAAGTAATCTTGGCTGTATGAATGTATGGGTGGTGCATGATTATTAGGAAGTAATGAGTCACTAAGGATAAGAGAGGGAAGGAGGGTGAGAGAGTGAGTGAGTAAGAGTATCGGGCTAGCATGAGGCATGGAGATAGAAGTGTTGGATGTTCTCTGATACAAAAACGTAATAATGATGAGAAAATTATTTATTTCTCTCATTCTAATCAAACATACTGAAGACTCTTTAACAAATCCCTTTCAGTTCAATACTCTTTTTAACAACCACTCCAATGCACTTTCCACCCCCTTTCCAGTGAACCCATCAACCGAAAATGTGTAGTGTATACAAACCATCATCAGCTTCATCGTTGTCGTCGTCATAATCAGGCTGAACATATTGGGGTAAAGAATAAAAAGCATTATTTTATTTTACCAACACTTTTTTGGTAACAGGTTGCACTGTTGTCATCGATCGCAAATGGGGGCCGCACACAGTGCTTGATGCATTCATCAGGGCTTACAGACTGCTCAACTGTTCAACCCCTCTCGCCCGATATCTGAATAGGACGCACTCGAGCGACAAGTGTCAAATTCATAATGACAAATAAAGGAAACAGTATGATCATATAAAACCATTGTTTAAATTGCCACGTAACCACAACATGACTTTTGGTCGCTCTCGAGCAGCATCCTCGGTATCGTCTGCTGGATGCAGGATCCTTCCTGTGGAAACCAGGAAACTGTGAGTTAATTGAAATTAAATAAGAGCAAAAATTAACACCATACAGGGTGTTCACTTAAGAGAAGTGGCAATTTTTATGGAAAAATGGGTTGTTGGTTTATATTATTTGCACTGAGAGATAGCAGCAGTAGTAAGGCGGGTATAGAATAAATGTGGAGGTTGGTATTTCTACAAAGTCCTTCATCTTAATATCCATAGGCATGCGTAGAGAGGTTATTGTTTTGTTTGTTGTTTTGTAAAAGAACTTGCGGGGGTTGGTCTTTCAAAATATATGTTTTACTAGACCTATTCATGCATAGATTAAAAACAAAAAATTAAAATGGCGGGGTTTGTGCATCTTCGTCAAGTACTAGTCGTTTCAGTTGGTGTTTGGTAGGTTTCCCGAGTTGTGAACGTTTGAAAGGCTGCGAGTTCCCATTTTCGGATAGGCCGACCAGTTGTGCAGACGTTTGTTGTTGTTGTTGTTGTTGTTGGTAACAAACCACGCACCCCAATCTCATACCCATCCCATCATCCCATTATTTCCACTTGATAATCCTGCATTTTTCAAATTGCATAGATCATTACAATTTAGGTTTTATTTCACAGTGTATACACTCAACGCTGTTGCATATATTGTTGTTTCCCTGCAAAAGACAAAATGTCCCACTGCAGGCATTTGCCATATTGTGTTTCTACTGCACTTCAAGGCTGCACAACGCTGGCATATTATTTGTCTGCATCGTTCAGCGTTTCCACAGTAGGGAGTTTTTTTTTTTTTTTTTTTTTTTTTTTTTTTTAACGCCGGCTTGACAGAGAATCGTTCAGCCTCTGTCTGCCGTCGCCGCCAGTGTGGCACGCTGACTTGTCCATGCAAAACAGTCTAGTCTCACGTTTTGGGTGTTTCGGCTGGTCGGGGTTTTCATCCTCCTTCTGCGAGACGTTGTGTTGGCCTACGGTGGTGTAGTAGTGGTGAGCAGCATTGGTCAGTTGACGTGGGTTAGACGTGTAAAATAGTAGTTGTGGCCAGACGTGTGGGGCAGAATTGGTTAAGTAGTGTGGAGCAATATTGGCTAGACCTGCGGAGCAATATTGACCATCGTGTTCATTTCAGTTTGGACGCTGCAACGATGTCTTTGATGAGTCAGTGTTTCACTTCGCTGCCGGTGATCGAGTCAACTAGTTCCTAGAATTGATTATTATTGACTCGACTTATATAGAGGCTTGCTATTTTCTTTCTTTTATTTTCTTTTCTTTTGGCCTGTACATTGCGTCTTCAAGAGTCAAAGTATTTGGAGAAAGGGGAAAAAACACCTGCACAAGGAACGACTTAAAACTTATAGTGTAGAGTGTATTGTGTGACAGTTTCAACAGTTGATTGTCAGTGCTTGTTTCAACAGTTGATTGTCAGTAATTGTGAGTCAGTGCTTCGATCGAACCTTCCTTGCATGATGGTATGTGACACACTTTCCTCAATATAATTATATGTCATTTGTCAGGTGTGTGTCTGGAGCGCGCGTTTGGGTTGCCTTGCGAACTTGTTAATATTATCAGCTGAGATATATGACTTGTCAGACGGTAGTAGGTCTGTGTGTGCGTGCTGTGTGTGTATGGGAGCGTGTGTGTGTGTTTGTGTGTGCTGTGATAACTAATGTGGCGTCTGGACGGTTGATTGTTGGCGCTGGCGACGGAGTAGCTGTTTGATGTATTATTTGTATGCTGATCCTATGCTGATTTTAATTTATATGATTTTTGTGAGCTGTTGTTTGTCCGATTGTTGACTCTGTATATTATGTTATTTTATATATTTTTTTTAATGAGATCTTATAGCTATATTAGTATTTAGCCTGTTTGGAAAAATTTATATGTTAGATATGTATGTTATATTGTTAATCTATTATTTGCTAACAATTTATAATGTGTGAAGTTGTCAACCACAGCGAGTGCGTGTTTTATTATATGTAATGTATATGAATAAACAGTTATTATTATTATTATTATTATTATTATTATTATTATTATTATTATTATTATTATTATTATTATTATTAATTCCTTATTTCTACTTTCAAACCCCTCTCCGGCATCGAGTATTAATAAATGCATGTGAGCGATCCGCCAGTGATTCGTAATCGTTTGCATTGTTTTTTTAAATAAAATTTAAACATGATTTTTTTTTTAAGAAGGTATGCTCCAGGCGACACCAGTGGTTAGAACTGCATTGCGGTAGACGAACTAAAGTGTACTGAGCGAGTTTTAGTACTGGCTATATAATCTATGGTGATTCTATAGTATGCACTGTACTGCTTCGCTTTTCGGTGAATTCCGATCCTAAAAGTCAGATTGGCTTAAATCCCACCGTAAATTTGGAAGGCAAATTGCGTTAGATGAAATAGGCCTGTTCTTCCCGAGACAGAAAAACAAACCGCTTTAAGAGTCTGCATGCATGAGGAACAACATTTTGCTTTTCAAGACTTTGGAGAAAATCGGGTGGAGTAGGGTTTGTGGTGTGGGAGGGAGGGAGGGAGAGAGAGAGAGAGAGAGAGAGAGAGAGAGAGAGAGAGAGAGAGAGAGAGAGAGAGAGAGAGAGAGAGAGAGAGAGAGAGAGAGAGAGAGAGAGAGAGAGATGCATTAAATAATATTATTTTTATCGCATGGCGTGACAGGTCTCGTACCGAAGCTCATTGATGACGCAACGTCATTATTTTTAGATTTTTTTTACGCACGTGCTTCGCGGAGTTTTTCTAATGTAGTAGCCGGCTCTTGATGATTAATTTAGCGGTTTAAATGATTGAGGATGGGTGTTGGATGTTTAATATAATAGTAACAAATGCATTAAACAATATATATACAATAAATAGTGATACTGATAGTGACTCATAATTATCCACTCTGGTTGATACTCATGACGATTGCTGTTGTTGTTGATGATGATGATTATGATGATGATGTAATTGCTGCTGTTGATGATGATAATAATAATAAATGCATTCCTTTAGTACTACAGCAATTTTGCTGGCAACCAACCACGGTCGTATTGACCCTACACAAGGGAATTAAATCAATGAGATGCTGAAATGTTTGGCACGCAAGCGTGTGGTGCTGCTGTGGCCGTGGTGATACGTGGTACGTCTGTTTAGTACACTCAATACACCATACTCCACCATACTCCGTACACTCAATTGCCTGTCTCCGTGTCTGTTAGTTACGAAATTTCAAAATATTGGCTACGGTTAGTTTGCAACTGCTGCTCAGTTGCCAGCCAATCATCCATTGTAGAATCCTTTATATTGGATCATCCAGCATTGCTGAGACTAGACAAGGCCCCCTCCCCCCTTTCCTCCTCTCCCTCTCTCTCTCTCTCTCTCTCTCTCTCTTTTTCTCTCTCTCATTTATTGTCATTTCAATTTTACCTTGGTGCTAATAAAGAGTCAAATAGCCATAAAATAGCAATTTGATTGTACTATATTTAGTATTGATTGAGAAGTCATACAATTGTAATAACATCCCCAGAGACATAGTTATTGTAACATTTTGAAGGTGATCGAAATAGTTGCACTAAGTTTGGGAGTTGAAATGTATTTATACGTATTTTAAGGTCTTCATAGCGTCATTACCCCCAGCAATAATGTTGTGAATCATCAGTTGCTTGCCGATCTTCAAGGAGGGGGGGGGGGGGGGGGGGTTCCCATAAAGTATTGATTTTACCCATTACAGTTCGTTCAACCGCAGTGGTGTTTTAAATTCTTAGATTCACAAGCATTGAACTGTCATTTTACGAGTGATTAGAAACAACAGGCTTGGGATTGTCGCTTTTTGAATGAATACTTGAATCACAGGCTTTTTGACTGTCCGCTTAGAATATTTGTAACCACAGGCCTGGTCCACGTTGTGCGCCTATACTATGTGCAGGAATACACCCCAGAAATCACAAGTGCACGCACCAGAGGCATGCTTTTTATGATGCGTCCTTGCTTGAAACAAACTGTTGCCAGTGTAAAATACTCTGTTGCCAGTACAACACAGTGCACCCATTACAAGACTTACCACAAACCTGTTACCAGTACAAGTATCACAATTATATTTTGACCTCGATTCCTTGGAGAAATTCACCAGTGGCTATCAAACTAACGCCTACTTCGGTCTGTAGGGAAGTGTAGGGAAGTGGAACGGTTTCAGAGGCTGATATCAAAGGTTCAGCAATGTCAGAAGCAGCAGGAAACAGACGATGATAGTCCCCGTACTGATAAATGGCTGATAAACCTGTCCATTACCTTTGATTGGTCCCAGTGCAATTAATCTGGGACTATCGCCGTTATCGGGTACACTTTAGGTGCAGGCAGTGTAGGACTTCTAGAAAACAAAGAAACTGGATTGCTTAGACTGCATATGGAGAAAATGATGTGAATGCAGTTTTGCTGTCTGCATTGGTGTATTAGGAATGCGTATGCTACACCTAATAGAAGTGAACTGTTTACTTACTATTTGTTTACAAGATAAGTCTATTTTGTAAAAATCGGAAGAGACTTCTTCACACATACACACAAATGATATTTGGAGTCGTTGCTAGTTATATGCTCATAGATAGTAGTTTTCTCAAAATTTCTGAAAGAGAAAGGTGTTTTTGAATGTATAGAGAACGTAAAATTAAATTTAAAGTTTCCCCGTATACCCTTGTTACACTCCTACTGAATGCATTTTGACACTTGTGGGAGTTGTGCCTCTTGTTCTTATGCTCTCTTCCACTTAGTCATCGAAATCCATGGGGAAGAGGGGGAGGGAGATAGTGGGGGGGGGGGGGGTGGTGGTGTGTGAATTGACAAAAAACAACTTAAAATTGATATTCAATATTACTCTTTTCCCCATAATTGTACACTTCTGACACTGCCACTGAAAACATGTGTACATTTCCCGGTCTTGTTCTCATGCTCTCTTATACTTACTCATCTGTATTGGATGGTGTATGTGGGAGAGGGGGGGGGGGAGGTTGCTGTCTTACTTCTGCTTATAATCTAAATTACGTCTGTAAAGGGAATGTGGAAGAAGCAGGCTATATATTTAAAGACCTACGTCTGTGTTCACTTAGCTTCGCTCCATGTGCACACAATCATTAACTCATCAGCTTGAACAACCTTGAACCACGTATCTGAGTCTTCAAGAGTATCCCCTCTTCAAGAGTAAGGGTTGAAACTCACGGGCCTGTCCATAGGCAATGTCAGGGTTGCGTACCAACTCTAGATCTTAGCCCTTGCCATATACTCTCCTTGGATTCTACGCTAATTAATAATTATTTGCGGTCTTTGCTATTAGTAATTATGTACTGACCACACAATCTCAGATTACCTGGTTTTAACATTCAGTAGGGGGGAAGGGAGGATGGTTGGAGGTTGGGGGGGGGCGTAGATTGGGGAGATGCTGTCTGCAGAGAAAGAGAGAGAGAGAGAGAGAGAGAGAGAGAGAGAGAGAGAGAGATACGTGATACGTGATACGTGATTTATTCCATAGGGCACACCCCATCAGGAAGGGATGTGTGATACAAACAAAATGTACATAATAATTTATAACAAACAAAATATTGTTTGGTTTAACAAATAAATGGTCACAATATCATAATAATCAAGAAAGCGCTATTTCCCTTGCCTTGAAAGCCTTATACAAATAAATACAGACATTTTTAATAATATTCATGTTTGTTGACGACAAAAGTAGATGCATATGAAATGCACTGGGCCTTCTATAATACTTTCTAGGAATCAATTCCATCCTTAAACATTCATAGAAAGGACAACAAAAAAGGATATGTATTTCGTCTTCAGTTCCAACATTACATAATGGACAAATCAAATCCTGCAGGCGATTATATCTATATCTATAATAATGGACTCTAAGATCAGAAACGCCGAAGCGAAACTTGCTCATAATATATTTTAAATGGCGATTAATATCACAAAACAGATACGTGGGAATTTGATTTGGTGGGCAACAAAAGGATCTATAAGTAGAGAACCGTTCACTTTCATTCAGATGAGCGGTTACGTTTTGCCATCTACAATCAACTAAACGCTGTTTGAACAGACGTAAAAAAGCTTTATCACAACCAACACCTTGTTCTTGCCATACAAAACCAAAACCATTTTCATATAAACAAGTTCTTACATTAGAAACCCAAGTTTTCTTTCCTCGAGAGTCAAGATCTTTTAGCATTAGGTAAGCCTTCTTTGGGATTCTGTCAACAGACATTTGCAGCAATTTTATCCAGTATCGAAGACAATTAACAACAGAGTTAATAACTATTGGATACCTGTTCAATTCTTTATAAACAAAATCGTTTGGAGTACGTAAATTTACATTTAAGAATTTCTTTAAACCAAACAAATGTACTTTCTCACATAGATTTGCAGCCTTTTCAAAACCCCAAACTTCAGAACCATATTGCAAAATCGGTTGCACCTGACAGTCGAACAGTTTTATAAATACATCTAAAGAATGGTTATTGAGAAAACGCAGCTTTTGGATAATGCACAATAATGCTTTTTTACCTTTAGCTGACAAATCTGTACATGCAGCAGAAAAACTAAGTTTTGTTGAGAAATAAATACCCAAATACTTATAAGCATTTACAACAGGCATAATAGCTCCATCAAAATACCAGATTTCTCTAGCAGCCAAATACCCCCCTTTTCTAAACACAATAACATTGCTTTTTCCCAAATTTACCTTTAAACGCAATGCGTGGGCTGTATCTTGTAAATTTCTTAACTGATTTTGAAGGCCTATTACAGTTTCTGAAAACAGAACAACATCATCGGCCAGGAGAAGTATAAAAAGTTCAAAAGCATCGATAGTAAATGTTACACCATGGCGCCCCTTTCTAATAACTTCTACAGCAATTTCATTGATAAATAAAGAACATAAAATAGGGCTGCATATATCCCCTTGTTTCACTCCCTGAGAACAAACAACGGAGTGAGTCAATTCTGCACCACATCGTACACGCGCTTTTACACTAACATACATACTTCTCAAACAAGAAAACAGTTTACCTTTCACGCCGTTCTTAAGCAATATGGGCCACAATAGATTGCGATTAATCGAATCAAAACATTTTTCAAAATCGATAAAAGCAACGTATAACTTGCGATTCTTAAGAAATTGTTTCTGGACACAGGACAACAGTGTAAATAAATGATCGGTAGTTGAATAGCCGCACTTAAAGCCAGCCTGACATTCACCAGTTAAATTATTATCTTCGGCCCAGAGAGAGAGAGAGAGAGAGAGAGAGAGAGAGACTGGCACTAGACGAGGTCTTCTCCTTCTTTAAAGTGAGAGGGATAAGGTCTTGTCTAGTCTCAGCTATGCTGTATGAGAGAGTATCCTGTGGTTCAGTGATGCATCCTGCTCAAGGAATAACTTTTCGGAGATTTGTCTGGTTGGATTGTCTCACCTTTTCAAGATCGCATAACGCTTTCTCTGGGTCCTCCTTATTGGTCTGCTGGAGTAGTTGCTACTTAGTACTAGCACAGAGCTAAGTGATTTCCAATAGCAGCACGCATCGTGTATATATTATCCTAGTTATCTTATTCATATTTTATCTTGATATGGAAGACTGTGCTGTGAACATGCCTTGTATGTGGATAATTAATAGACTTAGTAAATTTTCGTTCATTCATTCAATCTGCTAGCTATTATTTGATTGATGTTTAACCGTGGGTTTGTTGTGGTGTGTTGCAGAGTGCTCAGTCCCGTTTGCTGTTGAAGGGAGGGCGTATCGTCAATGATGATCATTCTTTTGACGCTGACATCTACATTGAAGATGGCATTATCAAGTAAGCAGTCTTCTTTGTCTTTAGGGCTTTCTTTTTTTTTTGGTTGCCTTTTTATCTACTTTTTTTTTTAAAGTTGTCTTTTATGTCCACTCAACTGAAGTAAAACTGAATACTTGCAGTACTCCATGACAAGGGTGGTGGGACATTACGGGATTGGTGGAGTGCTGCGAGAATGGGGTGGGGGAAAGTAGTCTGGAAACTGGGATGGGAAGGAGTCTTCAGTTGCTGGGCGCCCCCCCCCCCCTCCCACATTCCCACACACGCCAATCCCAAATACCCTTATCTCTAAGCCATAGATCTATGACTATGATGTCTATGTGCAGACTGTGTTGAATACCACAGACGAATAGTGCAAACTATGTCCTCTAACTGTTCTCTGAATGCTGTTTGCGTTTTAAGTTTTAGGATACCCCTCCACCTTTCACATACTCCCACCCCACCCCACCCCCCTTATTCCTACCCCATACACACCTGCCTCCACCCCAACCCATTCCTCTTTAGAACAGACGGCCTTATCTGGCCCTGCCTTATTGTTAATGTTTATGTTCTACTACTAGTACTATTGCTGCTGCTGCTGCTTCTACTACTACTACTACTACTACTACTACTACTACTACTACTACTACTACTACTACTACTACTACTACTACTACTAGTACTATGTGTAAGGGTAAACATCGTTACATGTACCATATTGCAGAGAGCCATAATAATAGTCACTGTGTCCACAGGCAGGTGGGCAACAATCTCGTCATCCCAGGAGGGGCCAGAACCATCGATGCCCGTGGCAAGCTCATTATCCCAGGTAAGTTTTTGACTAGTATAGCACTGCAGCTCCCATCTTTCTGCAGGTGTCACTTGCTAAAGTTCAATCCTGACCTAGAAATCTTTATACCACAAACTTTAAAAAAATTATAATAACAAAATATTATTGAACATTTATGTAACGTTTGGTAGTGTCAGTGCTTGGTGACCTTTCTAAGCACAATAGATGGACTTTCCACTGCGTAGCTGGTTTACTTTCTGCAGCTGTATGTAGCTGTATTTGTCTGGTGTTTGAGTGAAGTAATGATGAGGCAGAAGTATTTGTAGAAAAAAAAATCAAAGACAGACAAAATTGAAGTTTCGAATCTTAAATTTTTGATCAACAAAACAATTATGAAAACAATGATCATAGTGGGTGGACTTTCCAAGTATAATGGGTGGACTATTCAGTGCATAGCAGATGACCTTTGTAAGCTTAGTGGGTGGACTTTTCAGCATATAGCAGGTGGACTTGTCTGTGGATAGTGGGTGGATCTCTTAGTTAATAGCAGGTAAACTTTCAGGGATGGACTTTTTAGTGCTTAACAGATGGACTTTTCAGAGCAGAAGAATAGACCAATGTTTAATGGATGTGGTGTTTGGTGTTTCAGGCGGTATTGACACGATGACCCACATGCAGTTCCCCTTCATGGGCACCACGTCAGCTGACGACTTCTACAGCGGGACCAAGGCTGCCCTGGCTGGTGGCACCACCATGATTAGTCAGTGTTATAGTTTTGTTTTCTTTGTTTGTGTGTGCGAGAGTGAGTGTATGAGTGAGTGAATCGTATGTGTGTGTGTCTGTTCGTAGGTCTGCGATGGGTAATAAAAACAATTACCACCACTGCCACCTTTGGCAACCAGTTCAACTGTCATCACCATACTTATCTTCATTATCAATATCAACCTCATTTTTAACATCATTATTGTCATCATCTTCATCACCATCATCATTATCATCTTCATTATTGCGATCATCACCAATACAATAAAAATGTAAGTGTTAAAGGAGAACAGCTGATGTTAACTGTACACCCATCACCACTATTATATCACCATATTAGTTATTTATTATAACTTGTTCAAAGTCTCAGGGTTTTGCAGATGTCCATGTTTGTGTTTTGCAGTCGATGTGGTGTGCGAGCAGCGCGGGTCCTCATTGGTGGATGCATACGAAACCTGGCGCGCTCAGGCGGAGACCAAGGCTTGCTGCGACTTCGGCCTTCAGGTGGCCCTCACGTGGTGGGGTGACCAGGTCTACAAGGAGATGGAGATCCTTACACATGAGAAAGGTATTAAGATAGGATTTTATAGTGCCTTTCATTTTAATGCAATACTGATATTGCTTATGGTAAATGCTCCTTTCAATCAGACTTTATAATTATAAACATTTGTTCACTACAGTGTTTCTAGTGGGTCCAGTCACTCAGTGTACAAGTTTTTTAGGGACCCTTTTAACATTTAAAGGGTGCTGAATTTAAAATAACCCGCACTTGAGTAAGGCAAACTTACAATACACATACACGTAATGTATTGTGATGAGTTGTAGTTGATTGACTCAAGAGCGATCTTATCAAACTGGCTGCAATCAGGGGATGTAACATGAAGTCAATCTTGATTTGACAAATTCACCCAGGTGCTGGCTAACATTATCCAAAGTTCATAGCTTAACATTTGTAGCACATTAATGTTCCAAGGTTTCACATTACACTTCCAAGTTAAAGTAAAACGTATGATGTCCTTGCAGGAGTGAATGCATTCAAAGTGTACATGGATTACAAGGACATGCTGATGCTGAACGACGAGGAGCTGTACGCTGCCTTCAAGCGCTGCAAGGAGCTGGGTGCCCTGCCCCTGGTGCGCGCTGAGAACGGAGAGATCATTGCTCTGGTCAGTACAGGTTGCATAATGAACCCCTGTGGTGAGTGTGTGAATGAGAAAGGGTGTATACGAGTGAAGGAGGGTGAGAGAGAAAAGCAAGGTTGCATGTGTGTGAGAGAGTGTGTTTACAGTTTTATGCGCTTGTTTGAGAGAGATGTTGTACGTTTATGTATGCTTCAAACATGTCGTGGACAGTTGTATCGGCAGATTCATGTTTCATATTTTTATCTGTGCAGAAATCAGCAGAGCTCATAGCTATGGGATTGACAGGACCTGAAGCCCATGAAATAAGCCGCCCTGAAGAGGTGTGTATAATAGCCATGATTTATCTATTTAATATTAATATTGGTACAATTTTGTAAGATTTACAGATGTATTATTTTAAAAACATATATTACAAATGGAAAGGATGACTTCTTTTGTTCATCGAGTGTTTTTTCTTGATAAAGTTGACAATAACATAATTGCATTATGCTTAAATATATACCTTTACATGTTTTTTCTCTGCTAGCCTTTACTGTTTGAGAAAGTTGCATCTATTATTGCTGGTCCTGATTTGGCTCGGAAGAGTCCGCTGGACCTAAAGCAATAACCATGCAATGTAATATTATCTATTATTGTGAAATTGTGGGTTTATGGTTAATGTAATGTATATCAAGAGTTGGAATTTGTGATAAGAGTTTGTTTTCTCACAATAAAATAAATAAATTCTCTTTTGTTTAACTACAGATCCTGTTATGTTTAGCCTGAAAGCAAGTTGCAATACACATAGGCTCTTTTGTGCAAAGGTGGAAGCCGAGGCTACACAAAGGGCCATCACTATTGCCGACCAAGCTGGTGCCCCAATAATGATCGCTCCCGTCATGAGCAAGTCATCTGCTGACGTCATCTCTGCTGCCAGAAGAAGTGGTAAGAAAGTTAACGTATTGATGGGTTGTGGGACAATTCCTAGTTGTTTCTGTTGAATTAGGTTTTATTGCTGTATCTTGTTTTATCTGTGGTATCTCTTATGCATATATATAAAGGCACTTACTTTACTCTTATTGATGCCGATGGTGCAGTGTTTGTGATAATACCGATGTATTTGTGATATTTGTGTACTGTGGTTTTTGACAATGACGATACCTGCTACTGTGATACTGCGGTTTTTAAAGCTGTGATTATGTCATATTATGTTTGGGTCTGCATGCTCTGCGTGTGTTGCTTTGACAGGTGATGGATGCTGCGTTGTGTTTCAAATGGGACTTGTATTTATTGCAGACAGCTTCTCCCTCTGCTGTAGGCTAAAAATAAATTTCTGCATGCCGAACATACTATTCCCTTACCTCCTATGCTGGGCCATCTCTTCTTCTTTGTTTGTATCCAGCGTCAGTGTATCCAGTGTAAGTGTATCCAGTGTCAGTGCACTCCAACAGTGTAGTCTTTCTTCCTTCCGAATCACAGTTTATCAAATTTATCATATATATCCAGTTCTCTGCCCATTGCTTCAAGCATATGTTGAGGCCGTGTTTTGTAGTGAGAGCCAGTGACTTTGTGTCAGGGCTAGTTTCGTACAAGAAGGCCTACTGTCTGCACACAGGTGTGCTCATATAAAAGTAACATGAAGTGTGCAAAGTGGATGGTTAGAATTTAGCAATATGGGTGTGTGTGTGTTGACTAGCAACTATATCTTTGCCCTTTTGTACATTTCATCTGCAGCGTTGACCAAATGCATTCCTTGTGTATTATTATTCACTTGGCGGTAAATTATCTTGTATCGTGTATCTAACAAAATAAGAAGAGAAGGAGACAAAGGACTTTTGTTGGACACTAGTTCTAAGCTACAGAAAAGGCCAAGCACTCAATAACATGCAGATGCAAATTTGCACAGTGGGAAATTTAAAAACGTAACAATGGATAGTAAAATCATGATTTCTAAAATCTGTTTCTATCTTTATAATTAGGCTAATAATAAGTAGGGATTTTTTTTTTTTTTTTTGGGGGGGGGGTTGTTTTTTGCTGCATTGTGTTCTTTTATCTGTGCACATGAGAGTATTGAAGGTGTGCTTGGGTGGTTGTTGAAGGTGTGTGTGAATGTGCGTGTGTGTGTGTGTATGGACTTTCTTACCCAGCGTTATTTGGACAAACTAGTGAACATCTACATAACTTGTTTTGACAGCCCTCGTTGTTTTGACGTCAAACCAATGATCTTTTAGGTTAGGGCAGTGTTAAGTTAGGATAAGGGTTAGCTTTAGAACATTTAAAAGTACTTTAAAAAGGTGACAAACTATGACCTATTGTCAACACAACGAATGTGGCATTTCAAAAACGTCATAATAACACCGTGAACGCCAGTTTGTGTGTATGTGTGTGTGCTTGTTTCATTTATGAGCTTAACATTTCGTCAAGTCGTAAATGTGGTGTTTAAATGTGGTGTTTTGCAGGCAAGGTGGTGTTTGGACAGCCCATCGCTGCCAGCTTGGGCACAGACGGCACACACCAGTGGAACAAGTGCTGGCGCCATGCTGCTGGTCATGTGATGGGCCCTCCTCTGCGCCCTGACCCTACAACCCCAGCCTATCTCTTGGACCTGCTGTCCAAGTAAGGCAGTAACTTAGGATATGGGTCAAAGTGGGCTCAGTGTTCTGTTCATTGTTGATGTAGTGTTCCCTCTGTTCTATATACTAGGGGGAAGCCTTGGAGCCTTGGGAGGTCATTGCAGCTGAGAATTTAGTCAAACTTCACAAAACTGATCTTGAAGAAAATGTTTCTCCTATTCTTGGATGGGGGAGGGTGGAGACTAGTACAGTGGAGAGTAAATGTGTAGCTTAATGGGGCATTTTCAGCTAAAGATTGTTTAAAATGAGCACCTTTTACTCTATGCAAGACAAGCAAAGCTGATTTTATTCCAGGGGGAAATAATTACTGTCACATATGCAAAATGTTTGATGCATACTGTTTTTGTCTCCAATATAAGCATAGATAGAATTATATTTTCATACTTACAACTAAACATAACTGAGCATTTTTTTCATGATTTCATTTTTAAACATTGTTCTGCTGCAATTTATTTATTTTATTATTTTTTTTTTGGTGGCCATGGCCAGTTTTATTTTTTTATGATTTTATTATTCTTCTGCTAGTTAAAATTTACACCACAGCAAGTATAGTAACAATAATAATAATAATATTAATAACTAAATAATAATAATTTGCCACAGCAATGACCTGCAGCTGACAGCCTCAGATAACAACACCCACAACGCTGACCAGAAGGCTCTGGGCAAGGATGACTTCAGGAAAATCCCGCACGGAGTCAACGGTGTGGAGGACCGCATGTCCATCCTGTGGGAGAAAGGCGTGGTCAGTATTGGCAGTATTGTAGGTGTGGGTGTGGGCGAGCTTTGTGTGTAAACAGATGCAGCAGAGCTCAAAGCACTCGCCAGTTGCCGGAGGCCCATTAACGATCCTCACTGACGACCTATACCTTGTAACTCAATCACCACACTGACGACCTATATCTTGTAACTCAATCACCACACTGACGACCTATACCTTGTAACTCAATCACCACACTGACGACCTATATCTTGTAACTCAATCACCACACTGACGACCTATATCTTGTAACTCAATCACCACACTGACGACCTATACCTTGTAACTCAATCACCACACTGACGACCTATACCTTGTAACTCAATCTCCACACTGACGACCTATACCTTGTAACTTAATCACCACACTGACGACCTATACCTTGTAACTCAATCCCCACACTGACGACCTATACCTTGTAACTCAATCACCACACTGACGACCTATACCTTGTAACTTAATCACCACACTGACGACCTATACCTTGTAACTCAATCACCACACTGACGACCTATACCTTGTAACTTAATCACCACACTGACGACCTATACCTTGTAACTCAATCACCACATTGACGACCTATACCTTGTAACTCAATCACCACACTGACGACCTATACCTTGTAACTCAATCACCACACTGACGACCTATACCTTGTAACTCAATCACCACACTGACGACCTATACCTTGTAACTCAATCACCACACTGACGACCTATACCTTGTAACTCAATCACCACACTGACGACCTATACCTTGTAACTCAATCTCCACACTGACGACCTATACCTTGTAACTCAATCTCCACACTGATGACCTATACCTTGTAACTCAATCTCCACACTGACGACCTATACCTTGTAACTCAATCACCACACTGACGACCTATACCTTGTAACTCAATCACCACACTGACGACCTATACCTTGTAACTCAATCTCCACACTGATGACCTGTTGTTTGTTTCACTCTCTGAACCCTCCACCCATTCGGTTTTCAAATGATTCTTTCAAGTTTAAATCATAAAACTGTTTTCTGTTACTTTTTGGCGAACGTTGTTTACTGACTCGTGAGAAATGCTGTGGATGAGTACCTTGGCCTGTTTAGCCAGTGGAAATATTTGGCTTTCAGCAACCGTAAGAGGGTCAGTGAATGAGAGAGAGGGGAACTACAGTAATCTTGAGGATGAAGTAGTATTGTTTAGAGTAAATCATTCCACAATAGCAGTTTTGTGTAAACCTAACCCTGATTCATCAATGTGCATTGACAACTTTTCAAGTTAAAGATTTATTTTGTGAAAATCCTAAAGACTAACCGTGTGTATAAAATGTGTGTGTTAGCGTGTCTGTGTGTCTGCATGCGTGTATATGTGTTTGCACATGAGTTTGTTTGTACATGTGTGTGTGAGTGGGTCTTAGTGCATCTCTGCCCCTCTGCCCACTTATTGTATTTTATTTTACTGTACAAACTATTTGTTCGTTTTAGCGCTCTGGCAAGATGGATCCTTGTCGCTTTGTGGCTGTGACCAGTACTTCTGCTGCCAAGATCTACAACATCTACCCAAAGAAGGTGAGATGTCAGAAGAGGAAGAATTTTATATTAATAATTATAATGCTGAATGCAGGGTGGAGAATTTTCCGCGAATTCGCGGATTTCCGCGGAAGGCATTTGCATTTCCGAGAAAAAAATATTTAGTTCCGAGTGTGAGAAGCTGAGGGGCTACCCTTTACTGGGCATAACGGCCAAAAGCGGCCGAAGGTCTAAACAGGCAAAACGTCCAAAAGCGTCCGTATCAACCATGTGGTTATATTCTCGCGTTGTTTGAAAGATTGCGAGACTTCCGGCAATTGACTTCCGATTTATTCTGTTGTGAAAACATTCGACTGCATTTCCACAAGTTTTCTCTGTGATGCGTTCGTTTTTTCGATTTTTTTATTCAAATTTTCTTGTGTGTGTGCCTAAAAGGGATGGTTTGGATTCTTCGACTGATGAAGGGGAGTTTACAGGCTTCCATTTATCAGACATTAAAGTGAGAGAAATGGACTTGGGAGTCGGAGGAAGAGTTCGGTACTGACATTAGACAATTAGTGTCAGTAGTGTGCATGCATACGATCTTTCAGACTGGCATGAAAGTGAAGAAGAGGGGGTTTGTTTGGACTTTTTAAAACTTTTTTTTTATATACACATGGAGTAATTAAAAAACAAGACATGACAAGAGAAGTATAAAAAGGTAGATAATCAAAATAGAATTTATTTCTGTACATTTTGCATTTTATTTCATTTAAATCTATACACTAGTCACTAATACCTAAGATGTGATGTTTTTACTAACGTACCCCTAAATATCTCTAAAATTATAAAAATTCTTGCCTGTTTACAGCTAAAAAATAGACAAACGTGTGCCCAGTAAAATTGGAAATGTGGAGTTTGTGTGTAACAGGGTGGAGAATTCTCCGCGAATCCGCGGATTTCCGCGGAAGGCATTTGCATTTCCGAGAAAAAAATATTGAGTTCCGAGTGTGAGAAGCTGAGGGCTACCCTTTACTAGTCATAGCGGCCAAAAGCGGCCGAAGGTCTAAACAGGCAAAACGTCCAAAAGCGTCCGTATCAACCATGTGGTTATATTCTCGAGTTGTTTGAAAGATTGCGAGACTTCCGGCAATTGACTTCCGGTTAAATTCTGTTGTGAAAACATTCGACTGCATTTCCACAAGTTTTCTCTGTGATGCGTTCATTTTTTCGATTTTTTTTTTCAAATTTTTCTGTGTGTGTGTCTAAAATGGATGGTTTGGATTCTTCGACTGATGAAGAAGAGTTTACAGGCTTCCATTTATCAGACATTAAAGTGAGAGAAATGGACTTGGAGTCGGAGGAAGAGATCGGTACTGACATTAGACAATTAGTGTCAGTAGTGTGCATGCATACGATCTTTCAGACTGGCATGAAAGTGAAGAAGAGGAGGGGGCTTGTTTGGACTTTTTAAAACTTTTTTATTGTATACACATGGAGTAATCAAAAACAAGACATGACAAGAGAAGTATAAAAAGGTAGATAATCAAAAGAGATTTATTTCTGTTAATTTTGCACTAATACCTAAGATGTAGTGTTTAACTGTTTTTACTAACGTACCCCTAAATATCTCTAAAATTATAAAAATTCTTGCCTGTTTACAGCTAAAAAATAGACAAACGTGTGCCCAGTAAAATTTGAAATGTGGAGTTTGTGTGTAACAGTGGTTGACCTCAAACTTTGTTAGGCCTACAAATCAAGATTCTTAATTTTTTTGAAAGACATGTGCATAAAACATTCTTTTTTGGGGTTGTTGTTGTTTCTATTCATGTTTACTTTGTGCTTTTTGCTTTCAGGAGAGGCCCAAAATTACTTTCAAAATAGCATAAATTCATTTTCTTCCAGGGGGCGAATCCCGGGGCTTGGGCCCTGGGCCCCGGCCGGATTTCAGAGATTTCTTGATTCAGTTGTTCTCCACCCTGGTGTAACAGTGGTGGACCTCAAACTTTGTTAGGCCTACAAATCAAGATTCTTAACGTTTTTGAAAGACATGTGCATAAAACATTCTTTTTTTAAAAATTTTTTTAAATTCATGTTTACTTTTTGCTTTCAGGAGAGGCCCTAAATTACTTTCAAAATTGCATAAATTCATTTTCTTCCAGGGGGCGAATACCGGGGCTTGGCCCCTGGGCCCCGGCCGGATTTCAGAGATTTCTTGATTCAGTTGTTCTCCACCCTGTGAATGCTATTACCATGCTTTTTTGTGTGTCTAAA
The DNA here is from genome assembly GCA_036898135.1 of Oncomelania hupensis. Taxonomy (NCBI): domain Eukaryota; kingdom Metazoa; phylum Mollusca; class Gastropoda; order Littorinimorpha; family Pomatiopsidae; genus Oncomelania; species Oncomelania hupensis. The sequence continues at coordinate 23,966,239 of CM072517.1, read as the reverse complement.
GCAAGCCCAAGGTGCCGCAATCTGTACCAACATACAACTTTACAATGTTACACATACTCAACTTTACAATGTAACACGTACTCAACTTCACAATGTTACACACACTCAACTTCATAATGTTACACACACTCAACTTCATAATGTTGCACACACTCAACTTCATTAGGTTACACACACTCAACTTCACAATGTTACACGCACTCAACTTCATAATGACAGAAATTTTTAGATCAGTGGCAAACAGTCGGGGGGTGGCAATGCCTGTATGTCAATCAACGTTGGTGTAACAGTGCAAATGTAACCTGCCGCGTGAGTTCAGTCAAATCTTCGTCACGGTTATATCTACCACCTCCCCATGCTAACCCCGCACGTGCCATGACCCCGATCGCCGATGTCGTTCATTAGCAACATATTATCTTCCCTGATGCACCTAACTTTATTGCAGGAGATTTCAATAGTTGTGACCTGTGCACTTGTTTGCCCTCATTTCATCAGTATGTGTCTATCCCCACTCGTCAAAACAATACCATTGATCGTCTATGTGGCAACATTCCTGATGCCTATAAATCCTTTGTACTTCCATCTGTTGGTAAATCTAATCATGATTGTGTCCATCTCATTCCATCTTACCTGCCTAAAATCAGATCACAACCTATTATAAAGAAAACAGTGAAAGTTTGGTCTTCTGAAAGCATTGAACAGTTACAAGGATGTTTTGACTGTACTGACTAGAACATTTTTTTTTAATCTAGTGATGGTGTAAATGAAGCTGCTGATGTTATTTCTGACTATATTAAATTCTGCGAGGATGCTGTCATCCCTACCAAAGCTATAAAAATATTTCCAAATAACAAACCTTGGGTCTCTAAGTCACTCAAAGCCACACTCAACGAAAAGAAAATTGCATTTCAAACCAGTGATAAAGCTGAACGTAGGCGTGTTCATTCAAAACTAAGAAAGGAAATTCAGGATGTTAAATGGCAATATAAGGAAAAGGTAGAATCACAGTTCGAGCGCGGTAACCTGGCTGATGCGTGGAAGGGGTTGAAAACTCTGTCCGGTCAAGCGAAGCTGAAGTCAACTAACTGTGACCTTCCTTTTGAAAACCGAATTAAAATGTCCGAAGAACTAAATTCATTCTACTGCCTTTGCGAACGCGATGACACAAAAGATGACGTTGATAATATTATTTGTCGTTTAGAACAAGACGTGGTTTATGGTGATGCTGACTTTGAGATCGATGGTGCCACAGTTGTCCATGTTGATTTGAGAAAGGCCACTGGCCTTGATGATATAGGGGGTCAGACCTTGAAGTGGTGCGTGCACAGTTGTGCTTAGTATTCAGTCAGCTATTCTCGTGGTCAGTCAGGGACTGTGTTGTACCTAGTGCATGGAAACACTCTATCATCTGTCCCGTGCCCAAAAAAAGTAAACCCAATGAACTCAGTGACTACCGCCCTGTTGCCCTTACATCCAAAGCTTTGAAATGTCTTGAACAGATTCTTCTATCTTGTCTTCTTTGTCACACTCAGCCTTTCTCTGACCCTCTTCAGTTTGCATACAAATCCAAACGTAGTACCGACGACGCTACTGTGACGCTTCTCCACAATGCTTATGATCACTTAGAGACCTCTGGTTCCTTTGTCCTTATTCTATTTATAGACTTTTCTTCTGCTTTCAATACCATACAGCCAGGCCTCATGGCTCAGAAGCTTCTGTCTTACACTGTCCCTCTCAGACTCGTCCTGTGGATTGTTCACTTCCTTGTGTCCAGATCTCAGGTCATCCGCTTTCACTCTGCTGTCTCATCTCTCAAACAAACGTCCACATGAGCTCCTCAGGGTATGGTTCTTTCTCCGGTACTTTTCACGCTCTACACAAACAACTGCAGAGGAACTCACACCGCACCAGTCATAAAGTTCTCGGACGATTCTGCCCTTGAGGACCTGTCCAATTCAACTACTGTGTATTTCTCTGCAGTTGATAAGTTCAGCTCCTGGTGCAAACAGAACTATTTGGACTTAAATGTCAAGAAAACTAAGGAACTGGTCATTGACTTTCATAAAAACAATGCTCTCATTCCAGACCTTGTCATTGATGGTGTTACAGTTGAGAGAGTCACTCAATACAAATACCTCGGAACCATAATTGACGAGAAACTGAACTTCACTGCAAACACCCAGGCCATCCACCAAAAATGTCAGTCTAGAATTTACTGCCTTCAAAAACTTCGAAATCTCCAAGTCAATAGCCGCATCCTTCAGACTCTTTACTCTTCTTTTATCGAGTCCATTCTTACTTTTTCTTTTTATCTGTTGGTATGGAAGTTTGTGCTTAAAAAACAAAAGTGTGCTGGATCGAGTGGTGAATGTCTGTGGGAAGGTTGTTGGAGTGAAACAAGAGAGTCTGCAGGTGTTGTATGAAAGGCGTGTTGTGTGGAAAGCCAGTTGCATTGTGCTGGATAGCACTCATGTGCTTGCGCACCATTTCCAGCTCCTGCCTTCTGGAAGGCGCTACCAAACACCAAGGGTCAGAACTCTCAGAACGAAAAACAGTTTTATCACAAAGGCCGTCTCATTACTTAATAAATGACGTGTGTGTGGGTGTGTGTGAGTGAGTGTATTTGTCCAAAATAATTTCATTTAACATTTGCTGTCGTTTATTGTTAGCATGCATAAGTGTAATTATATTAATGTGTGACAGTTTTATCCTAATTGTCATTATCATTGTTGTTGATATTATTATTGTGATGTTTATTCCTTGTTGATTGTAATTGTACACCACAATGTAATTTCTTGTTAAAGATAAGAAAGTTGTCTTATCTTATTAGGTTACACACACTCAACTTCACAATGCTACACGCACTCAACTTCATAATGTTACACGCACTTTTACACAACCACCACACATTCCTCACTCAAACCTAATGTTGTACATCGAAAAATATTACATTAAACTAAATTTCCATTGAGTTGGCCTTTTGAAGAGTTCCAAGATTTGATTGCTGCCCAGTTTAATTCTTCGGGACCTAGGTTTAACTGTTTCGAATCAATTTTCTAGTGTGTTTTCTCCTTGTTTAGGGTCGAATTGCTGTAGGCTCGGATGCCGACGTGGTGATCTGGGATCCAAACCTGAAGAGGAAGATATCTGCCCAGACCCACCACCAGGCTGTGGACTTCAACATCTTCGAGGGCATGGAGTGTCACGGTGTCCCCCTCTTCGTGATCACCAACGGTCACGTTGTTGTGGACGAGTGTCAGGTAAGGTCATGCTATAGCAAATAATAACTGTTTAAATAGATCCGCAAGATTTAGGAATTATTGGTGTTGTTTTGTTTTTTCTAACAGAGGAGATGAGCATTACCCTCATTAAGCTGGCTAAGAGAAAAGCTATATCTCGAATGCTCTCTCCCCAAAGACCACAAGGTTACAGGAACGTCTTTACTTACCTTTTTTGTTTGTTTTTTGATACAAGAAATACACTTTAGAGAAGGACCAAAAAGCTTGCTAGGCTAGGGAGGCAAACAGTTTGTGAAGAACACAAGGGATGAAGGTGTCTCGCCTAAAGATAGTGGAGTTTATTGATAGCGTCTTGGATATAATCCTTATTAGACGCAATCGTCCGTGGAATGAGGGAATGATAAGAAAGATCTACCTCCACACCATTGGCAGCAGAGAAGGTGAGATAGATCTTTGCTATCTTTACTGTTATTCCCTCATTCCATGCAGGACATCATCCAATAAGGATTATACAGGCTGCAGAACTCTCCGCGATTTTCCGAGTAAGAATTAAAAAAATTCCTAGAGAAAAAACAATTCCGAGAGAAAAATCCCCGAGAATATTTTTTTTACAAGTACCGATCCACATTTTTATGTCGTCTTATTGACAGAGAGGTGCGCCATTAATACTGCTTCACTGTTATAGGCTACAACTTTAGCGGGCGCCTTTTATGCTGTACATTTCATGCGTATTGTTGACCTGCTGAAAGAAAGGTGCGCCGCCCGCATATGCTATTCTCTGAGTTTCTCTTTTAGTCTGTGCACTAAGCCTGTGAACATCAACGGAGACATTGTAGAACTGTGATTGAAATTTTGTGTGTTAGACTAAGCCGCTTCTTCTGTGATGAACACGCTTCATTAACTTTTTTTTCAAAATGTCGTGTGCTTCTAGAATTGTCAATTGTGGCGAGACATTTAATAAAAGCAACATCCAGAACAAATGGAAAGGCAATTTGCACTTTTTTTTTTACCTGTTCATACTAAAGAAAACCTTTTTTCCCCCAAAACATACTATACATTTTCCAGTATTTCCATCCAGGAAATGTAAAAAAATGGCCTTAAAAAGTGCCTTTTTTCTTTTCCTTCGGGGGGTCTTCGCTCCCTGACCCCTCCCCCCTCCCATCCCCACCAGGGCTTTGCTCCTGGACCCCACAAGGGCCTAGGTGTCCCCTAGACCCCGGCCAAACTTCAGAGATTTTTTTTTCAAAGTTGTTGTGCAGCCTGATTATAACCAAGACGCTATCAACAAACTCCAGTCCATTCTCTTCAGGCCAGCCTCCTTTATCACTGATGTTTTACTCGCATTTGTCTCCCTTGTTCAACTAGCAAGCAGTCACTCTCTAAACATAACCTATGTTTGGGAAACTTTAAACTTTTCTCATCAGAAAGTTAAAAAAAAATCACAAATTTGCAATTTCAAGGTCTACCCTGATGAAATCAAATTTTGTTTAGATTCTGGGGAAAACTTTCAGTTCTCTAATCGTGGCAAGGGGAACTTTTTTTTTTTAATTTTAGGTTGTTACATGGGTGGGTGGACGCATAAAGGTGCATGTGTGAGGGCATATTTATGTACATGGGTAATATGGTTTGATCGTGTATTACCAGTTGTTATCTATAAGATTTCTGGGTCACAGTTGAAGGTCACTCAAGGTCTGGGTCGCTTTGTGTCCACACCGTGCAACTCTGAGACCGTCTTCGGTCGGGTCAAGGCCAGGGACCAGGTCAGTTCCTGTTATGTTGTGTGGATTAATAAACGTTGTGTTTGATGTACTGCACAACATTGTTGTCAGATCTTCTCTCCTTTTCTGGCATTTGTCTCTCGTTCTCTCTGCTTCTCTCCTCTCTGAGACTTCTGTCTCTGTTCTGTTTAGCCTCTCTGTCTGTATCTCTTTCTATTCTCTCTGTTCCTCTCTCTCTTTCACTTTCCCACCCTGTCTCGCTCTCATATTCCCACTTTCTCATTCAAACTCACTCTTTAGTGTTCTAGTTCTAATATCTATCTCCTCTTTGGGTGTAGCCATGTTTGTATGCATCTCATTATTTATTTATTTATTCATTTTAGCAATTTTGATTTGCATGCATAGCAATGTAAGTGTATGTACTCGCCAAAATAACATTTAAAAAAAATATTTCTGCAGATCTGTGCTAGATGAGTCCTAAAGAGTCCAAAAATTACATTAAAAAAAATCTCTTGTCCTTCCGTCCGTCTGTCTGCCGTCTGGCATCCACCATCTGGACGTACAAAACTTGAAAGTGAATAAATATCTCAGAACATATTTCAACTATCACAACCAAACTTGGTAAGATGGTGTATAGCCATGAGACTTCATATGTGATCAGTGAATGAATGACTTCACTTCAAGGGCAAGGTCAAGATTACCGGGTCAACAAATGTTAGTCAAAAAAGTGATCCCCATGAAACCCACTCTTTTTTTAAAAGTTATTAATATTGAACATGATTTTTTGATGCATGATAGATATCAATGAAACACATATTCTGTGTACATTTGATCAACCTCTGTCCAAGGTCAAGGTCGCTGGAGCTGTCCAAAGTCAGTATATGTACTTTAATGTGACCTTGACCATAAACTATGAGAGATAAAAAGTTCAAACATGCTGTATTTAGAGCTGATAGATTGATCTTTCATATGTTCTGTTTTTGTGTAGATCTTGAAGGTCAAGGTCATTTTAGGCATTATATTAGATTAGATATACAATGTCTTTAGGGTCCATTTTTATGCATTGCAAAAATATACAAAAAATGGGTAATTGCACAGTGGAACGGCTGTATGTAACCCATAAAATGCAACAACATTGGGTTATTTGATTATAAATGAGCATGAGAGGTAACATGAAGGACAAAGTCATGTCAAGGTCACTGGATTTTTTGTGTGGCATACTACAACTTTGGCTGTAGTTTGCTTGATATTACATGAGTGCATTTGGAGCTGGAGCTCAAAGTCATCTCAAGATGAAGAGCATAGAAAGATCAAAGTGGGTATATGCATTTTAATGCCACTGTTGTATTTTGTTTTTGTTTCTGGACAGTCATTTTTATGTTAAATGTTGCAAGTTCCACAAGAGCATATGAGTCATTTGGACTTTGCCCTTCTAGTTATTTATTTATTTAAGTAATTATTTATTATAATGCTGGATAATACATACACGCTTTCCTTTCTAAGTCAAACTGGAAGCGCTGCAGTCTGTAACCAACATACACATGCACATGTGGTACACACTGTCATATACACAGTTTACAATACACACCTATTTAAATCCCTTCACATGTTGTACACACTGTCACATACACCGCTTACAACATACACCTATTTAAATCCCTTCACATGTTGTATACACTGTCACATACACAGTTTACAACATACACCTATTTGAGTCCCTTCACATATTGTACTTACTGTCACATACACAGTTTACAACATACACCTATTTGAGTCCCTTCACATATTGTACTTACTGTCACATACACAACTTACAACATACACCTATTTGAGTCCCTTTCACATGTTGTACACACTGTGGCATACACAATTAACAACATACATTTATTTGAGTCCCTTCACATATTGCACTTACTGTCACATACACAACTTACAACATACACCTATTTAGATCCCTTCCCCCACTTCCATGGGGTTGTAATCCTGGTCCGCCATGTCGTCAATGGTGGGTGTAGACATTAACAGGGGTCCAACTTTTTCCGTTTCCAGACGTAAACCGTATTTTAAAGATCTATTAAAACGTAAATTCCGTATTTTTGAAAAAAATAAAATAAAAATAAAACCTGAAATGCCGTAATTTAGAAAAACTGAGAAAAGTACGGAAAACACTCTTTAAAAAAAGGCAATCCATCTGCCAAGAGTGCTGCTGCTACATTTGCTAACAGTGTTGGTGCTACATCTGCCAACAGTACTGCTGCTACATTTGCTAACAGTGGTGGGTCTACATCTGCCAACAGTACTGCTGATGCCTCTAGAAACAGCAATGCCCAGAGTGCTTCAGCTTCTAGAAAAACTTATCCTAAGGGTGGCAAGAGAGCTGCCCTGCAAGCATCCAGTGATTAAGAAACTTCATAAATAAAAGGCCTAGGCTGCTTGAATTATTCTGCCAACAGCATTTAGCAGTTTAGAAGAAGTAGTTGAGATACTGTATGTAGTTTTAAATTTAGTAACATTTTTAAGCAACATTTTGTCTTTTAAAATGAAACTGTTTTTTTAACCTTTTTTTTCCTAACAAACGTGACACCGTTCCTTTTGTTCAGATTGAAAGAGAGCCTTTTAAATATATTCGAAAATTAACTCTTCAAATGCGAAAAAGTCATTTTTTTTCCGGAAGCCTCCCTTGGCCCTTTAAAACGGGCGCTGCCCCTGGACCCCGCCGGAGCTTAGGCGGCCCCTGGACCCCAGCCTTTCAGGTTTTTTTTATTTTGGCCAGTTGGACCCATGCATTCAACTTCAGTGTTCGTTCATGCATTCATTCACATATTTATTGACTCCTTCACTTATTTACATGTTTTGTACTGCTTTGCACAGGCTCGCCAGCCAGTGGCAGTGGACCGTGAGGCCTACTCCGGCCCAGTGGTGGAAGTGCAGGAGGAGGCGGTGATGAAGAAGGTGGAGAAACCTACCATGTCTCAGCACGAGCCAGAAATCCACCACAGACCACCCACCCGAGGTGGCGGACGCAACATGCAGGACTCTTCCTTCTCTCTGAGTGGTATGTATGGCTCTGGTGAGAAATAATACACTTGTTTTTTAGAATTGCCTTTAACGGTCGTAAGTATGGTGATGTTTGATGATGGAACGGTCTTGTATAGAGCTCTCATTGTTATGTGTAGACTTTTGGAAAGATGCTGTTGATGATGATGATTGTGATGATGATGATGATGATTCAGTCTTGTGTAGCATCTCCTCATCAGCAAACCTACTTGGTGCACACGCATTGACTAGAAATTGACCCCGGGGAGATACGATCGCCTTGTTTTCTAGAATGTTATTGCTTCATTTTATGAGGATGTGTGGTGATAATAGTCTTCTTATATTTGTTTTTATATGTGATAAGTCATATAAAAGAGTCACATTTTTGCTCCATTGTAAAGAGCATAACTGTATGGTACAGTGGTGATGAACTTTTGCAATCTAGTGTATTACTATATATAGGTGATGATGGCCTTTGGAGTTTCATATCCTTTTGAGACTATTTGTCTATGTGCTGGATTTTTGGAGGACACTAGCTATGGAAAGACGAGAAGAATCAATACCGATACAATACAATTTTTTTATAAACACAACAAATATAAAAATAAATACCCTGTACCACTCAGTGGTAAAATAGGTGTGTGCAAGCATGTGTTATGATCAGTGCAGAATGAGGAGTAATCAATTTGATAAGCGAATGCAATCAGCGTTTTGTGTCTTTATGTGTGCAGGGGCCCAGATCGATGACAAAGTGGGTGTAAGGTCACAAACGCGCGTCAGCAATCCTCCGGGAGGTCGTTCCACTGCACTCTGGTAACCAGGGAAACAGTAGTCATAGCAGCACTCGCCCTCTCTTTCACCTTGCCTCAATCTTCAAGATCACCTTGGCAGCAACCATGGAAGACAATCGCTATGGAAAGACAAGAACATTTACATTGTGTAATGAACAAGTGCATCTGGTTGTGCACAAAACTCTGCCTTTAAGAGAAGTTTGAACAGTATTTTTCAATGACAGCATTGTGAAAAACCATAATATAGCAAATTTAGATTGACATGTTACAAAATTGGTCAGCCTAATGGATCACATGGTCAGTGCCATGCCATCGATAAGCTGCTCGTTTGCAAATCCATTTGAATCATAGTTCATTCTTGTAAAGTTGTTTCCACATATTATTATGATGTATTTATTTTAGGTTGGTCACAACAAAATACAACCAGTTATAGCAAATAAGAACAAGAGGTCTGAATCAAAAGATCTGGTATCTCCATGACAAACAGTCCCTAAAATTCCAGTTCCAACCAAGACTGTATAAAGTCAGCGGTAAGGCACACATTGGGCATATTGTCACAATGTAACCAACAAAAGAATATTAGTGTATAAAATAACAATCTTTATATTTCTAGATGCATAACATTGGCATCTGCAATTTTTGAATTGCCAAGTTTTTTGGCTTTTTGTCCGTTGTTTCTATTGCATCAGTGTGCTTGAGTTTGTTTGTCCAGGCCTCTCATCTTGGTGTGTTTTTCGATGGTCCCAATCATTTGTGCTGTAATTTAGCGTAACTCATTTATAGGTTTAGGCATGGTTAAAACATAAACATGTGCCAGTGACAGATTTGTATTTTTTTTTTTTTTTTTTTTTTTGGGGGGGGGGGGGGGGGGGAAGGGGGAGAGGTGGTAAGAGGGAGGGGTGGATGAAGATAACCTTTCCCCCCCAGAGTGTAAAATTAAGATGGTAGAGTTAAGAAGAAAAAGTTCACTGTACAGCTATCGCTTCATGCTAGGAAAGATTAAAGACTTTAGGAAACGATACCTTTTACGAAAGAGGCTGTTGATGTTTGTGGTTGCCTTTACGAGGAAAATGTCAGTTTTCATTGATTGTAGCATTTTCATTTTCTGGTTTGTCACTTAACCTTTGGTTGTGTTTGTGATTTACCGATTTGGTTTTTCTGGTCCCATTTGTGGTGCTTTATGGACTGGTAGCTTGCTGCTTGAACAAGTAAATGTGGATGGTCGCTTTTTTCCTCATTAAATTTTCAACAATATAGTAACAAGATTTTAACCCGAGACCAACCAGAAATTTATCTAGACTGAGGAACCATCAGGATGATGAGGAAGTAGAAAGGTGTTGATTGGATGCCAAGTTTACTTTATGAACCTTAAGACAATATAATACAATTTCATTGCCCAATAGCAACCATACATTTGTCTATACTAAGGAACCATCAAGATGAAGATGACAGTAAAGATGATGATGCTGATGAACGTTTAAAGCAGCTTACATTTTTACTAACAGCCTTTAGATGCAGACCTGTGCACATCTACGGATTTTCCGTATTTTCTCAGATTTTCATGAGCAGAATACGGATTACTTATTAAAATTCTATTAAAATTCCGAAATTCTGATTTTTTTTACTTGAACTGTCGTTACAGCTTGCTACTGAAAATGTTTAAAAACTACTGAAATTTGGTTTGTTTGCTACTGATGAGCATTTTGAGTGTGCACAGGTCTGTAGATGAGAGCAGACGGTTTATTGCCTTAACTTGGTCCATCGTAAGACTGCGTTAAGCAGATTTTCCCCTGAATGTTGCCAATCCTATGGCTGAGTTTTGCTACATGGGGGTTGGGAACGTGAGAAATAATTCCAACAATTCTAAACAATTACAGAAAGCAAGTACAATTACCCCATAAGAAGGTGCTTTTAAAATAGCCTTCAAATTTGAAGTAATTGTGAACAATTTCAAAAAATGTAGTTCGATGTGAAGAGGTTAAAATACTGGTGCATTGAAAAGATATACATTTTTGTCTGAAATTGTGAAGTAACGTTTGCGCAATGTATTTGTTCTCCCAATAAATGGATGTTGTATTACAGGGTGTGTGTAGGTGTACATGTGTGCCTGTATTCATACTTCGTGCTAATAGTAAATGAAGTCCATATTCTATTGTATTGGCCTTTTGCAATGTCTCAGTGTCACAAGTACTCAAACCTTGAGAAAAAATGTATATCTCTTTGGAAAGATACATTTGTATCTGAAGGACCCAGGGCTGCCAATGTTACGTTATTTATGGTCTGTTTTGTGTGTATTTATTCGGACACTGCCAGTAAGTACTATAGTCCAGTCTGTTACTCTGTAAATGTGCGTTATTCTATGTTATTTGTTAGTTTGCAAGTATGACTTCAGCAGAGGACTTGGATCTCAAGTGTAGTTGTATGCCTGCCTGTTTTTTGAGATTGAGGGTGTTCAATGATTGTGACACGGCGTTTTGGATGAGACAATTTTTAGCTGAAGTGTTCTAGTTGTAGCTGGGATATTTTAGTTGTGACTGGAATATTGTAGTTGTAGCTGGAGTATTCTACTTGTAGCTGGGATATTCTAGTTGTCACCAGAATATTGTAGTTGTAGCTGGTATACTGTAGGTTGTAACTGGAATATTCTAATTGTCGCTGGAATATTCTAATTATCACCGGAATATTCTAGTTATCGAAGGAATATATTCTGGTTGTAACTTAATATTCTGGTAACAGCTGGAATATTCGAGTTGTGCTGTAGCCAGTTTTGGGAAGACTAGTAATGTCCGACTTTTATCTCACCAAAACAGTTTTTAAATTTCATTTGTGAATATGAATTAGTATATTAGTACTAACTAATGTTTATTAGGTGCTGGAAATGAACTGAAAACTGATGTCATCATATACAGTTTTGAATACTGGTGTCAGTATAATATACCTCATTTTTGGTGACTACGGCTCTATACAGTCAAGTTTTTTATAAGTGCTTTAAATAAATCGCTTAATGTCAATCAGTGCATGTCTAGTCTTCTGCATTAAGTCCAAGCAAGCATTATTACACTGAAAACTACAGGTGTTCCAACAGATTTCGCTTACAAGTTGTCTTGAAAATCACACATTTCATGACAGAATTGTAATACTTCTGGTGGCTAGACTGAGGAGAAAAATGCCTGTTTTGTAAAGAACAAGAGATTGAGTTGTTTGATTAACGTCCTTTGATTTGTTCTGTCTCAAAAGTTGTGTTGTTGATAAGTTGTGTGCTTGTTTTGGTTGCTTCTGAAGCAGTGATAATGTATGTAGACATGTTTTTAGGCTTTGCGTTTCACTGATGCTTGTTGATTTTAAATTACTGCTTGTTGTCACAAAGACAATTTTATTTTTTAGCTGGTTAATTTGTTGGTTTGCATTTTTGAATGACTGAGTGGCAATATGGTGTTTTAAAAAAAAGAGTTTTGTACACTTGTGTGGTTATCGTATATTGTGCCATTCAGAGTATCTGAGTTTGGTGAGGCATACTTGCTGTACATTTAACCTAACTCCGTACACACACAAACTTGTAAAGTCATTGTGACCATGAATTCTTCCCTTTTTTTTACTTTTTAAAAATTAATCCTTTAAGCTTCAATGTCTTGGGTAATGGCTATGACCAATATTTTTCTGCGAAAATGGTTTCTGCAAATGGATTTTTAATTTACCGCTGTCATTATCTTTGGAAACGTTCTTTTAAAAAAAAATAAAAAAATAAAAAAGCTTGTTGGACACTTTGATGTAGACTTTTTTTTTTTAATTTCAAACAAAACTGTCCAAACGCAAACAAAATAAAATACTAAAGTCCACTTCTTCTTTTGAAAAAAAAAATATCCCAAACATTTACATAGTATTATCTGATAATAAATGGACCTACCCATCGTAGTTCAGTGGTAGTGTTTGCCTGGCACACAGAATCCCTTGGTCAGCAAGATAAAAGCAGCCATTGTTCACTGTCCATCTTAGCTGTATGATTGATCTGGTGGTTCAGTGTTGATTTAGGTCCTACCCCCTCTCCCGTGGGACGGTTATCCCTATCTGCTATAGTGGGATGTAGATGTAAAACTTTGTTTATTCCAACATTCTTCTGACAGTACGCATAATTACTGAGAAACTGTATTTAACTCTTCTCTTTTTTTATTTCTTTAGATGTAAGTTGTAAGCTTATAACTCTTGCTTGTGCTTTGTCCCACACCATCTATTGTTACTTTGGTGAAGATATCGACTTTTTTTTTTTTAAGAACTTTGTCTCACGACAAACTTTTATCATTATTTTTATTTTTTTTTTTTTATTATTTATTTTTTTTTTTGGAGTACCGTTAATTGCATTATTTTGTTATCTGTTAGTAGGCTACTCCTTGTGTTTATTTACCAATAGATAATTATTAAACTGGACTGTCGTAATTTGGAACACTATTAAAACATTTTTAGAACGCATTGCAGAAAATGTGTACATGGGGAAAATGCCTACATGTTATGTGTGATAAAATTTATTATTTAATTAGAAATAAGCAAACAAAAATCTGTCCCCTGACTAATGCTATGTCATAATAATAGCTTCTTTTTTTTTCTCCCCATACATCTGGGATTTTATTTTCAGTTATGGTTCTGTAGTTTTGTGATACATGTGTCAGAGAACAATAAAAAATAAGATTTTTTTGGTGGTTTTGTTCACTATACCATTTTCTTTGTGTTTTTCTTTTTTAAAGGTGTCTTCTCTTTGTTTCTTTCTTTCTTTCTTTTTTAAAGTAATCTTATCTTTGTTTCTTCTTTTGAAGTTGTGTTCTTTTTGTTTTTCAATATGTGTTTCACTTTTCCATTGCATTTCTTTTGGGTTATTTTCTGTTTTACTTTTTATTTTATTTTATTGTCCTTGTTTTTATTTTTCCTTTGTATGTGTCTTTTCTTTGTTTCTCAGTCTTCTTTTGCTTGTCTTTTCAATTGGATTAGAAGTTTGTTTTAATATCGCATTCATTTTACACACATTTATTTATTTATTTTTTTTAATAATATAGACATTTAACAAAAAGTACTGTGGAAGTTCGAAATATTACCTTCATCATTTTTGGAAAAAAAGTTAGGACTTAGAGTTGATCATCAGTTTGCATAAAATTCTGTTCTCAGGAATTTTTGCAGTATTAAAAAATCACACTGCTGATACGCTCTCCACTTGTCCTACAAAATTAGCCACTGTTTTAAAATGTATGTACTTCGATGCATAGCTCTTATACATTAGTGATTTTAGATAATGTAGAGATAATCTTAAGTCTGTATAACAAGATAAGTTGAATAAATTTAACTATTTTTCCTTCATTTTTTCCCAAATGTTTATGCAGTTTTAGAAGCCAGAGCGATCATTACATACACGTAAGCTATAGTAATTTAATCCCTCGTTTCCTCTCTATCATTGATTATATTGGGACTTTTTATTATAATGCAGCATTTTGATCTATAGAGCTTAATCATTAATTTAGGATAGCAAATTACTGGCATGAGACCCTTGGTTCCATCACATAGGTATTGCTCAAGTTCTCTATATGTCATGGGGCTGTGCACTATTGACCATTGAGGATCTGCTACAGGAACCCAACTTGAGTAATGTTCCCTTGTGGTTTCTGCACCAATCATGCCAACTATTTTCAGTCACTTAAATTTCCTCTTTGATCATAATTAGAATTAGAATCTTTATTGCCCAAATAAACAGCAAGCAAAATTATTTCGCGATGTATAACGATCATTAATAGTTGCATGAAAGAACGCAAAACAGTTAGTACAGAATGAAACATCAGTTCCTAAAAGCAAGTAGCACCAAACTTCCATTCAACCATTCTTCTCATGCTCAGCTTCCGGCTGAACAGTCAGCCTCTCTACCCTCCTTACCTGCACAACAACAAGCACAATGGACATCATATTATTATTATTCCTTAAAGAAATCATGCCTAGAAATCTTGTTTTTGTGATATGATCATTTGCATTTGTAATTATATAGCTCGTGAACTGATAAATTTTGATTTGAATAATTCATGCTTTGATGTTGTACAATAAAAGATTTTTTTTGTCATGCTGAAATCAGTGTGTGGATTTGTATTTTGTCCAGATCACCGTCTATCTATCTGTTTTCTTTTTATTATTTTTTCTCTGCTTCTTCTTCTTCCTTTTAATACCTAGGTGTAAAGTTTCATTAGAGACCTTGCTATATCTGGTTTCATTGCAGTGGCAAAGATTTATGATTATACCAGCAGTTTGAGATAAGAGTATAAACCGAGATCTAGTCGGTGCACCCAAGCATTGAATTGTATAAACTTTATAGATCCTGATGTTCATGTCCTACCTATGTGGAAGCCAGATACACCAACACCATGAATGCACTTCTTTCAGTAAATCCATTGATCAGTTTAAAAGATATTTGTCTTGAGGTTTGCAATAAAAACTGCACTAAAAGTAGGGGAAACAAATTCATTTTTAAAAAAATAAAAAAAAGAACTTTCATGTGTAGCGGAAAGGGAGGCGACTGGCTGAGGCTTGGGAGACAAATTGTCTACCTTGAATTTCTTGGTCATACTATATATATATATATATAGCCTTGGGTGGCTCCTGCTTCGCAGAATCCTTTGGGGATGCCATTGGGTTAGGCAGGACAAGATGACACGACATTTGTTCTCCCCGGCTGACCATTCACCTTCTGCTTTTGGTGGTGAGTGGGACTACTACATTGTCGGCAGGCATTTTATGCTAGTTGGTGGCAGCGGCTTTGCAGCGAAGTGTCGTGGCACTAGTAGCCGGCAACCCGGAACTACCAACCACGCTTCCCAGCCTTGCAGGGCTAATATTTTTATGTATTGCTTTTTAAATGATAAATGAAAATAACAGTTCGGGTTGAGCTGTGTTCTCAAGGTGGTGACCGAGAGACTGCATGGAGTCAAACACTTCCGCTCGGCTACACCTGTAACGGCGGAGAATGTTGAAACAATCAACGACAGACGGTAATTATATTTTAATTTCAGGCTGTTTGTTGTGCTCTCGAGTTGAACTAAATAGATATTTGATTTCTTTCTTTAAAAGAAGGTTGATTTTATATTCTTATTTTACGTGGTCTTCATTTTTTTTTAAAATTTTAAATTGTAATTGTTGAATTGTTATCTATTCTAACAAATATCCACCTACCTCCCCCTAGCCTTCAAACCATCCCACCCACCCACCCTCCACGTTCCCCTTAATTAATTTTCTAGTCCTGTCCCGTAAAGGTCGTTGGGGCACCACAGATGATCGTTTAACCAGCATACTCCATCTTTCTCTGTTCTCATCAACCCTCATGGCTTCGCTCAGTGTCAAACCAGTCCATTCTCGAATGTTGTTCTTCCACCTCTTTTTCTGTCTCCTTCTTCTTCTGCCTTCTTGCACCGTGCCTTGCAGGATAGCCTTTGCAAGGCCCGATGCTCCGGTGACGTGGCCATACCATCGGAGTTTCTTTTTCTTCACTACTGTCAGAACGTCATCGTGCTGTCCAATGATTTGTGTGATGGTCTTTCGGACTTCGTTGTTGATGATGTGCTGGATATAGGAAATTCCAGAAGTCTTCTGTAGCACCTCATATCCATGCTTTGTAGTCTTCATTGTATATCTGCTGTGAGAGTCCATGTTTCGCAAGCATATAGGAAGCGTATACAATGGAGCGCAGCAGCTTTACCTTGGAATGTAGATTGATGGTCCTGTCTTTCCAAATGGGCTTCAACCTTGTCAGGGCTGCAGTTGTTTATGCAATCCTGGAGAGGACTTCATGTCGGGACCCATTGGGATTGGCCTTGGACTTTGATGTCCATGTTAATGCCATTGGTGTTGTTGGTCATCATTTTGGTCTTCTCTGCACTTATTTCCATTCCATAGGCTCTGGAGGTAGTGTCAAGCCTCTGTACCAGCTGTTCAAGTTCTTGTTCCTCTCCAATCGTACATCAGTTTAATCCGCAAAACGGAGGTTGGAGTTTGCTCTACCCTCTATGCTGACTGTGCCTCGTGATCTGCAAAGGCATCTGACATGATCATGACCACTGATGGGTCTTCGTACGTTTGGTGTGTGGTTGTAAAGGTCAGAGCAGTAATGTCCATCAATCCAAGACTTTTTGTTCTTATGCCAGCTAGACTTGTTTGGATCGTGTACGAAGTTTGAAGTAAATTGATGCAGTATTATTTTCAAATGATCCTGACCACAAACACAAATAAATAATAATTATAGATGGAGGAAAAAAAGGATATAAAAGGTAAGCCTAATCTGAGATTCTTTGGGAAAACGTAGCTATGATGGCCTACTAGCACCAAAACCGAGAGTTACCAGTATCACGAGATAATTGAAATTAACACGTGTTCTGCGTAATTTACAGAGATATATATCCACAGTGTTAATTAATAATTATCAGTATTTGCCACGCCTTCCTAGCGCCCAAACAGGATAATTACAAATATCATGAGATAATTACAAATATCATAAAATAACAATTATCAAGGGATAATTACAATTATCATTGAAATATTACAAATATCTTCGCGTGATCATGTTTAATTTTCAGTTTTGACTCTAGCAATCCATCCATCTGGCAATGTGCCAAAACCAACCATTTTAATTTTTACTTGATAAGTCTAATTGTTTCGTGTTGGTTGTAAATATGTCATTGATATGTGTAATTATCCCACGATATTTGTAATTATCGCAGGTGTTGGCGCTAGCAGGCTGTCATATACACATAACACGTGTTAAGTGCCATTATCACTGATACCTTTAAATGCAAGTTTTGGCGCTAGTTAGCCGTCTTAGCCAGAATCAAGCATGAACACGTAAAAATTGTAAATTAACAAGTGAAAATTGTAATTATTATGTGATAATTACAATTTTCGGTTTTGACGCATTCCCAGGCTAGAGCCAAACACTGATCCAAAGCTGAAAATAAAACAGGTTCACACGATGATATTTGTAATTTTTCAATTATAATTGTAATGTTTATAATTGTAATTTTTCAAGTATAATTGTAATTTTCCCTTGATAATAGCAGTGGTCTGTAATAATAATTATTGTAAGTATCCCATATGATATTTGAAGATCTTTGGACCAATCACATCAAAATAAGCCTATAAGGCCCAAGGGAACGAACTCGGTCCGACAAACGGTAGTAAGATGGCTGTATGCATGAGGTCAATTCGTTTTGGTGCGGATTTCAAGGCATTAAAACAATGTTTTCCTGGAGCATTAGTCGGTGGGAAACTGAATCTGCAGATTGCCAGGACATTTCAAAGAAATGCAGTGCCTTTGAGTGCATCCAGAGAACGTTATGAGGAAGTTTTTCGCAGATCAATAGAACGGCCAGAGGAGTTCTGGGCAGAAGAAGCTGAGAAACTTATTTGGCACAAGAAATGGGACCGTGTTTTAGACAACTCGAAGCCGCCGTTTACAAAATGGTTTGTTGGTTAATTTGCTTTAATTTTTTTTAATGTCTTGTTTGCTTTGAGTATTTCCACGCCTCAACTCCCTATATTATATATTTCACGCATTGTCACACCCACCTTCTCCCTCCCATTCCCGTTATTCACAATCATAGATCTATCAGTAATTCAGAAGTGCATCCCTGCTTGTTTGTATTTTTTGAAAGACACAAATCATATAAAAGGGTTTGATTGAAGGGTGACAGCTGAATGAATAATGTGATTGTCTCGCCTATGACTGAGAGAAATGTTGAAGTTTCAGTGTCTGGAAGTTGGTAGAAAATCAGTATTTTGTACTTTGCTAACTACTCAGGTACACGTCAATTTTAATTTGAAGAGATTTTTTTTCCCTCAAATTTATTATTTTACTTGTAAGTACACAAACAGTAGTTTTTACGTTACAACTTATTTGGAAAATGCAGTTATTATTCTTGTTATTATTATTATTACAATTATTATTATTATTATTATTATTATTATTATTATTATTATTATTATTATTATTATTATTATTATTATTAAATATAATGTCCTATGCACTCCACATTCATTTCTTATGTTCAGGAAAAGAAAATTAGATCAAATCTGTAACCTCTGAAACATAAGCTTAATACTAATACTTTTTAGTAATAGTGATAGCTGTTGACTTCCTGGAAATCACATTCCAAATCAAAGATTGTTCTATAACTGATGTAAACTCCAAGCACTGTCATGCATATCTGACTAAACATAGCTACCACCCACCTTCAGGGGCTTTTGACTGAAGTAGGAATAAGATTTCGAATGTTGTGCAGTAAGACCTTTGAGAGCAGGCTATAATTCTGAAGAATCTGGCTGAAAATGTTAAATGTGTAAGGCCTGGCCACACTTGTGTTATGCACCTGGCCACACTTGTGTTACGCTTATTAATTCCTTATGTATTATCTTGCGTACTGACTAACGTAAAATTTCACAAGGATAAGCATGTTTGATTTTTTTCTGCAAAAATACATAAGCCCAGTTTATGAGAACCACCTAAACTCCTCCCACACACGCATGATTACGAGCAACACACATTGTCTGCTACACACGGCGAGCTAAAGGCAGTTGAATTCACTTGTTGCCTGTCAGTCTTAGTATTAAAGTTGTTTCATATTTATGGTCAAATCATGAAAGAGTCATTACTTCGTCATGGAAAAGTGCCTTGTTGTAGTGAAATTACACAGCTTCACAGAATCACACATTTATAAATTCAAACCCAGCCGTGATAAACATGGCACCACTAACTCCGACCCAATGCATAAGCCTTAAAAAATAAGCCAAATGTAAACTCATACTAGGGTGTGGTCAAAATTCCGGTCAGTGAATAATCTCATAATCCAATGCATAAGCCATGAAACGTAAGCCAAATGTGGTCACTACTTTAAGCCCACTGTGCTGCGACGGTTCCCACAATAAGGCCCTGTGAACATTGCAGGATTTTTCATTTGTTATGGCCGGTGTGACACATGTTACCATTCTAGTGACCTCACAGGCTTCGAAAGTCCCTGGGATGGCCGCTACAGGACAATCAAGCAGCACATTTACTGCCAGACCAGGTTTGTGATCTTCATCTACCTCATCAGGTGTGGCACATTGGGTCTACTGTTGGTTTGAAAGAGAGGTGGAGGATCCACAAGTCGAATGTGAACACTGGGTGAGTCCAACGTTGTAAAGTAGCCAGACAGGTCAATGAAATGAACTACCCTAGAGACAAACGCCTACCATTCCTCACCATCCTGTCATTGAGGCAGTGACGTCGGAGGAAGAGCTGGTCAGAAGAGAAATATACTGGCAAGCCACCTTGGGCACTATCTTCAAGGGCCTACATTCCATCTGGAGTAGAAGTGGCCACCAGGTGCAGATCCAACAAAGGTGTCATGTTTTAGACTGTGATATTACAAGTAAACAGCAGCACTTCGGACCTTTATGGGGAATTGGCTTTGTACAGGAATGTTGGCCGTACAACCTAGACCATCAAATATACATGATTACCATATTATCTCTGTAATAATCTCTATAAATACAGCATTATTTTATATCCCTTAGTCCTACCCAGTCCATTCCGCTTTTCTCTTTCCTTCCCCCCACTCACCCTCTCACCCTCCCTGCCTTGGCAGCTGAAAAATACATGTCTTGTCAAACGGGTCGGGTAGCGATCCAACCTGTCCAGCAGACAGTTCTATGTGTTTCGGACAGTCGGTTGTGTTGAGCCTTTTTACATATGATATGTCATTTTCTCTGTATCTGCAGCAAACTCTGTTGGCCATTCCACTTAAAACTCTTCTTCTTCTTGGGTTGAGCAGCCACAATCAGTACATCGATTCATTTGTTGCTTATATATCTTCACTACTTTGGTCACTGTTTCCTGAGGATTTACTATCTCAGATTTATTTCAGGAGCATGGAATGAACGTGCTGTGGAATGAACGTGCTACGCATGTGATTACAATTGTTAGGTCAAGATGACATGTGTTTGTGCTGTCCTAGTATTTGACCCTGCAGTCTGACCCAGTTTTAAATGCCTCAGCCTGGTTGAAAGTGCAAACTTCTGTTAATTGTTATTTTAGATATGTGTCCCTGAGCCAGTGAACGTGTCCTGCACCCATTTCTTAATAAATAGTGTGAAATGTGATATGTTTCCCATTGACTGAGTGCGCTCATTCATCTGTATAATTTTAAATGGGTGCAACGACACATTTACTCAAGGAGGAAGACTGTACTGATTTTTTTTCTCCTGGTCTTACATTTTATTTTAATACTCAAAGGGAGATTTGTACATTTATTTTTTTCAGACATTTATTTTGTTGTACATTTCCCTAATATATAAATGTATTTCTTAGTAAATTCATTATAGAATTGCATGCATAACAATGTGAGTCCCTGTACTCAACATTCCCACCCCACCCTCTACCCTCATCTCCCCACCCCCCCAAAACAACAACAACAACAATCCAGATTTTAGCAAATCTGTGAGAGATGAGTCCTAAATAGTCTAAAATGATTGTTTAAAATTTTAAATGTATCTGTCAATCTTTGTGTCCATCATCCGGCGTCTGTCTGTGCAAAACTTGCAAGTGGCATAATATCTCAGAAACTATTCCAACTATTCTATCCCGTAACTCGAAGGTTGTTGGGCACAACAGATGATCGTTCAACCAGCGTACTATATCTTTGTTCTCAGCAACCCCCCATGCCTTCGTTCAGTGTCAAACCAGTCAATTCTCGAATGTTGTCCTCCCACCTCTTTTTCTGCCCCCATCTTCTTCTGCCTCCTTGCACTGTGCCTTGCACGATGGTCTTTGCAAGGCCTGATGCTCTGGCGACGTTGCCATACCATCGGAGTTTCAGTTTCTTCACCACTGTGAGCATGTCATCATGTTGTCCAATGGCTTGTGTGATGGTCTGTTGGACTTTGTTGTTGGTGATGTGTTGGGTATAGGAAATGCCTAGAAGTCTTCTGTAGCACCTCATCTCCATGCTTTGTATTCTTCGTTGTAGATCTGCTATGAGGGTCCATGTTTCGCAAGTGTATAGGAAGATGGAGATGACAATGGAGCGCAGCAGCCTTACCTTGGAATGTAGATTGATGGGTCCTATGTTTCCAAATGGGCTTCAACCTTGTCAGGGCAGCAGTTGTTTGTGCTATCCTGGAGAGGACTTTCTGTCGGGACTCATTGTCTGATAACAATGGCTCCTAAATATTTGAAACTATGCACTGTGTTGAAGGATTGGCCTTGGACTTTGATGTCCGTGTTGATGCCTTTGGTTTTGTTGGTCATCATTTTGATCTTCTCTGCACTTATTTCCATTCTATAGGCTCTGGAGGTGGTGTCAAGTCTGTACAAGCTGTTCAAGTTCTTGTTCCTCTCCAGATAAAGAGTATTGAAGAGAGTAGGCATCCTTGACACACACTGATTGTTGTTCTGAAACAGTTCCCAATGGAGCTGTTGTGGAGGACTGCATTGGTAGCCTTGTCATAAAGGCTTTTGATGACTTCAAATTCAATAATTTTAAGGCTGATGTTGTACACTTTCATGGTTGCCCACAGAGCTGCATGCCAGACTTGGTCAATCACTTTTTGAAGTCTACAAACACATGATTGAGATGTTGCTGGTGCTTTAGGTATTTCTCGCAAATTATTCTGAGGTTGAAAATCTGTTCAGTGGTACTTGTTCTTCAGCTATGTTTTGTTCATCTTGGGGTTTCAACCTGTTGAGTATTATTTTCAGGAGGACCTTGCTGGGAGGCTGCTGGTGCTGTAATTTTTACACTCCTGAAGGTTACCCTTTTTGGGAAGAGTGATGACAAGCGATTGGGTCCATGACGTAGGCCACTCCCCACTCTGCCAGATCTTGTTACAGATAATGGTGAGGGTGTCAATCATCGCTTCCCCTGCGGCTTGCAGCAATTCTGCATGTATGTTGTCCACTTCCGCTTTAGTGATTCACTGCTGCCTCAGCTTCTTCTCGTAGAATTGGGAGGGTTTCTTCCTCTTCTCTGTTCTGGGGACATGCTAGAACTGATGGGTCTACGTTTGGTTTGTGGTTGTAAAGGTCAGAGCTGTCCTCTGTCAATCTATCCAAGACTTCTTGTTCTTCTTTAAAGCATATGCCATACTTGCCTTGGATCGTGGAGACCCTTGGGCTGTTTAACATTTGTCGGGCCGCTTCATAGTCTGGTAGGCCTTGTTGTTGTTGTTCTTGTTCAGACTGTTCTCTATTTCATGGCGTTGCTCTCCTATCCAGTTCTCCTTTGCTGTGCGCTTGCTTTTTCGTCTCTCTTCATTTAACGCCCAGGTCCAAAAGTTCAGGTGTGATCCACGGTTTTTTCTTTGGGCGGTGCTTGCCAAGGATCTCGGCGGCGGCATCTGTCACAGCTGAGTTGAAGGTGGTGGTCATGGTGTTGACATCTACTTCACCAGCTCCCAGAATGAGCATCCTAATAAATTCAAAGCTCGGAAAATGAAATTGAATCACTCAGTTTTCTATGGAGTCAGATGGTGCCAGGTGAGCATCAAGCCTTGGGTGGCTTGAGTTAGATTCTGTTCCAGCCAGAGCTTTGAGCTGGGAAAGTGCAATATAATTATGTTATAACATTTATTATTATGTTGACTGTATGTCCCATGCGGCATGAAATTATCTCCATTTTAGTGTAATGCTATTTGTTTAACTCCACATCTAATAATAATCTATTATTATTAAGTGTATTATGTAGAACATTTTGTTATGACCTTTTAGTGCATCCTTCGGAAAAGGACATGATGTTCTCATGAAATTTGTATCCAGCAGCTATTGTTTCTTGGCAAACTTTCAGATTTAGCAAGAGCTGCACATTAACTAACCACCTCATGACCATTTCAGGAAAGCATCACTGCTTTCAGTTTCAGTACTTTAAAAAAAAAAGAAATATTTTATTGTTTCATTTTTAATTTTTTTAGTTATGTTTTATGTTTTTATTTTATTTATGTCTAACTACCCAAGTGTGATTATTATTATTATTATTATTATTATTATTATTATTATTATTATTATTATTGCACAGTTGTGATCAAGATTGGTAAATTACTGTTATAACTAATGGTACATGTTAAATGATAACTGTACAAAACAATTGCTATGTTTCATATGACATGCACATTTGGTTACCATATTAATCATCCCTGTTGTTTCCATGCAGCTGCCCTCTGCAAGTGCAGTTGGTGGTCAAGGTTATGAAGCATGTTTCATTGCTGCATTTCAGAATGTTTTGTTTATTTGTTTTGGGTAGGATGGTTGATAGATGACCCAGTGGCAATTAATAACAGATCTATATTTTGATTACAACAAAAATGAAATCGCCCATTCCATTGCAGGCTCAATGAGCAACACTGTATATCATTTTATAAGAGTATATAACAGTAATACAGTGGAGTCCGGGTATAACGAATCTCAAGGGGGGGGGAATTTCGGGTTCGTTACAAGCGGGATTCGCTGTAGAGATTTGTACTGTAAACGGAAGTACACACCGGTGATGAGTACACATCACAACATACAGTACGTAGATCGATCTAGGCCTACGAAGTTTATCAACAATGACTTCATTCAAGGCTATTTATAGCAGCCAATGACAGTTATGACTTCAAGGCCTGGTTGACCTATGTACGAACTGGCATGCTTCTGCTGCTGTTCGTTATTGGCGATGAGCCAATTGAGGCAAAGTAGGCCAAGGGAATACACAAAGTGTTCGTTACAAGCGGAGATTCGTTATTTGCCTAGTGGATTTGTTCGTTATAGGAAGGGATTAAATAGTAAGACAAAGAAGGGAGTGTGTCGGGAAATGGATGGTAGTACGCTAATCGCGGGTGTTCGTTATTCCAAGGTTCGTTATAGGTGGACTCCACTGTACATGTAATTTGTTTTTGGTTAACGCTTTATTGTCCCTTTTCATTGGGAAATTCTTAGCTGTTTCGCCTAAAGAAAGCGTAGTTGCAGCCTGTGCACGCCCAAACTCAACCTATCTAACATTAGTTGTGATTTTGAAATTTTGCTGGGGGAGCAAATTAAAGTATCCGGAGAAAACCCCCTTAGAGACGTTTGTTGCCCAAGTCGAAAGTAAACAATATTTGGAGAAACATAAAACCCAGATGCTGGATAAAACTCACACCTGTCAGGCGCCATTGGTCTGTGGACAAGGCCTTAGCCTACTTGGCCACAACGCTCGCTCAGCTGATATTTTTATATAGTAACATGATTCAAAGAAAGTGTGTTTGTGTGTGTGCGTGTGTGCCTGCATGCGCTTTGGATGAGTTTATAAACTGAGTGCTAGTCCGTGCATGAATGCGTTCCATCACATAAGACTTGTAAGATCCCGATGTTCTTGGGATTAGACGGGTAAGTGCCAAACACAAAATACACACTCAGCAAGTACTATTTCTTACTCCACCCCCCACCCTCACCCCCCCCCCCCCCCCCCCACATCCTCCCCCTAAATCTCATCTTGATGACAATTCGACTTTTGCCTGCAGTGGTAGTGAATATACGAAGTCCAAATAAAAATGTTTTATGAATTTCATGTTTATCACTCTGTCCAGGTTCGTGGGAGGCGAACTGAACACCTGTTTCAATGCAGTTGATCGCTTTATACAAGAAGGCCTGGGGCCCCAAGTGGCCATCATACACGACAGTCCTGTCACTCAGTCCATCTCCCACATGACCTACAGACAGTTGCATGACAAGGTACTGCACTTAACTTGGCATGCAATTTGATGGTAACAGTAGTGAAGGTAGTGCAGTCAGCACTTTGATACCAGTAGTACTCGAGATAGTGCAGTAAGCGGTTGATAGTAGTAGAGGTAGTGTAGTTGGCAGTTTGATAGCAATAGTAGTCAAAGTAGTTATGTCAGCAGTTTGGTAGCAGCAGTAATCAAGGTAGTGCAGTCAGCAGTTTAATAGCAGTAGTAATAATTGAGGCTGTGCAGTCAGCAGTTTGTTAGCAGTAGTAATAATTGGGGAAGTGCAGTCAGCAGTTTGATAGCAATCATAATCACAGTGGTTTAATAATAATAATAATAATACTGGATGCTATATACTCGCCTTTCCCCAATGTTACGTTGAAACGCGAACGAAAGTATGTCGGAAACGCGCACGATAGATCTAATCGTTTCGTTTTGCAAAGTATTCAATAATGGAGTTTATTTACCTTTGATTTGAGTTTGCATTGTTGTTAGGAGAGGCTTTGTATAACGTTGATAATTTTTGTTGGTCGATATAGTTGTAGAATTTTCTGGATTTGCGTGTTTACTCTCGATAGAAATTTCCCGATACATGTCGAAGCAAGAAGACGTTCCGGAAGGAGAAGAAAATATGTATGACGTAAGACAGTAATGACGAAGTTAGAAGCGATTGGTTAAATTGCGTCAAACGAGATTGATCCAGGTTATTCGGGAGTATCAAGAGACTATTTAAGTGCCGCGCTGTTTCAAAAATAGAGAGATTGTTGTTGATAGTGAAGCTGGAAAGTAAATTTGAAAGTTGTTGAGTTGAGTTGAGAATTGTATGCAGTTGTTGATGTGTGCTGCATAAAAGAGGAAAACTTCATATGTCGACTTCGTGACTTGTATGCTGCTTGAGCAGGCTGCGTGGATAAACGAATCTGAGTTACACCCTATCAGGAATTCAGCATTGGGGCTGAATCAGATACTGATAAAGAAAAACACCAACATCGATTCGAGTGTAACACCCAAATCAATCAGGCTCAAAGCGCCGCAATCTGTACCAACATACACGTTCACCTGTCTCATCCACCCTCACACACACACACAACAAATACACATCCATCACTCAAACAGGTGGTGTAAAGGCAGGAAGATCGCTATTGGAAGACGGAAAGAAAATCGAATTTTTTAGTTTTGAAATTTTATATTGACTGCGTCCAGTACCATTATTGAAGGTTTGATAGCAGTAACAGTTGTGCAGTCAGCAATTTGATAACAGTATTAGTCAAAGGTCATGCAGACAGCATTTTGATAGCAGTACTTATTATTATACATGTGCAACCAGCAGTTTGATAGCAATAGCAGTAATGGTAGTGCAGTCAGCAATATGGCAGTGGCAGGAGATGCCTGTCCAGAATAGGCTTTATCAACAACCGAGGGTCTTGCAGCAGATTTGGTCCTGCATCAAATCTTCACTCGCCAAGCCTTATACAAATGTATTTACTGTTGGGTACATGAATTTCGATACCTACTTGTAAACAGTTGGTGTTGTGTGCGTGTGTGTGTGTGTGCGTGCGTGCGTGCGTTTTAAACAAAACGTTTTCTGCTGTCCTTTATTGTTTTGATCATTTTGCTGTCATGTACACATTATTATTATTATTATTATTATTATTATTATTATTATTATTATCAGTGTTCCCTACACACACAGAAAATGAGAGTCCTTGGGACTCCCAGGTATAAAATTTTAAGAGTCCTTGTGCAAATTTTGAGAATCCCCAAATCGGAAAAAGAAATGTAAAAACAAGTCCAAGCCTAACTTTTTTTCTTCCTTTTTTACTCTGTTAAAGCGTCACATTAATTAATTATTATAATCATATAAAACCCAAAAATTAAAACATGTATTAAATGTTTATTTAACTTTTAAGCCCGAGTCGCTTGGTTGCTGCAAACTCCTTCAGAGCACCCTGCACAACAGCTTCTGGGTTCTTTAACAATCTTTAATCGTCTGCAATGGCAGTCTCAGTTGGGTTCTGATTCTGATTATGCCGTGAATTAGTTCGCCTCTCGTTGGTCGTACTTTTGACTTCAGCGATTCGAAAAAAATTTGTAGGGCGCACACATGCAAATTTTTCTGTGTCATTTTTCATATTTTGTGCGTAATTTGGGAACATTGTATTATTATTATTATTATTATTATTATTATTATTATTATTATTATTATTATTATTATTTGTTGTTGTTGTTGTTATTATTGTTATTTTTATATTTTTGGGGGAAGGTTGATTCCTCTCCTGTCCATAATCATCTTTACAGGTCCGTTACCTGGCAGGCGTGTTATCAAAGAATGGGGTGCAGAAAGGGGACAGAGTACTGATCTATATGCCCATGATTCCTGAAGCCATTGTAGCCATGTTGGCCTGCGCCCGCATAGGAGCCATCCACTCTCTGGTCTTTGGGGGTTTTGCTTCCAAAGAGCTGGCCACCCGGATTAACCATGCCAGGGTGGGTATTCATGCTTTGAGTACATGTTGAGATGTTTTAGGTAAGAGGCATTTTCAGCTTTCAGTTCCAAAACATAATTGTGAATGAACTAAGGGTGTTGGTTAATATTTGTGGATGTGTGTTAGCACTTGCGGAAAAGGTTAGGTCGATTGCTTAGACACTGGTAGAAAATTCAATTCACCATCAACCTTTTATGATGTCTGGAAAGCCTATGTGACTGCAAATAGGAGCTAACCACAAATGGAGACCCCTTATATCCTATCCTATCCTATCCCATTACTTGGAGGTCGTAGGGGCACCACAGATGATCGTTTAACCAGCATACTCCATCTTTCTCTGTCCTCAGCAACTCTCATGGTTTCGCTCAGTGTCAAACCAGTCCATTCTCGAAAGTTGTCCTCCTACCTCTTTTTCAGTCTCCCTCTTCCTCTACCTCCTTGCACTGTGCCTTGCAGGATGGTCTTTGAAAGACTTGATGATCTAGTGACGTGGTCATATGTCATATCATCGGAGTTTCCGTTTCTTCACCACTTTGAGCAGGTCATCGTGTTGTCCAATGGCTTGTGTGATGGTCTGTCTGACCTCGTCGTTGGTGATGTGCTGGGTATAGGAAATGCCCAATAGTCTTCTGTAGCACCTTATCTCCATGCTTTGTATTCTTCGTTGTAGATCTGCTGTGAGGGTGCATGTTTCGCAAGCTTATAGGAAGATGGAGATGACAATGGAGCACAGCAGTCTTACCTTGGAATGTAGACTGGTGGTCCTGTCTTTCCAAATGGGCTTCAACCTTGCCAGGGCAGCAGTTGTTTGTGCGATTCTGGAGAGGACTTCCTGTCAGGACCCATTGTCTGATACAATGGCTCCTAAATATTTGAATCTATGCATTGTGCAAGACTCCTTTTATATTAACAAAAATACAAACACACATTGCAGAACACGAAATCGCTGTGAAAACTGCAAAACTTTGCCATACAATCAGGTTCTATAGAATGGTGCAAGAGGAAAACCAGCATTTCCATCACAATAATCCTCCATGTTAACATTCCCACTTCTAGAACCGAGAGACAAGGATGCAACATTTGTTTGTAATGATGAGGTTTAAATGTTTTAGGTGTTATTTTTGTGTGTTCTTTCTGCTTTGCATTTAGCCCAAGGTTTTGATCAGTGCCAACTGCAGCGTGGAGCGTTCACAAGTGTTCAAGGGGGTGCGCTAGGAACTCTGCTGTAACGTTTTAGCCTTGCTCCTTTCCAGTTCATGAGCTTTGGTTGTTGCCATTTTCATGACGATTTTGCTTTTGTTGTTGCTGTTTTTAAAGTTAATAATTTTAGAATGTTTCTCTTCTCCATTTCAAATAGTAGAAGTATTTTGTTATTATGGTTCTTTGGTATTCTTTTAGTAAACTTATTTTGCATGCTGTTTAGTGTTTTGACCTTGAAGGTGGCATTTGTTTCTGTGATGGTGGTTGTTTTTGATGTTGAGATTTGTTTTTGATTGTTCAACTTTAATGCTGCGTTACTAGATAATAAAGCCACTTTCCTCCGTAGCCTGGCATTTGTTTTTTGCTTTATGTTTTATCTTAGCTGTTGGTTATATCGCAAGATTCTTTCATAGATGTCCATTTCTCAGAAAGCAGGACTGAAGATGGTGAAAATTGCAGTGAATTTGCTATTGATTTTATTGTAACCTTATTAAATAGCGTGTTCCCAGCTCAAGAGCTGCTCAAGGAGCTGCTCAAGGCAGGATCTAACTCAAGCCTCCTGAGGCGCCCACTGGTTGCCTTTAGGTGCATCGCCTAACGCCCCAGACCATTGAGCGCAATCCTTGGCCACTGGGGATGGGAGAAAGAACTTGGTACATGCTGGGTGTGTTTGTGTAACTGGTGCTCACCTGTTTAGGACATAAGCATCAGGATCTTGAATGTCCTGCAATAGAATGTACGCGTGCACAGACTAAACCTCGGTTTTGATTGTCATTGGAAGGAGCAAGGGCACTGCGCAATTTGAGCACCAGGGTTACGATATCGGTAGTTTAGACTGTGATACCAACCGCTAACAACATGTTTTTGCCATCTCTCTCTCTCTCTGTGTCCTCTTTTTGCCTTCAAATGTTCAACCTCCGTTGAACCACGCTTGCCACCATTGTCACATTGTTTTCTTTGCCTTGCGTCATTGAGCAGCCAGTGGCCGGTCTGTTTCTGCACTCAGTCTGTGTTATCTTTCAGCCCAAAGTGGTGATCAGTGCCAGCGCAGGCATGGAGCCTGGACGAGTCGTTTCTTACAAGCCTATGCTGGACGGAGCATTGGAAATGAGCGAGCACCAGCCCTCCAAATGCATCATCTTCAACAGACCACAGGTAATCATAATGTTTAATCAGTTATAAAAGCAACCACCTTATTCCATTGCAGTGCGTTAGGATGCTGAAAGCACTTTGTGCAGTCACCAAAAGCCAGTAGAAACCTGTTCAAGGTGATCTAAACGGTGTAGTTCGTTCGCCTCGTCTGGCGACCTTTTTTGACTAGCATGAATAACAATGCGAGTCTATGTACTCACACCCTCCCAACCCCCCTTCCCTCTACCCCCACCCTTGTTCCAACCCTCCCCCCTCTCAAAAAAGAAGTTCCAGATTTTTGCAGATCTGTGCTAGATGAGTCCTAAATTGTCCAAAAATGGCTTACAAAAATATATGTATTTTGTTAGCCTATCTGCCGTCTGTCTGTGCAAAACTTGCAAGTGGATTAAAATCTCAGAACCTATTTCAACTATCACAACCACACTTGGTAAGATGGTGTATACCCATGAGACCTCATATATGAATGAATGACTTCACTTCAAGGTAAAAGTCACAGGATCAACAAATGTTAAAAGTTTTTGCTGTTGTCTAGTCCCCCTCCACCCATCTTATTTTCGGTGTTTTTTTTTTTTTTTAGTTTGTGTATTCACCCACACACATTTTGTTTTACAAATTTTAGCAAATCTGTGCACTGTGCAAGAACAGTCCTAAATATTCCAAATATATATTCTCTTATATAATAGAATAATATTCTCTCCGTCCGTCTGTAATTTTTATGCCATCATTTCATTTTTTGAAAAATTTTCAGGACACTCATTTTCATGTTAAATATTGCAAGTTTTATAAGGAGCATATGAGTCTTATGATCTTTGCCCTTCTAGTTTTTATTCTCCTTCAAATTTCACCAAATTGCAAACTGTTTTCTGTTATATTTTGGTAAAAGTCTGTTATATTTTCATGAGAAAGTTTGTGTGTTGTTGTTGACTAGTGGGAAACGCTGTTGGTGAGTCACTTTGTGTGTGTGTGTGTGTGTGTGTGTGTGAGTCACTAGCCTAGAGGGGATGTGAACAATTCTAGTGTTCATTGAATTTAAACTGTGAAATCTCTTTAAATTTGAACCATCACTATGCTTGGGATTAGTTTCTTTATACGTTTGAAAGTGTATTAATCATGCATTTAACCTCTTGAACCCGAAAGACCGATATATCGGTCTAGCCCTTAAACAGCTGTGCCCCAATAGACCGATAAACCGGTCTCGTAACTTTACCTTAGTTTTTGCGGTCCGTACAAAGCTTACTGTTCTTTCTAGTACTTGCTGTTTGGAATAGGGTTATTGAGGGTTATTGGGAATACGGTAAAGCAAAATGTCTGCGCTCTAGTGCGAGCACAGTGCGTGTTTTTGTGACGTTTTTTTCTCAATTTTGCGTCATGAAACGAAGGTCTACAAATCAAGGAAACGTCGCTAAGCGACTGTACACAACTCAGGAAGTAATCAATCCATTGTGGGATGATAATGAAAATGAAGAGATGACATTTGAAGTACTTTGGGTTGTCACACTTTGGTTGATAAGTTTTGGTTGTTTTACTAAAAGCATGCTAAAAATGCAATTTTTCTCCGGGGAGCCCAGGGGAATGGGCTCAGAATTGGTGGGGCATCCAGGGTTCAAAGGGTTAATCCGAACATCATGTGGTGAGCTGATTGTCTTCAGTTTGAAAGGTCCCCAATGGTTCCTGGCAGAGACTTGTGCTGGGACGAGGAGCTGGACCATTGCCAGCCAGTAGACTGTGTACCCATTAGTGCTACAGATCCCATCTACATGCTGTACACATCCGGCACCACTGGTATGCCTAAGGTCAGTGCTCACTGCTTCATTTTAAAAAGAAAGGGATACATTTGAAAGATGGTGGTGAAGTGAAACTGTTATGAAGAATGTAGGTAAAACTCGGTCTCCTGTGCTAAAATTGTTTCCCACACACTTGAACAGGCAGTAGTCACACTGTCCCACTGACTTTAAAACGTTGTGAGGTACTTGAACGTTAAGCAGTGGACATGGCAGTGCTGGTCAGAGAAGCTGACAACCTCTCCCCTCCCTTTTCCCCCCTTCCCACTCCGATGTGGAAATGCTGTTGGCGATATCATCATGCATGTTTCCCTCCCCCAAAATGACAAGATTGGTTAACAGGACTTAGATATTGTTAGAGAGGTGAGGTATTTGCCAAGCAAACTAAAACTTATTTGTCTCGGTTAGCAGTAGTAATAGAACTTTACACCCTTCCTACTTCTAGCTGCTGTTTTACAGCCTTGACCTTGAAGTTGTGAAACCATGCGATATACCTAACATGGCTAAAAGATTCTCTGTCAGGTGTAGCATCATGATAGAATGCTTTGAGCCCAGTCTTTTTGGCCAGAAGCGCTATACAAATACCCGTATTATTATTTTTTTAGGAATTATGATAGGAACGAAGACTAAAATTATTTCACTGGAGCGAAACTATGGCTACATACTTTGTAGTTGTAGCTTTACTTTAAGGTTTTAGCGTACAGTCCTACAATCTTGTTTTCCATGGTGCCGTGTTGTAGGCGTCAGTGCGCCCCAGTGGAGGCCATGCGGTGGCATTGCATTGGACAATGAAGAACGTGTACGGCATGGACCCTGGTGACGTGTGGTGGGCTGCCTCCGATCTTGGCTGGGTGGTGGGGCACTCCTACATCTGCTACGCCCCTTTGCTGCACGGCAACACCACCATTGTCTTTGAGGTCAAATTGTGTGTTCATAAGTTTTGTTGTTGTTGGCTGCTGGTAATAGGTGAACAGAGACATTGTTTTTTCTTGTCAAAATTAGTGTTGATATGAGATGCTTGTAATTGGTTTGAATAGAAGTGGCGTAAGCTTTGCATTTTTAAGGATAAGTTTTATTGCCAAGTGTTGTCATTGTCCGTGTGTGGAATTGTCACTTTGTGGATATCTACGCTAGACAAGACTACTATAATTCATCACTATCATCATTGTTGTCATGGTTAGTGTGCTATCTGTCATTATCATTGTTATCATCGCCATCATCATTTATTATTATTATCATTGTTATTGTCATCACTATCATTATCACCATCATTTTCATCATCATCATCATCATATTTACCATCAATACTATTCTCCTCCTCTTTATCAGCATCATCGATCTTCTTCATCGTTATCATCATCATCATCATCATCTTCTTTGTCATCATCTTCATCATTATCTTCATATTCATTATTGTGATAAGCTTTATCAAGTTGTGGTGTACATGCAGGGCAAACCTGTGGGCACACCAGACCCTGGCACATTTTTCCGTGTGATCCAAGAGAACAAAGTGAAGGGCATGTTCACAGCACCCACCGCACTTAGAGCCATCCGAGCAGAGGTATGACCATCCAGTTTTTGGTTAGTTATTTTGTTTGTGTATATATACTCTTATTTCATGGAGAACAAAGTGAAGGGCATGTTCGCAGCACCCACCGCACTTCGAGCCATCCGAGCAGAGGTATGATCGTACAGTTTTGGTTAGTTATTTTGTTGGTGTATATATACCCTATTTCATGGACCATAAGACGATACTTTTTTCTCCACTTTGACCCATAAAACATTGCATCTAATTTCTGCCCATGTCGAAGTTGACCTTTGGTCCACCAGAAATATAACAACTGACAAACTGAAACAATCCTTTAAGACAAGCAACTTACGAGCAGCTCACATTTGAGTAGAGTTATTCTATGTATTTAATTTCTTTTTTTAAGTTTCTTGTTTGTTGATTTATTTTAAACACCAGGCTCCAACTCTTTGAAAAAGATTATGAAGTTGTCTTATCTTATTTCATCTTGCCTAAAGCTTGACATGGTTTTGTTACGTCACAGGACCCAGATGGAACATATGCCAAGAAGTACCTCCCATGTGAAAAGTAAGTGACGTTGTATCATTGGCTGAATATTTGATATTAAAACCTGATGCCGTGCCATTCCGATTTGTACCCAGCATCTCGGCCAATGTCAGTGAATTGCTGTGCACTAAGCAGGCTTTGCATGTACAAGTGGAAAACACGTGATGTTGGACAGGAGTATGAAACATATTTATACCAAAAAGTAATAGAAATAGGTTCAGTTGGTTCTCTTTAGCTATGCTTGGTGAAGTCATGGATCTTGCAACCTTGACCTTTTGACCTGGTGTGAAATTGATGGTGCCGGAAGCGGCACAAACCATCTCAAGATCCTTTGAAAGCTGCCCAGAGGTTTTTGAGGTGTGGCGTAATGGATCAGTGCTAAGTCTTTTTTTTTTTTAAATTAAAGGTTTACATTATTTATTTTGTCATGTTTAGAGCACTTTTATTGCTTAAATAGCTGTTCCAGACACTGGACACTTGACTATCTAGTGTGTTAAAATGGCTAAACTTAATGTAGTGCTGTGCTGGGACTGCTAATGCCATAAAGCCCCGGTCAGACCTACCAATTAAATCATACCATTTATTCCTTGCGATTTAATCGCAGGACTTATCGCACGAAGCAACAGGTCACAGGCTATTCCAAACAGCAGAGGCGGAAGTTGGTTTTGGCTGCGGCTCACTCTTTCCTTGTTCCTGTAGTGCGCTCTCTTGTAAATGTAAGCTACAAGTTGTAAAAGCAATGGCCAACAATTTCGAGCAGTTTGGAGAGTTTGGAGAAAATTGTTTGCCATATTTAGCAGTTTTAGTAACAGATGAGGTGGAAACTTCTGTCGATGGGAAATAGGACCATGGATGGGAAGGGGGGAGTCACTTCGGGGTTTATTCAGATCTTTAATCCGATTACAACCTTCGTGTTGTGGTGTCGGCCATTTTCTTCAGTCGCAATGTCAAGGACGCCACAGCCCGTTCTAATTGATCCAGACTTATGATTTCATTGCAGGAGTTAGAACATGTTTTATCCCCTGAATCTACGTTGGATTCATTTGAGATTTTATCGTAAGCTTGTTGTACAACTTATTGCAGTGTGTGACCAGGTTAATCTTATGAGAATCAGTAGCTCTGACTGGAGCTTAACAGTGGGAATGTGTTTGTTCAGCTTCCAGGCCTTGTATGTGGCTGGGGAACACTGCGACCATGAGACCATGGACTGGGCCAGGTCCATTCTGAAAACCCCCATCCTTGACAACTGGTGGCAGACAGGTACACAACACGCTCACACTTGCTGGTGCATGCGGACACACACATGCACAGACGTTTTACAATGATTCCTTCAGGACACCAATTATACAAGCCTTAAAAAATTGGAAGTTGTGTTAAAATTTTGATGTTCTTTTTTTTTTTACTCACATGCAGAGCAGTGTGAGACTATGTACTCACCACCACCCCCACCCCCCCTCCCCCATCCTCACCCTCTCCACCCCCTCCCCCCAACCCTCACCCCCCCCCCTTCCCCCCCAAAAAAAAATCCTGAATTTTGCAGATCTGTTCTAAATAGTCCAAAAATTACATCATTTAAAAAAAATGTCTACCATCTTTCTGTGCAAAACTTGCAAGTGGATTAATATCTCAGAACTTATTTTATATCTCACTCCAAGGTCAAGATCACTGGAACTGTCCTAAGTCGGTTAGTTACTTTGAAGTGATCTTCAAGAGATAATAGACTGATCTTTTATATTTGTTCAGTTTTTATATTGATCTTGAAGGTCAAAGTAATTTTAGACCTTGCAAAAAGATACACAAAAAAGGTCATTGTATAGTGGAATGGCTCTATTTAACCCAGAGTATGCAACAATGGGTTATTTGATCAGACATGCATGAGAGGTCACATGAGGGTCAAGTCATCCCAAGGTCAAGATCACTGAAGGTCAAGGTCATCCCAAGGTCACCGTTTGTTTTTTTGTATAATGCAACTGCTGCTGTAGTTTATTTGATTGTACATGAGTGTATTTGAACCCGGAGGTCAAGGTTATCTCAAGAGCATAGAAAGATCAAAGTTGGTATTGCTTTGCATTTTAATGCCACCGATGCATTTTGGTTTTTTCTGGGCACTCATTTTCATGTAAAATAGTGCAAGTTCCATAAGAAGCATGTGAGTCATATGGGCTTTGCCCTTCCAGTTTACAGATTGCATTATTATAGTTTGCTGTGACATTCACCGCAGTTCCTTGCCCATGCCACGATGATGACAAAACGGAAGTCGAACCCTGTCCTCCAGGGATGGAGGCCGGTGCTCATGAGAATTAGTTTTCAAGCTGAGTGGTGCGGGCGACATGTGCTGCTTGTTGCAGCTGTGTCAGCTGCCTGCGCTCCTGTGATGATGTTTTATGGCCACAGTCTTGGATGGTAGACGGATATCATTGGACATGCCCTTCGCCTTTTGTCATACAGCAGTGTCAGATTTTTATTGGTATTTTTGTTAAATAAAGATTTGACATTTGCTGTTGTCAAAACAGAAGAAGGCCACGTCGCTAGTGTGTGACAAGACTGTAGAACACTGCCATCCTAGGTGGACTGTTGGCTTTCTGAGGAGCGCAACAAGCAGATTTGTCATGAAATTGTGTAAATCAGATACATTTGGAGTATAAATTTGTAGCTGTCTGGTGATATATTTATTTAGTTATTTATTAGTATTGATTTATTTAATTTAATTGGCAGACGCATCGGAGAATAGGTAGTTTTATTTATTTGTTAATTTTGTTTTGAGATATTTGATTGTTGTTGTTTGCCGTTTCAAAACTTATGTTTGACTGCTGTTTTGTAGAGATATACTCATAGGCCATTTAAAAAAAAAGGAATTTGGCCCTGTTCCTACTCTCATTTTAGCAGATTTTGATCTTTAAGAAAGGATGAGACAACTTTATTATCTCTTTCAAGAAATTACATTGTGTGTCAGCACATACATATATCGCAATAACAATGACAATAACTTTCAGTAAGAATACAACTTTTTAGCCGTTATAAGTACAACAGTACTGTTGCCGAAACCAATGTTGACTTTACTGCAACAGTCTGTTCATTGTATCAATGATGAGCACAAGCCTCCTGCTGTTTATTTAAAATAAAATATAAAAAAAAAGTGTAGTGAGGAAAATGGTGGATTGTGTTTTAGAAACTGGGTGGCCTATGACAGCCACCTGCTATGGGCTGGGGATGGACTTGCACCCACCGACCGGTGTCGCTGGCAAGCCTGTACCAGGCTGGAATGGTAAGGAGCAGTTTAGTCTTCTGGAGATTTGAGTTTCTTAGCTCATCTTAGATGTGTCGACGAAGAGCCAAAGGAACAGTTTTGGTACATCATGTTGCATTTTATTGGGTCACGTAATAATAATAATAAGAAGAATATTAAAGAATAATAATGGTTACAAATTCATTTTTAGCACAATATTCCCTAGTAGCAGTCTCAGTGCACTCATTCACCTGCGGTCATGCCAAACTTACGTTCAGCTACGTCACGCAAGAACTGTGATGATGTTTTTTGTGTGGAAATATTTATGTGCATAATAAATGTTCATCTATTTATTCATAATGTTTCTGGTGACCTTTGTCCCTTTGACATGACTTCGTGACACTGGCGGTTGGAGTTGAAAACCTACAGTGACATTTGCATTTGTTTTCTTCCAGTGAAAGTGTTCAACTCGGAGGACAAAGAGGCTGGCTCAGGAGAGCTGGGAGAAATCTATGTCAAGTACGTAATCACAGGCATGCCTACCCGTACGGAATTTCCGTATTTTTTCCGGACATTTGAAAAACTTGGCAAGCGCTACAGAAAATACGGATACTTGTTTCATGGTCCGGAAATAAATGAAAAACAACATTGGAAAAAAAAATCGAACTCGTTGGCCTGTGGTAATGCGCCGTGTGACGTTTTTCCGAAGACAGCCGAACCCAGTTTAATGCAGCTATGCACAGTCGCAGTAGAGACACACGGCATCAAAGTTTCCAGTAGAGGCACCGAAGTTTGCCGAACCAGTTTTTGCGCAGTCGCAGTGAAGATCGGTGCCCGTGAGACAGAATTCAAAACATGGCGTCCAAACAAATGGCTAAGCAAAGAGATTGTGATTTCAAGGAAATCGCGCAAGGGGTAGACATATATTGCCTCGTATTCGGAAAAGTGTACTTTCGTTATTCGTGGCAGCACTGACTCAAAAGTACGATTTATGCCAACCAGTTTGGCATCTCCGCCGGTGGTATGAACGACATCAAGCGGCACGTAGAAGCACAGGCTCTGAAGTCTTTTCTTTCGTCGTGGGTCTCCTCAGAATTGCCTACCGTATGCGCTGGCGCGTATTTTTATGAATTTTCAACATAAAATATGACAATACGAGCAATTCCTTAAAAATACACATTTTCGTGGTGTACCCCCCCAAAAAAAACCAAAAAAAATTTTCGCACTGATTTTATATATGTTTTAATCTGCTATTTCCTTTACTTGCTGACTCTAGGGAGCATGAGCAAAAGTAAAATCTCGTGCGTGAGAGGTAGTGCGAGACTTTGTATCCGCCATTGTGCTAAACATGGTGTCTCGAAAGCGTTTACACGAGAGTGACGATGAGAGCGAGTCTGAAGAAAAGCGGGTTAGGTTGCAAGTAAGCAAAAAGCGCGACTACATTTCTTACGCGAATACCGTGAACGTTTTTGAGGAATAATCGAATCTTCGAAAGGAGTTCATTATGCTCATTGCAACAAAGAGTTCAGCATTGCTCTGCATACGACATTCAGCGACACTTAGATTAGGTATTACAGACAAACATTTTATTTTGGTTCAGGATGTTTTATTTTGTTTTTATTATATAGTACAAACTTTTAGAAGATTAAAAAAAATTTAATTTGTTAAAATCGGTCAGTATTAAGGCACTCAAAGTGGGTAACCCTCACATTAAAATAAAACACGTTTTTCCCAAAAGTGGCTGAGGTGTCTAAAATTAATACAAAGTGCATAAAAAGGCACTGTATTTACACAACAAAATGCAGAACACTCTCGTATGCTCAGAAAACAAAAAAGTGTTGCCAGTTTCAGCAGAATATACGAAAATAATGATGCATTTATATATATTCATAATTCATATTAATTAATTGTTGGACAATATGAAGATCTTTTGAGGGGTTATGGAGTAAAATACAACACAAAAAATAATATATTAGTGTGCATTTGTGACCATAACTTGTTGGGTTCTATATTATTTTGTTTCCTGAGGATTAAAATGGTGAGCTGGAATTAGTATGAATTGATGTTTTGTGAATGTGGCAGTTTTAATGACAATAATTCTTTGATCAAATGTTACGAGTTGCGCGAAATCTGACATTACACAAAATACACATTTTTCATGCAGCCAGTACACAAATGGTCAGACTTGGGGCTAGGCACTTCTGATGATGAGATTGATCTCAGTCTGAGTGTCTTCACCTGTCCACAGCCAATGTGATGGATCTCCGATACTCAGCCAGTGTCACCCGTTTAGTGGAAACCGACCTGTTAAAGGTATTCTGCTATGCAATGGCTGTTTATGCTTTGAATTAGAAAGCAGTATTGCAAACTGGATAAAATCTGTTACGTGAATGATTTCAAAACGAGGGGCATTTGCGTACTGTTGGTGCAGGCTGCCGCTTCCCCCAGGGGCGTTCTCCACTCTATGGGAGGCGGAAGAGCGCTTCAAAGAGACCTACTTTATACAGAAGGAGGTGAGATCATCATGAATCAGTAAAGTGAGTGTGAACCTTGGATCAGAATGTCAAAACGCTTATGTCTATATTGTTATTCTT
This sequence comes from Oncomelania hupensis, assembly GCA_036898135.1. Taxonomy (NCBI): domain Eukaryota; kingdom Metazoa; phylum Mollusca; class Gastropoda; order Littorinimorpha; family Pomatiopsidae; genus Oncomelania; species Oncomelania hupensis. Next base: position 23,926,217 of record CM072517.1, on the reverse strand, counting down.
TTTACTGTTGTTGTCTGTTGTTGTTCGTAGCCGGAAATAAATGTTCAGATTCTTACTGTTATTCTTTTTGCTGTGCATAGCTTGAAACTATTTTTCAAATGTAATATTTTGGGCTAACAAAGTATCTTATGTTTTACATATAGTTTAGTTTAAGATTTGCTTATATAATGATACTTAGGTTGTTTTTTTGCCTCCTATTTGAGAAATTGGAATGGAAATGTCATGTCAGTGTTGTAGAAGAAAGCCTGCTATAAGGAGAAAACTGTCCTTGCAAAATGTTGTAATGAGGGCTACAGGCACCCACAGCCTAATGTATTTTACCCTTAACTCCCTGTGCTACAATCTGTCCCGCAGACTATGTTGGTCAACCTCCTACTCTACTCTGCCACAGCGGCACAACCGTCAGGTGTTTCTGCAGTAGTATGCCCCAGTGACCACAGACAAGCTGCAAAATAGTTTGTTTTATTCTTACTGAAGAGCTTTCTGCAATAATGGAGACTAACCGTTTGTTAACTCTGCAGGAAATAGTTGTCTCCCCGCAGTAATGTGGAGTAATACATTAATAATAGTAATAAAGTAGGCTTATATAGCACGATACCCCAGCTCAGGGCTGGGCTCACCTCTCTTAACATAGGATATAACTTTAGAACAAACATAAACAATAAAACAGGGTATGCAAGCATTCACACCAACCATACTCAACAAAGGCATACAAGGGAACAACAACATATGCAATACACTACACATGCATTAAACAAAACAAAAAACAAAAATACGATGGCATATTGGATAATAATAAGATTCACCATACAAATTTAAAATCGCGGGTGTATAGGAAAACTATTCTAAGTGACATTTTGACCGAAATTGAGTTTTTCCCATGGTTTAAACAGCCATAGAGGGGGGCAACTTCTGTCAAAATATCAGAACTGTAGCTTAAAAAATGACCGAGTTATAACCCTTGAAAAAAATATTCTATCTTTGTCTTCAGAAAATGTTTGGTGGAAAAGTATCATATATGGCAGTTAGAATAGTTTTCCTCTCAAATATTTTCTAATATTATTAGAAAAGGAAGAAGACTATTCTAACTGTGTAAGTTAGAATAGATTTCCTCTCGAAATGTGTCTTTGAAAACGAAGTAAACTATTCTAAATACCTCTTAGAATACCTTTCCTCTCAAAACGGTTTCTTCAAAAATGAAGAAACTATTCTAAGAGTCAGTTAATATACTTTTCCTCTCAAACATTTCTTCCAAAACCCAAAAAATATATTTTAAGTACCGTTTAGAATAATTTTCCTCCCAAACATCTTTGCTATGAGAACAAGGAAAGTGCCAGTTAGAATACTTTACATCTGAGTGGATTTTTCAATTAGGAGTCCTGCGTGAGAAGCGTGCTCAATATTTTCGGCAATTTTAGTATGAACACTCACTAACGCAGGGTGTACTTTCTGCTCTGTAGCAGAGCTGGTGTGTGTGTTTCTAACAATGTTGTGGCGATTCTAGCCCAAGACAATATTGATAAGGTGAGTTTACATTTTACACAGACGTGTGTCGGTTTGGGTATGTGTATCTTTATATGCATGGGGATGGTGAGAAAGAAATGACAGAGACGACACACTATTTAGTATGCCACCAAAATGTCATTAGGCTAGCCTATGCCGTAATGCTAAAGAATAGTACTAGCAGCGTGTTGCTGTTTGCAAATAACCCTTGGAAAGTGGGAGGGGCCGAGATTAGACCCATTGGCATCCGGGTGTACTCATAGAGGCCCATAGGAGTGACGAAGGCTGTTTTGTGTTGATCTCGGGGGTCCATGGCGATTTGGTGATATTCACTGGCCAGGTCCAACGTGGAGAAGTATTGGGCCCCAACCAGCGAACCAAAGGGAGACGCGTCACAGGCATAGGCGCTCGCGTGTCCAGATACAAGCGCCTGTGGTCGACACATTGCCGCACGGTCCCATCTTTCTTTCGCACAACGACGATTAGTGCCGCGTATGGACTGTGGCTCTCGACGATGATGTTCTTCTCCAGGAGTCCTCTGATGTGGTCTTGGATTTCCTTCAGCTGGTGAGGTGGGATGCGCCTGTAGGGTTGGGCGACGGGCACTTCGTCTCTCGTCCGCAGTTGATGTTGGACAATGTCCGTGTAGCCCAAATCCAACTCGTTTTGGACAAAGGCTTCTCTGTTCTTGTCCAGGACTTGTTGTTGAAGAAGTTCCCACTGTCTGGTTGTGCCATCGAACGTGGGGCAGGGAATGGTGTTCTTGGTGGTCTGTCCTGATGGTGTTCCGATGGTGACCACCAGTTCATTTACAGTGACGGTGAATGCCACCTCGTCCTTTCCTTGGACATCCTCTACTGTCTGCAGTGACGCCAGTGGAGTCCGGGCTGGAAGGATGACGTCCACCTCTGAGAGATTGGTCACTCACACGTATCGCTGTGAAGCGTCACCGCTGACGAGGGTCGGAACGATCAGCAGACCTCCAGGCAGGGGTTGTGCTAAAGGTGACGCCAGTAGCTGTCGCGTAGGCCGCTGCGTTGAGGTCACTCGCACAGTGGCCATGGCGAAGGGTGGGACCACTGTTTGTACTGCTGTCTTGGCGATGCCTTGGACCAAGGTGTTGTCATGTCGCACTTCTTGGATGGACGCAAACAGGCCTTGAGGTAAGCTGGTCGGACTGGCTGTCATCCACTCTCCCAGGACGTTCATCCCGACCAACAACGGCAGGCGCTTCTTGCGTTCCCTCATGACCGGTTCCGTGGGCTCTCTGACGACCAGGATGGGAATACCAGAAAACGTGGTCCCGTCCAACTGCAGCTCGGCAACCAGGATACAGGAGTAGGGTACCTCTGCGCCGTTTACTGCCCGCAGCTTGAGGTGGGACGACTGAAGGAAAACGTCACCAAGATTCTCGGTGACCCAGGTCTGCGTCACAGTCGTTACCTCGCTGCCCGTGTCGAGGAGAGCTTGCACAGCTCGGCCATTGATGCGTGAGGTTGTCGTGGGGCATTCGCCAATCAGCCTTTTACTGCCCTTGCCCCCCCGTTGCCTGTGTTTCGACAACGGGGCTAGTAGTTTCCCTGCTGCCCTCGTGGTGATTGTTGTCCTCGTGGTTGTTGGACGTGGGGTTGTCTTTGAGGACAGCTCCTCTGGAGGTGGCCCCTTCGGCCGCAAACCCAGCAGACGGCAGTTCTGGTGTCACGTTGAGGAGCCGACTGTGGACGTTGCTTTAGCTGCTGCAGCTGCTCCTTCAGCTCCGCTAGTTGACTCTGCAGAGCCGCCATTCCTTGGGGGTCGGGCACCGGCGTTGCTGTCTGTTGTTGGGTTGTCACGCTGTCGCCGTCACGGTCCTCCTCCTTCAGTCAGCGCTGGGCTTCCGCTCTGGCCCGCAGGTAGGAGACATCCTCTCCCCTAATGATGCGGCGGAGCTCCCGTCGAAGGTCTTGTGATTTGAGCCCCTCAAAGAATTTATCACGCAGCATTTCGTCAGGGATGCTGCCAACCTTTCTTGTATTGGACCGCAGGGCCAGCTGCTGAAGTTGAGGCCGTACTGCAGTACGGTCTCTCCTGCTCCCTGCTGCCGGCTGTGGAACCTGCTTAAATTGCTGGTGACTCCCCTCTGGTCGGCGGACGTCTCCTCCAGGGGACACCCAGGGCCTCCTCTGCCGTTTTCACGTCTGCCCGCTGGATGATCTCCTGTCGGGCACAGCCGCGGAGCGATTGAGCTAGCCACTCCATAGCTGTACCACCATGCAGCTAGCAGTGGCCCAGGATTCGCCGCGCCTCCTGTGTGAAGTCCTCGACGTTATCGCCATCCCCCGTGAGGGTTGGAAGTTTGGGGGGTGGCATCATTCTGCATGGTCGAAGAGGGTGCGTGGGTGGAAGAAATGTCATCTTGCGCCGCCTCTGATGTCCTCTCGTGACTGGATGGGCGATGAGGTGTGGTGTCGCCTCTGTGGGCCCCTCCTTCCTGTATGAGGGCAGTCTCTTCGCTCTCGCTTTCCACTGGTCGGTTCCTCAGCTGCCTTGCCTTCTTTTATGCCTTCCTTGGGTTTGTCATCTTTCTTGATCCTGCTCGCAGCGCCAAAATTTTTGTAGTGGTGTTGGATGTTGGAGAGAAGATGATAAAGTGATGGAGGCTAGGGTGATGAAGAATTCTCACACATTCTCTCTCTCTCTCTCTCTCTCTCTCTCTCTCTCTCTCTCTCTCTCTCTCTCTCTCTCTGTCGCTCTCTCTCTCTCTCCCCCTCCCCCCAAAACCAGTTCTTTGATGACCGTTGAAAGTTTTATTCTCGAAGTGCATCATACTAAGAGAGCGCAACAGGCAATGCTCCATTTGTACTAGATCTAAATAAAAGTCTTTTTGTGTATTAATGCAGTGTAATTTGACCAGTCTTGTTCACTTTATCAATGCTGTTTCATTTTGGTAGCTGCATAACACGTTGTCATTATTTTATTAGTGCACTAATAAAATACATGAGTAGTAGTGGTACAAGAGTAGTACATAACGACTTATGTCTAATATGATTTTAATTATTTTATGTTAATGGTACTTTTGGAAAATGAAGAGAAGGTTACGGTTTTGTATTTGGTTTGAATAAAATTGGGAACTCGTTTTTGAGGATGAATATACAGTGTTGCTTTCTCGTTCTTTTGTTTGTTACAGAAAACTATTGTAAGTGTATCATGTGTAAGTTGTTTTTTGTGGGTTTTTTTTTCCTCAGTTTTCATAATTTTTTGAGAGGAAAAGTATGCTATTTGACTCTTACAATAATTTTCTTTTCTTTTCTTTTCTCAGCAATGGAGGAAAACTATTCTTTCTGACACATAAAATAGTTTTCCATTAATTTTTCAACATTTTCAATGGAAAACTATTCTATGTGGCAGATAGAGTAGTTTTACTCATACTATTTTACAGAAGGAAAATATTCTAAGTGGCATTTTGTTTATTTTAACAAGATAGAAAAAGATTTTTGAGAAAAGTATTGTCAAAAACAGTACACGATCCATTTATCTCCTAAATATATGGGTTTCAGACCATAAAATTACTTTTTATTGAAATAGGAAGATTTTTTTGCTTCTCCTGTAAAATTTCAAAAAAGTCACTTAGAATAGTTTTTCTCTAGACCCGCGAAATATAACTAAAAATGTGTTACATCTAACAATGGATATAAGGATGGGATTAAAAAAAAAAAAGACAAGATATTCTGCAATGGAGACAAACAGTTTGTGTAGAACACACATGACAAAGGTGTCTTGCTTAAAAAGATAAGACGGGAGTTTATTGATAACATCTTGGATATAATCCTTAGTAGTTGCTGTCCTCCATGGAATGATAGGAAATAGTTATCTCCCCTTCTCTGCTGTCAATGGTTTTTCATTTGTGGATGTCTGCCATAGATACAGATGGCCATTTGGCTGTGTTCTCAGCTCGTAACTGTATATCGGCTGGGCTTGATCATAAAACAAGGGTCTGATTTTCCACAGCATGAGAAGGACGCCTGAATGAAGTCCTCAGGAAGGACATCTTCAAGCAAGAAAAAAAAAATCCACAGTTTGGCTGGATGGCAGTTCTAAACGTAAACATTCTGTAGCGATCGTGCTATCACAATGTGAACAGAAGGGCCTGAGACTGGCTTTGAGGCACAGTGTGAGTATAACGTTGTTTGGTTTCTTTGCTGTGCAGGGTTACTATGCTACCATGGATGCAGGCATGAGAAACAAGGAGGGCTACATCTCCGTGTTGTCCAGAAGTGATGACGTCATCAACGTGGCTGGACACCGACTCTCCGCTGGGGCCTTGGAGGAAGTGCGAACTCTTTAATTTAAAATACAAAAATCTGTGCGCTGTTTTGGATCATGTCTGTTTATATTATCATCATTTTCAACATCCTCTTCGTCATCGATGTCACCCACAGTGTGTGTCTCCTGTTTCAGGCTATATTGGAGTGCGAAGAGGTAGTGGAAGCGGCGGTGGTGGGGGTACCAGACAAGCTGAAAGGACAGGTGCCTTTGGGACTGTGTGTGGTCAAACATGGTGAGACTTCACCTCTAAACTATTGATCATGTTCTCTCCTCCTCTCCCCTCCCCACTTCCACCTCCCACTCTCTCCATCCTCCCCTGTCTCTTTTTTTATCTATTACTTTTCTCTCTGTCTCTCTTTCTCTCTCTCTCCCTCTCTCTCTCTCTATCTCACTCTCTCTCTCCCTTCTCCCCCTCTACCCCCTCTACCCCCTGTCTTTCTCTTTCTTGCAGACACAATTCTCATACACACGCACAAACACACGCACACACACATGATTTTGTCAGAAATCCGATAGAAAATTGGTGAACATTACCTGTGATAGATGTGCACTTGTATAAATCTATGTGTTATTATAGAAAATTGCTTTTTTTTTTTTTTTTTTTTTGTTTTGTTACCACAATGTAATTTCTTGCAGGACAAGAGCTTTGTAAATAACATAGGTTTGACATGTACTTGCAGGCTCGCAGAAGTCGGAAGAACAGATCCTGAAGGAAGTGGTGGAGGTAGTTAGGAAGTTGATTGGGCCAGTGGCTGCCTTCAAGCTTGCCCTAGTGGTGCCCAAGCTACCCAAAACACGTTCGGGAAAGGTGGCTCGCAATACCCTAGCGGCCATGGCTGCTGGAAAGACCTACAAAGTGAGCGACATTTGTGTTATCACGGAGACTTAATGCTTTAGACCAATCATTTGACATTATCATTCATTCATATAAATATTATGGCATCAGAGGATGTTTGAATTCATCAAATGAAGTTAGACTGATGATCACTGTTGTTAACTGCCAGCGTCTAGATGTTGTCAACTGTCTGCTGTTCATATTTCGAAATCTCCCTAACCATTTTTTCTTTCTTATTTCTTCAGTCAGTGGGCTTTGCATGCTTGAATGTTTTTTGTTAACTTAGTCATAGCTGTTTTCCACTTGTGTTGTTCACTGCAAGATTCACGTTGTGTATATTGTTGATCTTTTGAGTCATATCAACCCTCTTATGATATGGTTTTGTACATGCTCAAGATGGCTCAACAAAAGTTTGTGGCAGTGGTATTTCTTTCCTCTTTTTTTTCCAGCAGCATTTCAGGGTAACATTTGTGTATTCCAGGCTTGCTCTGCTCATATAGGTCAAGGGAATATTATGGAATGTAATTGTTTACTAGTTTTAGAGAGACACAAAGTTGTAATACACAGATAAGTAGTTGCCTTGCCTAAAGAAATAGGATTGGAGTTTAGTGACAGTGTCATGGATAAACCATTATTAGATGCTATCTTCTGACTGGTTTTCATTTGCCCAGCTGACTTTTGTGAAACTTGTGCCTGAGCTCAGTGTGGCGCTATATAGTCTTGATTCCTCTTCCAAAACTTTCTCTTATTGTATGAATCCAAGAGCTTCTTTAGCTTAAAATAATAATTTAAAAATGAGATGTTCTCAGACCTAGATGTGTTGGAAGGAAGCATGCAGTATACTTCACATAGAGTAAGCCCCTCACCCGTCCTTCCCCTCCGCCCTCCTACCCCCCAAAAAGTTACAGGGTTCGTACGCTCCTTGAACCTCCTTGAATCTCCTTGAATTTTCTATGTCTTGTTCAAGGGCACTTGAATCTCCTTGAAAAATGCCAAATTGCCTGAGCTCCTTGAAAACTCCTTGAAATTTCAACCAGTGTATCTATCCATTGCTTGACCTAGAGATTTTATTGTAAAATGTTTTAAAAAGGTTATTGAAAAATAAAAATTTTATAAAACAAAAATTATAATATTTTTTGTGTTGTCAACTGTTCGACGATCGTAACTTTTGTCGTCTGCTAATGATAAGGGAAGTAACCACCACTGGAAATTGTTGATTTCCTTGCTGTCGCGCATGCGCAGTTGTTGGTTTCCGTACATTCTTCATTCTAACGCGCAATGTACAGAAAGTACGAAAACAGTTAAAAGGATAGCGAAACCGAGCGTGTTTGTTTACTGAATGGGTAAAAATGCCTGGAGGCGATTGTGTGTTGAATCCTTTGTGGTTATCGAAATCTGAATATGCAGGGTGGCTGCTTGAAAAGAAAGGGAACAAGCATACGTGTTTCTGCCGCGTCTGCTAGAAAATTATCGACGTGAAAGTGATGTGTTACTGTTAGACCAGCTGTTCAGCACACTCATGAAAGCAAAAAAAGACTATCAAGATCTTTGGGCTGTTGTGAAGCAGTTGTTACTTTTGTCCCATGGGCAAGCAACTGTCGAGAGAAGATTCTCAACCAACTAAGAGATCAGCACTGAAAATCTCTCCTAGCAGTCCTTGGTTGCTCGCCGACAAGTGCTGAACGGTATCAGGAAAATTGGTGGAATAGACAAGGTGGACATCACCCAGGAGCTGCTATTATCAGCATCTTCTGCAAGGAGAAAGTACCACGACTACCTTGATCAACAAAAGAAAGACCAGGAACAGGCACAAGCGGCAAAGAAAAAGGAAGGCACAGGAAGACTCTTGCTGATTTAAGAGAGAAAAAAAGAAGAAATGAGAAGGATGCTCAGCACCCGACTCAAAAGGCAGACAAGCTTGCTGAACAAGAGGGTGCGCTGAGACTCTTGACTCAGTCAAATGCGCTGAGGAGCAAACCCAAGGAAATAAAGATCCAGCTGGAGATTTCCTGTCAGATTGATGAAGAAATGGAAAAACTGAAATATTATAACTGAAAACTCATTCATCTGTAGGAAGTGTATTATATATTAGCCGGTGGTGGTACCTCTTTCTGACTTTTTACAGTTCTCTAACTTGTGTCTAAGGACAACATGCTTCACAATTATTGTTTAAATGGGTATAGACTCCGTAATCTGCATCATATAATAACTGCAACTTTATCGACATGCAATATTTATGCGTGTAGATTTCATAATCAATATCAACATCAGTATCACCGTCAGATTCATGACTGCAAACAATTTATGGATATCACTGGGTTAGAGATTTTATCCTTTATTTTGACTACTTATCAATTCTTATGTGCGTTTACTTTTTTTTTTTTAACTCCTTGAATTTTTGGAAAAACTCCTTGAAATCTCCTTGAAAACTCCTTGAATTTTTTACAACAATTTGAGTATGAACCATGAAGTTAGCTGTATTTCTTTCCACAGCGTACAAAATCTCTCTATTCCACTGCTGTAGAACCACCTCCCTGTCAACGATAAAGGAGCAATCAATAGTCCTTCTTGAACTGATGCTGGTGGCTTTCAATAATTATTTTTGTTGCTACTATCCTTGTTTCCACAGATTCCAGTAACAATTGAAGATTCTTCAGTGTACCCGGAAATTGAAAAGGCCATGAGGACTTTGGGATTTCCCAAAAAAGACAGTTGAACTGCGTAAAATGTGTGTGCATGTCTATATGCTTGTTGCACTGCTGTTGTTTGGAGTTTGGAAACAGTTTATTTTTATAAATTAACCATAAATTAACATTTTATGCTTCGCTCATTAACATTTTTGTTTTATTAGAAAGTTTGGGTTTTGCTTTTAATCATTTGGATACTCTTGCCCACGTGTAATAAACATGCTTATTTATGGCCAAGTGCTGCATGCTGTTTACATGTCCTTCTTTCTGCTAATTCCTCTTTTTGTTCATAATTATATTCGCTGTAAAAAAATTTTAAAATCCTTGTACATCTTTTTTCGTCTGTGTTAGCTGCTGCACCGGGAGGCACGGTGGCCTAATGGTAGAGCTTTGGCTTGCGGATCTGAAGGTCCCGGGTTCGAGCCCAGGCCGGGGCATTGTGTTGTGTCCTTGGGAAAGACACTTTACTCCCGTTTCCTACTCCTTCGGATGAGAGTATAAACCAAGGTCTAGTCTGTGTTGCATACATTCCATCATAACAGACTTTACAGATCCTGACGCTCATGTCCTAGACGGGTGAGTGCCGGTGACAAGAACACACCCAGCATGCACTTAGGTCCTTCTCCCCCATCCCTGGCTGCCCAGGATTGTGCTCAGTTGTCCGGGCATCAGACCATGCGTACAAAGGCTGCGGGTGGGCGTCTCGGGCGGCTTGAGTTAGATCCTGTATAAGCGCTATATAAGAACGATTAAATAAATAAAGAAAGAAATAAATGCTTATCCCTGTTTACTTCAAAGCTTGTATTTCAAAATGCCCGTGCTTCTATGAAAACTACATACAAGGTATTTTATTGTATGCTCTTAGTCTTACCCATCCTGCTTCCAGTGTTATAATTAGCTGCATTAGTGCATTTCATTCTAATTAGAGTTCTAACAAAATAGGTTGTGTCCCTTTCCTTGTAACTTCATTGCCAAAGGTTGTTCACTCCCTTTCAGTATAATGTTATTGCCAAAAGTTCTCCCTTGTAATGATATTGCCAAAGGTTGTTCGCTCCCTTTTAGGATTTTGTTATTGCCAAAGATTGTCCCCTCCCTTTCAGTGTACTGTTATTGGCAACAGTTGTGTACAATGCTAGTACATCATGTATATTGTGGTTGAATGGGAAAATAATACACAAAACCAATAGGCCTTATTCGGAAAAGGGAGGTAACTTGTCTTTTGGGGGGATTTTTAGTTCCCTAGTTATCCGGGCAGACATATTCAGGGTTGCCAACCACTACGGAATTTCCGGAGTTTACTCCGGAAATGAATACACAGCTACGGAGCTACGCAAATCGAAAATTTACTACGGAAAGTCAATTTTCGACGATAGTATTACAGTTTTAACGAGTTTTATTGAGCGCCTGTGCCTCCCGTAGCACCTCAAGGTCACGGTCATTCAGTTTACGTGCACGGTGTAATAGATCACGCTCCCAGTGCATGTTAGGAAATTCGACCAATCACTGTGAAGTGGATTTGCAAACGGCCAATCGGTGCACAAAACCTCGACCTTTCTGTGATACTTTCGTTTCCGGGTCACGTTCTACAGCGCGAGAAGAAAAGTTTGTGTGCGGCGTATTTTGAATCCATGATGCCAAAAAGAAAGAAAACTAGCGATGAAAGCCCAGAAAAAAAGAAGAGGACAGTAAATCAAGAGTACAGGAAAGAGTATTCTGAAAAATTTCCGTGCATCACTGCGTCATCGAGATCACACGATGTGACGCGACACGTGAATGGCAACCGTCACAAAAGTCGTTGCCCTGATCCAGAAAAGTTAGTCCCTGTTCAGTCGGTAGCCACCTTCTTCAAGCCAGATATGGATCTCTCAATAATTCGTGCGGAAACACTCTTCTCGACCTTCGTTGCAGACTGTATATGCATGTCTTCGTTTAAAAAAAATGCGAGGACGTATGGCTACGGAAAATGTCATAAAACTACTGAAATTCAGAAATTTTACTACTGAAAACTTTTTTGGGGGTTGGCAACTCTGCATATTTCGTCTCAGAACACTATGAAACTACCCTGAGCTGCAAGCGTTCCTTTGGGAAGGGGGTGGTGGTGGCAGAGCAGTTCAAAGCTGAACTAGAGGAGCTATCCAGTATTGCAACTGAAATCGGACTTTCAGTTAATCCGGAAGGTTTGATGGACGACTGAGAGAAATTATAGGCAAGACAATGAGTTCGTTTGCGAAGAATGTGAACGCTGGGCGCAACATGCGGGCAATCCGGCCAAAGTTGTTTCACTTCGTATTTCCGGGCATGGTCTATTACTTAAAAATACTTGGAAGGTATTATAATCCCTCCTTCAGTTCTGAACAAGGATAGGTGACAGGGATTGATGTAAATAGTAGAAAAGGAGCACTAACTCCGCGTTTGATAACTAAGGAACTCTTTATTTGGTGGTTGAGAATGAACCTTTTGCTACAGGTATTATATCAGGAGAGGTTGGAAGGATGATCGTTTAATAAGACTGGAATTTGTAAATATTTTCCCATTTATGTGTGAGGCCTATGAGATATTTGTATAGGGTGTTTCTATAAGATGTTTGTGCAAGGTTTTGAAAATGTTGGTGGAACGTCTGTGCGTTGGATTGTTAGTTTGAAATTCTTAAGTGGCACATTTTTTAAATGTAGTTTTAAACACATAGAATATGCGCATAATGTACAGTGTCTTGGAATAAGAACTTCGTCCTTCTCAGATCCTAATATTTAATGTCCTTTGGTTTTTCCTAACTTCAGACAGTTACGTTGTGCATTAGGTTTGTGTTTTAAGGCTGCATAGAGGTTGCATAATCTTGCTAGTGGTGATTTGAACATAATTTGGTATCTTCAGTGTTTTGTTGATGGAGATACACAATTTTGCTTTGCAGTGTTTGCTTGTGAAATATTAATTACACACACGTATTAATTTTTAGTTTAAATGTACCTTGCTTTTGGCGTTGATTTTGCATGTTTTTCGTTACATGGTTATTAATACTGTAGTTTGGAGTGCATTTAGTTACAGGAGAGTAGAATAAAAATGTCTGTAATTTTAGTTTGAATATTTTTAATGATAGTCAACTGTGGGTCAAATGTCTGTGATTACTCTTCAGCTGGTTGTCGTGACAGTTCATTTGGGTTTTTTTGTTGCACTAATTTCTTTTAGACCATATCTAAAACGAGTAGCTCTTTTTCCCTGCTATTTTAGTAAAGGACCCTGAGCATACTCTTTTCAAGCTTCAAGGCTGTTATGCATTGTGTACAAATAATGGACCAGAGAACCATTGCTTTCTTCACAACATGTTATGTGATGATACCAGGGTAAGGTTTAAGAGGTATCGGCAGCTTGACATTATACTATAAAACAGATTGTGAGAGGAGAGCAAGAAAACTGAAGAGTTTTAGTCCTGGGAGAGTCCCTTGTGTACGGATTATTTGCACTGGTTACGGTTGTGTTTTGTGCAGATCCCGGCAACCATCGAAGATGCCAGTGTGTACGGACAACTGGAGGAGGTGCTACGTCGAGCGGGCTATAACCCAGTACCTCCGTCCAACTAGGACTTGTTTGACATCTTGTGATACCATGGACTGTACATATATGTATCTATGGAGTGATTTTGGAATAAACAAGCTTCCTTAAGTATGATGTGCAGTGATGGTTTTGTTTCTAGTAGCAAAACCATGTGCAAGTTTGACAAATTGTTAACATATTTTTACAAAACATTCTTTCTTATTTATTTGTTTATTTGATTTCTTTGTATGTCTTTTTTTTTTTTAAAACATTATTTTGTTTGTTTGTTATACGATGGGGGCGGACATGATTTTTTTTAAAGTGGATGTCTGGTTTTATGTGATTAAAATGCAATCACCTGGTGCCTTTTGTTAAAAAGCCACTATTGCTCAGAAAGTATTACTGTTAGTGTGTACAGCAATGCTGTTGTTCACACTAATTTTTGTAATTTGCAATGTGAACGACACCGTTTGCTAACATGTATGATTGTTTCTTTTGCCTCATGTTAACTCCCTTCTCTCTCTCTCTCTCTCTCTCTCTCTCTCTCTCTCTCTCTCTCTCTCTCTCTCTCTCTCTCTCTCTCTCTCTCTCTCTCTAACCTTTTCTCCCTCTTTCTCTGTCCCTCTCTCCTCCCACCCACCCACTCCCTCTCTCCTCTCTTGCTCTTTCTCATCTTCCCCACTCTCCTCGTTCCATCTCTCTCTACCCCACTTTATCTCTCAACAAATAGGTGTATCCTGGACTGATAGTGCAGAGGTAGTGTACACAGTCTCGTTTTGTGTACAGAGTCATGGATATGAAGATTATGCACATGAACTGATGAAGGCGGTACATGTAACACATATATAGGATTTTTAGCTGTTATTTTTTAATGTTTTCCGAGATGCCATTTCTGTCTACAAAATTATTCGTATGGACACACGCGTGCACGAATGGGTGTTTTATGTAGTCAACAAAAAAATCAAAACGTTATAAGTGTATTTTTGTATTTGATTGCAGCTAGAGCATTTAGGTAAGAAATTAGCAATTTATTGTGCTGTATTAAAAGTACAGCGATTATTTTTAACAGGAGATGTGTACATGTTTTCATATTGGGCAAAAAGACAAAACAGAAACAAACAAAAAATGAACTAAAATGAAGTGATTTTTGAAAATTGATTTATTAATTTTTTTTGGGGGGTGGTGGAGTTTTGACACTTTATTGTCCCTTTTTATCAGGAAATTCTGGGCCGCCTCCCTTGTGGAAGGCGTAACCACAGCCCAAACCCAACTTACCTAATATTAATTGTATTTTTGACATTTTGATGGGGGAGCGAACCGGAATACACTGAGAAAACCCCCAAGTTAAAAGTAAATAATATTCTGAGAAACATAACGTCCAGATGCTGGACCCGTCCCACACCTGTCAGGCGCCATTGGTTTCTGGCCTGTGGACAAGGCAAGTTTGTCTTGCTTTAGACCACTCGGCCACAACGCTCGCTATTTTTTTAGGTGCCGATTTATTTTTTTATTTATTTTTATTGGTAACTTAGAGATCAAATTTCTGGTTGATCAGTTGAATTGAGTCAAGATGGGTATGTGTTCGCTTTTGCACATTTTTACAGGTTTGTTCTGCTATTTGCCATTTAACATCAACTTGGCAGTGCTATAGTTAGACGGTGAAGTGAACATGGCATGTTGATTGTATATTTCTATGTAGTTTTGTTTTTGTTGTGTAGAGTACTTAGTTTTGGTATTTGTGGTGTAGCTTTGTTCTGGTTGTGTAACTTTGATTTTGCCCTTGTTGAATGCAAGTCATTGGAGTGTCAGGCTGGGGTTCAGGATTCAGTGCAGACCAGGGCATCATTGTGCTGGCTTCTTTTACAGAGACCACCTAGTGGTGAAGTAACCTTGAAAAAGTATAAAGGTGACACGGTGTCATTCTTGTTAAAACTGCTCTGGACAGAAAGTTTTGTTATAACAACTCAAATTTAAGTGTTTTGTTATTGCTCTTGCCAACACTAAAGGTTGCATTGATTTAGTTTGAGAAATAAAATTGCAATATATGGGAGGACTAGAGTTCTGTCGCCTGTAGGATTGATGTATTGCTCACTGTGATGGCGTGTCTCTTTGGGGATGTTTTGTTCTGTGTTTTGCTATGCCAGTTTTGCCTTTTGACTGATAATTTCTCCATGCATTTATGCTGGTTTAATCATATTTACATTGTTGATGACAAAGCGAGTTATTGTATAGTTTGTTAATCTGTGGCATACAAATGTAGGCCAACTTGTGATAACACGTATTTTAATCTTAATGCCTTTGAAATTATATTAAAATTGACTGCATCATTATTTGAGATGACCATTGCCCTTTTTGTTTTAAGCCGTGGTGTTGGTGGTACAGCATTTAGAAGAGACAATTGTGGCACGGAGAGAAAGAGAGAGAGAGCGATTATGCAGACTAGCAACACACGATTCATTGCCCCATACACATAACTGACTTTCATTCATTCACCTTAGATCTTTATTGCGACTGCATCATCACAATCACACTCATATCTTCTTTGCATTATATTGTGGCCGTATTGTGCCTTTACTGTCAGTCAGTTTTTCTTTATCGACTGTTTTATTTATGGGAGCGCAGTTAGCCCAGTGGTGTACGCCATGTACTGGAATGTCAGGCGACAACATTGCAGCCTGTGCAGGCAGTGGTTCAAACGCCGTTAACAGCCTGGGCCGGAGGAGAGAAAAAACCCACGGAGACACCGTGCTCCTACCCCTTGGGATGAGAGTACAAACTGAGGTCTATTCTGTGCATGCACACAGTCCATCGCATGGACTTTAAAGATCCTGACGCTCATGTCCCTAAACAGGTGCCGGCTACACAGATACACCCAGCACGCACTTAGTCTCTTCTTCCCATTCCCGGTTGCCCAGGATTGTGCTCAGTCGCCTGGGCGTATGACTGTGCAACCCATGGTTGCAAGTGGATGTCTCGCGCTGCTGGAGTTAGTAATTAGATCTTGTATCAACCAGCACCTTGAGGGGCTCTTGAGCTGGAAAAGCGCTTTTATAAAAGTTATTAAATAATGAAAAAATGTTATTTATTTATTTATTTATTTGTGCTTTTGTAGCTGAACAGCTGGGTGCCAGGGGTTTCAGTATAAATAGTATCCCCACTTTCTGGAAATTTAGTGCTTTAAATTCCCACTGTCGCTGTCTTTCTCATTTGCTCTTTCTCATTCCTGCTTTGTTCTATCAATCTGCTATACTATCTTCTTCGCTAGACCAGTCTCTTACCTTTTTTCTTGAAAACTCTTCCGGGACAAGACTCCTTATTTGTGTATGAGGTCTGTTTGATCAGCTTGGGAATATTGGACGCTTTCTGCCAGGTGGTCACTAGGGCTTCCTATGATGTTATTATTTAGCAATGTAGGCATTTTATATGTATGTGTTTTGTTGATAATTTATAATGATGTTTGTATTCTATTTTGTTTTTGTAAACGGGGGTTCGATAAGTTGGGGTGAAGCCTCAGCCGTCCCCTGCGTGGGATGTCTTTATTGTAAAGTGACTGGCTGGTGGAGGGCATTCGGTTTTCCCACTAGGGTTGTTTCAGCAGATCTTTTATGCGGATCAGGGGTTGTCAGGTCCTGATTTGGCTCGGAAGAGTCCGCTGGACCTAAAGCAATAATCATGTAATGTAATGTTTATATTTTGTGCATGTCAAACTTGTATTCAAGTTTTTGTTTGTAATGAGCAATTAGTATTTTGTCGGTTTTGTTTTCTCCATTTGTTGACTATAGATCGCATCTCCTGGAATTCGTTTGTGTTTCATTTTGACGAAAACCAAAATTTGGTGCATGTTACAAGAATTGGTTTTAGCAAGATTTAAAAAACAATCATTTGATTTGTTTATATATGATAAATTTTTTGATGTTTGTTGATTGTAAATGAATTTGTTAATCATGCATGAATTTTGTGATTTTGCATATTAATTTGAGTGCTTTAGATAATTTTGTTGATTGTTCTTTTTTAACAGTTTATAATTGTGTACAACTGGTGAAAGTAAGGTTGAACAATAATGAATAAAGATGAAAAACAAAATTGTTTGCCCTTGTTGTTTCTCCTCCTGCCTAAAATCACTACATCTCGTGAGATGTGTGCACATGATATTTTCTAGTCATTTGTATTATCAATTATTTCTTACAATCAAAAATACACTACCCAATCCCTGTAATTATAATTCGTTATACATTAATACATTTAGTGCTTTTAGAACAATAAACTGTTTAGAAAGTAATAAAAATAATATGAACCACAAGTATATCAACTAATTGATATACTTGTGTATGAACTTAATCACTTAAATATGTTAAGATATTAATTTCATGTGCCTATGAGTGGATTGTCCGTAAAACTAACGATTCACGTGCATAGGATGAGCAACACAGAGATCATTTGGGCAAGTCTATTAAATTTTAAAAGGGGTCCATTATCTATTTGTCAGTTGGAAGAGTCCATCTGAAGGTACTGGTGTCCAAAAATAGGGGTGTAGGGTAGAAATCTGCCCAAATTTGAAAGAAATCGTACTCTTATAAAAGTACATTGGGTACACTATGAGTACTGTAGGTCCACTAACAGTACATTTGGTACATTAAGAATGCATTTAGTCCTCTGAAAGTGCATTTGCAAGGAAATGTTTATTTTGAGGATTATTTTTCTTCTTTAACAAAACAACAACAACAACAACTAAGTTAATTCAAATCGCTGTCTTTTATTCAATGTTAATTTACTGTTCAACTTTTTTTTTTTTTTTACAGAGTATGAAAGACCTCAAAAACAAGAAGACAAATACAGAAGAAGATAAACAATGATAGAAAGAACATCAAAAAAACAAACTCATAAAAGTCCACTGTGAAGTAATATTTCAAACATCTTTATTAACTGCAACATAATCTTCGTACACATTTATAAGCATTACAAAATACTCGATGCATTTTCTAAGAATAATTCTGTACAATGGGTTACACCGTTGTTCCGTAACAATCAAATTAGTTAGTTATTCATTGCTTACAGGGTCCAGCGGACTGCAAAGTGCCGAATCAGGACCACAAAATCAAGACCACAACTTCGCTGAAAGAGGACTCGCCCCTGATCTGCATGAAAGATCTGCCAAAACAACCCTAGTGGTAACACTGAAGGCACTCCACCAGCCAGTCACTTTACAATAAAGACATCCCATGCAAGGGACGCTGAGGCTATACTCTATAGAACCCCCGTTTACAAAAACAAAATAGAATACAAACATCATTATAAAATATCAACAAAACACATACATATAAATTGCAAACATTGCCAAATAATAAATCATAGAAAGCCCCGTGACCACCTGGCAGAAAGCGTCCAATACTCACAAGCTGATCCAACAGACCTCACACACAAATGAGGAGTGTTATCCCAGAAGTTTTCAAATGGTCTAGTGAAGAAGAAGATAGTATAGTAGATTGATAGGACAGAGTAGGAATGAGAAAGAACAAAGGAGAAAGACAGCGACAGTGGGAATTTAAAGCACTAAATTTCCAGAAAGTGGGGATACTATTAATACTGAAACCCCCGGCACCCCCACTGGGGGAACAATCAAATCACAGACATCGAACATGTTTGTAATTTCTTTAAATCATAACAGCAATGTAGAATATAAGTGCCGATAAACGTTAAATCTGTCTCTCAAATGATGGAGACATGCTCATTTAACGTGAAATCATCATCATCATCATCATCATCGTCATCATCATCATCATCATCATCATCATCATCATCATCATCATCCATCCATCCATCCTCAAACATCTGCGGACAGTTAGAATATGCACATCATCCATCCATCCATCCTCAAACATCTGCGGACAGTTAGAATATGCACAGACGTACTTATGAAAAACATATAATGGTAGATAGCTAAATGTAATTAATCTATGAATCCTCTCTCGCACATTCACTCAAACGGGTCTGTAGACGATGCACAAGCCTTTTCACCTCGAGTGAGAGCCTAAGTGTTTATCATCATCTCGAGCAGCTCTTGGGCTGGAAAAAACGATTAATTACATAAATAAAACTTTTTTTTTTTAATGTCATAAAAGGCGACGAAGGAAGGTTAGTTAATTAGTCATTGTGAATAGGGTCCAGCAGACTGCACAGAGCCGAATCGGGAGCACAACTTGGTTGAAAGAGGACTCACCCCTGATCCGTATAAAAGATCTGCTGAAACAACCATAATGGTAACACTGATGCTTCTCCACCAGCCGGTCACTTTACAATAAAGACAACCCACGCAGGGGACGCTGAGCCTATACTCTAATTTATCGAACCCCCGTTTACAAAAACAAAATAGAATATAAACATCATTATAAAATATCAACAAAACACATACATATAAAATGCCTACATTGCTAAATAATAACATCATAGGAAGCCCTAGTGACCACCTGGCAGAAAGCGTCCAATATTCCCAAGCTGATCCAACAGACCTCATACACAAACAAGGAGTCTTGTCCCGGAAGAGTTTTCAAGAAAAAAGGTAGGAGACTGGTCTAGCGAAGAAGACGATAGTATAGCAGATTGATAGAAAAGAGCAGGAATGAGAAAGAGCACATGAGAAAGACAGCGACAGTGGGAATTTCAAGCACTAAATTTCCAGAAAGTGGGGATACTATTTATACTGAAACCCCCGGCACCCCAACAGGGGAGTGACACAGTAGCCTATATTACAATAATACATTGGTAACGATCCATATTACAATAATAACAAGTACATTATAGAACCTTACAGTTAAAAATAACTACGGGGGTAGGAACAAATGAGAATGACAGTGGGGATACTATTTATACTGAAACCCCCGGCACCCCAACAGGGGAGTGACACAGTAGCCTATATTACAATAATAACATTGGTAACGATCCATATTACAATAATAACAAGTACATTATAGAACCTAACAGTTAAAAATAACTACGGGGGTAGGAACAAATGAGAATGACAGAAACAGTGGTCATTTAAATTTTTAACATTTGCACAAAGTGGGGATAGTATTTATTGAGAAAGTGCAGCACTCCCATGGGGGATGAAGGAAGGTAGATCTTGATCAATGGAACTTTCTTTCAAGCAATCTTCTCGCACACGTTCGCTGAAACAGGTCGTTAGACAAATGTTTCACGAAAGTTCTTGCCAGCTTGAACCACTGGCAATATGTGCGGAGATGAAGCTTTCGTATCAATCAGGGATACAAATTTTATTACTCTAGGACTACGATACGTTGACACAAACATTTGGGTGAAAACACAAAGAATCAAAGCTATTTTGAAATGTATGGTAAATGTATTAATTTTTAAAGTGACTTTGACTTTGAATATTAAAATGAATGGACCACACTTCCATCTACCTTCATCTACCCACTAAACAATCATAAATATAAAAACTACGTTATGTTATGTAACCATATTCAACTGGAAATCTGTTAGCTACGAAGAACTTTCTTTTCATTCTCTCCCTTAGTTTGTGAAGTTTGGGCCTTGACTCTGAATGTCAACCAAAAATCACCTTTAATGTGATTTGTTGTTTACAGGCTCCAGTGAGCCTTTAGCTGTCACTGCTGGACTACGTTCACATCAAACGGGTCTATCTCTTACAAAAATCACAAACAAATACAGGATCCACCCAAAACACACATACAAATACAAATTCATGATACTATGATTACCATACCACATCCTAAGGTAAATAAAGCTGAGGGCCCCAAAAACGGTTCAAAGGAACTGATCTTATAGAATGTTTATACTGTACACATATTATATAATATTAATATTGCTCTTTTGACTCATCAACATCATGATCATCATCTTTCACTGTGCAGTGTCCTCATTAACATGAAACCATTGAAACCGTGTTCATAAATAAGATCTGCATGGCAATGGATTAAAACACAAAACATAAAACCATTGTCAAACTAGCAAAACGCCTTGAATGTAAAAACTTGCCTAACAGATTTGACAAACACACCTGATCAAATTTTAAAAAATACAAATACTATAATATAATAAATAAAATAAAATAAAACTAAATACACAAAAATAATACAATAACGTATTAACATTTTTAGAAAATATAAAAACAATTAAAATAAAATATCAAACAAAAATAATAATGAACTAAAATGATAAAATAAAATATTAATGTAAACTAAAAATACAATGAAATAAGAGAAAAACATAAAAGAATAAAATCCTATCTCTGGCACGAGAAAATAAACCTGCTAGCCATAACACACCAGACAAATATCTTACGGAAGTATAATCTTCACACAGCTATACACACTAAAACAATGTACCAAAATTATTACATGTGAACGTCACACAACATTCACTTCGTTGAAGTGGACAACAAGCACATCATGGTAATGTGCTCAAAGTGCTCAAAACATCTTGACAGTTTAACGTAGTCTGGGTTTCCTAGTACTGGGGAATATTCACTTTAGGGATAGAACAAGCAGCTTTTTATTTTTCTGGTATTTTTTTGTTTTGTTTTGATAAAGCCCATTACCAATACTCATCATCATAATAATCATCATATTTCTGTTTAGGCCTAATCCATAACTCACACAATGTGAAGAAAACAATACATAGCTAGAACTAGGCTAACCCAATTTGAAAAACTCCTATATTTAAGACTTCATAATATATTTCTGCTACATTACATTACATTACATGATTATTGCTTTAGGTCCAGCGGACTCTTCCGAGCCAAATCAGGACTGCACAACCCCCGATCTGCATAAAAGATCTGCTGAAACAACCCTAGTGGTAAAACTGAAAGCTCTCCACCAGGCAGTCACTTTACAATAAAGACATCCCATGCAGGGGACGCTGAGGATGTACTTTAATTTATCGAACCCCCGTTTACAAAAACAAAATAGAATACAAACATCATTATAAAATATCAACAAAACACATACATATAAAATGCCTACATTGCTAAATAATAACATCATAGGAAGCCATAGTGACCACCTGGCAGAAAGCGTCCAATATTCCCAAGCTGATCCAACAGACACAATAAGTTATTACACAAATAAGGAATCTTGTCCCGGAAGAGTTTCCAAGAAAAAAGGTAGGTGATTGGTCTAGCGAAGAAGAAAAAGATAGTATAGCAGATTGATAGAACAGAGCAGGAGTGAGAAAGAGCAAATGAGAAAGACAGCGACAGTGGGAATTTAAAGCACTAAATTTCCAGAAAGTGGGGATACTATTTATACTGAAACCCCCGGCACCCCAACGGGGGAGTAACACAGTAGCCGTTATTACAATAATAACATTGGTAACGATCCATATTACAACAATAACAAGTACATTATAGAACCTTACAGTTAAAAATAACTACATTTTGAAATTCTGAACACAAATTTTATCAAATATCAACACAACAAACAACGACAGGAATTGTTTCCATAAATTATGAGGCAGCTTGTTTCAAATTTACAAAGAACGTAAAATTTACGACCTTTGAATGACAGAGATTATTATAATTGCAATGATGAAATAATGGCATGGCGATGATGAATATAAATATAATGTAGCCTTAAAAGCTCCCAAGTTTCTATCAGAACATACTCACAACTATTTATTTTAAAAAATTATATAAATAAAAAAACAAAATACATGTAACCAATCAAACAAAGAGTAAATGATTTAAAATACAATGTTCATACATAGAAAAGAAAAAAACACAGCACGTACATGACAACAGAATAATGTGAGAATTCTCTACAATCCTTTCTACTAAAATGTATGTATATACACAGGAGCATTAGGTGATAATAAAATCCTAAATGGACAGGATGAATAAAATCTCATAATAATGCAGAGACATTTATACCTCAGTCTTAAAATAGTTCTGCTGCACATTCACTATTGATTTTGAATTGGTCTTTTTTTATGTAGTGCATTTCCAAGCTCATAGAGCTGCTCAAGACAATCCCGTTTTCTGGTGGAGGTGACACAGCAGTTACCAGCTCACGAGCACCAAAAGCCTGCTTCGGTGACGGCACAGTACGCTGCGTAGATGCTTTCCAAGGGAAATAAAACCAAATCAACAAACGAAAAATGGATTTTACTTCACACGCAGTCTCTCAGTGGATTCAAACAATTCAAACACTACAACAAAATAAAAGAAAGAAAAGAAAGAACAAAAAGAAAATGCAGAGTAAAGTGGACTACAAAAGACAACAATCAATCATTCAAACTTTACAAATATTTTGAAAAATTATACAAAATATTTAAAATAAACTGTAACATTGATTCAAAGTTACATTAACAGTTTTAACCTTCTTTAGTAACTCGCCAAACAAATCTAAAGGTCGCAATGAAATCTTCCATCATTTCTATGGAAGCAATATCAAATGTGGTTTCCAACTTTAGCTTAGCCTATTACATATTGAGTACCCAATGACATTGCCGTTGTAACAACGAAAACCTCAGCAAGCAAACAAAGAAATGTATTGATTGTGGCTAATCAACCCAAAAACGAAAGATGAATGATCAACCCAAGAAGATGAGGCTGGCCAAATGAAGCTGGTGACAGTAATACAAGTAAAACTGCAGCCTTAGTCTACATAAATTATCACACAAAAATTTACTGATTTTTTTTTTTTTTTGTAGATGAAGTACACAATGGAGGGGATTTGGAAGTCTCCCTACCAAATACCAACTACGAAATGTAACCATATTAAGCCTAACAACTTTTTTTTTTTTTTTTTGAAAGAGCACAAAAATATTAAGCCTACCAAAAAGGGCAAGTCTTTGAATTTGTAATCATCTTGACTTGAATCATCTGTCAAATATTTTCGCCATTAACTCATTAAGTCCAGAAAAAAACGTTCATTGCAAAAACAATGGAAAACCAACTTTAGCCCTATGACTCTACATGTTCCACTTGAGCAGATCACGTTGGACTTTTGTGAAATAAAAATACATAGCCTTATTTATTCTTTGTAAACAAATAGCAGATCTCTCTTTTCCTTGGTAGAAGAGTCTATTTCTCTTATGGTTTAACTCGGGTAAACAGATAAAATAAATAAACGTAAATAACCAGCAATTACTAAAGCGGTTATATTGGGAAGGA
Source organism: Oncomelania hupensis (assembly GCA_036898135.1). Classification (NCBI taxonomy): domain Eukaryota; kingdom Metazoa; phylum Mollusca; class Gastropoda; order Littorinimorpha; family Pomatiopsidae; genus Oncomelania; species Oncomelania hupensis. The sequence continues at coordinate 23,902,207 of CM072517.1, read as the reverse complement.
AACCGTGGAAACGAGGTCGTATAATTATGAATACGTTTGGGTGTCTGTCTACAGCCACAGCAACCATACAAACACACTCCTAAAACATGCATTCCAAACTGGTAGAAAGAATAAATAATACATATAGACTGCACACTAAACAGGCATGAACTGACAAAGGAACGCACACATGTATATAAAACACTCCCATCAAACCAACCTACAATCAAAAGTAGCCCTTGTCAGTGCTGGGAGCGGCAGTGAGCACTCCTGGATTGGATAGTGAAGGTGCTTGCGGTGTGGAATAACGCTACATAGCGAGGAGGCTGTGATACGACTCAAGTTTTTTCTTGTCAGCTCATGTCACTGCATCACTGTGCAAAAGGGATTGGTGGGCTGCTGTACAAGAAGCATATCCAGCACTCCTAGCACTGACAAGGGCCACCCACGGCCCTCATCACTCTGCAGGCAACACTTGCGCCTTGATGATCAGCGTATCGTTTTTAATGTATGAGGAGTGCTTGAGAACGCTGAGGGGCAGGAACTCCATATAGCCAAACCCCTTGTGGTTGCGCGGGGTGGTGGGTTTTTGGAAGGCGGCCAGGTTGGGCTTGGCGGCCAGCGTCTCCGTCACGTGGTTCCTCATCTCGCAAATGTCATTCTGGTCCATCACCGACAGGACAATGCGGCCGCCGAAAGGCCACTCTATGACGTCGTCATAGTCACCCTGCATGAAGTGGACGAAGAGAGAGAGATGGCTGCCTCGTGCCGAGTCCACCCCGTTGAGGTTGGCCCTCACGCACAGTTTGTAGCCACCCGAGGGGGCGGAGTAGAAAGCTTGACTGTGCAGGGCGGTGGTCTCCCCGTGTTCCGCCTCTCGCTGATAGCGCGAGTAGTTGCGAATCTTCCAGAAGAACGTGCCGTTGCACATCCGACCCTCCATCTCGCTGAACTGGATCTCGTGCTGTTTGAGCTGGTGACATGACGTAAACACACGCAGCGTAAGAATCACAACATCATATGATAACACAATAATTAGCTGGTGGCAAGACAAGAAACCCACAGTGTAAGATAACCCAAATCACAGTGCAAAACAACTGATTGGCAAAATCAAACACACCACACAAGTAAATTAACTACAAATGCAGTCTGAAATGTTTCAGGCCATCTATCTTCTAAGCAATAATCAAACGAAAAATGTAATTCCTTACAAAAGCTTTCAAATCCTTAAGGTAATTCCTTACAAATGTTTAGAAATTCTTACTTCGAAATAACTCATGCCATAACTATAGTATTTCAGCTGTCGAAATTTATGTATATTATATGTAAGTTGTTAATTCACTATTTCCTCACATTAAATTTTTCTCTTTTTTTAAAAAAAAATTAGGTAAAAAAAAAAAAATTACAAAAGCTATTGAAGCTTGCTTCAAAACACTGACTTTTTGTTTGTACAACTTCTCCATACTCTCAAACTTGATCTGCAGTTCCCGCAGGGTGTGTTCATGCAAAAATACTTTCTGCTGCTCGTCCTGCAGCGACATCCCGCTCTTGGAGAACGAGTCCCCCAACCCGCTCCTAGGATGGGCAAAGGACAAGGACGCGGTGTACGTTTGAGGGGACATGTTGGCCCCAGAACTGTCTGAGGAGGAGCTGTACTCCAGGTGGGAGGCCTCCATGGTGCCAGTGGAGACGGCCCCGGAGTACAACTGCTGCTTGGGGTCTGATGGAGATCGCCGCATGCCGGGTCGGCTTGTCTGTATGCCCGAATCGAGAGACGTGACGGCGTGTGGCAGTCCATGGGAAGGCGGATGGGACGCCATGCTCATAGCACCCTGTACACACACAATACATACGTGTACTCATTTCTAATAATTTCTCCTTGCTTGATTATTTTTAAAAAAAAATTGTTTTAATAAGTTTTACAAATAACTAAAAACATTTATTACACGTTCTTTTTCCATGCCATGTGGAATTTTAACACTGTGATCAATTTGTACCGTTCTACAGCGGTCCACATTAACACCTGTTTCGCTACAATTGACCAAAAATGAATAACACTAATAGCAATTTTCAATAGTGGGTTATTTTTCAACCATCCTGAGATAATAGCTTTACGGTTTACATACACACAAGCCACAAAAGTAAAAATGTGCACCTGTGGACCAAATCGAGGATCAGAGGATGGAAAGGCGTCCAGAGACATACGTTGAACCGACTGCCCAATACATGACATGATGCTGGACATTTCAGTGGGGGACATTTCTCGAGTCGGCATTTGTCCCGACGCCCCTCTCACCGAGGACAGGTTGAAGTGCTGATACAGGCGCGTGACTGCTGTACACAGCAAGTTAAGATGGGAGGAGATGCTGTCGTGTAAGTGAGCCTCGTACTCACATCGCTGGACCTGGCAACAGTCCGTTCAGTCTTTTATGTTTTAGGTGCGGGGCATTTTGTCAATGGTGTTAGATAACTGAAAAATCTCGGTCATTTCAATACGCTCTCTGAATACATTATCTCCACCCACCCCCCAAACACCCCATTACCTCCCCCCCTTCTCTCTCCCACCCCACATCTTTATTTCCTCTCTTTTCTATAGTCTTAGACCCTGCTTTCACTCAGCCAATAGCAGCTGTTTGACCCAATAACTGCACTATATAACAATTTATTTCCTCTCTTCTCCATAGTCTTAGACCCTGCTTTCAGTCAGCCAATAGAAGCTGTTTGACCCAATAACTGCACTATATAACAACAATTTATTTCCTTCTCCTCCTCCCCCCACACCCCTCCACTTTCTATAGTCCAAGTTGTGAAACAAGGCTTTCAACCTAAAACATTAATCCTATTAATCCAACGCAATTCAATCCTTTCAACTCAATTCAATTCTTGGTCTCTTCAATCCCCAACTGTCACACTTCTTCTCTCACCCTCACACAAGCTCTCCTGAACAATGAACATCAAAACAGCTGTAAAACGTGGTTGCTTTTACTAGCACAATGTTTGATTTGATTTTTGTCCTTCTTATTGTCAGTTCTTATCTTATCTCATGCTCAATACATCGGCGTCTCAACCAGGAACCCCGTCTGATTGGCTGGCTGTTCCTGGGACACCCACTTTAATTGACTGACCGTTCCTAGGAAACCTGCTTCAATTGGTTCTTTCAGGAAAACTGTTATCGGTTGTTTAAAAATTAAGGCAACAATATGGCGAACTTGATAACACTGGATCACTTCTGAATTCAGAGTTAAAATCCTTTGGTGATTCACCAATTATTGTCAAGTCAAAAGCAATCAGATCATAAAACTATAAGCTCTTTTCTTGGTCTTCACTGTATGGGTCATGACCAGGAAAAGTCTGAAGATACCATGTGGCCTTTATCACCTAGGCTAGCTTAATCAACACAAGCACAACAGGAAAGGAAAACAACCCGCATTTTGGCATTTCAAGTCTTTTAAAAATACCCTAAAGTAAGCAAGCGTATCAGATTTTGTGTGTGCATGCGGCAAGAAAGTCAAGCATATCAGCTGTTGTGGGCAAATGCATGCTATCAAAATTAATTATTTAACGAAATTGTATGCAAACACTTGTGTGTGTGTGTGCCTGGTCATATGTTTCTCTGTGTAGATGTGTGCGTGTATGTGTGTGTGTTGCAGGTGTGTAAGTTTGCTTACCTGTACTTCACATCCCAAGCAAACAAAACTACAAGGGATTATTTTATTTGGACAAGATTCCTCATGACTATTCAACTGAAACAGAAAGAAGACCAACAACAAAATCAATAATATGAAAATATTATAAATGCATGCAAACAAACACAATCCACCCCATTTACTTCCAAAAATGTATAAACGAGTTCAAAAGTAAATATAATCTTTGATGCATTAGATCTCGAAAATTTAAGCCTAGGACCAGCGTCAAAGGTATTCATTTCTCACTGTTAAAACTTCAGAAAAGACAGCTTATTTGCGAAAGATAACATTGAAACATAATTATGAAAACCATCTGAAGAATTCTGAATTATCACAAATAGAGCTGAGCAGTTTCACTGGTATTTAATTTCAAACAAAACAAAGAAACATGACAAGAGTTCACAGCAGCCTAGCTGGGACAGGAAAGACAAAAACAAATAATATATGCCACGTAAAAAAAAATCAGTCTGTAAAAAAATAACAAACAATTAGCATTCCATCGGTATTGTAATTCCTATAATAATAAGTTTAGAAAGGGGTGCGGTAAGGGTTGATGTGGGACAAAGGGGGGTGGGGGGGCGGAAGGGGGGAGGGAGGGAAGGGGGAGGGTAGGACTGGGGAGAGGCAAAACATAATCTCTAACAAAAACTCACAACTTCTCGTAAAATTTCCTCTCCGCAGTATTCACATTTTACTTGACCCTTCGGGCAGGATTTTTGATGATTCTGCACACAAGAAAAATGTGAAGAATAAAAACACTGACCAACTTAAACACAATAATTCATTTTATTCTATTTATTTATATTTTACTGTTAACTGTTGCACTTTTCCAGCTCTAGATGCCAGCCGATACAGGTTCAAACTCAATGATAATAAATAAATGGATTTGATTGATTGATTGATTGATTGATTGTTGCTTTAGGTCCAGCGGACTCTTCCGAGCCAAATCAGTACCGGACAACCCCCGATCCGCATAAAAGATCTGCTGAAACAACCCTAGTGGGAAAACTGAATGCCCTCCACCGGCCAGTCACTTTACAATAAAGACATCCCACGCAGGGGACGGCTGAGGCTTTACCCCAACTAATCGAACCCCCGGTTACAAAAACAAAATAGAATACAATCATCATTATAAATTATCAACAAAACACATACATATAAAATGCCTATATTGCTAAATAATAACATCATAGGAAGCCCTAGTGACCACCCGGCAGAAAGCGTCCAATACTCCCAAGCTGATCCAACAGACCCCATACACAAACAAGGAGTCTTGTCCAGAAAGAGTTTTCATAAAAAAAAGGTAGGTCATTGATCTAGCGAAGAAGAAGATAGTATAGCAGAGTGATAGGACAGAGCAGGAATGGGAAAGAGCAAATGAGGAAGACAGCGACAGTGGGAATTTAAAGCACTAAATTTCCAGAAAGTGGGGATACTATTTATACTGAAACCCCCGGCACTCCAACGGGGGTACTGTTGCCGCAGTGAATCGGTCATGCCTATAAAGGAAAGACAGGTTTTCAACTGGGGCTTTCACTTTTCCCTTTATAGGTTAGAACAATCTACAGTGGCAAGATTGCTCATGACCCCAAGGGGTAATAAATGGATTTAAAACACCACGAAGAATCATCTTCACTATACTATACAAGTACATATAATTTTTTGCTGTCTGGAATAGACTATCCCTGCAGTTGTTTCATCATAATAATTGTATGAATGAGTTCAGTCAGTACTATTTCTGGACAATTAAAAGCTCATAAGATATATTCAATAGGTCTCCTGAAAATGTCTTATGAAAAAGTGATTTCTTCACTTTTCCCTTCAGTGGTAGGTTATATTGCCAGGATAAGAAAATCTAAGGCAAGAAGCGCATGTTGTTTGCCGAAAATTGGTGATGACTTGTTCAACCATAAATACTTCTCCCGGACATACGCAACTCAAAAAGCCTTGCACTTGAAACAACAAATAAAAGTCAGGGAGAGAGAATCTGTGTGCGTGTATGGGCATGCATGTGTGTAGTGTGTGTGTGTGTGTGTGTGTGTGTGCATATATGTGAGAAAGAGAGAGAGAAGTAGGTGGAGGAAAGAGGCACAGTTGAAATATATTATGTGGAATGGGGGGGAGAGGGTGGATGGAGTGGGGGTTGGGGTTGGGGGAGAGAACTATAAAAGGCCAGGAGGAATGAGATGTAGGCCTACTGAAGAAATCCGAATCAGGAAGGAGGGTCGAGTGTTCCACAGCTATTGATTGTGTGACCCAGACTGGGGACAAAAATGCTTTCCGATGGTTAGACAAGGAAGCAAGACGAGAAGATGCAAACAACAGGAAGAGGAGCAGAGGGAAGAGGGGCAGGGAGGAGATGGAAGCATGACGAGGAAGGGTGGAGATTATAAAAAGGCAGGCCTGAGATTCAACCAATCTCGGGCCAGTGATGTATGAGGTTTTTAAGCATTGTATATGCTATGATGCAACAGATCTCTTTCCCCGCCCTTACGCCCACCCACCCCTCCCCTCCTCCTCTCGCTCTCTCTTTCAATCACAGACACACACATACACTCAACTCTCTACAGAATACTACACATTACACAACATCCCTGACAACACCAACCACACCATCACCCTTTACCACAACCACCCCCACATTCTGGACCACAACCTCTGAAAGCAAATTGACCTCACAGCATAGCTGAGACCGCACCTTGCCCTCTCATGTACTGGGCAGAGGGAGCAGGCCTCATAGTCTCAGCTAAGCTGTGGCTGGGCTCTTTGACATTCAATTCAGTCTATTACTGAGCTGCGTGCACCAGCTACAAGTAATAATAATTATTTTATTGTGCTGCAACTGCCTCTCTTGTACTGGGCAGAGGGAGCAGGCCTCATAGTCTCAGCTAAGCTGTGGCTGGGCTCTTTGACATTCAATTCAGTCTATTACTGAGCTGCATGCACCAGCTACAAGTAATAATAATTATTTTATTGTGCTGCAACTGCCCCACACCCACCACCAATGTTGTTGGCTACATCTATACTTCCTGGATTGCTAAACTTTCTTGTTGGGTTTGATGTGGATGTCTTCAGCACACAGGCAGACGACACGTCCATCTCCAACTGTGCATGCTGGTATTTGAAAATTATATTTGAAAATGATGGTTCAATCTTTGCAGCCTGATTGCAGAGTCACTAGGTATAGTCTATCTAATCGCTACACGTGGGTTGCCAAAGCACTTCCATTTTAGCACGCAAACACTGACATAGGCACACTACAACTTCAAAGTTCAATCTTTCCTGATCGCACAGTCACTGCAGGCACTGGCAAGAGTTTTACCTGCACACATGGACGCATGTGCCGTTCCATCTGTGGTGCATGCACTCACACACACACCCACATACCCAAACACACACCATACACACCCACACACACACACACACACACTATACACACACGAGTGATATACATACACAGAGGCACACTAATTGTAGATTATAGTCACATGACACCGGAGTGCATAGGTGATTACTGGTCACATTATTCCGACACCAGCGAACCAGTTGATGGTAAGGAGAAAATAATATTGTCACACGTTGGCCAATCTGGGATTCGAACCAAGTACCTTTCGGTTACTAGTAAGCCGCTCTACCAACTGAGCTACCCGGCCCCATGAGGTACACTAGTCCATTACTAATTATTTTATTCCCTTTTCTAAGAATTTGTTTAAGACTGGCTTCACAGCCCGGCCCAAATGGGATTGTCTCAAAATTCCTTTTAGAATTTCTCAATTCAAGAATATGATTATATTTAACATTCATTCCTCTCAATATTATTATTCTGTAAACAAAAAATTCGCAAAGTATAATTATAAAGGTACGCAAGACTACTTAACACGTGAATTATAAATTGCTTAACTACATTACACAATGGTCAACTAAACAGTAAACTGCATTATCCCACAGTGCAATGCTCCCTACATAAGGTCTAACAATCACAGGGTTATCTCCAATTTGGTCCAACTGTAACTCCATATTGGTTGACTTTGCTGCAGATATGTGCTCTCTGACTGTCTCTGTCTCTCTCTCTCTCACACAGTGGTGCTACCTACATTAAGGTCAAAACTTTCACAGGATCACTTTCCGTTCAAACAGGGTTCGTACAGCCATTTAGCCTTAAAATTCAAAGACTTTTCAAAGACCTTCTAACAAAAATCAAGAGCAAAATACGAAACTACAAATGTCGAGTAACAGCATGGACATGGCAAAATGTCTTCTGGAGTTAGTCAATTTAATCAAATTCAAAACAGTACCTGAACGACTGCCTTGTGGTGAGCACGTTTTAGACTTGCAATACAAATGTCAATAAACAAATGGTCAGTTGCAAACACTATTGGTTGAACATGTGTTTTTTTTCCCTTCTCTTTGTGTTGTTGTAAGAGTTCAACTCTTTGGATAACATTCATGTTGATCTGGAGAATGAGTTAGCAACAGAAAGTAAGGAAACACTAAAAAAATTTAAAAAAAAAAAAAAAAAGCTAGCTTAAAATTTAGACTGACCCTGCAGTAACAGCACATCAAGCTCCTTCAGTGATGTTTCTATTTCTTGAACACCTTTTTGGATGGCATTAGACTCTGCCAATAGCCCCAGGCAGCCATGTTTCTCTACATCCAGTGCTTATTTTTTGTCTGCAGACGCGCATTGAGTCGATGTCAGACTGAAGTCTGTGTTGTTTGGCCCTCAGAAATTTTAAATTTTTATTGACTTTTGTGGTATGCCCATATTAATATTATATGAAGATGAGTAAGAATTGCCTAGCTTTGTTATTCTTTTTCTTCCATTTTGATTGATTTATTATTGCTTTAGGTCCAGCGGACTCTTCCGAGCCAAATCAGGACCGGACAACCCCCGATCCGCATAAAAGATCTGTTGAAACAACCCCAGTGGGAAAATTGAATGCCCTCCACCGGCCAGTCACTTTACAATAAAGACATCCCACGCGAGGGACGGCTGAGGGTTGACCTCAACTACGCGAACTCCCCGATTACAAAAACAAAATAGAATACAAACATCATTATAAATCATCAACAAAAAACATACATATAAAATGCCTATAGTGCTAAATAGTACATTCATAGGAAGCCCTAGTGACCACCCGGCAGAAAGCGTCCAACATTCCCAAGCTGATCCAACAGACCTCATACACAAACAAGGAGTCTTGTCCAGGAAGAGTTTTCAAGAAAAAAGGTAGGTCATTGATCTAGCGAAGAAGAAGATAGTATAGCAGAGTGATAGGACAGAGCAGGAATGGGAAAGAGCAAATGAGGAAGACAGCGACAGTGGGAATTTAAAGCACTAAATTTCCAGAAAGTGGGGATACTATTTATACTGAAACCCCCGGTACTCCAACGGGGGGAACTGTTGCCGCAGTTAATTTGTCATGCCTACAAAGGCAAGACAGGTTTTCAACTGGGGCTTTCACTGTACCCTTTATAGGTTAGAACAATCTACAGTGGCAAGATTGCTCATGACCCCAAGGGGTTTTCTTCCATTTAAGAAATCTTTAATATATCTAAAACTTTTGTTCAGGCGCTAACGATTGGATTGAACAAACACAAATATGGAATTGTTGCAAATAAATACTTTACTTTGCTTTGACAGTTTTCCCAAACTTTTAAAGACCCAAGTCAGTTTTTAAAGACTTATAAAGACTTGAAAAGGCAATGCAATTTTTCACAAACATTCAAAGACCTTTAAAGACCGTGCGAACTCTGTCAAACATTGCTCACTGCCTAATAACATCACACAGGAAACTGAGAACCCTACTTAGCAGTAAAATCACAAAAACAATGAAACACACATAAAAAAACTACACAAAATAAAAAAAAAAAAAAACAACAAGATGACAAGCCGTTCAAATGTATTTCCAGGCACTCACACACAAAAGCTGAGAAATAAGCATTTTGGAAAGTGTTTATTTTCTTGGCAGTGTGGTGAATTAGCTTGATCCTAATAAAGGAAAACATGCAATAACGGACCACTATCTCAACCATCTGCAAGCAAATAATTAATCAAAATCAAATCAGCCAATGTTTAGATACAGCGCAAACTGTGTTTATAAAAATGGTGAAGCACAATGACCTTGACCTTTGAAAAACTACAAATAGGAGTGATCCAACATGCTTAGCATTAGGTACAGTATCGGCAAAGACTGTAAAAATTATATATTGACAGAAGACAAAAAGTGTACTTTGAACAAAAGTGTTAACATTTGGAGCGACGGGCTGACCGACTTAACCAACAACCAGACTGCTACTATAGGATGGCCCATGATGTCAAGTACATGTATACCAAAACTCAACCAAATGGCGTTTGCTGTGTTTGAACTATTAAGCTAAACAAGTTTAGCAACACAATCACTCTAGGGACCTTGAACTTTGAGGTAAAGCAAATTTGATAACACAGGAGGCAGGCCACTAACCTAGGTAATGTCCCTATGAAGTTTGGTCAAAATCCGATCAGAGGTTTTTAAGATGTGGTGTCCACTGGACCGACCAACATTTGACTCATTTTAATTCCATGCCCCTCTCCCCATCCCCCCCCCCCTTACAGCCCTGACTATTTGAAAGTATTTCCAGATAAGTCTCCATACAACAACAACAAATTTCACAAAACTCAAAAGGCAAAAGACTTCAGATCAATTGTTCATCCTTTTCATTTATGAACATGTCCTCAATGAAAACTACCACCACCGAACTGTCCCCATGCCTCACAAAGCCCTATCAAACTTAACTAGGACCACATTCGCACAACAGCTTTCACATATAAGCATTAAACACTCCAACAGGAAAACTGATAAGGAAGGAGACTTCAATTGCAGAACAAGGCCAAAGTATAATTACGATGGAAAGAGGACAGGGAAACATTGCTTATAAATGACTTCCTGGATTCTCAGAAAAACCTAACTTCTACCCAGGACAGCTCACCAAAGAATTCAACCGTGAAATACTGTCTAAATAAACAACACTTTTTCGACTTCTATATTTTGGTTGTTGTTGAAAATCTTTCAATGATAGGAAAAATGATAAACTCTTGTAAGGTTATTTATTGTCTGTAGGTTATACAGAGGTGCCAACCCCCTAATCTTCTTGTCAGTATTTCCGGACCCGTTTGTCAGTATTTTTTAACACTTGTCAGTATTTTTTTTCTCGCAAAACCTAGCCTATGACACTATAAAGTAACGACAGGCTTCCCTCTGAAACAGAAGGCTATTTTCAATCCTCTAAAATCACGACAAAAATCAGCTTGTTGAACACCACACTTGTTTTACTCTAAAATCACCATGAAAATCAGCTTGTTGAACCCAGCGACGTTCAGTGAGTGCAGGAGTACTATTATGAGACCAGAAACCGGTACAGAAGCACCACTGGCAAAGATAAACGATCGGCAACTTTTCCTCCGTATTTTTATAAAAGCTACCATATTTCCGTATTTAATTCACTTTGCCGGAATTAAATACGGTCAATCCATACTGGTTGGCACCTCTGGTTATATAGATCAAAAGCCATTAGCTGTGCATTTACCAATCATTCATATTGTAATATCTCGTCAGATACTTAAGTTGTCATTTTCGTAAAGTTATCAATTATTTCTGTACACTTACCCAATTCATCTAAATCTATGACTTACAGTAAACCATCATTCAAGCTACGTCACTCACACATTTTGCCTCACCGCTTCACATAACAAAACGAAATGATAATATTTCCGCATGTCATGATTCGCCTACAAACATGTTTCCATAAAAAATTATGTGAATTGATAACGGTCCATAGTGTCCACACTAGTTCTAAAGGATAACTATCCCTTATGTCCATACTAGTTCTAAATATAACTATTTATAATGCCCATACATGCTGACCTGATACATTCTGGCACTAACTGATTGCTGCCTAGTTAGGTAAATATAAAACTTGAGTCTTGAAGGAAAGAGATCGGTAGAGCATGGAGCGGTCAGGAGGAGGGGGGAGGGGAGGTGGAGTTTGGGGATGAAAGTGGGGTGGTAAGGTTATCATGGCTGGAGATGGGTCAAGTGTATGTTCAGTGAACATGATGCCATCCCAAGCGAAGAAGGAAGGAAATTTAATTTCTTTTAAGCATGACCTAAACAGCTTAGATCTCACAGGGAAACCTTATAAGTGCAAAGGACAGAAAGTCAGACTACAGCTGTGTGTCTGTATAACAAAAAAACTACAAGGAGCTGCGGCCACTCGAAGTGCTCCTAAGGGTACAGATGAGTCTCCCTCACAGTGTGCCCATTTTTTTGTACTCGGAACAAAAGAATTTCTACACTACAGCAGTGCCTCGATTCACTGCCGTTTGTGCAATTTTTCCATTATATGGATACACAACCTCAGATGTAAATTAAACACAAGAAGTCATAGTGAAAAAAAAAAGATTAGATCTTAGACAGACCTGCCTACCTCATGCATTACTGATCAGTAGTCTTCCCTGTGAATTTCAGTAATTTTGCATTTTCCTTCAGTAATTCTACACACATGAGGAAACGCGGTGTTTTCTGAATAACCAAGGTATAAATATATTCACGGCACGTTTACTAATTAAAAAGCACACAAAAACAGTTTTTAAAAGGATAGCAAAAAGAAGGAAACAATATCAAACAGATTTTAAAATGATTATTTAGTATCATGAGAGACCATGGCATGCAACAAAAGATAAACCTGCACATCCCTGACCCGGTTGTGATGAAGGATAACTGTTCCAAAGGAGTTTTATTTACGTTACCGGTGATTGACTCAAATGTAATTTTCATGATAAAGATGTGTAATTCACAGGAATAGGCACTACACATAAATTAATTCAAAGTTTGCCTTTTTTATTATTTTTTTAAAAAGTTTTAACAGCTGTCAAAAGAAGGACTTGTTACTGTGAATACGTTTATTTTACCAATAACAATAGCACATTGTGAGGTTCATTTAATTACAGATGAAATAGAACACACTGGAAAGAGTGACTGTACACTGCACAAATTTTGCAGTTTTTTTTTTAAAACTGGTCTTTATATTGTGCCAGCTGCCTGGAGTAGGCACATTTGAGATGGTCCAGCTCTTCTTGCCTGACATATCTGGTGTCTTCATGGCAAGATTTGAGGACCAGCCGCTTACTGTCGTTTGCTCCTTCATGCCCAAATGAGAAGTCAGAATCGCCCACAGAACAGTACAGTATAATTCTGGGCCACATTTTTTGAAGCCACAAGACAAGGCCAATTCCTCATGTAATCCGAAAGAAATACTTGCAACTGCAGCTTTTTCTTCTTCTTCTGTTCTTGAGCAATCTCTACACACTCAGACTCTTCTAATTCGTGGTCTGTCTCATGTAAACGTGCAACTTTAGCCCGATTAGAACTTTCTCCAATCGCCATTTTCACTCAAGACCAGCGCGACAATCTAAGCTTGTAACGTTCGAGCATGTTCATTGGTTCACGACGTCCAATCGCAACTCTCAAAACACTTGCTCTCATGCAAGGGCGGTTACTCTATCGGCTTCTAGGCCTAGCAGACAACAATTTAACAAGTTTACACGGCTCTAAAAATTTCGTAGTTTTTCGATCGTTTTCTCCGTAATTTTGCATGAAATTTCGTACTCCCGTAATAAAGGGTAAAATTCCGTAAAATTACGGAAGATTACGGAAGGGTAGGCAGGTCTGGATCTAGGATGATTATAATGAAGAACTGAAGAATAGATCTAAGATGCTCATAATGAAGAACAAATGATTAGATCTAAAATGTCTGATGTAAAATGTATATGCAAAGTCATAAATGTGTGGTGATTTCTACAACAAAATAAGCAACTTTCTTCCAGCAAAATCAATTCTAAAAACCTGAAGAGCTGGGGTGGGGGCAATATTCTGCCAATATTTTATAGCCAGGGATTGTAATGGTCTTGATTTGAAAAAAATGGAAATTTGCCTGGGTCCAGGGTCGCCTAGGTAGAGAAAGTGCGGGGGAATGACACCTCCCCCAACCACTCTCCTTCTCTACTCCCACCAAATACCAATTGTTGCCTTTTAATCCTGCATTTTTGATGAGCACAAAACATATAACATAGGGAAGGAAAGGCTAGCTTGCATACACACAGCTAAATTCTTAAAGTAGCCTGTCTTTATCGATGCATAGCTTATTGTTATTACTTGCCAACAAAGTCCAACTCCAAATCTAAGTGTAAACACCAATTGATGCTCAGCTAAAAGTCACTATTCGCCATTAAAGTCCAAATTTAAAATTTGATACATTCTATTCTAATGCACAACCCAAATCTTAAAACAGAGTTTTCACTGGCAATGGTTTAGTGTAATGTTTGAAGAATTTGGAGAGACAAGTTTCTCAGAACAGGTTTTTGCACAGACAGATGGTGGACAGACAGACTGATGGACAGACATTATTTTTCAACATTTTTGTTCGATATCATTTTTGGACTATTTAGGACCCATCTTGCACAGCTTTGTGAAAATCTGGAAAACATTATTTTGTTTGTTTTTTTCGGGGGGTAAGAGTACATAGACTCACACTGCTATGCATGCGAGTCAATAAAATGCACAGACACCTACATTTTCACTTCAAACTTCAACAGTAGAATATCGGTCCCATACGTAATTTAGCACCTCTTCAGCACTGAACAACAATCAGACACTCCCGAGTTGTTGGACACCATTGATGATAATGCTATTAATACTGATGAAGTCTTTAATGTTATTTCTGTTCTCCTATGTCAAATTTATGAACTTGGAGATTATGGAACAAATATAAACCTCTACAAACACAAAAATAATTTTAAAAATGTTCAAATACTACAAAAATAAAAATAAAAATAAAAAAATAAATAAAAAAATAAATAAATAAAACAGCAGACCAAGAAAGCTATCACAAACGTTTCAGTTTCCAATACAATGATACTAGATGAAATCACTCAAGGTATAGTTACTTACAGCAGCAAAGAAATCAATGCACCCACTGTGGCTGCTCCACACAGAAAAGAAGATTGCATGATAGAATTAAAGCATAAACTCCATTCATAATTAAATTTACACTACCTTATCTGAATATGAAATCACATGCATTGAAATCCAATCATATGCATTCAAATCAGATAACATGCATGCAATTCAAATGATATAAACATACTGTCTAAAAAAATTGAAAGTCACAGATTTGTAGACTACCTGCTTTCAAACTGATAAGATAACAACAAAATAATAATAATAATAATAATAACAACAACAACAATAACAATAATAATAATAACAACAATAACAACAAAAATAACAATAACGATAATAATAATAATAATAGTAATAATAATAATAATAATAATAATAATAATAATAATAATAATAATAATAATAAAGACTACTTATGTCATGGGAAAAATGTGAAACTCACTTACTGGAAGAAGGTTACAAGATTTATAATAGCCTTGGGAAAATTTAAAAATCCACAAAGTCATGGATATGCATTTTGCTTCCTGGTATTTGTGTGTGCAACAGCACTATTCTGGTTTATAAATCAACAAGCGGATGTTTGCGTCTAACATAATAAGCATTCAACAGCACTATTGTGGTTTAAAAATCAACAAGCAGATGTTTATGTCTAGCATAATAAGCATTCAACAGCACGGCCTACAGTGGATTGTTGGGTAAACCTCGAAGTACAATTAGTAGACTGGGAAAAACAGAGCGACTGACTTCCATCTCCTACGGGGTAGATATCTAATTACAAATAGTAGAGGGACGGATGAACAAACAGGTGGTCAATGAGGGTGAGTTGGTTGGTCAGTCAGTCACGCTGCCGTTTCAATAGACCAGGATGGGTTGGTGGGTGGGCTGGATGATGAGCTGCGTGTTGAGGAATCAAAGAGCGTACAACTGAAATTATACACCCCGATACAGATGCTCCATTGCAAACCTGTTTCAAGGGGAACTGCAACTGCTTGTTCAGCAGAGAGTGCTTGCAATAACAGTAATAAATTAAAATCCTTATCTGTAAGTTTGTTGTGGACAGGTTTGACAGGGTGTTTGATACTAAAACGATGGTGCCCATTTGTAAGGTTCAGCCTCATCCATGCTACCAGGGCACACAGGGGAGGGAACAGGAGGGAAAATTGGGATCTGGGTGGGGGAAAGGTGTAGTAGGGGATTAGCACTTCTGATGGTAGCAAGCTGGTGACTAAGGTGGCTCTCATTAGATCCTGATTTTAGCCAGCATCTTGAGAAACTCCTTCAATTGGAAAGCAGGCGTGCAATAGTTTAACCAGGTTCTGCTTTTACTTTCGACACTCACCTCTAACTGAAAAGCGAACAGGGATTGATTGCAGTCAGGACAGTTAACAGCTCGACGGTCACACTGATGGGTAATATGCCCCTCTAAGTCTTGCCGCTGTATTAACGCTCCGCACTTATTAGGACATGGGACCTGAGAATACATGCATTCACTCTGATGATTCTGAAACACAGCAACATAAACAATTGTTACATGATGAACCTCTCTCCCTGATTAGACATAGAAATTTGGTCAATTTTTCCCAAACAGGTTATTATAGTATTACTGAGGGGGTCTAACAGACATCTTATATCTTCCTGCATGATGCCTGGATGGATCTTCTAGCTTACATAATTATATACCATTATATTTCACAGCTGCACCATTACTTTTATGTTTTAAAGTACAGAGAAGAAGTGCACTCCTCTAGGAATGTCCACCGACAACCTGTAAGCAGGGAACTGGTTAAAATTCATAGAAAACAAGTTAAAACTCAGGGAGCATGTTTAAAAACTCTCAGGGAACATGTTAAAAACTCTCAGGGAACTACTTAAAACTCTAGAGAAAAAGATTACAGTTCTCAGGCAACATAATAAAGTTCTCATGGAACATGTTAAAAACTCTCAGAGAACATTTTAAATTTTGCAGGAACAGCTTAAACCTCTAAAGAAACAGGTTAAAACTCTCAGAAAACTGATTAAAGTTATCATGGAACAAGTTAAACTCTTGGGGAACAGGTTAAAACACTCTGGGAACTCAGAGAACAGGTTAAAACTCTCGGAGAACAAATTAAAGCTCCCAAATTCAAAACTAAATCAGGTAACCTGAAACAAACGTTCTTTAGTACTAAAAATAATGTATTGGATCAACAATTATAATCCTTTAACAGTTTACTTTCATGTTTGGAAGAGTAAGTTTACTTTTATGTTTGGAAGAGTAAGTTACAGGTCTGGTATACACAATCAGTTATGATTGACTGCAACATCAATACTAAATTGTACCTTGAATTTCAACTTTAAACCTACCATTTTTGTTCCAATACCATTCTACAATATTTTGCATAAAGAAAAAACTAAACACTGAAAGCTATTCCAAAGGATTGGTGTTTGTAAGCAGTACAATTTCGTATTGCTTTTTTAATGCCAAACCACCACAGAAAATATGGCAACCCACTACCTCCAGCAGCAAATGAATCAACAAACTGATTGGACTACTAAACCCAAAAAGAAGAAAAAGAAGATACTCACAGGCACTAATTTAACAGTAGTTATCACAGCACACCCATATTTTTTATTAGGACAGCATACATTAAAATTTTGGATCTCTCGTCTGGCAAAGTTGTCAGGGTACAGGTCCTTTTCTATTAAGTCTTGGTTATCTATTGGGCATCGTGACTGAGATTCCCTGGAAAAACACAAAACAAGCCATCAAAACTGTCCTGAAAAAACCACGCAATAGACAATTTTGTAAAAAAAATATATATACATCTTTCTCTTTTTTTTATATCAATCCATATAGTCAATGATCTACCCTTAGTGTAACAGCAATTTCTAGAAAAGATCTTGGCAGTAATCCACCACACATAAAACCAACATCAATTAATGCGATTTTCTGTAGGGCAAATATATTATACATATACTGGCTTGTATGTGTCGGTGCCCACCGCTGGAACTGAAAGACACCATCAGGCAGAAGGAAAACCGGATTATCAGATGCACACGCCTTTTACCCAGCCTATGCTTGACAGACCTCAGTCACTCTGATTGCATGACAGAGACAAGGTGAAGGTCGGCTCTAGTGGAGATTGGCAATACTATGCCAATACTACTTGCCTTACGAAATACTACTGCATCCTACAAAGACCTCACTATGTATTGTGCAACAATTTCAACTTATACAAATGGAAAAAATACACATAACTTACCTGAGCCATTTTACAATACAATCCCGGCAGAAGCGATGACCACAGGGTGTCTGCCGCGGTTCCCGTAGCACCAACAGACATATGGAACATTCGTATCTTTCATCTACTTTTGGCACAAACTCGTAGTCATAGCCCTCCGGCTTGGAGGAGTGCAGGCCGTAAGGGTAGGAACTGTCGCTCCCTGAGGACGAGGACGCGTGACTGGAGAGATGGGGCGGATCGATGGAGGGTGGGGCCGACATGACGCCGTTGACTCTGACACTACTACCCTGTGGCTAGCAGGTTCACTCTGAGGGTGTTGCACTTGAAACTAGAAATTATACAATCCACACTGCCGTCACTACGGCCCAACAGGCCAACAATATCTATAGCTAGTGCAGTACAAATTTTTTCTGTAGATGGCATCAAGCATTGCCGTGCTGTGGGAAATGCAGGCGCATCTATGGAAACAGTCATACTGAAAATCTAGCCTGGCAGGATCAGGAAGAGCACCAGCTATAAGCATGCTAATAGTGGGCTGTATCAGGCTTCTTCTTTTCCTTGGGTCGAGCTGGCACAATCAGCACGTCGATTCATATGCTGCTGCAGGTTGTCACTAGGGGAAGGCTGTTAATTGCCAGTCATGAACATCTGGCCCGCATAATGCTTTAATGACACCGATCTGGAACAAAAGAAAAATATCTTCCACTAAAACAGAAGCAAACAAAGGCAGATACATATCTAAAATGGGTTGGTAGAAGAAGAGGAAGACCAAAAAAGAGGTGGGAGGACAACATTCGAGAATGGACTGGCTTGACACTGAGCGAAGCCATGAGGGTTGCTGAGGACAGAGAAAGATGGAGTATGCTGGGTAAACGATCATCTGTGGTGCCCCAATGACCTCCGATTTACGGGATATAAGATAGGATAGGGCGAAATTCAATAGTCGCAAAAAGTAAAACTGCACATCCCACAAATGGGCCATGCAAACAGCAACAAAAAAACAAAATAATTAATATTAATTATGACCCTATTAGTAACTTCCACTGGCCAAATAAATATATTTGGCAACTTACAAATGAAATGATCAACAATATGAGAGAGAGAGAGAGAGAGAGAGAGAGAGAGAGAGAGAGAGAGAGAGAAAGAGAGAGAGAGAGAGAGAGAGAGAGAGAGAGAGAGAGAGAGAGAGAGAGAGAAGATAAGATAACAATTTTATTTTGCATGGGTAAAAGAGTAAGCGCTGGATGAGCTTTTTTACATCTAGCCCTTGGGGCTTTAACAATAACTATTAAATACAACTCAAGGTTATAACATTCACATCATAGAACAATAACAAATAAACATAGTTATTATTAGATAAAATCATTTTCAAACATATGAAAGCAAATTAATGTTGTTAATCTCAATCAACAACATTAACAATTAATGTGTATTTAATTTTTAATGTGTTTTAGGAGACGTGTTCTAAATGAAGTAAATTTAGATGCTGGAGTGCGGAGATCTTCAGGAAAGTTATTCCACAAAGTGGAACCGGAATAAGCTAGACTGGTTTTGAAGAAATCAATTCTTGGAATTGGAACATTTAATTTTGTGGACGATCTGGCAGTTTTGTTTTTTTTTTTTTTTAAGAGAAGAAAGATAGGAAGGTGCATTGCTAGAAAGGACCTTGTGCATGAAAACACCTTTATTAAATTTTAGTCTGTCGATAAGTGGTAGAATATTGATCCATTAATAGTCATCTGGTGAGATTTTTTGTTTAAGAATAACTTGTTTAATAACACGTTTGTGAATTCTAAGTAAAGGCTTCATTGCATTACCACTAGCAGAATCCCAAATAGTAGAGGAATAATCAATAAATGGTTGAATATGACCGGAATAAAACAGTTTACGAGAATGTAAATTTAATACATGCTTTATCCTTGATAATTGGTAAGTCCTTTTAGAAATAGTTTTACTAATATTTGAAATATGTTTCACCCAGGATAAATTATTGTCTAAAGTTACACCAAGAAGCTTATGACATTGTACTACGGCAATTATTGTATTGCAAATTTTTAATGGAGGAAGTTTTATAGATATATTTTGTCTTTTTTGTCTTGTTGTAATTAGCAAGAGAGAGAGAGAGAGAGAGAGAGAGAGAGAGAGAGAGAGAGAGAGAGAGAGAGAGAGAGACAGACAGACAGACAGACAGAGACACAGAGAGACAGAGACAGACAGACAGATATAGAAAGAGACAGAGTGACAGACAGACAACTTATACCCACAGTGTGCATATTAACAAAAACCATTACATCCCCATTTTCCATAGTCTGTACCAGCATAGCTTCATTGCTGTGCAGACACACATTTGCTATGCAAAGAAACCCCACTTGAACCAAAGTTCTATAAAATTAAGCAAATGTCAGATTACTTTTATCTCCTGGACCAGCCCTGAATACTAACATGCATAAAATGACTTTAGATGTTTACCATAATTTGCCCTCTCTATTTTAAGCGTAGCCCAAGATACAAAGCAAGGAAAATATAGCACTTTGTCACATAGGGAGTGAAGTGAATGCTAACACACCGACCACCCAAGATACAAAGCAAGGAAAATATAGCACTTTGTCACATAGGGAGTGAAGTGAATGCTAACACACCGACCACGTTTCCCAAGTATTTAAGAGTTATCTACTTATCATACTTTCTGACCATTGGAGAAAGTAGACTCTAATAAGTAATACATATAATATTCATGTGACATGTTACAATTAAGATAAACTGAATGGACAACCATGTATCATAATCTAGTCACAACACGTTAAAATATAAACGAAGACTCAATTGTGTCAATACCATACAAACCTAGTCTAAACTATTTGTCTTAGACTCTTAGTAGAACTATAATTGAACATTTGTGTTCCTCAAAACATACTCTGTTTTAATTATTTAAAACCTTCCAAGAGCTTAAAGGGACACACTTTGATCACGCCCTCTCAGCGGATCATTTTAACATTCACAGTGTGTGTTGTCCGACTACAACAACAAAAAAAGCTCATAACAAAAAATAACTCTTTTGAAAGTACAGTTTTTTTTTTAATGAATAAATTCCGTAGTTTTTGTGCCTATTACCACTGGCTAGCCAGTCAGCATTCTGGAGCTAAAAATAGCAGCAAGAGAGAGAACCCATAAAAAATACTGCTGATAAGGTTTTTGATATTATGTCGATAAAATAGACCCTACCCTACCCCAGACACATTCATCAGGCCACGTGGTTCAAAAAGAAGAAGGGTCAAAAGTCATACAGTTATGGTGTAGATGTATCATTAAAAACAGGGGAAATCACTCCCTGTCAGAACTGAGATGGAAAATCCAAACGTTAGCAGTGGGTTTGAGCAATGAAAGCCCACTTTGTCACTGTTTAATGTAATAATGCGAATTTCAGGGTCAACTAGTTTTCACCAAAAGCAAACAAAGACTTCAAATGGGGGCCTTTAAATTAATGCAGCAAAGTTAGCACCTTGATCTGGAGTCTGTTTCGGCCAGCTCTTTGAGCAGCTCTTGAGTTGACAAAGCACCAGAGAAGACCTTTTTTCTTTCTTTTAACTCCTAAGTCAAGGCTCATGCTTATGGGAATCATTCCAATATTTACTTATCAGCCCTTTAAATTAGTTTAAGACCATTTCAAACACAGAGTAATCTCGCACAGGAGGTGTTGGTTAAGAGCCTCATTATCGCCTTTCAAACTTTGTAGGCAACTCCCCAAACCCTCCACAACCCCAACATCTCCTCCCAAGAAGCTCTATGTAATCCTGTACCCACACGCTCAGCTATGCTGTATCAAGTTGATAAGCCCTTATACAAATCTTTGAAATCAGAATGGCTCTACATATGCTCGTGATGAGATGAAAACACACAACAATTTTAAACCAGAAATGGAACAAACTCAAAGTGAAGGAAGTGAATGAAGATGAAAGAACCATTTAAAGGATAAATTAAAAAATGAAGTCATCGTAAAAAAAAAAAAATAATAATGAACTTATAAAGAAGATTTGAAATGCAAAATTGAAAAATAGAACGTAAAATGTACATAAAATGAATGAAATTAAATGTAAAATGGACAAGGATGACCCAAATTGTACAACTTGATTTTATCCTGTCCTATTATAATTTCGTTACCCTCTTACCCCTCCCTGAACATGCTACAACAGCATGGAGTATCAGTGCTATATAAATAACCATCATCATATTATAATGGTATATATGGTATCATATAATAATTCAATAATGGTACTGGACGCAGTCAATATAAAATTTTCCAATAATAAAAAATCTATTTTCTTTCCGTCTTCCAATAGTTATTTCCCTGCCTTTGCAACACCTGTTCCAGTGATGGATGTGTATTTGTTGTATGTGTGAATAAGACAGGTGGGCGTGTATGTTGGTACAGATCACCGCGCTTTGAACCTGATTGAATTTGGGGAAAGGCACATATATGGGTCTGTCTACAAAGCTGAGCACCGCGAGGGGTGCTGCTTTTCTAGGTAATATTTATCACAACAAGCTGCTTATTTGCCTTTCCTTTTGCTATTATCTTATTTAAAAATGATCGGAGAGATAGTATTAATAATTTCAAGACGAAAATGTCTATAGAACCTTTGTATTTGCTTTGTAAATGTATGAAAGTGGCCTAAAATTTGACCTAATTTTGTGACATGAGAATGACCGGGTTTTCTTTTAAGTGTTTACATAAATAAAGATGTCATAGAACACGTAAAATTATTATAATCTAACTCATTAGTAATAGTTTAAACATGCACAATACTTACAAAAACAATTTGTTTTGTATTTTGTGTATTATAGCCGGAGTAAATTTGGATGTCCAACGTAACGCATGGTTTCCGAAACAGGCAGAATGTTTTCAAAAATTGATCTTTGTCTTAAGCGCAAGAATACATGTTTTTTTTAGAGTTGTCTTTCTTGGTGGTATGTTATGAATGAATTCCAATGTTTACAAATAACAATTTAGTCGTTATGTAAATGCTTTGATGGTCTAAAAAGCATCGGCTGACATCGTTTTCGAATTTTCGTGTTACGTTGGACTATTTTAATGACGTAAAGTAGGCCTCATTAGAGGATTGATATATACACTCGTCCCTTCTCGCGTGGTTTAATTTTACGCGGGGAATCTTTTTCATTGTGTGTGGTTTCCGAGTATCACGTAGTTGTTACGTTGGACATCGCACGCAGTGTCACCAAGAAAACTGACTCTTTACGGAAAGATTCTTCATGTTTATATAATATTTTATGTTTATTTAGTTGTTCCTATCCTATCCTATCCTGTCCCGTAACCCGGAGGTCGTAGGGGCACCACAGATGATCGTTTAACCAGCATACTCCATCTTTCTCTGTCCTCAACAGCCCTGATGGCTTCGCTCAGTGTCAAGCCAGCCCATTCTCGAATGTTGTCCTCCCACCTCTTTTTCGGTCTCCCTCTTCTTCTACCTCCTTGCACTGTGCCTTGCAGAATAGTCTTTGCAAGGCCTGATGATCTGGTGACATGGCCATACCATCGGAGTTTCCGTTTCTTCACCACTGTAAGCAGGTCATCATGTTGTCCAATGGCTTGTGTGATGGTCTGTCGGACTTCGTCGTTGGTGATGTGTTGTGTATAGGAAATGCCCAGAAGTCTTCTGTAGCACCTCATCTCCATGCTTTGTATTCTTCGTTGGAGATCTGCTGTGAGGGTCCATGCTTCGCAAGCATAAAGGAAGATGGAGATGACAAGGGAGCGCAGCAGTCTTACTTTGGAATGTAGACTGATGGTCCTGTCTTTCCAAATGGGCTTCAACCTTGTCATGGCAGCAGTTGTTTGTGCGATCCTGGAGAGGACTTCCTGTCGGGACGCATTTTCTGATACAATGGCTCCTAAATATTTGAAGCTATGCACTGTGTTGAGGGATTGGCCTTGGACTTTGATGTCTGTGTTGATGCCATTGGTGTTGTTGGTCATCATTTTGGTCTTCTCTGCACTTAATTCCATTCCATATATGGAATTTAGTTGTTAGGGTAAGTTTAATTCGACTGTGGTGCCTATTTTAATGAAAATAGATCTCCGGCTAGTCCAAAGTAATTAGAAGCCAAGAAACCATTATTTTTTGTCGTTCTTGTTACAATGGATGATGAGATCCGTTCAAAATTTGTTAATGAATAAATAAAAATGCTTTTTGAAACAGCAGTGACAAGTAAACTTATTTAAATTTATTATTTGACTTGATTTGGATACGCTAAGTTTGATAAATATTATTTAGCAGAATATAATTTATCGTCTAGCTTAATTTGGTTTCCGTGTTACATTGGACATTATTTTTTAAAATAAGAACCAGTTTTTTTTTAATAGAGACCTGTAAGATCTCACTTTTATTTTGTGATTATGTTATAATATTATACACAATTTGTATGTGCAGTAGCTGTTTCAGGTTGTTTCATTTTAAGTATAAAAGAACTTTTAACTATTAAAATTTGTTGAAAATTGACTGACTTGATAATGTATCAATAGATAAGCTTCTTTACTAATGTAAACATTTCTTTTTAATCTTATATCTATTTGATAGCAAATCTCTTTATAAATAAAGATTCTTTGCCAACTTTATATATTATATTGTTGGTTTTTAAGTACTATTTGGTTTCCGTGTTACATTGGAGTGTGTACACTAAAGGTCTGACTACATGCATATAAGGTCAAAACTTATCTTCTAACCTGCATGGCATGATCACACACATACATATCTTTCAAATAAACCACAAAATGTATGTATTTGACAACTTTTTTTGGGGGGGCACCCAAGTCACAAAAAGTGAACCAACTTTGTAGACAGACCCATATAGCATCCAGTATTATTATTATTATTATTATTATTATTATTATTATTATTATTATTATTATTATTATTATTATTATTATTATCATGACGTATATACAGGATGCATAATTCTTAAAAGCTCATAACACAGAAACTAATGACTCTTACATTCACTGCCATGCCATCAAACGTAACTACTCAACATGTCAACACTAAGTTATAAGTGACCCTTCAATGACAAACATTACAAATGATTATATTGAAATTCAACTTTCTAAACATACAAACCCCGCTTAGCACCCAGTCTGTTGGTGAATGGCATAAATTGTAAAGCAGTTTCAACAAGCAGTCAATTTTGTTTGTTCTACAAAATCTTAACGCCCCGAATCATCTAACTGTACTTCCTCGTTGATCCCTATCTTTTAGTCCTAAATAATATCATGACTATTACAGCTGGAATTCAGTTCCTTAGGTTGCAGTGTTGGTGCTGCATTCATGGCAACGGCGACATGAAATAATCTGTAAATAATTAGCTCGTAATCTTGGCACAGCCATCGATATGATTTGGTTATATACTCTTATAGCACTGCAATAAGCAAAATAGTGGGTGGAGATTAGCAAGCAAATATATATTATACAACATCCGAAAATGCAGTGTGCAGTAAACCAAGACTTCATATTCTGCTGTCTGTAATCACTCAACACCACACTTGATAACCAAGGTGAAGGATATGTTATACATTGATTGATTTATTGTTGCTTTAGGTCCAGCGGACTCTTCCGAGCCAAATCAGGACCGGACAACCCCCGATCCGCATAAAAGATCTGCTGAAACAACCCCAGTGGGAAAATTGAATGCCCTCCACCGGCCAGTCACTTTACAATAAAGACATCCCACGCGGGGGACGGCTGAGGGTTGACCTCAACTACGCGAACACCCCGGTTACAAAAACAAAATAGAATACAAACATCATTATAAATCATCAACCAAACACATACATATAAAATGCCTATAGTGCTAAATAGTACATTCATAGGAAGCCCTAGTGACCACCCGGCAGAAAGCGTCCAACACTCCCAAGCTGATCCAACAGACCTCATACACAAACAAGGAGTCTTGTCCAGGAAGAGTTTTCAAGAAAAAAGGTAGGTCATTGATCTAGCGAAGAAGAAGATAGTATAGCAGAGTGAAGGACAGAGCAAGAATAGGAAAGAGTAAATGAGGAAGACAGCGACAGTGGGAATTTAAAGCACTAAATTTCCATAAAGTGGGGATACTATTTATACTGAAAACCCCCGGCACTCCAACGGGGGTACTGTTGCCGCAGTGAAGCGTCTTGCCTATAAAGGAAAGACAGGTTTTCAACTGTGGCTTTCACTGTTCCCTTTATAGGTTTGAACAATCTACAGTGGCAAGATTGCTCATGACCCCAAGGGGTATGTTATACATTAGGACTATGTTAAATTACTCTATGACTTAATATCCAAACATGCAACCTGCAGTAAGCTAAGATTCCATGCATATCCTGCTCTGTTATCGCCCAAAAGCACACTTCAAAAAGAATGTCAAGGCCATATTGCTCAGCTTCTCTTATTTAAAAAGTTCATCTCGCACCTACAGGCTAAATTGCTTATAATTTTCCTGAACACGTTGGTGGTTTAGTTTTCTACCATCACCTTTCTCTTTAAGTAATCCATATTTAAGCCTTATTTTAATTGTTTTGCAGCTATGCCTATGGGGAGATGTTTGATGACTGTATAAAAGACGCCTTTGCTAAACTCTCAAGGTGATGCTACAGAGGAATTGAATGTCAATTCAAGCTGCTTACACACTTATTTGAGAGCTTTCGCCTCCACAATGTGGATTAAAAAACTCTTCTATGATCATGCTATATAGTGTAAAAGTGTGATAAATTGTATCTCGGGGTCACTTAAAGGCCACCAGGGGAAATTCTACTTTTTTCTTCATTGAAAGTTTGCTTTTACAATAAATCACATCAAGTTCAAGTGCTGTATTTATTTGGGTCATGTCAACCAACAAAAGTTACAATAGGGTAACTTGAATCAATGAATCTAGTCAATGTTTGGCCATGTTAGTTGCACTTGTACAAATACCAAATAATATGTGTACAAACTTATCCAGAGGTAATTAAACTAATTTTAACAAAATCATCTTCATGGATGTATACAAACATTATTTTGTCACCGAGCATTTTATTTTAAATAACTGATGGGCACAAACAGTACCTGAAAACTAATTAAAATATACTCTGTTGCTCTCCGCCAAAAAAACCAGCACCAAACACCCAAACCAGCAAAAACCAAATGGCCAAAGAACAGCTAGGTAATGGTTAGCCTAAACTAGTCTCAATCTGCTTCCTGCTACCCAGGTGTTCCTGAAAATGAGTCAACACTCTATGCATGCCTTAAAACACCCAGGGTGAAGAAAGGACATATTTCTCAGAATTGAGCAAAGTGGGGTAGTGGGTATAATTAAGCTCTTTGGTATCACTTATAAAGTAGGGGGCCAGCTCAAAACAAAAGCGCACCAAGAGCAAGCTGTTCCATTTATGCAGCATAGGGAGAAGGAAGGAGGACTGTTAAAAAATTACTAAGATTGAAGTCCACCTAAAAAGGATTAGTTCCCTTCAAGTTGTTAAATAGTTATGTAGTATAATATAATCTATAAAGGTTGCCTGTTTAAACTTTCTGTACCTTTTTTGGGGGGTGTACTTTGATTTGAAGCCATTTTCAAGAATGTTTAATGGGTTTTAATATTCAGAATGCAACAGAGCTTTTTTTGGTTCGACCTCCAGATGTCTTACCAAACATCCAATCTCTTGACCATAATAACATCAATATAGCAGAAAGTCCCACTGATAATCATAAATTTAACATGTATTTTAAAAATTATGTTAAAAAACGCACATACCCACACACTCACGCCTAATAATAATATGGCACACTATATCTGTAAAGACAGTTTACTATTAATTTACCCAGTGCAAAGCAATTAAATATGCATGCAAGACAACCGTGCCTTTTGGGGAAACACAACAGGATAACAATTCTACGTATGCAAAGCCTTCACCAAACTCCAAGGGAAAATATAGCATAGGAGTCTCTCAAAACAATGGGTCAAACAGGAACTTAGTGTACATATCAGTACCTATACACTCCTTTTAAAGTCCAAAGCTGGTATCTTCAGACGACAAACCTCTATATTTCCATTTATTCTCTATTTCAAATGACTAATCGAATGTCTATATAGTCCATACAGGTACCTCCTCACGCAGCACTGATATCAATTCAGAATAAGAAGACTTTCTTGTAGCCATAAACAGTAACAAAGAGATTTGCGTATGTGACTGCAGACAAAACATTTGAGCTTTTCTAGACACTCCTAACGTCAAAATCATACATCAAGTTCATATTCATGACTATTCTTTAAAGACACTCCTTAATATTAATATCGTCTAATATCAGGTTCAAGAATGGTGACTAATATTAACCCGTAGTATTCAGTAATAATATTATAGATCCTGGATGTCAAAGGCCGTGGGTGTGCATGTTCTTAAAACAAATTTTTCTCTATTCTTAGATTATTTAAAGTTTTAATGCCCAGTGGAAGGATGCTTGTTGAGGCTGAGTCAGTGAGTGACTGAATGTTTTACCGCATCACCAACAAAAAATCCTATGTATTTTTAATTCTTGGTTAATCAAGTGTCTTGAGTGATCGTCTGTTTTCACCTGGTTTTAACGGAATTATTTTAGTTTTCAATTGTGACTGAAAAAATTCATACATTGAGAGAGCAAGATAGATAGACAGACAGACAGACAGGGACAGACAGACAGGCAGGGAGGATGTTATACTGCAGGTATGATTGTTTGCCAATACAGACAGACATAGATAGTTAGTTAGTCATTGTTTATAGGGTCCAGCCAACTGCAAAGAGCCGAATCAGGCCCACATCTTGGTTGAAAGAGGACTCAGCCCTGACTGTAATACATGTAGTATAAAAGATCTGCTTAAACAACTCAAATGGTAACACTGAAGGCACTCCACCAGCCAGTCACTTTACAATAAAGGCATCCCAAGTAGTGGACACTGAGGCTGTACTCTTATTGAACCCCTGTTTACAAAAACAAAATAGAATATAAACATCATTATAAAATAGTAACAAAACATCTATCTAGAAAATGCCTACATTGCTAAATTTATATTAATACCATAAAAAGCCCCATTTAACCAAGAGTGTCCAATAGCCTCAAGCTGACCCCATAACCAAAACCAATCCACAAAAACTGAGGAGTTTTGAGTTTTCAAGTAAAAAGGTAGGTCTAGAGTCTAGCGAAGAAGATAGTTGATTGATAGAACAGATTAGGAACGATAAAGAACAAATGAGAATGACAGAAACAGTGGTAATTTAAAGCATTAAATGTTCACAAAGTGGGGATATTATTTATAGAAACACCCAGCAACCTTATGGGGGACATAGATGATGTGATGCTGTAGATGTGATTGTTTGCCAATAACACAATACATTCCACACATTTTATATTACTTGGCGAAATAAAATCTTGTATCCGTCATCTGATATCACATGCAGCTGTTTATGTCCTGTTTTCATTTTCTTAGAGCTTAGAATCGCAAAACAAAGTTTTTTAAAAAAATTTTAATTACAAAACAAAAAAAATTTAAAAATATATAATGTATGATCTGTATGTACATAGCAATGTCCTAAAATACTGAATTAAAAAATATCCTGTTTCTTTGGAATACTCAAAGGAGCGACCAGATAGCAGCATTCTTACTCTTAATTTTCTTTACTGGGGATTGGTGGAGGGGAAGGAGGGAACAGATCTCTCGTCCCCCATCTTCTCTCCCACCCCCAATTAAAAAGGAAAGAACAGCCTTCTTCTTCTTTTTCGTATTCTTCTTCTTTTTTAAGTTTAATTTGGCAATCCATGAAAAGCAAAAAAAACCAACAAGGAAATATTTCACAACTCACAAGAGAATGACATTTAAGTACCATTCACAACCATAAATTAACTTGCAGGAACAACATGTTGTGGCTCTGGTCAATGTCAACAATCAGGTACGGGGTAAACAAGCTCTGCTTAATATAGTTCTGTGGTGCTATTTTAGGGCACTGAAGGGCTTATTTAACCTGGATATTATTCACAACAACAGCCTCAACAATTTCTTTTCTTTTGTTTCCCCCATAGCCCTGGCTTAAAATAAACTGAAGGTTTGAAGTACCTCATGCATAACTAATTCGTATAAGTGTGCGGAAAAATAGTGGGTGAGCAGCAGAAGAGTTTGCATGAGTTGTATGAACGTCATTTTGTGCAAAAGTCTAGAATGATTGCTGGAGACACTACACATGTTCTGGACAAACAGCATGACGTTCTCCCATTTGGACGCTGTTTCCATGTACTCAAATGTTCCACTGTACGAACCAGATCTAGCTTTGTCCCCAAAATCCATCAAACTATTAAACAAACGTTAATATGTATCTCTCAGAAGGAACAGAAGTGTGTTATGGTGTGCTTGTTTGTGTGTGAGTTTGTGTATTATGTTTGTGTGTGTGTTGGATTGTCTTAATTTTTTCTCACCTCCAACTGTTTTCAATTGGGGACTCTTTACATTTTATAACCTTATTGTTGCCTTTATTACTTTATTGTTGCCTGTTGCTTCGTTATAATCTATGCATTTTTTCAACAATTTAATGAATGAAAACAATTTGTATTTCTTAAAATATTTATTGCAATTTGTTGTAGTACTGTCAGCTGTTGAATTTACTTGTCTACAATTTCTTTTTTGGCTGCTCAAGACTTGGAAGGGCTTCAAAGACAGACAGTCTAGTCATTGCCTAGATAACAAAAACACAAATCAATTCCAACAGTACATCTGAGACTGAGCACTTCCATTCATTTACTTCCTCCCCAGGGATAAAATCATTTAACTAGAATAGTAGAAAGGGACAAAATAATTTGACTACTTCTAGGTATCAGGTCTCTGAGAGTTTATAGGTCACCAACGGTTTTCTCTGGGCACTCTGGATTCATCCCTATTCTTAAATAATGGCACTGGATGCATACAGTCAAAATATTTCAAAACTCAACAAGCACTTTTATTTGTATATTACAACATACTACAACATATACAATGCGTTATTATTAAAAATATTATTACTTAAAGATTATTACTATTATTATTATTATTATTATTATTATTATTATTATTACAGTGGAACCTCCGGTATACGACCGTCCAAAATCTGAGAAAAAACGGTCTTATAATAGAGGTGGTCTTATACCGGAAACAAGGGGTGGGGTGGGGGGGAAGGGGGTCAGGCTCGGAGGGGTATGTAGTCATAATTTTCACACTCACCAGCATGTATTCTCTGACAAAGGAAACTGTAAAACATGTTTCATTTTTAGCTTTGTCTTTTATTCACAACTTCAAAAATAGAAAACAGTCGAACCACTGCCAGACGCATTCATCCAAGTCTGTCAGTGCAGAAGCTCTAAGTTTCGATGTTTCCCTTTTCGCCACTTTCTCCACTCTCCCATTGTAGTTTCACAGATTCCTTATCCTTTATGATGAGCTGAATTTGGGTCTTCCCAACGTCTAAACTTCTTGCAATAGTCAAACAACTCTCCCCATTTTCACTTCTTTCAATCACTTTCATTCTCTCTGCCAAACTCAAAACGTTGCTCTTGCGCGACGCCATTTTGACAGCCAGTGTAGGCGAGTAATGTCCCTTATTTGCGAACCGGAAATAGCAGACAACAGCAGGCGTACACTAACATGAGAGAAAAAACGAAAGGTACAGACAGCAAATTAACTGATATCTCTTTTAAATTGCCCTAAGACGGTCGTATAAAGGGCTTAAGACACGGTCGATGGTCGCATAAACGAGGTTGTCGCATACCAGAGGTAATTTATTATTGGAAGTGAATCCGTCAGAAGTTTTCAGGTCACATAACGGAGGGAGTCGTATACCAGAGAGCCGGATACCGGAGGTTCCACTGTATTATTATTATTATTCTTCTTTAAAGATTATGATTCAAAATCTAAGATATTTGCTTATTTATAATTAATATAATTAAATACAATTATACTATTCACCAGTTTGTATACATAAACGCCCCCACAAAAACTTATAATATTATTAATAAACAACAAATGCCAAAACATAATACAAAACAACTGCCACATATATTATATAATACACCGCAAAGGTGACATCCATACTAAAATGTGATTATCAAGGTATATATAGGTACTATCATTGAAGAAAATCATACAATTCAAACCTCATACTTACTAGAATAGAACCATGCTAAACACATCTCATCACCATGGTGACAAAATCCAAACACGAATCACTGTTAGTTTCACCTTCAAGTTTCGCTTGATATGGAACTTAACTATCACCACGTTGACAAAAGCTAAACCAATTAGCATGAATAACTACTGCCTTTCAGTTTCAGTCTCATGTGTCATAGACACTTCTCTTTACCTAAACACTGAGTACCCCATACACAACAAACCTTGGATAGGATAACTATAAAAGGAAAAAGCTGCTGTTTTATTCCCTAGTGCTGTGTGTGTGGGCATATTACAAAGCCAGCACTGCCCTAGTGTTACAAAGCCAGCTGGTAAACCTGTCATGAAAACCCAACTTCCTGGTTCATGTGCAGCATCAGGCCTACTCTCAGCTATACACTGTACCATTGTCCCCCTCTCTCTCTCTCTCTCTCTCTCTCTCTCTCTCTCTCTCTCTCCCCTCTCTCTCTCTCTCTCTCTCTCTCTCTCTCTTGCATTTTTTAATACTAAACATTTAAAGCTAGAAAGACCGTTCTGTCTTGAGCACGTGTATATTGTCACCTTTGTATTACATATCTATCTATCTATCTAATTAATTTTGACCTCTCCTACCTCCCTTTGTGAGAGAGCCATGGCCTTAATTGAATAGTACAATTTCTCTCTATCTCTCTGCTGTGAGTGTGCTCTTAGCACTGTATCACTGCACTCACTCTGTTGTGTGTACATGTGTGTGTGTGTGAGTGTGTTTATGTGTGCGTGCATGCGTGTGTTGACTGTATAAGGAACCATGGTAAAAACAACTCTTCTCATCTCCTCTCTGCCACTTCACCCCAGCTAATCCCAAATAATGCACAGAGAGATGCCAAGAAAGAGGGACAGAGACAGAGAGTTAATTATAAAAGTAATGAAAGAACTTTCAAGAAAAAATATAACTAAATAATAAAACATTCAAGGAAGTCTTGAGCGTACAATTAAATTTCAACCTTGTTAATAATATTCTGTGAATTATTACTAAAAATCCAACCCTGAAACAGGTTCAAACTGAAACTGCTAATCACTATAATTATCCTGTGAGATAAGTGCGCCTTATGAATTCTTGTATAATAATAATTATTATTAAAATTAGATAATTTTTTTTTAAATTTTAATTTATGTTATTTTTGGTTAAATGCAAAAGTTATTATTCCATTTAGTGACTGCGAGTAATAATTAAAATAGAACAAATTTGTTTTATTACATGTATGGTGAATGTGCAAACAGACTTACATTTATAATCTTTACAAGAAAACACAGTTAATATATAATCTTCACTACTCTAGCAATGACTACCTGTGCTGAACCCACCACTTACACTATTTACAGACAGTGAGACAGAGTGTATAGGTTTTTGATTCTGAGGAGTTTGTCATCATCATCATAATTATCATCACCTGCAGCAGCAGCAGCAGCAGCTGAAGACATTGTAATATCCACCTAACATTGTTGAAAGTTATATCTTAGTTATCTAGACAACAGTGTGGTTGTCTGAATAATGACCATATAT
Source organism: Oncomelania hupensis (assembly GCA_036898135.1). Classification (NCBI taxonomy): domain Eukaryota; kingdom Metazoa; phylum Mollusca; class Gastropoda; order Littorinimorpha; family Pomatiopsidae; genus Oncomelania; species Oncomelania hupensis. The sequence goes on along the minus strand of CM072517.1, from coordinate 23,868,594 downwards.
GTCATAGTATACTATAGTAATAGTGATGGCATCGAAGGCTTATGGTACATGGAAGGATATAACTTATAAGCCTTGTGCCCTCTAGATGCACATGAATTTAAGCACACTTATTACTTGTCACACTGGCAAGCTTTCAGGCATCTGAGGTCTGATGATTTTTGCCTACTGCAATAAGATAATAAGGGATTCTCCACCCAAGTCAGCCAAGTATACACTCACTATGTTAGACAAGAAACTTATATGTTATCTAGACCATTTTTAAATGCATTTGTGGTATTAACTATGACAACATCCCTTGACAGGTTGCTCCATGGGTTAGTAACTCTGTTAGTGGAAAAAGTGCGGGTATGAACTGTCTTTGTTAATTTATTCATAACTTCAGGTTGAATAGGTGCTACAGCCATTCTCTAATTCAGTATCTCACTATCTGTACAGTGCTTCAGATTGTTTTCAGACATCATGGGCCCAATGACCCATGGCCATGCAAAATGATGGGTCAATTTTGAAAAAGATGGGTCATTGACAATCGAAGGTATTCGTATCGTATGTTCACCTAGTCCTTCTTGATTTTTATGACGCGCCAGGCTGGCGCATTCACGTTGACTGTTACGCGCCATTCTGATAAAATATGCGCCAATGGCGCGGGCGCACCAACAATCTGAAGCACTGTCTGTAATAGTAAAATCATGAGATTCTGGCTGTACATTGATTGTAGGGAGATATAAAATATAAAATATATAAAATAATAAAATTGCTGGCATACTCTTCTAACCTGACTGCTCACCTCACTCTTTTTTTAAAAGTATATTTCATTTATTTATTTATTTGCTGCTGAAAATTTTAGTTAAATCAATAATTGTATGTTTAAATTGAGTCTGACGCCCATGGATACTTAAATGTCTTTAAATGTCACCCTATAGATCCCAACCTACAGTTTGTGCAATTAAGCATTTCTTAGCAATGGATACTTTCTAAGTTACTATTAAACCACAGGCTCTTCTTTCATCCTTGTATCTTCGTAGGCCTCAAGTACTACTATCTATTGTGGTACTAGTAGTTAAGATCTATGAAGTTACAGAGACGAAAGAAGACTTCTAAAACTGTGAATAAACATTTCCTAGTTCCTATGTTAATTAAAATACATGAATTATGCTGAGGAGGCAGTATGGTGGGAAGTAAACACTGTCTCGAGAGTCATTATACTGATTATAGACAGTAGACTTTCGTGAGAGAAACAGACAGACATCTTTGTTCTTTGTTGTAGGCAGCCAACTTCAAAATGTTGAAGCATTTACCCCACTGACATAAATCGAACCCCGAGTCTAGATGCATCATGCATGTCAGGTATGAAAAATGTCAAAGATTTATTAGGCCTAATTGTGTTTGGTGGTTGAAAGTTGTGTTGTTCTGTTTTGTTTTGTTATTATAATAATTGCATCTACCACTGCAGGTTTGAAGACATTCTCTCAGCCAAACAACTGTGAGAGTTTCTAAGGGTTTTTTGCTACAAGGAACACTCGATCAATATTGAAATGTCACACACAAACCAAAACAACACACTGACTCGACTGAGTACTACACTCACAGAAGAAAAGAACATAAAAAAAATGCGAGAGTAAAAATTAAACTTTTTTAATACTTAGTGAAGTCTCGCAACAAAACTGGCTAGACTATTATTATAAAAAGTTAAGAAAATGTAGCGTTTCGTTATGAAATGATAGTAAAAACAAATACATTCATAAAACTTTTGACTTACATTACCTTTCGTAATTTCACCGTAGCAGCCATTCCAAACGCGACGAATTAAAAGGGGACACAACTCGGTTGACGTAGGCCTATACCAAATCTGTTTACGTGTTTTTAAAGGCACTTGTCTAGCTTCTAGAAGTTTCTTCCCAAAGCATTTTTGTTTATTTGTTTACTTTTTGCTTGCTTGCGTGCTTGTAATGTTTAGTTTATTGTTTTTTTTCCTGTTTTTTTAATTTTTGGACCCACATAATATAATATTATTCTACCCTATCCCGTCCCGTAACAAGCAGGTCGTTGGGGCACCACAGCTAGATGATCGTTTAACCAGCGTACTACATATTTCTGTCATAATATTAGAAACTCGAAAGTCACCGCAGGCCAAATTCTAAACTAATTTTATGCTTGTTCTCTCATAACGGAATGCTTTCATCATCCATAGTGTGAAATTCCGTGTATGCGCTATAGCGCAGGTTATTGAGCCAATTTTTGTCGAGCTTCAAGCTGGTAGCCTGACCTTGCAGGTTGAGCATCTGTAGTCTGGGCTATTTAACCCGGCCCTTGCCCTAACTAAACAGGGTAATTGTAGATTATAGTCAAACGACACCGGCTATAGGCTACTACTTGGTCACATTATTCTGTAACCAGCGAACCAGTTGACGGTAAGGGGAAAATTATATGGTCACACGTTGGCCAATCCGGGATTCGAACCAGGTACCTTTCGGTTACTAGTAAGCGCTCTACCAATGGAGCGACCCGGCCCCACCCTAACTCTTGCCGGCAGACTGATCTTGAATCTCAGCAGATATTGGATTATGGCTCAATAAAAGTGCATAGCGGGAACTCAAAGAGAGAGCGAGAGCGAGAGAGAGAGAGAGAGAGAGAGAGAGAGAGAGAGAGAGAGAGAGAGAGAGACAGAGATACAGACAGACAGACAGACAGACAGACAGACAGAAACAGACAGAGAGAGAGACAGATAGGGGTAGAGAAAGAGAGCAGTTGAATGTGAGGGGAACGGGAGCCGGTGTTATTTTATATGTGTTACACTAGTTTTTGTTTTTTTTTAAATCAGTAGACCTAGTTGATTAAGCCCCGATGCTTGGGTCCTGATAAGTGTAACTCGGATTCGTTTATCCACGCAACCTGTTCACTCAGCAACAAGGCAGAAGTCGTCGTATGAAGTTTTCCAACTTTATTCAGCGTACATCAACAACTGCATACAATCGCTTTTTCCACTTTCTCTCTTTTCACTACACAGTGCATCAATTCTATAGTTTTTCTCTACTCTAGAACACGTTGGAACGTTCGAGCGTGACACAATTATAACCAATAAGAATAAACTTCGTCATCACTGTTTTACGTCATACAACTTTCTTTACAGTCCAAGAATTTTTCAGCTTTTAGTGGATCTATCTAGATGCTTCGATCAAGCAACCCTAGAGAATTCTCCAATAATGTCGACCAAAGAAAATTATTAACATTATACCAAGTTTTTTCTAACAACAACGCAAAATCAAATCAAAGGTAAATACACTCTGTTATCGAATGTTTTGCAAAACAAAACGATCGGATCTATCGTGCGCTTCTCACATCGTGCGCGTCGCAAACCTAACAATATGGAACGCGGAAAGTGTCAAATCCGCGTGCAATTGCTCGTGAAAATGCACACGCAATTGCACGCCCATCTAGAAGCTGATTGGTCGAAAACTTAAATAATTTTATGGGAGCCTCGAGCCGGATGGACCGCAGATATGAGAGAATAATTCGTGTTTACACGAGACACACTTGGCGTAGCTGAGACTTGCCGAAATGTAGCGAGTCAGTTACGCTGTGTGCATGAGAGAAGAGAGACAGACAGACAGACAGACAGACAGAGAGAGAGAGAGAGAGAGAGAGAGAGAGAGAGAGAGAGAGAGAGAGAGAGAGAGAGAGAGAGAGAGAGAGAGAACCTTAGTGAACCAGAATCCACAATCTGTTGAGATTCAAGCTCAACCTGCCGGTGTCACATCCTTCAAGTTCCGGGTCTCCTAGTTTATCCGAGCGCATTTGCGCATGCGCCAGGTCATGTCGGGCCGGCTTTTCCACGAAGTTCTTAGGCGGCATAACCCTAACCCTAACCCTAACCCTAACCCTAAACTCTTAACTCTAACCCAAACCCTAACCCTAACCCTTACGAAGACTATGATAGCACTGTGCGCATGCGTCGAATTTTGTAACGCGTCGACCAATCAGAATGCTCCCATTCGCTCCCAGCCCAGCTAAGATACTAGGAACTGTGAGGATGTCACACCGGCAAGAGTTAGGGTAAGGGTCAGGCTATTATAGCCCAAGCTAGCTACAGATACTTGTTTGTCCCCAATATGCCCAAGGTGTTGGGGGACGTTAATCTTAACCAACGAACGAACCAAAGATACTTGCCATTCAAGCTCAACCAGCCAGCTTGTAACTCGAAAGAAATTGGCTCAATAACGTGGAGAGAGAGAGAGAGAGAGAGAGAGAGAGAGAGAGAGAGAGAGAGAGAGAGAGAGAGAGAGAGAGAGAGAGAGAGAATCATGATTAAGCTATTAAAGACAAAAATATATAAATGATTTGGAAACACACGCACTCACACACACCCACACACACCCACACACACACACACACACACGCACACACACACACACACACACACACACACATTTAAACCAAGTTTCCCGAGTAGGCATACTTATTTAAATGAACAAACGCTTACTAGAAATGCTAATAGTAACAGTGCGGAGACGTAGGGGATTCCCCCACTTTGTCAATGTAAAAATTTTAAAAAAAATCATTTGAGTGTATTATGCTGTGTATTATCTCCGCTCTCACCCCACCCCCATCACAACCACCCAATCCACACCCTCAAATTACATTTAAAAATGTCGATTTCTATTAGACCTAGAGTTTGTTTTTTGTTGTTGTTGTTTGTTTGTTTGTTTGTTTATTTTAATAGTTGATGACTATCAATAGATGTTGTCGTCGCAATCGTTGCTGCTTCTGTTATTGCTGTTATCGCTCTGTTACAGAGGCTGTTGTAACTGTTGTCGCTGGAATTGATGAATAAATGAATGAATGAATGGCAATTTATATGAAGGGCACATTATGAAATCCGTCTCCTAAGGCATGTTTACTATGCATGTAGTTGTCGAGGCAGATGATGAGGGTGAGGATGATGACTGATGAGGATTTCTTTTCATAAATCCATCTTGTAATTCTGGTTATGGCGATTGGTGTTACTGTGATACTAAGATGTTCTCCCCCCCCCCCCCCAATCCCCCCACCCCCCTCCCCAAGTTTGTAATACTAATTTAGCGTTTTAACTTATATTGTTCCTTAGGAAAAAGCGCTATATAAATATCCTTCTTCTTCTTCTTCTTCTTCTTCTTCTTCTTCTTCTTCTTCTTCTTCTTCTTCTTCTTCTTCTTCTTCTTCTTCTTCTTCTTCTTATTATTATTATTATTATTATTATTATTATTATTATTATTATTATTATTATTATTATTATTATTATTATTATTATTATTATTATCTTCTTCTTCTTCTTCTCCTCCTTCTTCTTCTTCTTCTTCTTCTTCTTCTTCTTCTTCTTCTTCTTCTTCTTCTTCTTCTTCTTCTTCTTCTTCTTCTTCTTCTTCTTCTTCTTCTTCTTCTTATTATTATTATTATTATTATTATTATTATTATTATTATTATTATTATTATTTAGCAGCAGCAGAAGTGTGTGCGACGGGAATGTGTGCTAGATATACGTCTTTATTTATTACATCAATGTTGTACTGTAAGGAAAATGTTTACATATGATGCCTTCTTACATTACATGTATCTATTGTTCGTGTTATGATGTACACTTAAATGCGTATGAGGGGAGTTGTGAGTGGTGTTTATATGTGCCTAATGCATTTTTACATTGTATTACTGACGCATCTTAGGTTTTAAATGTCTATACATGACTTTGGGCAAAGTTTAACGCCTTGTAAAGGGTAGTAATAAAGATTGGGTGACTTGAAATGAAGTCTACTTGTAGGGCATCGCCCATCCATGATAGCAGAATGCGTTTAACGTACAGGGAAGTTGTGTGTTTTTTTAAAGGGATGATGGTGGGTGAAGTGGAGGGAGGTGGGGGTGGGAGAGGGAGCTGAATAGTAGGAAATAGGGTTGGTGAACAACAAAGGACTGGGACGGGTGGGGAGAGGG
>CM072517.1:23855136-23857636 GCA_036898135.1 Oncomelania hupensis | reverse complement strand
TGTTGGGAAAATAATGTGTTGCCTGATATTTGGAAAACATCAATAATTATTCCACTTTTAAAAACAGGGAAAAATCGACACGAATCCTCAAGTTATCGCCCCATTGCATTAACATCACATGCTGGTAAAATTATGGAAAAAATTATAATGAATAGATTATCATATTATTGTGAAAAAAATAAAGTAATTCCAGACAATCAGGCTGGTTTTAAAAAAGTCAGATCAACAGTAGACCATTTAGTGAAATTAAACAACACACATTAAGAAACAATTCGCTAGAAGGAAAAATATATTAGCTACATTTTTTGACGTTAAAAAGGCTTATGATCGAGTTTGGCATGCTCGACTTTTATACAAATTAAAAAATATAGGGCTTTCTGGAAATATTTTTCAATATATTAAAGGGTTTTTGCATGGAAGAAAAATAATGGCCAAAGTAGGTCACTCTTATTCTTCTACATATAATATTAACATGGGTATACCACAAGGCTCTATAATTTCACCTCTTTTATTCACTATTTTGTTAAATGACTTACCTCAATTTGTAAGTAATAAAATTCATCTAGTTCAATATGCTGACGATATTGCAATATGGGTAAATGTATCTTTAAAAAGGAAAACTTCTATATATGAAATAAAACATATTCAAAAGATATATCAAAATGAACTGAACAATATTGATATTTACATGAAGGATAATGGATTGGAATTATCAGAAGAAAAAACAAACATGATCTTGTTTAATAATGGGATTAACCCCAAATGTTTGCCCAAATTTTATATTGGTATCAAAGAATTGAAATATGTACAGGAAATAAAATTTCTCGGGGTATATTTTACATCTAAATTAAGTTGGAAAAAACATATACATTATTTGTTGGAAAAGGCCGTTAAAAGTTTAAATTTAATAAAGATTATAAGCTTTCAAAAATGGGGACGTGATACTAAAACTCTTATTCATCTTGTGTGCATGCTTGTCAGATCTAAATTAACGTATGGACAAGAGGTATATTTTTCGGCACCTAAATATTTACTGAAACAACTCCAGAGTATGGACAGTAAAGCAATTAAACTTGTTATGGGTATTCCAGTACATACAAAAACTGACGATGCTTATAACGCAGCTGGAGTATTACCATTAAATGAGTGGAGAAAATTATCATGCGCTAAATATATAGTTAGAGCCTCTGCTGTAGAAAATTTCACTGACACAGAACTAGAAGTAAGATCTGATTTAGATTATCCAAAAAGAGCACATGGTATCAGTTATTTACAAACAATAGCAACTTATACAAATGAACTTTTACAGGAGTCAAATTTATTTCCTAAATCAATCTCTACAAAAATACCACAAATGCCTATACCAATCTGGGAATTTCAGCGAGCAAACTTTGATTTTGAATATACTGCTATACGGAAAAAAGAAAATGGATTATTGTTAGCAACAGAAGCTTCTGAACATATAGATAAAAAATATTATTCTTATTTGCAAATTTATACTGATGGTTCTGTTTTAGATACAGGCCAAACTGGGGCTGGTTATGTTATACCTGCTTTAAAAATTAGTGAATCCTTGTATTTAGGTAAAGATCGTTCAATTTACACTGCAGAACTTACCGCAATTCTTATGGCATTACATAAAATCTTGAGTCAACAAAAGACCTTTTTTAATATCTTATTATGTGTAGACTCTAAATCTGTTCTTCAGAGTCTGGACTCTAATATTTATAAATGCAGAGGTGATATTATATATGAAATAAAATATCTTATACATTGCTTAATTATCAATGGCACAAATGTTCAGTTTTGTTGGATACCATCTCATTGTGGTTTAGATAATAATGATTGGGCAGACAGGAAAGCAAAAGAAGGGGGCGAAAAATCAACACAGCGTTAGCCATATTGACATCCCCTTATCAACAAAAGAAATTTATAGTATAATAGAAAAGAAAATAAAAAATAAGTTTCCTTTAAAAATAATATACAGTGATAATTCACAGTATCCTCGAACAATAACCTCTTTAGCACATCGTCTTGCTTTAAATTCTTGGAGGACAAAATATTGCAAGGATATTGTTTGCATTTGCAATGAAAATTTAACTATAAATCATATAATTCATGACTGCAGTGTAATAACACAATATATTCCACAGAACATTCATAATGTTCAAAATAAAAATAGTAAATATTGGATAACCATCGCTAAATCTATAATTTATAGTCCTGTAGGACATTTGTTATAAAAATTGCAAGTTTATTCTGATTAGTTTGTATATGACAATCTCACAAAATTGACTTTTCTGTACATGAACATTTCGCAAGTTTGACATGTTCCATAGTAATTTTATTTTATGTTATTTTTTTAAAGAGTTTTAAAATATTGTTTGAATACTTAATTTTTATTTAATTTTATTTCATGTTATGTTACTGTACCATTTTGTTTAAATGTTATTTCCTTTCCCCCATCCATGTAGCGCATATCCTTTTCCCCCACCTTCCT
>CM072517.1:23805136-23850136 GCA_036898135.1 Oncomelania hupensis | reverse complement strand
CTCGTGACCTCACACTCTCGCTTCTGATTGGTCCTCGTAAGCCCGGCTTATGTATTTATGCAGAAGAAATCAAACATGCCCTATCGAATCCCGGATTGGTCAACGTGTGATCATATTATTTTCCCCTTTACCAACAACTGGCCCGCTGGTGTCAGTATAAATCGGTCCAGTAGTCACCTATATGCGAAAGTGTCGTGTGACTATAATCTACAAACAACAACAACAACATGCCCTATCGTGAGGCCGAGTAGCTCAGTTGGTAGAGCGGCTTACCAAAGAGGATATAATATACATTAAAAATCTTTGGGCTTACTAGTAACCGAAAGGTCCCTGGTCCGAATTCGGGATTGGTCAACGTGTGACTATATTATTTTCCCCTTACCATCAACTGGTTTAGTGGGGTCGGGTAGCTCAGTTGGTAGAGCGGCTTACAGTAATAGTAACCGAAAGGTACCTGGTTCGAATCCCGGATTGGCCAACGTGACCATATTATTTTCCCCCTACCATCAACTGGTTCGCGGATGTCAGAATAATGTGACCAGTTGTCCCCTATACACTTCGGTGTCGTGTGACTATAATCTACAGTTACAACTGGTTCACTGGTGTCAGAATAATGTAACCAGTAGTCGCCTATATGCTCCGGTGGCGTCTGACTTTAATCTACAATTAACATGCGCTATCCTTGTGTAGCGGAAAGGGAGGCGACTGGTTGAGGCTTGGGAGAGAAATTGTCTACCTTGATTTTTTTGGTTAGACTAGCCTTGGGTGGCTCCTGCTTTGCAGAATCCTTTGGGTATGCCATTGGGTTACGCAGGACAAGGCGACACGACATTTGTTCTCCCCGGCTGACCATTCGCCTGCTGCGTTTGGTGGCGAGCGGGACCACATTGTCGGCAGGCATTTTATGCAGGTCGGTGACAGCGACCTTGCAGTAGAGTGCGTGGCACTAGTAGCCGGCAACCCGGTACTCCCAACCACGCACTCCCCTATACGCTGAAGTGTCCGGGGACGGTAATCTATCATCCTATCATATCATCCCAACCACGCTTCACCGCGTTGCAGGGCAAATATTTTTATGTCCCTCTTTTGAGGGATAAAATGAAAATAACAGCCCGGGTGGAGCAATGTTCTCAAGGTCGTGGCCGAGAGACGGGAGTCAAATACTCCGCTCGGCTACACTTGTGAAATTTTACGTTAACCAGTACGCAAGGAAATACATAAGGAATTCATAAGTGTGGCGGGTGCGAAACACAGGTGTGGCCGGGCTTTTAAGGGAACGCCTAATCGTAATAATGACAGTCGCTAGTCACTCAATGACTTTGCAAATGTGTTTTACAAAATTATTAGAAACGCCCATATTATTCTTGGTAACAACACAGACTGTCAGTGCAAGTCCACAGTCTTATACGGTTTTCCGTTTAACTTTTCTCACCTTAATTGTTACTTATTTGGTGCATGTTGATTGCGATGTAGACGGCTGTAAACACAGTTCATCGATCCACTAGAATACTGCAAGACATGCGGCAAGCGTGGTAAACTGCGTTATAGCAAAGACAATATAGTTGATTCACAGTCTTTGGTTAACATAGGCTACTCACATTGTCTTTGGTTAACGTAGGCTACTCACATTGTCTTTGGTTAACGTAGGTTACTCACATTGTCTTTGGTTAACATAGGTTACTCACATTGTCTTTGAAAAAAAAACCACCCATAATTATGTCTGTAGTTTAGTTGAGGCATTCAAGGTTATGCTGGGTGGGACTGTTCTTCCCAAAAAGGTCCGTCTCCTTTACCACCCCCCCCCCCACCTCTTCTTCAACTCTCCTATTTTGTCTTAAAGGGCCTCGGTATCACATATGTTTGTTTATTTAGTTGACAATGAGCTTAATTGGGAATTGCATTGTTGTCACATTAACAGATGATAATGAATTGATATAGACGGTCCTATCCTATCCTATCCTGTCCCGTAACTCGGAGGTCGTAGGGGCACCACAGATGATCGTTTAATCAGCATACTCCATCTTTCTCTGTCATCAGCAGCCCTGATGGCTTCGCTCAGTGTCAAACCAGTCCATTCTCGAATGTTGTCCTCCCACCTCTTTTTCGGTCTCCCTCTTCTTCTACCTCCTTGCACTGTGCCTTGCAGAATGGTCTTTGCAAGGCCTGATGATCTGGTGACGTGGCCATACCATCGGAGTTTCCGTTTCTTCACCACTGTGAGCAGGTCATCGTGTTCTCCAATGGCTTGTGTGATGGTCTGTCGGACTTCGTCGTTGGTGATGTGTTGGGTATAGGAAATGCCCAGAAGTCTTCTGTAGCACCTCATCTCCATGCTTTGTATTCTTCGTTGTAGATCTGCTGTGAAAGTCCATGCTTCGCAAGCATGTACCTAGGAAGATGGAGATGACAAGGGAGCGCAGCAATGAATTAAAATAGTCCAGTGTTTTAGATCACTTACATTTGGAGGTAAGGGTATTATACCTCTTGGCGTCCAAAATCACGTAAAAGAGTGCCAGAGAGGGGGTCTGATCACGTAATGATTTTTCTTAGAAGAGGTCTGAAAACGTAAAGAAATTTATCAGCGGAGGTACGGACATGGAGGCTATCGCAACTTGCTCAACGTACTTACGTAGGTTCCGCATTTTTTAAGGTTGTTGTCTGTTCTGAGATTCGACGATCACAAGCAGGAAATCAACCGTTCAAGTGCCTTAATGTCCTTCACACAATTACCACCAAAAAAAAAATTGTTTGTCAAAAATGCATCAGGGATATGGCGAACAGTGCAGAAAGAGTGAAGATTTGGAAGAGATCAGTCTGTTTTGAGTGTGCTTTCTTGAAGGCTTGAGTAGTTGGTATGTGCCGGATATGTGCTGGTAATGCATTCCACCTTTTTGAGACAGAATAAGCGAATGATCTTTCTCCATTATGGATTTGTCCGGATTCTAGGAATACAGAGTGTGCGGGAATCTGCAGAGGAACGCAACTGACGGAAAGGTTTATAAATAGAAAGCAGATCCGACAAGTATGTAGGACAGTCAACTCGACTCCCGACAAGTTTTCTTTAGTTCAGCTTCAATCTACCCGCGGTTTCTGCTTTCTCCGCCTTCAGTTGCTTTTTTAAAAAATAAATTTATAATTATACTTATCTTACCTTGTCTCAATGCTGTATATGTGTATTCAACTCTAGCCTTTTCTAAATGTAGGTTTGGTGTGACGACGACGTGCGTTTTCCTTTCTGAACGATGAGAGAAATTATGAAGGGAAAATAAGCAGTCTCATTGCCTCATTTACGCCCGAAGGTAGATTTCTTCCCTTGGATTTAATTTTTTTTTTTTTTTTTTTTGGCAACTGTTCCGACAGTATTTTGACATTTTTTTTACATTTTTGTTTTTCAATATGTATTTAGGTTCCGTTGCAGGTTGTACTTTCGAGTTGTTGTTTTTTATTATTAGGAATACGATTTTGACCAAATGGCTTTATTTATACCTCCCATACAAATAAGGAGTTTTGTCCCGGAAGAGTTTTTAAGAAAAAAGGTAGGTGACTGGTCTAGCGAAGAAGAAGAAGATAGTATAGCAGATTGATAGAACAGAGCAGGAATGAGAAAGAACAAATGAGAAAGACAGCGACAGTGGGAATTTAAAGCACTAAATTTCCAGAAAGTGGGGATACTATTTATACTGAAACCCCCGGCACCCCAACGGGGGGGGGGGGAGGGGGGGAATATTAGGCTCCCCAAAATTTCTTTCTGGACATAAAATATTTTGTAATGTACATCCTAATCTACACACACAGTAACATTGCTTGCACGCCTATGCATAGTTGAAACAAAATAACGACAAACTGAAATTAGAAAAGCACTGCTGTTGATAAAACAACATTCTGATTACACACACTGAAATGAACCAAAGCCCACACAAAAAGAACCCTGGATTATCGATTGAAAGCATCAAAACAAACACACATTTTAAAAAGCCATTTCCATGATATGCGCAAGCATATTATAAGCGTTTATTCAAAGGGTTATCAAACACACAGAAATAAGAAAACAGGCAAAATTACACTTTTGAATCCTCAGCCATTTTTACAGCCAAATTGACACAAATTAACAGAACAATTTCCGGAAAGATGGGGAAACGGCTTGGAATCGAACTTTTACAATGGAAGACGGGAAGATTCTTTAATGCAAAACTGCCTTTACTATTACAATTGCCCAGAATCGTAGCTGGGGCAAAACCTTGCGAAAAGTACGTTTCCATACTAGTGTGGGCATCTAATTCAAATTGAAAGAAGAAAAAAAATCTGCCGCCTTGCTGGTTCTGTTATGCACGATCATACAATAAACGTCTCAACGTTTAGCAAAAGGGAGGCAACCAACGCACCATCGGACGAGGAGTTGGGGTTTTATTTTCCAGATATACAAGACAATAGGCGAGATTTTTTATTTCTTCTTCTTCAAAGCCATCTTGCCCCCGAAATTCGTTTGCCAACCGTAAAGATGTTCATCATGCGTATCAAATGAAGAGGGGCGATTTTTTGGTAGCCTTCAACTTAAAAGATGCTGATAGCATCAGTGTTAAAACATATTTTTCAAAATGCATTACACCAACTACAATTCTTGGGATTCAAGCAGTGCCGAGATTTTAGCCTACGATAATAACGATATGTCACCATTTTCTACCCCACTGTTAAGGCTATTCCTAAGCTGCCTCAACTTCTTCTCGGAGAATTGGGAGGATTTCTTCTTCTTCTCTAAATAATATTACGCGTCGTTCCGTCTTACGCGGTTTAGCGTCGTAAGCGACGTACACAAACGGGAGCTAGTTTCTGGCGAGCGGCAGAAGAATACGCTTTGTTGTGGTTATATGGCGGGGAAGACGGCGTCGCTTCCTACGCTGGCATCGCTTCATACGCTCAGTCACTGTACATACGCCATTTTGGTTGTTTACGCCGTTTATCGCTCTCACGTGTTTTATCGGTTTTTGCCCTTGGTTATGGCTCCCAAACGTAAGTCAGACTCTTCAGATGGTAGTGCATCAAAGAAAAGAAAGGCCATCACCATGGAAGTTAAAATGGACATTATAAAGCAATCTGAAAAGGGAGAAACATTAACAGTTACAGTACAGTATATAGTACTGTGCGTACGTATATATTTTTCTTTAAGTTTCGACTTACGATGAAATCGGGTTACGACGCGTCCAACGAACGGATCAACGTCGTAACTCGAGGACCCCCTGTAATTTTGTAGATGTTTGTCAGTAAACTGGGACACGAGTTAACGTCAACGTGTTAACACAGGAATCTTCCATAAAGGGATCCATTTCGACCATACTCCCTGAACAGATGCTTTAAACATAAAAATAAGCTTAAAGTTATACCCCCTCCGCTCTCCATCCCCCAAGCACACACGCACACAAAACTATTTCGAAAGTATATTTATGTTGTAAATGAGTAAATTCTGTAGTGTGTGTGCCTATTAATAGTAACAGCCGTTGGCTAGTCAACCAAACATTCTGGAGCTAAAACTAGCAACTACCAAAACCAGTAAGAGACAGAACTCGTTAAAAAAAATTGCTCGTAGTTTTTTGTTGTTGTCGTTTTAGATGGATAAAGCAGACCTTGTCTTGTCCCACACACCAAAGACACACTTTTCACGTTCGTTGTTCACTCACAAATGGGGTTAAAGGTCGCACGGTTATGGTATTCGTTGTACCCTTCATCAGGGGAAATCACTCCCTGTCAGGCCCGAAATGGACATTTCAAACTGGAGCGGTGAATTTGAGCAAGGAAAGTCCACTTTATCATTGTGTAATGTGATAACAATACCAATGTATGGTAAACCCGTTTTGGACAAAAATAAACAACGCCTTCGATTTGGGGCCTTGTAATAAATATACAGCGTTTTCCAGCTTACAAAACTGAGGATAAGATTAAGATGCTATGAGTTAGAGATGGAGATGAGATAAGATGGAGATGAGATAAGATGGAGATGAGATGGAGATAAGATAAGACAACTTTATTATCTCTTTCAAGAAATTACATTGTGGTGTACAAACAGTCAACACAAATACACATTACAATAACTATAACCCTATTAATTGACTTTGGTGCTTGATTGATTGATTGATTGTTGCTTTAGGTCCAGCGGACTCTTCCGAGCCAAATCAGGACCGGACAACCCCCAATCCGCATAAAAGATCTGCCGAAACAACCCTAGTGGGAAAATTGAATGCCCTCCACCGGCCAGTCACTTTACAATAAAGACATCCCACGCAGGGGACGGCTGAGGCTTTACCCCAACTACTCGAACCCCCGGTTACAAAAACAAAATAGAATACAAACATCATTATAAATCATCAACAAAACACATACATATAAAATGCCTATAGTGCTAAATAATAACATCATAGGAAGCCCTAGTGACCACCCGGCAGAAAGCGTCCAACACTCCCAAGCTGATCCAACAGACCTCATACACAAACAAGGAGTCTTGTCCAGGAAGAGTTTTCAAGAAAAAAGGTAGGTCATTGATCTAGCGAAGAAGAAGATAGTAGGCTTATAGCAGAGTGATAGGACAGATCAGGAATGGGAAAGAGCAAATGAGGAAGACAGCGACAGTGGGAATTTAAAGCACTAAATTTCCAGAAAGTGGGGATACTATTTATACTGAAACCCCCGGCACTCCAACGGGGGTACTGTTGCCGCAGTGAATCTGTCTTGCCTACAAAGTCAAGACAGGTTTTCAACTGGGGTTTTCACTTTTCCCTTTATAGGTTAGAACAATCTACAGTGGCAAGATTGCTCATGACCCCAAGGGGTGACTTTGATGCTGGACATAAAGCAATAACCATGTAATGTAATGTAATTGACTTTGAGAATAACACTGCTTTGTTGTTATACATTCAGCTATTGTTCGCCATACAAGTGGACACCGGCAATTAGTGCGGTCCCAATCGCTAACTTGCTGCACCTTGAAAACTGTCAAACGTCATAGACTGCTTGAGCCACTACGACCAAGGATGATGGATTGTAAGAGCTGTCTTTCACCTGCGCTGTTGACATAATGAACGAGTTATTCTCGAACGTGCCGCGGAACACCGTATAAAAAGTCATTTAAAAAGTAGTAGTTTCCTTCTTTTTTTTAAAAAAAAAAAAAAAAAAAGAAAGAAAGAATAAAATAAATAAATAAAAATGATTAAAGAAAATAAAAATTAATAACATAAAAACTGCGAAAATAAATACATTAATTAAATAACTAATACAAGTTCGTCACATTTAACAACAGTTAAAAAAAAAAAAGGTATAGATAGTCCCATAGCCTGTGGCCGTAGGGGAGCGTGATGTTGGAGATCACACTTATCTTGGGCCAGCGTAATGAGGGTGATGCCTATCTCTCTCAAACCCCTTGGGGTCATGAGCAATCTTGCCACTGTAGATTGTTCTAACCTATAAAGGGAAAAGTGAAAGCCCCAGTTGAAATCCTGTCTTGACTTTGTAGGCAAGACTGATTCACTGCGGCAACAGTACCCTCCGTTGGAGTGCCGGGGGTTTCAGTATAAATAGTATCCCCACTTTCTGGAAATTTAGTGCTTTAAATTCCCACTGTCGCTGTCTTCCTCATTTGCTCTTTCCCATTCCTGATCGGTCCTATCACTCTGCTATACTATCTTCTTCTTCGCTAGATCAATGACCTACCTTTTTTCTTGAAAACTCTTCCTGGACAAGATTCCTTGTTTGTGTATGAGGTCTGTTGGATCAGCTTGGGAGTGTTGGACGCTTTCTGCCGGGTGGTCACTAGGGCTTCCTATGATGTTATTATTTAGCACTATAGGCATTTTATATGTATGTGTTTTGTTGATGATTTATAATGATGTTTGTATTCTATTTTGTTTTTGTAACCGGGGGTTCGAGTAGTTGGGGTAAAGCCTCAGCCGTCCCCTGCGTGGGATGTCTTTATTGTAAAGTGACTGGCCGGTTGAGGGCATTCAATTTTCCCACTAGGGTTGTTTCAGCAGATCTTTTATGCGGATCGGGGGTTGTCCGGTCCTGATTTGGCTCGGAAGAGTCCGCTGGACCTAAAGCAACAATCAATCAATCAATCAATCAATTAATCAATCTCTCTCCCTCGCTGCTTTACCTTCCCCACCCTTAAGAGAGTAGGTACTCAGTCACAGTTTAGTCAACTGGGGGCGTTGTTATTTGTCGCTTCACGTTTTGCGGTTACCCATCCAAGTGTTAACCGCACTGGACGATGCTTAACTTGTGACACAGTAGCGAGTGCTCCAACCACTGCGCTATCCGACAAAAACAGTATCAAGTCTAAATGGCACTTTCTACGCCGAGTAATTTAACCACCCATATCGGTCAGTCGGTCAGTCAGTCAGCCACAATCACTCAGTAAGTCAGTCGGCCAGTCAGTCAGTTACAATCATTGTTTTCAGTTCACCACTAGGTGAGCGTAATATTAACCAATCGGTCAGTAAGTCGATTATCAGTGAAATCAGTAAAGTCTGAACTCGGGACATTTCTTGAAAATTTATGAGTTTCCATACAGATCTATCTTACGTGTTACAGGGCCAAGCGTTCAGTGAAAGTATAATAGCCATGTCAAAAATATGCTGAATCTGAACGAAAGCGGGAACACAAATAGTGAACTGTGTAAATATTATGAGCGTCACAGCGCCTACTAAGTATATTTAATGTAAGGGTGCAGTTTGCCCATTTGTAAAGGCTGCTTGACAGCGCCTTGGGCGGCTTGAGTTAGAACCTGTATCGGCTATGGCCTTGAGCAGCTCTTGAGCTGCAAAAGCGCTATACAAGAATGATTAAATACATATTATGTACATAAATACATACACACATACATACATACATACATCATAATCATGATGATGATGATAGTGATGGTGATAATGATGATGATAATGATGATGATGATGATGATGACGAAGATGATGATGATGATGATGATGACGACGACGACGACGATGATGATGATGGCGATGCAACCTGCACCCTTACATTACATATACGTAGTAGGCTACTGTGACATATATTTGGGTTTCATAAAAAAACGATCAAGCGCTCATATATTTACACAGTTAACTATTTCTGTTAGCACTTTCGTTCAGATTCAGCATCTTCCTTCTTCTTCTTCTTCTTTGTTTTCTTTTTTTTTCCCTTCCTCGTGCATTATCAACTTCTTCTTCTTGCATGAATACCTCATGAGCTCTGATCTACAAAAACCTACAAATTTCGTAAAACTGGACCTATGCTATCCTCCTATTCTATCCCGTAACTCGAAGGTCGTTGTGGCACCAAATATGATCGTGTAACCAGCGCACTCCATCTTTCTCTGTCCTCAGCAATCCTTATGGCTTCGCTCTGTCACGCCAGTCCATTCTCGAATGTTGTCCTCCCACCTCTTTTTCTGTCTCCTTCTTCTTCTGCCTCTTTGCATCGTGCCTTGCAGGATGGTCTTTCCGTGAACTGTTTGGGAGTAATTCCCGTGATGCAAAGCTGCAAGGAAGATGACGATCATCTCGGTGTAGGCCTACTTAGCGTGTGTGAAAATTCTACTAGTCCTATTGTGTTTGCTATTAGTTAGTTAGTCCCTCCCCCCCCTTCCCATTATTACCTGTGGGGACTGCTGTTGTCTATGCGAGAAATATAACTTCAAATTTAGAGGGTAAGGGTGAAGAAAATGTGTTTTTGTGAACGGGAACGAGGGAACTATGACTAATTAACGGGAACGAGGGAACGACTAATTAACGGGAACAATGACTAATTAACGGGAACGAGGGAACACTGACTAATTAATGGGAACGAGGGAACAATGACTACTTAACGGGAACGAGGGAACACTGACTAATTAACGGGAACGAGGGAACAATGACTAATTAACGGGAACGAGGGAACAATAATTAACGGGAACGAGGGAACAATAATTAACGGGAACGAGGGTGGCGAATAAAAGTAATTTCATTACCATCATCATCATCGTCTTGACTGTGATTTTCAACCTGTACCACATACATTTTATGTGTAATTAGTACTGTGATATCATCAGTCTTTTTTAAATTTTTTGTTTAAAGATCAAAGTATCAAAGCCCCTATGTTTAATTCTTGATTTGTGTGTGGAACTGTTTGCACCAATGTTCTAGTTCTCGTCATCGTCATTTCACCCAACAATGGAGTTCTCAAACATTACAGGAGCAGAAGAAGAACAAGAAGTTCAATTGTCTCTAAATGCAGATCAAAAGATGCAGTTACATACACACATACACACAACAACAAAAAACAGCCAAACTATCCACACACACACAAATAGTTTCTCTCTGCATACGAGAACACTAAACATCATCTTATGTTCTTGCATTTGTTTATTTACGTAATACAAATCATTGGTTTAAAGATGGAATTTTAAAACAAATCAAAATCACCATATTTCAAGTAAACTGAAAGAAAAACAAAATCGATGAACAAGTGGCTCCCAAAGTAAAGAAGCGCGTGGCTTGAGTTCTGTTATCGTAAAGTTTTGCGCTTTATTAATAATTATTGCTAGATAAGCCTTACCTGAACTTTCTAATTGTTATATTTATAAAGTCTCTGTGTAATGGGCTATGACAAAGAGGCAGATCTGCAAAATCAATGGTTCGTTTCTATATTTCAGCAACATTACATAAAATGTTTCCTGTTGCCTTTCATTCAGAACAGTTGCAGTGCTAGAATAATATTTTTGTTTAGCGTTGGTTGAATTCAAACACTGGCCATCACCAGAATGCCAAACTGAAGTTAATGTTGGTGGTCATTCAACTGTGATTGCAACACACTTTCTTAGCCACAGGGATGGACCAAGCAGTTTGGAATGAACGCTTAGCACATCTCTCAAAACATTTATCACAAAAAAGGCAAATTTGATTGAAATGCAAATGGGGTTGAATGTTAATCTGATGATCATGATTTATGGACATGCGACGCAATAATATTCTAATAGTCTACATTCTTGTTCATGGGCTCTGAAATTTGATCCCTTTGTAATGTTGGTCCAACACATTAATAGGTTTAAAATTTAAAAAAAAAAGATTAAAAAAAAAGGAGTAATTTGAAAAGTTAGCCATGTAAACAGGTTGCATATATATCTAACAAAATAAAAAGCAATTTGTGTTATCGCTTCGGTGAAGAAGATAGTAAAACAAACCCGCCAAAAGCAATGAAACTTTGGCGTTGATATGTAATCAGACATTTTTTGTCAACTGCTTGGAAAAGTAAAAACACATTAAAAAAAAATAAAATAAAAAAGAAAGAAAACAAAAGTCTAATTTCACAGAAATAGGTTACAGGGATTGAAGTATAAGAAAGGGTAGGGGAGGTGGGGGATGGGGAGAAATAAAATCAAAGGGAAGTAACTTTCACTGCATCTATACATAAAAACCAAAGATGGCGCCACCATCATAGAATAAATATTGCAAGTAAAAACGCGTTGTATAGAGTTTGAAATGTATGCACAATGAGGACATTGTGTGTAACAAACTTGGTCCTTCAAAATAAAAACCTGCAACATGTTTCAGGCTTACCACGTTCGGAGGCTGACGAAATCAACAAACAAGAATACTGCACCAGAACTCTTTAGCAATACTTGCCAGAACAAATGCGGCGCTACGACTACATTAGCAAATTGCCTCAGATTTTGGGATCGGGGCAAAAGAGCGTAAACAAACATCTAGGCAGCAGCTGCGGGGACAGCTATTTTCAAGACATCCGGTTGTGAAAGCCGTTAAACATTTGTTCCATCTGTTGCTCTAGTTCATGTTGCCAAGATCTGATTCCTGCACTAAAAAGGAGCATTGAAGCCCTCACACCACATAATTCATAAATATATGATAATAAATATCAAAGTATATACCATGAAACTCTGCATAACAATGAAAGGGGAAGAAAGGAGGAGAGAGGGTTATGAAGCAAATGTCATGAAAAGTTGTGCTCTTTTGCTCAATCACACGCCAAATTTCAAACTGCCTACAGCGCTACTGATCTAGCTAACACACAGTATATAATATTTACAACTGTTTGAGAAGCCAAGAATAAAAATATCTAATCCACTCCCTGGTCAGTCATTCTTTCAAAAGACAAGACATATTGCTTGAAAGACGCCATCACGCGAGAAAGCCACACACATGATCAAAGTCAAATTCAACATATAAATTACACTTTACTTTCGGTAACCAACAAGAGTAAGAATAATTTCAAAATAATGTACGTACTTTTCCAGTATATATCTATGGGAAGGCAAAAACTACACAGGCTAGATATTGAAAGTAAATATTTGGTTAAACTGTAAATTAGACAATATATATCCGATCGTTGTGACCTGATCCAAAGACGCCCAAACCAAAAAGTATTCCAAAACAATATGTTCTGTTCAAGGAATAATCAAGTTTTTCTGTAGACAAAAAATAAAAGTATAAAGGGAATTACAAAACGGATAAAACGTTTTTTTGGTACAGCATATCCTGTCGACACACACCGATATAAATATACAGAAAAGAATCAGTGTCACGCGTCATGAATAAAAAAACAAACTAAAGCTGAGAAGTTATCTCCAAAGCAGACGGCATTCACACAAGGTTCCAAGCACACAGTTTACCAGCAAGCAAAGAATGCAAATAACATCGAATGAAGAGAGAACTATATGAAATTTCCGTAAAAATCTGGTAGAGAATGACCAAGTACTTTTTTTTTTTTAAATTTAAAACAACACTACTGATTTTTCTCATGGCAACAAGGTAGGTATCATCAAATACTCAAAAACATGACAAAAACCAAAGCTCTATTAGATGTCGTACACAAAATAAACCCCAGTCAGGACTACACTCTACAGAGGCAGCATTATATAGCCTACACAAATTATGATGACATTATGCAAATTGTTCAATACATAAGATTGTGATCAGCCGAAGGACACAGAAATTCTGGGTCATGATTACAACATGGGGGGGGGGGGGGGGGGGTGCTAGTTATCCTCGACATGCGTAGTCCAACAACAGACCATACAAAAACAAACCTCCTCAATATCAAGCAGGCCATTTCATCAGCCAACTGTCAAGCTTTCCGATTAGGCACAGAGGAAAAATCACAGACTACGATCCACCTACTGGAACAAGCAACAGAACGGCAGCCAAAGAACATCAATCTTGCTCATGCTCCTTAAAATACACCAGGATCCTGTTCCAAATTCTTCTCTAAACCCTTGAACTACACCAGGATGTGGACACATCACCATGTTTCCAAACTTTCCTCTAACGCCTTACCTTGCAAGAACAATCCCATTCCCAGCGTGCGCATAATGGTAATAACTCAAACCCTAGATGTTTTCGCATAGAAATGACTCCAATCTGTGACTAAACCATCGGCACTAACTTGGACCTAGATGTTTTTACTGTAGAAGAATCAAACTTAGGTGCTTTCACATATATAATGCCAAACCATAAACTTCAAAAACTCTATGCATCTTCACCTTTTATCACCAAGCATGCTCCAGTGTCTACCCACACACTCATCTTTCGCTGCCTTCCTGACCCTGACCAGACTGCAAACATAACATACACAACCACAAGCTGATGTGTATCGCCATCTGCAAACAACACTGCCATCACTCCATCCCAATCAGGAATGAGTTTACGGTAGTATTCTGTGTGAACCGCGATATGATCTGCAATCATAAACAGCTAAAATATCTCGCAGAACTTTCCAAAGCAGCATATAAATAATTCGGCACTTCGTGGCCATGTAACTGTTTATGAACCAATACTTTTAAGTTTCCCATGATTCTGAACGGAAAGAAGTGCTAAACTGCAAGCGATGAGGTTTAGACATGATGTAGTTCACCATGATAAACTTGCAACAAGAAATGTAAATAGTCTTTCAATTTTGTAATGAATAACAAATGAAGCGTAAAAAAAAAATTGAAGCTATTTCCTTTTATCAGCACTTAAAGCAGAAGCAGCAATCAGAATCTTTCAAATTTTCTTTCTGTAACAACCAACCAACTATCATTTTCCCCAAAAGCTATAACCTGCCAAGCAAATAATTAAAAACAAACAGAAAGTCATGTTATAAACATATAATTATCGGGTTTATTTTTCCTCAAAACCTAGGTCATTGACCATGCTCAAGGCCTTGTCCTCAGCAAATCACCCAGCCCTGAAAAGGCCCAAGGACCAAACTCAACAATAACAACTAACAAATACTCTTTTTTGCACATAAAGCATACAAAAGTGGTGCTTTCCCTATCCAACATATCAACAACAGTTTGTTTTTTTCACTTAGCACGAATAGGGTGCAAACATGTAGGTAGGAA
This sequence comes from Oncomelania hupensis, assembly GCA_036898135.1. Lineage (NCBI taxonomy): Eukaryota > Metazoa > Mollusca > Gastropoda > Littorinimorpha > Pomatiopsidae > Oncomelania > Oncomelania hupensis. The sequence goes on along the minus strand of CM072517.1, from coordinate 23,835,777 downwards.
AGGGAGATGTTTAGTGGCTGTTCTCAGCTTCCAGCCCTTTGGTGACGTTCTTGGCCTGGAGGTCACGCATCATCAAGCAGGCGAAGACCGTGAGCAGCATTTTCTGTTTGACCTCCACCACGTCCTCAGGCAAGGCGTACACACCAGCACCAATCTTGCGCGCCAGACCGATGGCGTAGCGAGCGTTCTGCAGCCTCTCCTGTTAACAGAGAAACCCAAATGTTCCACAAAATGCCCATTTGAACAGCAAATACAACGGCATAGCCAGCATTTTACTGCCTCTCTCCTGTGGGCAGAAATGAAATGAATTTGTCCACAGAAAGGGAAACAAAAAAAGTGTTTGCAAAACAAAAAGGGGCAGCAGTAGTCTCACCAAAAGAAAGGGAACTGGAGCTATGACAGCATGTTGGGCATTTATGAAATCTCCTGGCTATACACAGAGGTGCCTACCTCCCAGTCTGACCATTTGTGTACTGGCTGCATGAAAAATGTGTATTTTGTGTAATGTCAGATTTCGCGCAACTAGCAACATTTGATCAAAGAAGTATTGTCATGAAAAATGCGTGTGGTGCCACTTACGTCATATTCCTTGGCGTTAAGGTTCATGTTTTCCCAGTTGACGATGCCGGGCTTGATGGATTCCACCACTTTGGCCACGATCACACCATCGTTCAGCTTGGAGTCTTGGAAGTTGGCAAACTTATCGTCCTTCTTCAGCTGAAAGACACACAACAGACACTAAATGAAGAGCACATCTTGTTTTCACAAAACAAGGGAAAATTGAGTGTGTCACAGAGTTAACAAAACATGGCAACAGAGGAAAATATATAACAAAACAACAGAACACGCCTACATTCATATCCTCCTTGCTCATACACATCCACGCAAAGCAGCAATTAGACAACTTTGCTTTAAATAGCTTCAAAAATAGAAACATAAATACAGAACACAGCTTTCCAATATCTCAAATTTCTCATAACAATAAAAAAATCATCCCCAAAACTGCCAGTCCACTCTCAAGTTTCTCTTAATTTGGATCGGATTAGAATAGAAATTGTGCCTCAATTACCTGATAAATATTTTTGGACTGATAGACATTCTCAATCTCAACAAAGCACTTAAAAGTTCTAGAATCTCGAGTCTAGTAAGTGAAAATAATTATTCCTCATCACCATGCAAGCAAATGATTGTGACATTACTACATTAGAGCAATGAACAGGTCGACAAAATCTTCTACATCCAACAAGTTCAAACTTTCTTGTGCGTAAATGGTTCACATAGTTCTTTCTCCTCATATGAGAAGGTGACAGGGAAAAATATACAAAATACACAAAGCCTCTATCATACATCTATCCATCTATCTATCTATCTATATATCTATAGTGTGAATGAGTGTGTGCGTGTGCACTAGTTTTGTGTGTGTGTGTGTGCAGAGCGAGCATGTGTATGAGGAAGACTGACCTTTGAGTTGGCCCAGTCAATAATGTCCTGGTCCTGAATGGGTTTCTTGTCATCAGAACACCTGGCCAGGATCCTCAGGGTGTAGGCCCTCATCAACTGCCACACCAAACCTGCAAAGGGGAAGCCAAAAGAAAAAAGTCATTGTTCTTATATCATAATATTAAATAATGCATGAAGTCAAGAAATCCTATCCTATCCTATCCCGTAACTCGAAGGTCCTAGGGGCACCACAGATGATCGTTTAACCAGCGTACCCCATCATTCCCTGTTCTCAGCAACCCCGATGTTTTCGCTCAGTGCCAAACCAGTCAAGAAAAAGTCAGCCATTGTTCTGATATAAAGGACGTACCGTATCAGTCCAAGATGCAAATTTGGTAGGTCAAACTCTGCCCAAGGTGCTAACTAGCCGCACCAAGCGAACTGTCTAACCCAAGGAATCAACTTGGCCGACCTGTGCATAGCTGCAAGTTTGAGCCTGTCATCTACCCTTCTCAGAGAATGGCCGGATTCATTAAGGTCCATTTTAGGCAACACAACAATTCAACAAATCTTTCAACATCTCCATCCACAGCTAACAAAAACCCCACATCATTACATAATTCAATCTCTTCAAACAAAAGCCTACAAAACTGATTAGATTTGCCCAAAGTCTCAGTATGTACATAGTTTACCCAAGGAAAAAAATCTGCAAAAACCTTTTCACTGCACACACCCCTATGTGGCTTCAATATGTTGAAACAAAAGCCTATGAAGTAGAAAGATTTGGAGGAGTATAATAATGTACAAATAGTACAAGGTTTTACCGAGCGTCAGGACAGGATTTCCATCGTGGATGTCCTTTCCTGCAATGCCGATCAGCTTGACCTTCACCAGTTCCACCTTTGGGCCAAGTTCAACAGCGTAGTTGCAGTTCTCTGAAAAAAACATCAATAAAATAAATGAATAATCAAAACTAAATGAATAATCAAAACTAAATGAATAATCAAAACTAAATAAACTCACTTCAATAGCATTAAACCCAACTGACCATTAATGGAATGACAAAAGGGGGGAAACATCCAAACTATGCAACTTAATAACAATAGCTCACATATGGATTGAATTCTGCTGACTGATTCTCCCAAATAAATAAGTCACAAATTATCTAGGTAGCTAGCCAAATCCACTGACCGATTCTCTCAAAGTTGGCCTTCATCTTGTTGAACTTCTTGATGACCCTCTTCCAATCGACCATGCCAGGCTGGATGTACTCATACAGCTGGAAGATAATCAGGGCATCGTACAAGTCACTGTACAGGCGGTGAACGAATGGGCTTACTCCCAAACTGTTCATCCAGTTACGGTATGCTGAAAACAGACACACCATAAATGTATAGGCAAATGGGCAAGTCACAATTTAGAAAAAAAAAAGAATTGTTGCCTACTTGCTGGCCCTTGGAATATCAGGGTGGAGAACAACTGAATCAAGAAATCTCTGAAATCCGGCCGGGGCCCAGGGGCCAAGCCCCGGTATTCGCCCCCTGGAAGAAAATGAATTTATGCAATTTTGAAAGTAATTTAGGGCCTCTCCTGAAAGCAAAAAGCACAAAGTAAACATGAATAAAAACAACAACAACAACAAAAAGAATGTTTTATGCACATGTCTTTCAAAAAAGTTAAGAATCTCGAGTTGTAGGCCTAACAAAGTTTGAGGTCCACCATTGTTACACACAAACTCCACATTTCCAATTTTACTGGGCACACGTTTGTCTATTTTTTCACTGTAAACAGGCAAGAATTTTTATAATTTTAGAGATATTTAGGAGTACGTTAGTAAAAACACTACGTCTTAGGTATTAGTGACTAGTGTATAGATTTAAATCATGAAATAAAATGCAAAATGAATAGAAATAAATTCTCTTTTGATTATCTACCTTTTTATACTTCTCTTGTCATGTCTTGTTTTTATTACTCCATGTGAATAAAAAAAAAAAATTTTAAAAGTCCAAACAAGCCCCCTCCTCTTCTTCACTTTCATGCCAGTCTGAAAGATCGTATGCATGCACACTACTGCCGCTAATTGTCTAATGTCAGTACCGATCTCTTCCTCCAACTGCAAGTCCATTTCTCTCACTTTAATGTCTGATAAATGGAAGCCTGTAAACTCCCCTTCATCAGTCGAAGAATCCAAACCATCCATTTTAGACACACACACAAGAAAATTTGAAAAAAAAATCGAAAATACGAACGCATCACAGAGAAAACTTGTGGAAATGCAGTCGAATGTTTTAACAAAAATAATAAACCGGAAGTCAATTGCCGGAAGTCTCGCAATCTTTCAAACAACGCGAGAATAAAACCACATGGTTGATACGGACGCTTTTGGACGTTTTGCCTGTTTAGACCTTCGGCCGCTTTTGGCCGCTATGCCCAGTAAAGGGTAGCCCTCAGCTTCTCACACTCGGAACTCAATATTTTTTTCTCGGAAATGCAAATGCCTTCCGTGGAAATCCGCGGATTCGCGGAAAATTCTCCACCCTGAATATGGAGGTATCAAACGCATCTCTCCCCAACACACTGAAAAGTTACAGGAATGCCTCCATTGTTACCACTTAATAGGAATGCAACAGGAGTTTTGAGTGGCCATAAGAGATAGTTATTATCATAATAGAAAATTGCTGATCTTTACGTATGTCAGGCTGAACAATAAAGATGTATTGTGGTGTACTGTATTTATGACAGTTGTATTTCCAAGTTGTGATAGATCTCATTCCTATTTTCAGGACAGTTGATACAGCATGCCTTTTTCTCAGTACAGGGATGCAAAAAGTAAAAGTATTAGCGCTATAGAAAATCCAACTCATCTGTTGGCAATTCACTCCGCCCCCTTCCCTCCCATAATGATGACAGCACTTTCTGACTGCGCTTAGTGACCAGTAAGAGTGACTGCTGAAGGATGTCAATCACACAAAACCTTTCAAAAATGAGGTTGGTATCAAAATGATACCAGACCCTTCAGGAAATCAGAGAGCGAACAACCCAAACTTGACAATCATGAAACATATGAATGTAAACTTAAGATGGCTCAAAAATAAAAGAGATGTAAACATCCTTTTCTGCCAGTCTGTACCAATATGCAGCACAAAGTAAAAGCCAGAATAATCTTTGAATAAAATCATGAGAAAAATATCTCATGCCATTTTGTTTGGGGAGTGCCACTAGGCAGCGATGAGTACAGCCTACCAAGCGCTCTCAACCGCAGTGGGTGCTATCTGCCACGACCAACACAAACTGCTTAGTAAATGCTGTCAACATACATTGTGCCTTAGTAAACTGGTGACAGAGCTAGAGTTACCACAGACTTACTCTTCTCTTCACGGGACTCCTCCACAATTTCCACCTCCACGTCCACGTCGGGCTTGTCCAGGGCGGGGTAGTTATTGAACAGGTTGGCTACAAAGGCCAAGTTCAGCTTCTGGTTGCCGGACGTTACGTCGGCGGGGCTGACGAAGCTGCGGCAGCCGATCTTGTCTGCCTCTTGCAGCATGCCCTCTGCACGGTCCATCAGGTCAGTGCACTGCAACAGGGAAAAACAATACAGGTGAATACACAAACCGGCAAGTAACATAATAAATAGCACAGACAACTTACAACATGCGCACACATTTTAAAAACTAAAATAACTGCAAAAATTCCCGGCTTGCCAATGACATATTACACAACATATCTCCACCTTTATACATAGAACTACTGATATTTCATTGAACGCAGCTCTATACTACTATAACACTATTCTACTCATGCACCTGGGCATGGGGACAGGACACTCCAACACGGGCGTGGAAAATACTCTCTCTATAATGCCAAAGCTTACAAGGTTATGATACTGATTTCAAGAAATGTAAGTGCGGGGAGACAGGGGAAGTGAAATAATGTAACAAAATGAAATAATAAACGACGCAGCAAAATCAGACACAGAAATACTTACGCCCATGGGACCGAGGGTAACGCCAGATTCAGCAGGTGCAATTCTGTGAAGAAGGTGAATGTAGGCCTCAGAATCCTGCACACCGACACACAAGTACAATTCTGAAAAACATTTATACAAAAAATATTATCTTTACGAATCAATCAAACTGGAGTACTGAAGCTGAATGTAAATTACATTACTTTTGTTCAATACGAACACTGCGCATTTTCCTGAAACAGTAGAACTTCTCTCAGCTTCTATGGCACAATGTCCACAGTACTTTGGACTCGGCAATAAATACAATGAAGATAAACTTTTTTCCCCCTTTAAATTCTCGAGAGACGAGTTACAGCTTCGAGGATGATCTAGCATCAAGAAAAAGTCAGATAAAAACTTACAAAAGTTTAAATTTAAAGAAATTATAATTGTCTTCCCCTTATTCCTGCTTCTCTTCTTCACATAAATTGTATTTGGAAAAAAAACAATAACAAGAGATAAATTCACCACCAAAACGCTAAGCAAGATGCAATCTGATTCCACAACAAAAGAAAAAGTTCTCCAGCAAGGTACAGTAATAAGAATGAAAGCAGACAATGGTTGAGATTGGACATTTGGATGTTGAAAAATAATTCAGTTTCATGCAAAACAACATAGTTATGTTTTGTTTCTTCCTCCCCAGTATTAATTTTTCAAAACTACATGTAATTTTTTCATCTTCAAACAGAATGAGCAGGAATCTAGAATTGGGAATGTGTTCTCATTTACTCCTACACTGGTGAACGCTCATTTTCATTTTCTGCTCCCGCTGTCTGGAACTCCATTCCCATGTCTCTCTATTCTTCCCAAACATCTGCTGCCTTTCGTTCTGGCCTAAAGACCCATGTGTTCAAACGTACCTTTGATGACACCACAATGTAAATTTGTGTTGAACTATGTATAAGTGTGTGTTTGTGTGAGGGTGTGTGTGTGTGAGTGTGTATGCGCGTGTTCATATTATCTAATGAAAATCTGCATGTTTTGTTTACCATGTTTTATATTGTTATTGCTTAGCCATTTTAATTCTTAGAAGTGTCTTATGTGAATGTAAAGCGCTCTGAGCTTTCATTAGAATGAGCGCTATATAAATGTCAATTATTATTATTATTATTATTATTCACGGACAAGGTCATACAAAATGTCTGACCCATGGGTAAAAATAAAGGAACGAATTATTTAAAAAAACTGGAAAAAAAGTACTATGACTAAATCCACAAGCTAATACAGACTCACGCTGGAATTTTTCAATGTATAATTTATCTTAATTAACGATTTTATTTATCTATAAATTTATTTTAGCTGGCTGCTGAAAGAGCTACAAAATCAATTACTGTCAACATTCATGCTAGGAAAATGTAATGATCTACTTGATTTCTTGGAAACACATGACCAATTGGGAAACTTCTAGATGTTCAATAAATAAGACGGTAGACACATGTAAGAACAATGTGTGTGCTGTAGAGTGCGGTGTGTGCATTAGCTATGTGTGTATGTGAGAGTTGTGCTCCTAGAACTTTTATTTAGAGGTTGGGCGTCATAGGAATGGATTTACTATTATTTTTTTCATTATTTATTTCATCATCATCATCATCATCATCATCATCATCATCATCATCATCATCATCATCATCATCATCATCATCATCATCAGACATTTAATATCTCATCTAGCTGGAGACTTTTTGAGAACAAGCATCCACGGGAAAACGAAACGCTAAAGTTCACGATCACATAAACATGCCATGTTCTCTGTGATAGGTAGATCGAAAAGTATAAACAGACATCCCCCACCCCCACAAAAAAAAAAAAAAAAAAAAAAAAAAAAAGAACGTGCAACAATGAGAACAGATGGACATGGGTCATACAAGAAAGAAGGCAAATCTTCTAGCTAGAAATGCAATTTTCATACAAACTGATCTAAACAGAATGGAAATGCATTTCTTTTCACAAAGTGGAAAATGTCATCTAGACAAAAAAATGCAATTTGACAAAGTAGAACACTTCATCTAGATAGAAATGTAATTGCATTTTTTTCCTCTTAATAATAATAATAATCAGGATATTTATATAGCGCTTTTTCCCAATGAACAATATCAGTTCAAAGCACAGTACTCACGCATTCATTCTAAACATCCGGCTTCATACAAAAACAAAGTGGGAAAATGTTGCAACAATAAAGAGTTGCCATTTTGTATCTAAAGTCAAGTCACAATCACTGAAGTCTGGTAGAGAAACACACTGAAGTTTAGAGAAATAGATCAACAACAAAACGCAGGTGCAGGTTGCACAATTTCATGGGTGCACAACATCTCTGCAAGATGAGGAAATGATCGCTAAATCTAGCAAGCACTCACTTTTCTCTGAGTTTGCAACAACAATGAAAAACAAAGAACAGTTCATCAGATGCACAGATTAGTGTTAGATGTGCAGAGTAGTGTTAGATGTACAGGGTAGTGTTAGATGTACAGCGTAGTGTTAGATTACAGAGTAGTGTAAGATGTGCAGAGTAGTGTTAGATGTGCAGAGTAGTGTTAGATGTACAGAGTATGGATAGACGTACATAGTAGGGTTAGATGTACATAGTGTAATATGTACAGAATAGTGTTAGATGTAGGTATGTGTGCGTGTGTGTGTGAGAGAGAGAGAGAGAGCGAGAGAGAGAGAGAGAGAGCGTGAGAGAGAGAGAGAGAGAGAGAGAGAGAGAGAGAGAGAGAGAGAGAGAGAGAGAGAGAGAGAGAAAGAGAGAGAAAGAGAGAGAGATGTTAAATATAAAACACTCTGAAATTGTCGAACAACAAATAATATTCCGATTGTTGTATCCATTACATGTCAATTGGCGAAATAAATTCCTGTTATCTTACAGAGTAGGGTTAGATGTTCAAAGTAGTGTTAGATGTTCAAAGTAGGGTTAGATGTTCAAAGTAGTGTTAGATGTGCAATAATATTTGTTACTTCAATTCTTTTAATCAATAAATTTATACTTTTAATACTTGTACTGAATTGCCGGCTGTTATGATGGAAACCAATAAATCACATCAGCATGAAACTTTCTAGCAAGCCTCGACCTGACCAATGCATAGATTAAATAAAATAACATTCTCAGAATTTTGCGAAAAAGCAGACTTTGAGAAAAGGGAGATCTCTAATACTGAGAACTGGGCGGTCCGTACGGCTCATCTTCCCCACAACTGAAAAGATTACAAGAAAACCGTTTTTCAAGGAAGTTGGACCTGAAGAAAGAGGAGGTTGATGACTCTCAATGCCTCTCTCTTAAATAAACTGACAAGTTTACAGGAAAACATTTCTTTTTTCAAACACTATTACTTTTTTAAAGCCCACCTTGATATCTTCACCGAAGTTGTGAATGCGTTTGTCAGTGTTGGACCTGGCCAGGTGGTAGTTGACCCAACGCAGCAGGATCTGTTCAGGCGACAGGCGCATCAAGTCCTCTATGGTCTCTCCTTCCAACAGCAGGTTGACCAGGCCAGGGTGATGAGCCAAGTTGATGTCACTCAGCAAGCCAATCTGGAACACACCAGTTTCATTTTGGCAATGACGGGCATCAACTTTTACCATGTCCTCCCAAACTGTGAAGTTTCGGCCTATGTACACGAAAGAAATTGTAAAACTAAGCAAAACCTATGTTGCATGGCAAGGAGGCCGACGCAGACATAAATGATCTATTTTTAATTTGTTAAAAAAAAAAAAGGTTGAACCCTTTCTTGACGGCAGTTGAATTGATATCTGAGACCAACCATGCCCTAAACACGTCGGCAGACAAGTTAACTCATCCTCTGAAGCGTAGCCTTCATTTTGCAAAGCAAATGGAAGGGAAGCAACTCTTTGCTTTCACTATTAATTGACATTAAATCAGTCCCAGGAAAGTACTCATTTTTAAGTAATTCTGTCTATAATGGGTGAAAAAAAAAAGGGTGGGTTGAGGGGGATGGGGATGAAGGGGGAACTGACCCTGATTATCTGCCACAGCAGACCAAGCACCAAGTGTTTCTTCCCCTCAGCGAGGTCTGTGGGGCCGATGTTGACAGTGCTACATCCGATGCTGCTGGCGGATGTGACAGCCAACACCAGGTTCTCGTGGCGCCGGTATACACTCAGGTTGGTCTTGTTGATTGTGCGCTCATCTATCGTGTTGGGCACAGAGTGGTTAATCAGCTTGCTAAAGAACAAAATAAATAAATAAAAATATGAAAATTGAATGAAATTATCAATAAATAAATGACTAGATTAATAAATAAATAAAACAAATCTATAAACAATTAAATGAAATTAACAAATCCACTTTGGAAATTCATATATGAATACATATTCAATGCTTATAGGGTCCAGCGGACTGCCAAGAGCCGAATCAGGACCACACAAAACTCATTAAAATCAGCCTGAACTGCTAACATTTAAATATGATATTACTAATGAAATTTAACCAAGAATATAATAAAAACAATATGATCTATATGCGATAAAACAAACCAACATCATGTAAAAATTGAAACAAATGTTGATTATTGCAAACTTTAAAAATCTCATTAAAAGGTATTGAACCCAAATATCTTTTTCTTTCATCAATCAGATCAGCACACTCAGACATAAAATGGCGGACAGGAGAGGACTTATCACATGCAAAGCACCATGGTGGTTCTTCGCCTATCAAAAGAAAACTATGGGTGACATAAGTATGCCAAATATGAGGGTGAGCCAAAACAGTTTCTTCTTTGCCAGTGGAGGCAAAGTTAGGGAAAGAAGCAGACAAATCTGGAAGAATTTGAAATAATTTGTTATTGATTTGATTAGACTATTCGGTCTGCCACAGCCATTTACAAGAACAGCCAGTCATACAAGGCAGGTCAGAGTATGGAGCATATTAGAAAACCTCTGAAGGGAAATCTAGATGCAGAGCTTCTTTAGCTGCTTTGTCTACTGCAATATTGCCATGGGTGCCCATGTGACTAGGTACTCACATAAAAACTATCTTTTTACCCTCAGAAACATGTTGTGTGTGGAGGTCATGGATCTCTGCCAGAAAAGGGTGCGATATCTTTCTCATGGAAAGATCCAGAAGTGCTAACAGTGAATCAGACATGATTAAAAAGGATGCTCCTTTGGACTGATAAACCTGTTTCAGAGCTAAATGAACTGACTTGAGTTCAGCTGTATAAACAGAACAAAAATAGGGTATATGTTGTTGCAAAGGCTGGTCTAGGTGTCTCCCAGAGACCGACGCAGCACCAACTGAGTCGCCTTTCTCCGACCCGTCTGTAAAATGTTTTTCATATCCTTTATACAATGAACATTGTTCTAGGTAAAGTTCTTATAAACTGCTTCGAAGTTTCGTTCTTTTCGAAGAATGTAAGATTGAAGTTAATAATGGGGTTGATGAGGTTCCAAGGAGGAGCACCGTTAAAAATTGGTCCCAGTCAATATCTATTTGGAAATTGATATGTATAGTAGGTAGCGGCAGTGAAATTTTTTTTGTCAGAATTTAAGTTATATGTTGGAATTTCCATAAAGAACTTTATAAATGATGAAAAATTAAAAAAAAGTAAGTGGATATCTCTTTTCTTTTAAAAGTTATGAGTATTTAAAGATTACACTAGTTCCGCACACGTAAAAACGCTTAAAAAAAGCCAAGTTCAGAGAGCAAAAAGGAACATGAAGAATAGAGAGACACATCTTATTTTATAATATTTCATTTATTACAACCAGCTGATTGTAATTAATAGGCAACCAAAGCACAAAAACATATCATGTCGTGGCATAAAGAGGAACAAAATACAAAAAATCACTCCAGCTATTTGTTGCAATTTGAACGAGAGGCCAACTTTGGCCCATTGCAACACAAACAGATTTCATGAATGACTATACATACTAGGCTAGTTAAAAGGTATTGAACAATGCAATAATGGAAAAAAAAATTCTCTGCAGTAAATACTTGAAATTCCTCATAGGATGGGCCCAAACTTGGCAAAATGTTCAAAATCTCCATTCCGGAGGGCTGTGAACGCCAGAAAACGTAAAAAAAATTGTAACTTCTTCATTTCTTGACCGATTGTGATAAAATTTGGAGGAAAGCTGTGAAATATCAACATCTTTCATAAGAAACCATTTGAAGTCATGAGCATGTTCCAGAATACAACAAATGTGATTTTGGGTGTTAAAAACATAACAAAACTTGACGATGCACAACATTATAACAATTTAAATCTCTGTTACTTCTTGCTTTCTTCACAGAGTTTGCTTACATTTGGAAGAACACTTCCACATGTGAATGTGTTTCATATAAAAACACCATTAGGCATTAGTATGTTTTAGACATATGTTAAATTAACTGGTTAAATAATTTAAAAAAAAAAAGGTTGAATGAAGAAATCCTCAGCATCATTCCACGTCTTGTTATGAGGTGGGCAGGAATGCTCCAGCTTTAAAACATGCATTTGGAGCATGTTTTTTTTTGGTGAGTTCAAAACCAATCACTTTCTTTCTGGCTCTTGGGCCGAGGACGGCAAAAGATCCTCTGAGCACTGCATAAGCATCATCATCTGCAACCAAAAAACAGTAGTATACTATTATAATATTTGGCACTATTATTTTCAGCTGGTATGTTGAAAGAAAGATGCAACAAAACTAAGTGACTGGCAATGTCAAAATGTTATTGTAAAAGAATAACACAAATAAAAGAAATAATAATTAATATAAGACAAACACTCCAGCATTTTTTTTGGGTTGGATGGTGGCGATTGAGTATGTGCATTAATAATTAATAAAGTAGCATTTCAAATAAAAAGTTTCTAAAATTAAAACTGGCAAATTGTCCAAGTACCAAGCTGCCCTAACCTTGTCAGCTGATAATAGCCAGTGGCTAATTCATTTTTTAAAAAATAGGCCTACTATTTTACTTAGACACTAGACAGCATTCTCATTGTTGGTCTCCAACAAATCTGTGCTAGTCCCAAACTGCCGCTGTGAAATTGCTTGCTTACACTAGAAAAAAAAGCTAAAACGATAATCTATTATCTTCTTCACATTTACGTATTTATTTATTTTATGTATTGCGTTGTTTTTTATTTACGAGTTTCCGAGGAATCATAACAGATCATGATTTGGAAGTTTGCGAGAGTTACCTTTCCTTTGTTAAACTCGACTGGAACAAGCGATTCATTTTGAGCAAATCCATTAAAACTAAAGTATAAATCTTGCTAAAAAAAATTTTTTTAAGGCAGATTGGTATCTATTTCTGTTAATCATGTACAAGTATGTCACAATTGAGCAGCTTTATAAGCATATTTGTATCGACAACTCGACATGCAATGAGCTAGCACTGCCACTAGTACTGCAGTAACACATGATCGGCCTATTTGTATCTAGTCACTTTCAGCTCAATTGTCTCAAATTTACTTAAAATATGTAGACAAATCGTGAATCGCATGGTAAAATAAACACTTGCAAACAAAAATCACAGTTGATTAAGAATAAAACTTACCGAAATATGGCCGAAATTATGTCAAATCGTCGAGCGACGGATACCGTGCCGTAGCCATGTAGGCCTAAGCCATGTGACATGAACCAATCGGGTGTCGTTTTAAAAGTGAAACTGTATAAGCCCCGTATGTTTGTATGACGTCATTCATATTTCATTTGAAAGGGAATTGAACGAGGTTTCCAATGATATAACGGCAGATTTTTTTTTTTAACAAGTTCGAAGCAAAAAATCATGTCAAAGTAGAAAAATCGACTTTGTACCCATTATGTAATCGCCGCCATTTAGATAAGGTTATTTCCATTCGCTCGTCAAACGCCTCGTATTAATTTAGGGCCTGGTCAAGTAATGACGCACACGAAACACAGAAATAGCATAGAGTTCATTTATTCGTAGTCAAAGAACATTCACGAAAATGTCAACGTCTCATATAATAATACGTATGTGTGTGTACATATCAGTATGGGGACAACTAATTTCTGTATACGTGATTATGAACTACTTCTTGTGCTAGACGATGTGTGGTAAAATACTTATGACCGCTGTAAGACGTTTGGAAACCACACAGATCCAAAAGGCGACAACAACGTCTGGTACCAAAGGCAGGTAAAATAAAAGCTTTTCACAAAACTCTACAAATCGTGAACATCACATTTAAACTCTATCTTTCTTAACAGGTGAGCACAATTTTTATATCATATAAACTAAAAACGACGCAACCTTCTCTCAGACCCAGCAATCTAACTAACCAGAAAAGAGTTGACACAAACTTATATATGCGTTACTACCAAAAACTAGTCTTGCGTCATAATCCCGATCTCATGAGAAAAATACGCAAACAATATTTACAAACGAAACACAGTTCACCAATAATATTCAAACTCATATCAAAACTCTGCACGCTTTTGCCACTGACTTGAGAGAGCAATAGATCCGGAGAGAGGGTGAGAGAGAGAGGGGAAGAAGAGGAAACACGACAATCACAAAGAGAAGAATCACGACAAACACAGTTAAAGACAGGCACCAAAAACAAATGAAAGGAAATAAATGAACAGTCCAGTCATAAAACCAAAAAGATGCGTCGGGTTGGCCAATGAGGTGATGATACGTCTTGTCAGTCAAAATCAATAAACCAAACAAAAGAAAACGATAGAAAGAAGAGCAACATGCAGTGGGAAGGAAAAAGATGACAGATAAACGGAGGACACTTTACACACCAAGAAAGTACATGATATCACAAATAACAGACTCTCTCTCTCTCTCTCTAGATCATTAGCCCATAATTAATTTCAAAAAGTATCTAATTACATATTGGTCACACATGACTCATAGGCATGCACACACCCGGCCTTAATTATGTCCAGATAATTAAAACATTTGAAATCAATAACATTAACATTTCTACAATCACACCAAGAGGCGTTATTGGTACAACAACCAAAAAAATACATGCAGCATTCAGATTTCAATCAATCAATTCAATTGTTCGTAGCGATAGTTGTGGCCACGTTCTGGTTACGTCCTCCTCTGCTGTCATTCCCTCGCTTGTCGTTTCTTCGGCCATTTTCCCCACCATCTCGTTTCATGTACACAAAGTCCTTCTCGTGTAGGCATGTGGGATGTTTTTTGTTACAAATTCCGCACACCTCTCTGTTGTCACACTGACGTGATTTGTGCTCCTTACTTATCAGGCAGCCAAAGCAGAGGTTTGATTTCAAAATGAAAGTCCTTTTCTCAGCAACGGGCTTCTTGGCGAAAACTTCGCACTGACCCAGGTTATGGCTTGTTTGGTTACAGAATTCGCAGAAGAAGGAAGTCTCCGACCGGGTAGACAGGGCATTCTTCTTGGCCAGCGCGCTTGGTGTGTTGGGCGATGTGACCCTTGTAGACGTAGGAGGGAAAGCTCCGGAGCCGAATACTGGGTCGTTACTAATGTCGGCTTCTTGTGTCACAAAGTTAACAAGTTCAGCGAAATTGGGGTACCTTTCTTGTTCGATCTTCGTCCGGGACACGTTCCGGCACCAGCGGTGTACCATCCAGTCGGGGAGTTTGCCGATAATACGTTTGAGGTATTGGGCGTCGTCTAAGATCCCTAATCCTCCTACCTCCTTAGCTGCAACAGCACACTGCTGTAGAAAATCCGCAAGCCGTCTAAGTCCCAAGTAATCTCGGCTTTTAACGATGGCCCACTCGTCCAACTTTGTCCTGAAAGCTTGTGAGACCACGTAACTGTTGCCGTACCTCCTTTCCAGAATTGACATTGCCTTGTCGTAGGCCTCGGGTTCGCTCAGCAGGAAGAATCCAGCCACGGCGTCCTTCGCCGTTCCTCCCAGGTAGCGCTGGAGATACAGGAGTTTCTCGCCCGATGCTATCCTCTGTCGTTGAATCAGAAAAGAAAAGGCAATCTTCCAGGTTGGATAGAGGAGCGGGTCGCCGTGGAAGATAGACGGTTCTTGCATGGGAAGTCTATTCAGCAGGAGAGCGTCCGAAAGCGTTTGGGCAAGTGAGTCTGTGGAGGAGTACTGCATTTGGAGCGGAGCTGGAACAGATCTGGGTTCGGCATAAGACGACGGGTAAGTACCTCTGGGTGCCGCAATGCAATCAAAGTCAACGTTCGTGGGACCGTTCTCTGGAACGCCTACTCTGGGGAGGTCACACGAGGTGGGAGAGAACGTAGAACCATTAGGGCTCGGCACGAAGATCTTTGCCTCTGGGCGCAAATGTCTCCCTGCAAAGTGTACAGAGCGGAGAGGGAGGGGTTGGTAGGTGGAAGGCATGGGGTCCGCTGGTGCGGACAGGTAAGCAAGCCTCTCCTGATGCTCTGGGATCTCCGGAAGTCTGTGGTGACGGTCAGCGTGCAAGGTGTAGGAGTTGCGAGCAGCAGCTGTGTCGAGATGCGCAGAGAGGCGTTGATCCCCATACGATGCACTCGAGAAGACATCAGGAGGGTGCTGCCAGGGTATCGATGTCTGGTAATAACGAGACGACACCCTAGGAGAGGACGCGAAAGAGTACACGGTCGTGGTGGTGGTCGTTGTAGAGGTGCGGGCCATGTACCTGACGCAATCCAAGGAAGCGTCAACGGTCGCAGTAGTGCCCACTCCCCTCCCGTGGCTCTCCAGGCGAGCGGTAGCGGGGGGGATGAAGAGGGCGTGGCTTCCGGCGGAGTCATCATTCACGACCCCGACGGTAGCAGAAGTCGTGAAAGCGGGAACGGCGTCTCCGCCCTCCCTGAGAGCGGAAGCTGAAATGATGGCGTCGGCAGCTCTGTCTATGGTAGCCTTCGAAGTCACCGTGGTGATGGCAGCAGGGTGGCCCATGGAGGGCTGGTCCTGTCCGGGCTGATGTTCCACGGCAGCATCTCCTCTTCCTCCTAACATGCTAGTGTTTGTGACTATCGGGGAGGGAGTTGCCTGTGGGGCAGCTAGTGTAGTCGATGTGGGAGACTGAGGGTGAAAGTGAGTGTTTAGCAGATTTACCGGGGGGAGAAAGGGAGGATTCTGAGGGTGAGCATCAGCTTGTTCTAGTACGCTTAGCATGGCTGAATTAGTTTTTATCTCAATGTCTGTTCTCAGTAACTCTAGCTGTCTAACACTTTCTCTCTTCCTTTTCTCGAACTGCATTTTAGCTCTAGCTTCTGCTATCTTTCTGGTAGCCTCTTGATCGGCCTCTTCTCTCTTTCTAGCAGCTTCTAGTCTTTTTCTAGCAGCTTCTTGTTCGACCCTAATAGCCTCTTCCTCAACCCTAGTAGCCTCTTGATCTGCAATTCTTTTCCACTCTGTAGCCTGTTCCTCAGCCACTCTGGCACTCTCCTGTTCGTCTAGCTCATCTATCAGTCTCATGTGTTCGCTTTCTAAAGCTAGGCCTGCGCGTCTAGCACTGAGAGAAGCGGCCTTCATCCTAACCTCGAGTTTGAGGGAAGCTGTGGAGATTATGCTAGAATTAGCTGACGACCTAACGGAAGATCCCCTAGACGAAACACTGGCGTCTCTTTTCTTGGTCGATCGGTGGCTAAACGCTTTGCTACCATGATGCGAACTAGTCCTTGTGGGAACCTCAACAGTCCCTTCGTTCACGGCACGCACTATATTAGAGATGACCTCTTGGGCTAGCATTTGAGCATTCTCCCAGTCTTCTAACGTCACTTCACCACCGCCTAGCTTAACTAGCTTCTCTTGAATTTCTCCGAGTTCACTTCGCATCTGAGAAATCAGCACTCTTGCCCTCGCTAGTTTTTCTAGATTGGGTTCGTCTTTGCCTAGTTCTTTCACTGCCGTAGCAATAGCCTTCACCAGCAGAGACCTTTGTGACTGAAAGAGTTCTGTCTTTATTTCAAGGTTATATGCCTTGCCTTTCTCAGTAGGTTTGGGTTCGCATTTGGACCTAGTGACATCTTCCGGCTGTACTGGTATCTCAGTCTCTGTTTCACCATCTTCTACCTCATCTTTCGACTCGTGTTTCACAGGGGAGACTATTCCCTCTTCTATCTCTTCCTTATCCATGATAAGATCAATGTTCAGTTCTTAGTACTGCAAGAGGTGGCCAAAACGAAGAAAGTTATATTCTTCACAGAAGCTGGTTATTTATCTAATGAAACCTGAGTAAGGCTTAGCGAAACTGGTTAAAGAGTAGTTGCTGGGTCTAGGTTGGTCGCAATTAAAACAGAATAAAAGTCTTGTTGTCTAAATGCTTGTTTGAGCAACAACTAACAGACAAAGATTATTCTTGTTTACGATATTCGTCTACCAAGTCATATTCAAAACACACTGCAGGAACCGAGCGAGAGAAAACTCTATCCCACAAATTGTAATAAGTCCTAAATTCAAAGGGGGGTGACGAGAGGCTCCAAGTATTTTACTGTAATCGCCGCCATTTAGATAAGGTTATTTCCATTCGCTCGTCAAACGCCTCGTATTAATTTAGGGCCTGGTCAAGTAATGACGCACACGAAACACAGAAATAGCATAGAGTTCATTTATTCGTAGTCAAAGAACATTCACGAAAATGTCAACGTCTCATATAATAATACGTATGTGTGTGTACATATCAGTATGGGGACAACTAATTTCTGTATACGTGATTATGAACTACTTCTTGTGCTAGACGATGTGTGGTAAAATACTTATGACCGCTGTAAGACGTTTGGAAACCACACAGATCCAAAAGGCGACAACAACGTCTGGTACCAAAGGCAGGTAAAATAAAAGCTTTTCACAAAACTCTACAAATCGTGAACATCACATTTAAACTCTATCTTTCTTAACAGGTGAGCACAATTTTTATATCATATAAACTAAAAACGACGCAACCTTCTCTCAGACCCAGCAATCTAACTAACCAGAAAAGAGTTGACACAAACTTATATATGCGTTACTACCAAAAACCAGTCTTGCGTCATAATCCCGATCTCATGAGAAAAATACGCAAACAATATTTACAAACGAAACACAGTTCACCAATAATATTCAAACTCATATCAAAACTCTGCACGCTTTTGCCACTGACTTGAGAGAGCAATAGATCCGGAGAGAGGGTGAGAGAGAGAGGGGAAGAAGAGGAAACACGACAATCACAAAGAGAAGAATCACGACAAACACAGTTAAAGACAGGCACCAAAAACAAATGAAAGGAAATAAATGAACAGTCCAGTCATAAAACCAAAAAGATGCGTCGGGTTGGCCAATGAGGTGATGATACGTCTTGTCAGTCAAAATCAATAAACCAAACAAAAGAAAACGATAGAAAGAAGAGCAACATGCAGTGGGAAGGAAAAAGATGACAGATAAACGGAGGACACTTTACACACCAAGAAAGTACATGATATCACAAATAACAGACTCTCTCTCTCTCTCTCTAGATCATTAGCCCATAATTAATTTCAAAAAGTATCTAATTACATATTGGTCACACATGACTCATAGGCATGCACACACCCGGCCTTAATTATGTCCAGATAATTAAAACATTTGAAATCAATAACATTAACATTTCTACAATCACACCAAGAGGCGTTATTGGTACAACAACCAAAAAAATACATGCAGCATTCAGATTTCAATCAATCAATTCAATTGTTCGTAGCGATAGTTGTGGCCACGTTCTGGTTACGTCCTTCTCTGCTGTCATTCCCTCGCTTGTCGTCTCTTCGGCCATTTTCCCCACCATCTCGTTTCATGTACACAAAGTCCTTCTCGTGTAGGCATGTGGGATGTTTTTTGTTACAAATTCCGCACACCTCTCTGTTGTCACACTGACGTGATTTGTGCTCCTTACTTATCAGGCAGCCAAAGCAGAGGTTTGATTTCAAAATGAAAGTCCTTTTCTCAGCAACGGGCTTCTTGGCGAAAACTTCGCACTGACCCAGGTTATGGCTTGTTTGGTTACAGAATTCGCAGAAGAAGGAAGTCTCCGACCGGGTAGACAGGGCATTCTTCTTGGCCAGCGCGCTTGGTGTGTTGGGCGATGTGACCCTTGTAGACGTAGGAGGGAAAGCTCCGGAGCCGAATACTGGGTCGTTACTAATGTCGGCTTCTTGTGTCACAAAGTTAACAAGTTCAGCGAAATTGGGGTACCTTTCTTGTTCGATCTTCGTCCGGGACACGTTCCGGCACCAGCGGTGTACCATCCAGTCAGGGAGTTTGCCGATAATACGTTTGAGGTATTGGGCGTCGTCTAAGATCCCTAATCCTCCTACCTCCTTAGCTGCAACAGCACAGTGCTGTAGAAAATCCGCAAGCCGTCTAAGTCCCAAGTAATCTCGGCTTTTAACGATGGCCCACTCGTCCAACTTTGTCCTGAAAGCTTGTGAGACCACGTAACTGTTGCCGTACCTCCTTTCCAGAATTGACATTGCCTTGTCGTAGGCCTCGGGTTCGCTCAGCAGGAAGAATCCAGCCACGGCGTCCTTCGCCGTTCCTCCCAGGTAGCGCTGGAGATACAGGAGTTTCTCGCCCGATGCTATCCTCTGTCGTTGAATCAGAAAAGAAAAGGCAATCTTCCAGGTTGGATAGAGGAGCGGGTCGCCGTGGAAGATAGACGGTTCTTGCATGGGAAGTCTATTCAGCAGGAGAGCGTCCGAAAGCGTTTGGGCAAGTGAGTCTGTGGAGGAGTACTGCATTTGGAGCGGAGCTGGAACAGATCTGGGTTCGGCATAAGACGACGGGTAAGTACCTCTGGGTGCCGCAATGCAATCAAAGTCAACGTTCGTGGGACCGTTCTCTGGAACGCCTACTCTGGGGAGGTCACACGAGGTGGGAGAGAACGTAGAACCATTAGGGCTCGGCACGAAGATCTTTGCCTCTGGGCGCAAATGTCTCCCTGCAAAGTGTACAGAGCGGAGAGGGAGGGGTTGGTAGGTGGAAGGCATGGGGTCCGCTGGTGCGGACAGGTAAGCAAGCCTCTCCTGCTGCTCTGGGATCTCCGGAAGTCTGTGGTGACGGTCAGCGTGCAAGGTGTAGGAGTTGCGAGCAGCAGCTGTGTCGAGATGCGCAGAGAGGCGTTGATCCCCATACGATGCACTCGAGAAGACATCAGGAGGGTGCTGCCAGGGTATCGATGTCTGGTAATAACGAGACGACACCCTAGGAGAGGACGCGAAAGAGTACACGGTCGTGGTGGTGGTCGTTGTAGAGGTGCGGGCCATGTACCTGACGCAATCCAAGGAAGCGTCAACGGTCGCAGTAGTGCCCACTCCCCTCCCGTGGCTCTCCAGGCGAGCGGTAGCGGGGGGGATGAAGAGGGCGTGGCTTCCGGCGGAGTCATCATTCACGACCCCGACGGTAGCAGAAGTCGTGAAAGCGGGAACGGCGTCTCCGCCCTCCCTGAGAGCGGAAGCTGAAATGATGGCGTCGGCAGCTCTGTCTACGGTAGCCTTCGAAGTCACCGTGGTGATGGCAGCAGGGTGGCCCATGGAGGGCTGGTCCTGTCCGGGCTGATGTTCCACGGCAGCATCTCCTCTTCCTCCTAACATGCTAGTGTTTGTGACTATCGGGGAGGGAGTTGCCTGTGGGGCAGCTAGTGTAGTCGATGTGGGAGACTGAGGGTGAAAGTGAGTGTTTAGCAGATTTACCGGGGGGAGAAAGGGAGGATTCTGAGGGTGAGCATCAGCTTGTTCTAGTACGCTTAGCATGGCTGAATTAGTTTTTATCTCAATGTCTGTTCTCAGTAACTCTAGCTGTCTAACACTTTCTCTCTTCCTTTTCTCGAACTGCATTTTAGCTCTAGCTTCTGCTATCTTTCTGGTAGCCTCTTGATCGGCCTCTTCTCTCTTTCTAGCAGCTTCTAGTCTTTTTCTAGCAGCTTCTTGTTCGACCCTAATAGCCTCTTCCTCAACCCTAGTAGCCTCTTGATCTGCAATTCTTTTCCACTCTGTAGCCTGTTCCTCAGCCACTCTGGCACTCTCCTGTTCGTCTAGCTCATCTATCAGTCTCACGTGTTCGCTTTCTAAAGCTAGGCCTGCGCGTCTAGCACTGAGAGAAGCGGCCTTCATCCTAACCTCGAGTTTGAGGGAAGCTGTGGAGATTATGCTAGAATTAGCTGACGACCTAACGGAAGATCCCCTAGACAAAACACTGGCGTCTCTTTTCTTGGTCGATCGGTGGCTAAACGCTTTGCTACCATGATGCGAACTAGTCCTTGTGGGAACCTCAACAGTCCCTTCGTTCACGGCACGCACTATATTAGAGATGACCTCTTGGGCTAGCATTTGAGCATTCTCCCAGTCTTCTAACGTCACTTCACCACCGCCTAGCTTAACTAGCTTCTCTTGAATTTCTCCGAGTTCACTTCGCATCTGAGAAATCAGCACTCTTGCCCTCGCTAGTTTTTCTAGATTGGGTTCGTCTTTGCCTAGTTCTTTCACTGCCGTAGCAATAGCCTTCACCAGCAGAGACCTTTGTGACTGAAAGAGTTCTGTCTTTATTTCAAGGTTATATGCCTTGCCTTTCTCAGTAGGTTTGGGTTCGCGTTTGGACCTAGTGACATCTTCCGGCTGTACTGGTATCTCAGTCTCTGTTTCACCATCTTCTACCTCATCTTTCGACTCGTGTTTCACAGGGGAGACTATTCCCTCTTCTATCTCTTCCTTATCCATGATAAGATCAATGTTCAGTTCTTAGTACTGCAAGAGGTGGCCAAAACGAAGAAAGTTATATTCTTCACAGAAGCTGGTTATTTATCTAATGAAACCTGAGTAAGGCTTAGCGAAACTGGTTAAAGAGTAGTTGCTGGGTCTAGGTTGGTCGCAATTAAAACAGAATAAAAGTCTTGTTGTCTAAATGCTTGTTTGAGCAACAACTAACAGACAAAGATTATTCTTGTTTACGATATTCGTCTACCAAGTCATATTCAAAACACACTGCAGGAAC
This sequence comes from Oncomelania hupensis, assembly GCA_036898135.1. Lineage (NCBI taxonomy): Eukaryota > Metazoa > Mollusca > Gastropoda > Littorinimorpha > Pomatiopsidae > Oncomelania > Oncomelania hupensis. The sequence goes on along the minus strand of CM072517.1, from coordinate 23,813,474 downwards.
CGAGCGAGAGAAAACTCTATCCCACAAATTGTAATAAGTCCTAAATTCAAAGGGGGGTGACGAGAGGCTCCAAGTATTTTACTGTAATCGCCGCCATTTAGATAAGGTTATTTCCATTCGCTCGTCAAACGCCTCGTATTAATTTAGGGCCTGGTCAAGTAATGACGCACACGAAACACAGAAATAGCATAGAGTTCATTTATTCGTAGTCAAAGAACATTCACGAAAATGTCAACGTCTCATATAATAATACGTATGTGTGTGTACATATCAGTATGGGGACAACTAATTTCTGTATACGTGATTATGAACTACTTCTTGTGCTAGACGATGTGTGGTAAAATACTTATGACCGCTGTAAGACGTTTGGAAACCACACAGATCCAAAAGGCGACAACAACGTCTGGTACCAAAGGCAGGTAAAATAAAAGCTTTTCACAAAACTCTACAAATCGTGAACATCACATTTAAACTCTATCTTTCTTAACAGGTGAGCACAATTTTTATATCATATAAACTAAAAACGACGCAACCTTCTCTCAGACCCAGCAATCTAACTAACCAGAAAAGAGTTGACACAAACTTATATATGCGTTACTACCAAAAACCAGTCTTGCGTCATAATCCCGATCTCATGAGAAAAATACGCAAACAATATTTACAAACGAAACACAGTTCACCAATAATATTCAAACTCATATCAAAACTCTGCACGCTTTTGCCACTGACTTGAGAGAGCAATAGATCCGGAGAGAGGGTGAGAGAGAGAGGGGAAGAAGAGGAAACACGACAATCACAAAGAGAAGAATCACGACAAACACAGTTAAAGACAGGCACCAAAAACAAATGAAAGGAAATAAATGAACAGTCCAGTCATAAAACCAAAAAGATGCGTCGGGTTGGCCAATGAGGTGATGATACGTCTTGTCAGTCAAAATCAATAAACCAAACAAAAGAAAACGATAGAAAGAAGAGCAACATGCAGTGGGAAGGAAAAAGATGACAGATAAACGGAGGACACTTTACACACCAAGAAAGTACATGATATCACAAATAACAGACTCTCTCTCTCTCTCTCTCTAGATCAATAGCCCATAATTAATTTCAAAAAGTATCTAATTACATATTGGTCACACATGACTCATAGGCATGCACACATTATTTTCAGTCATATTATAAAAAAGCAAACACCATTAGAAAGCTTGTTCTCTCAGCTTTGCAATGGTGCTATTTTTAGCTTTCCTGCCTGCCTGGGGAAAAATCGTCAAGGGATTTCCCGAAGATGTCAAAAAATGGCGCACACCTCGGCGCTTAGGCGGCTGCATAGCAATCACGATTTCTTGCATTTTCGATCATCGGATTTCAGCATTCATACTCAAATTACTTACAAACAACAAACATCAATGTTTAAATCAATCTTTATTTGTTATTTTGATATAAATTTAAAGTCTGTAGGCGCATGCATCAGTGAGTTATGACAAGTTGAAGAAGGTAGGGGTAAGCAGTTTTTTAGGCTGATTGGTCAAAATAGTGCCTGCCTGCCGCTACCTATGTATAGCGGTTTCTCTAGTAAAATTATCATAGTTTAAAACTTAGTTTGTGTTACTGATGTCAGGGATCACAAGATTGTCTTTGTTATACTGTTGTAATAAGTAGTCAAGCTGTCAACCAACAATATTTAAATTATAAAAAGTGCTCATTGTTTTGTTGCTGCCGCAACTCTTGTTGTGACTGAAAGCAAAAGTGAAAGACCAAAAGGTTGTTTCCATAGCGACAAAGGTAGGTCACTCACCATAGCAAAATGCCATCGGCCATCTTAGCATACATGTCGTTGCCCTCGTTGTCCAGGGGCAGAAGATGTTTGCAGTCAGGGTCATCGCCTAGATGTCTGCCAAAACCACACAGCCAACAAATGACCAACCACTCCTCAAATATTCACCAATACAAAACTCGTATTAAAAAAACAAAAATACCATGTTTTTAACCAGCTTTTAACTACACATCACGCACAGGCTGTTCTTTTAAACTTCTTCTACATCAGCAAGAAGATTTACCCGACTTTTTAGCTAGGAAGTTTCATGCTGAGCACTCCCCAAATGGTATATATGTATACTAGGTAGTCAAAAGCCATTTTAAAAAAATGATTTCCTCATTACAAAACTGACATAGATTTAAAGAGCTTTTTATTCTGAACACAGTGGTATATTTTTTTTCCCCATAGGACAAATAGGTAAAAAGTTATTAATGTTTGAAAATGCCGAATGTTGGTGTTTTTTTGGCAACGTTTTGGAATTGAAGAAATTGACAACTTTGGAGTCTCAAAGTGAAGCCAATATTGATACCAGAAAGCTGATTTTTGACAGGTAACCCCTTCATATGTTATACTCCAAGGCCAATTTTCTTCAGGCCTATCCCATGTAATGTTCAGCCGTTTTGGTGCTTCAAAGTTGGGGAAATCATCAAATTCGCAGTGCGTGCCGGCAAATTATAGGCCTACTAGTGTGCTACTACGCTCAGCACTCGTGTCGCTGAATAGGCCTACGAGTTGGCCATGGCCGCAAGAAAACACGAACACCGTTTGGGTACACTTTTCTACGGCAAAGCGCTCCGTGATAGAGTAATGCACAAATTAATAAATACCCTAGTTTTATAAAGGAAAGTCTGCTCTTTATTTCTTGCTAATTTTTAAACTTCTAGTTAAAATCAAACTTACATCAAAACCGCTTGATCCACTTTGTTCGGCTCGTAACAAAACTTTTTACACATGAGAGTCCACCATATTTATATGTAAATGAAGCTAAGTATCCGAACTTCTCATTGGTTCTTATTTTTAGGCCATCCAATGAACTATCTCAAAGCGCTTAGCGTTTGAAACGAACCACCTCTCAGCAAACGACGCGGACAACTTTTTCGCACCGGCATTCATCGCTCGGATAGGGGCGTATTCAAAAGCTGTTTTCTCGGAATCTTTTGCATAAACATGCATTAAAAACAACACAGATGTAAAGATAAAGCTTTCAATTTTTATTTGAATACAGCCACTGTTCGTTTTAATGCAGTTTACATTAATAATAAGTGTTGAAAGTGAAGTCAAAACTGGGTCAAAACTGCGAGCGGACAAGAGCCAATGAAGGGCTTTGACTACCTATGTATAGTCAGTAATGGCTCCTGTTGCTTCAGTTGTATACAAGAACAATTCCATCAATTATTCAATAAAAACAACTGATTAGGAACAAGCCAAGTCACCTATTAATCCATTCAGCAAAAGCCTTCTGCTCGCCTGCCTTAACCTGGTGGGTTGTGCCTTCAGACGAAGCGTACGACGTTCCTCCTATCATGTCCACGCCCTGTCGCGTAGTGACCACCTGCACAAAATCATAACTCAAACTATAACCAGCGATTTACTGGAAATAATAACGCTGTGTAAAAAAAAAACAACGTATGTGTAACACCTCCCTTGGGGCCACAAGCTGGAATAAAACAGTCTAAACAGAATGAACAAATGATAGGCTCTTATATAATGCTAATATCCAGGGCCAGCCTTTGACAATGCGCGTGAGCCTGCCCGCTGGCATCTCAGGAAGCTCACGTTAGATCCCGATGTAACTGTAAGACAGCGCCTTGAGCATCTCCTTGAGCTGGTAAGTGGTAGCTCTATGCCGTGGTCCTCGTTCGGCTCTTGACAGTCTGCTGGACCCTATAAACATTTAATATCTATCTAGCTCTATGCCACAATAAAGTCCTATCAGAACAATTTATTTCAATTTCTCCATGCTATCATAGCATATTTCAGGTAATAGAATACAAGATCTACCAGATAAGAATTTTTTGTCTGTACCTTTTTAAAGGTGTGTCCGATGTCCCTCTTGGACTTTTCGTTGACATAGAGCTGCTGGAACTCGTCGATGCTGAGGCGGCCATCGGCGTTGGCGGTGTCATATTTGGAGATGAGCTCGCGGATCTCGTAGCCTGGCAGCTTCAACCCCACTGCCGACAGAGCAGTGTCCAGCTCTTTCACATCGATGTAGCCATTGTTGTCTTCGTCTATCTGTACACAGAAAACCAATAGAAAAACATCAGTTTATTGAGTGTCTGATGTGCATGTGCACGTCACTAACTGATGCTCAGGTAATGTGAACAAAACACAATGATTAAGGGAAACTGCACACTGAGTGTGCTATAAATAATAGTAAAATCAGCGCTCAGAGCTATTCCATTGACCATTGATGCAGTGTTGTGCAATACTGTACCAGTTAATATTGGACTGTTCTGGAAGAGAACAGTCAGTGAGATTTAATGTCAAGCACTTTACATACTAACAGAAGACTGGCTGTTTTTCATTCAGACTTAGTTGTAACTGGATGATGTTATCAGTTTAACCTAAGTTAATCTGAGGAATGAAAACTGATGACAACATAACTGGATGAAAAGACAAATGCTTGAAATTGCCAGACTATCTCATTAGTTTAAAAAAAAGAAAGCATTTATAAGTATCAATCACCAAACATGTTTCTTCTCTAAGTGTAATACTTACAATAAACGAAATAAAAAGATCAAGATTTTTGGTAGGAACTAGCAATTCCTCATAGAAAGAGGGAAAAAGAACTAGCGCTTTCTCATTGAGGGAGGTAGAAAGAACTTGCAATGTCTTACTGAAGGAAGGGGAAAGAACTGGCAATGTCTCGCTGAAAGAAGGGGGAAACAACCACCACCTACATGTAGGACTGGCAGTTTCTCATTGAGAAGTTGCACTTCAGTATATGAAGTGAAAAGAAAAAAAGACCTCTAATAAGATTCAGACAACAGTAGTGTTGTACTTGGAACAGTGGTCATGGCAGTCTTCCAGAATAATACAGCAATAACACACTCAACTGCAACTCATATTCCCCTTTTATGACTAGACCACAGGCTCATACAACATTGCTGAGACTAGACAAAGCCTTCTCCATCTGCTACAGGAGACAAGAGCAATGGAGAATTTAAGAAAGCCTTTACCTAGTCTTAGCTAAACTGTATGGACCAAGCTGGTTCAATGCGCTGACAACCAGAATAGGGGAGGAGAAAGAGCCCCCCCCCCCCCCCCCCCCCTCCCAAAAAAAAAAAAATAAAAAAATAAAACAGCAAAAACCAGCAATCCTATTCTTATATGCCTTTCCAGCACCACATAATCAAGCAACGCAAATAATTGTCAACACAAAATCAAATGTCACTGCCACCAATGAGTAAGCTAATGCCGCTGCCATCCCGAGTTAAGTTATACTGATTTTTTGTTTGTTGGGGCCACCCCCTACCAATCTAAAAAAGGGCAATCAGCAAATGTCCCCCAACTCCACACGGCATTCAGCATGAGCAAACACACTGAGTGTCCTGACCCTTTAGAACCATCATTGTGGGATGTTTTGTACTAATCCAAGCTTCTTTGAGTTCGTACACTGGTACCAGCATGTCGTAAATAACAAATTGCATATTGCGCACTTGCCCAACAATTATAACAAAGGTCATGTTAGGATGTCATGATGAGATGATGGGTCCTCCCACCCACACCCCCATTAACTCTAATTTTAAAAAAAAAACTGGTTCCCGGTCATTCCCTACCCTACCAAAGCCAGCTCTATTAGTCACTGCTCAGTAATTATTTTCTGATTCACAGAGAAAGAGAGAGAGAGAGAGAGAGAGAGAGAGAGAGAGAGAGAGAGAGAGAGAGGGAGAGAGAGAGGAAGAGAGAGAGAGGGAGAGATAGAGGGAGATGGCGATAGAGAGAGATGGAGAGAGAGAGCAAGAGAGAGAGAGAGAGAGAGAGAGAGAGAGAGGGAGGGAGGGAGAGAGATGGCGCGCGCAAGAGAGAGAGAGAGAGAGAGAGAGAGAGAGAGAGAGAGAGAGAGAGAGAGAGAGAGAGACTGTATCACTTTTCAATAAAACTCTCCATCTCTTTTTCTTCCCTCCCTTCTCATTCTATCCCTCCTCCTCTCCCATCCCAGCACTGTCCCCCCCCCCACCCCCAAAAAATAGGGGTAGCCGATTCTAGAAGAGAAGTGCCAGCATATTGGACAGACTGGCTTACTCAGAATATGGGCCATACCAGCCCCCTGTATTAGCTTTAGAGACCAGAGAGTGAATGGGCAAACACAAAGGTGCTGATGAGGATTGGTCCTGTATTCCATACTGTTAGAACTGTTGCCTTCTCTTGTTTGCTTATGCAGAAAGAAGAGCGATCTGACCTGTACACACACACTCATATGCACCCACACACACACCAGTGCTCTGATGCATGGAGACTTCACCAAAACAATTGTCCTAGACAAAGAACAGTTCTCCTAGTTCAAAAAAATAAAAGTGTTGTCCCATGTTCAATCCCAGACTTGTAATTGTCTCAGACTAAAAGGACAAGGCATACAATTAGAGGCTCGCTGCATATGCCGCGTTCATAGTGAAACAGGATAAATAATATAAAATAAAAATTGTGCATGAGACACAACATAACTTCATAAGCCTAATTACGTAATCTTTTAGTTTCATAATTAACAGTGTGAATAATTATCATAAACACACATCTCTGGTATGCATAAACATTAACATAGTGTCCTGACACACCTGTTCCACGTATGAATCATTGAATGTATCTTCTTGCTACTTCACGAAGGAGAAAAACCCCTAAAACTTGAATGGGAGGTGGGAGAGAAAAAGTGCGCTCTTTTTAAATTTTTGGAAATGGGGGTTGAGGGGGAGGGGGAGGAGGGGGGTGAAGGAATGGGATAAGGAATTAGTTTTCTATTTTTGAATGAGTTGGATCAGTGCCAGACACATTTTCTTTGGGAAAAAAATCCACGGACTGGGTCCTCTTTGTCTTGCAATATCTACTGCTATATTTACCGTGGACAACTTCTGTAACACGCAAAGATTGTTCTGCACTTAGAAAGGGCCCGTTTTGGGTTATCATCTGTTAAACACCTCCCCACTCCCATAAAAGAAGAAGAAAAAGATTCCGTGTCTTACCCAATCCTATGCTGCATACAGTCGATTTTATTTCTTCCAACAAAAAAACTTTGTTTTTACGAGCTCAGCTAGGCTAACAGAGCATAAGTTGAAAAAGCAAAGAACAAAATTCCAAAGTAAAAACAATTACGTTTCAAAACAAACATCATTTATGCAGTCTCCTGGCCAGTTGGTTTTGTTAGAACAAGAAAGTGGTGTAAATACCTTAATCTTTAGTGAATCCATACCTCCATTGATCCAAAAAGTGTTGTAGTCGTACACAGACTACAACACTTTTTGATGGATCTTATAACGAACGACTTCAGAGTTACTTCCCCTAGGCCTTAGATCTATTTTTGTTGAAAGTAGTGTCCCCTAACACCCACCCTCCACCCCCCTTTTTTCTTCATTTTTTTTTCCTGTTGCACAAAGGCACATGAAAAAGAACCCAAAAAAATCTCCAAATATTCTCCTAACTTCCTTTCTCAAACACACTAGTTTAACCATATGTGTTGCAATGAACTTAGGAGGAATCTTCTGCAAAGCGTCTACACTTGCATACCAACCACCTACTGCCCAAATATAACACTGAATGCACACAGGAACACAAACTTTGCTGCTAAAACATTATTTACGGAAACGAATCACACAACTCTCTCTTTCTCTCATCCCCTTCCCCCCCTCTCTCTCGTCTCCTCTCTCGTCCCACCATTTCTTTAACCCCCACCCACCCTCCCTACTTCAAATATCCCATGCAAAATTCAACCTCCAAGTATTACCACTGTTCGTACAGTCTTCAATGTAGGGTGAGAGGAATTCCCACCTCCGTCTGAACGCAACCGGAGAGGAGTTCCCTTCAAAGGGAGCCTGTTTGCCAGAGTTTGTAAAATCTAACCCATTAACACACAGCCCTCGTCAGCCTTAGCCTACACAACACTTCACACAAGTTAATTATCTAACATATTTTTGTCTCTTCCTAAAAAGCTAAACCTCACATCCTCAATCCAGCCATGAAGCTACTTTCTGGGATTACTAAATAACATCGAAATTACAAAGCGCTGCTTTAGCACACCCCCCCCCCCCCCCCCCCAAAAAAAAAAAATCGTTAACTTCAAAAAGTGAGAAGATAAAAATGCAAGTCAAACACTCAAACAAGAAGTTTGGTTTAGAAGTCAACATTGCGGATCGCGGAATTAAACCTTCCTCAAGACAAATTCAATGACCAGATTAACATTCGATCACATTTTCAAACTATGCAATTATATACTTCGTGCAAAGTGATGAACAAATGACATTACACTTTCAAAAGAAGGGAGGAAAAGATGTGAATAATGAAAATGTATTGTTTAGGTCGTTTACGCGATGT
>CM072517.1:23747636-23800136 GCA_036898135.1 Oncomelania hupensis | reverse complement strand
TGTAACGTTTCTTACACCATTCAGTTCTAAACTATAGTGATGTTTTCTCACCCCCTCCTACTTCTCAACAGCAGTATTACCACCTCCCTCCCCGCTCACCCACCCACAACGACAAGGAAGGCTGCGTTCGTTAGTTAGTCATTGTTTAGAGTCCAAAGAGCCGAATCAGTACCACAACTTGGTTGAAAGGGGGCTCACCCATGATCCGTATAAAAGATCTGCTGAAACAACCTTAATGGTAACACTGAAGGCACTCCACCAGCCGGTCGCTTTACAATCAAGGCATCCCATGCAGGGGACGCAGAGGCTATACTCTAATTCATCGAACCCCCGTTTACGAAAACAAAATAGAATATAAACATCATTATAAAATATTGACAAAATACATCTATATATATAAATTGCTTAGCCGGAAGTCCTTCTTCGCCTCTACTGTAAAGTTTGTCCGGTATGGACGCTGATCTGGGCAGGTGCTGGGCGCTGCGGATCGGCCTGCTGTGCGCTCAAAACCCGCGAAATCGTTATAGCCGACATTTCCTTACCGAACGTTTAACCGTTTCTGAGATAAATAAATAAACAAAATGTCCACAAACTGCAATGGCCTGCGTGCTTCCGATTCAACCCGTGTCAAGAACGTGCCGTTCCGTAATACCGCAAATTTTGTTTTATTTCCATTCAAAACACTTTTGCACTCTGGTCACCAATCTTACAGCTGAAGGCTACCTGATCACTTTCTTTTTCATCCATACTTATATGCGCCCAAAAATTCATTCGCAAACAATCTTGCAAGAATCCCATTCAAGCGTCAAACGTGACGTCACATATAACTTTGCAGACGACATTTGACAACAGCGTCGGCTGTAAGTGTAAGTACATAGCAATAAATATCATGCCTAATATTTTTAAATAAAGGTATCACATTTAAAAATACGTTGCCTAACATAAACACTAAATTAAAATAAAATATTTTAGTGCATTACTCAAACATGCTCCAAAGTTAGGGGGAGAGGATGCCTTTGTACCCTGGCAGTACAATACGATTAATTTCAGTGCATTGCATGCTCATGTAACCAATCCCACCCCTTCAAACGACCAGTCCCATTAAGCTTATTCATATGTGCATTGTACTTTTTTTTTTTTTATTCCTATGTGCAGCGCTTAGGCCAAAGAAAAAAAAAGTTGTCCATTTACGGTCACCTGACCGACCCTGTACATTTTGCACCAACCCTAATTTTTTTTTCCAAAAACATAAAAATAAAATAATAAATGAAGATACTTTTAGAAGCCAAGGCAAAATCGTCCAAATGAAACTCGCAGACAACAGTTGTCTCTGTCTACATTTTAAACAGCAACCTGTGTATCCTGGCTTGCCAGGGTACAAAACCACTAGTATTATATATAAAATGCCTACATTGCTAAATAATAATACCGTAGAAAGCAACTGTGACCATTTGGAAGAAAGGGTTCGATATCCCCAATTTGACCCCACAGACCCCATACACAAATAAGAGTTTTGGGAGAGTTTTCAATTTTAAAAATGTAGGTGATTGGTCTAGCGAAGAAGATAATAGATTGATAGAACAGAGTAGGAACGAGAAAGAACAAAGGAGAACGGTAGCGACAGTGGGAATTTAAAACACTAAATTTCCAGAAAGTGGGGATACTATTTATACTGAAACCCCCGGCACCTCTACGGTAAGGGGGAGAGGCTGCCTATACCAGCAAAAGATAAAAGCTACTGACCTATTACTGTTTCACTAAAAACAGGTTGTGGGGCAACATTGCCTAAGACAGCAATAGATAAAGCGGCCTAAGGGTTCGTTTTCAATACAAACACACGGTGGAAGAGCCTTATCGATGTAACGTTTGTTTTACCAGGACCTCGGCTGTTTGCCCACGACCTAAGAAAGGTTTTATCTGTGTACAGTTTGCGTTACTTCAGGAGTCATCTTTCCTAACTGTTAAGTCTTGAAGCCTTCCGGGTTTGATAAGACGAGAGAGACAGAGAAAGAGAGAGAGAGAGAGAGAGAGAGAGAGAGAGAGAAAGAGAGAGAGAGAGAGAGAGAGAGAGAGGAGAGAGAGAGAGAGAGAGAGAGAGAGAGAGAGAGAGAGTTTAGAAAAGACTTAGTGCTAGCTAGTATTATTAATCTTTTCGAATCAATTCCTACTTGTAGTATAGCAATTTAAAACTAAAAGCTTGGCTATCATCAAGATTCATGGTTTATTGTCGGCTCCATAAATTTCAAGGAATTTTATTGTGTGGTGTAACAATTTGCAATCATCAAAACAAAGGCAAGCATACACGCAAAACAACAACAGCAACAGCAACAACAACAACTGTTGTTTCAATTTTGATTCATCAGATTAACATAAGTTGTCCTGATGTAACATTAGCAATTTCAAAATTCGACCATGCGTGCATCATTCACATTTTCCAAATTAATTAATTACCAAACCATGTAAATCATCACATTACGTGCACATAAAACACTTTCAACAATATACTTTTTTAACAACATACATTCCCTTGTAATAATTCGTTCATATTAAGAAACAAAAAGAACAAAACAAAAACACACAAAATCTATTAAAAAAACAACAACAACAACAACAAACACTTTTAACTTCACCTGTGACGAACGAAGTAGGCTTACTTATAAATGTTATTTTGCATCTTACAGAAAGTTGAAGATAGGATTGGGATCGTGGCGATACCCTCCCCCTCTACACCCCTTCCCCCTCCCTCACCATAAAGAAATTTAAAAGAAAAGAAAAAGAAAAACTATAAAGGCAAAGCCCACATGACTCACATGCTCGTTATAAAACTTGCAATGTTTAACATGAAAATGACTGCCCAGAAAAAGAAAAAAAAAAGAAACAGAAGCATTAAAATGCAAAGTAATACCGACTTTGATCTTTCTATGCTCTTGACCTTGAGATGACCTTGACCTCCGGCTTCAAATACACTCACGTAATATTAAATAAACTACAGCAACGGTTGAATTATGCCAAAACCAGTGATCTTGGAATAACCTTGTCATTTAGTGACCTTGACCTTTGGATGACCTTGATATTTACGTAATATCTCATGCTCATGTATGATCAAATAACCCAATGTTGCAAACAATGGATTAAACAGAGCCGTTCCACTGTACGATTACCTATCCTATCCTATCCTGTCCCATAACCCGAAGGTCGTAGGGGCACCACAGATGATCGCTTAACCAGCATACTCCATCTTTCTCTGTCCTCAGCAGCCCTCATGGCTTCGCTCAGTGTCAAACCAGTCCATTCTCGAATGTTGTCCTCCCACCTCTTTTTCGGTCTCCCCCTTCTTCTACCTCCTTGCACTGTGCCTTGCAGAATGGTCTTTGCAAGGCCTGATGATCTGGTGACGTGGCCATACCATCGGAGTTTCCGTTTCTTCACCACTGTGAGCAGGTCATCGTGTTGTCCAATGGCTTGTGTGATGGTCTGTCGGACTTCAACGTTGGTGATGTGTTGGGTATAGGAAATGCACAGAAGTCTTCTGTAGCACCTCATCTCCATGCTTTGTATTCTTCGTTGGAGATCTGCTGTGAGGGTCCATGCTTCGCAAGCATATAGGAAGATGGAGATGACCAGAGATCGCAGCAGTCTTACTTTGGAATGTAGACTGATGGTTCTGTCTTTCCAAATGGGCTTCAACCTTGTCAGGGCAGCAGTTGTTTGTGCGATCCTGGAGAGGACTTCCTGTCGAGACCCATTGTCTGACACAATGGCTCCTAAATATTTGAAGCTGTGCACTGTGTTGAGGGATTGGCCTTGTACTTTGATGTCCGTGTTGATGCCATTGGTGTTGTTGGTCATCATTTTGGTCTTCTCTGCACTTATTTCCATTCCATAAGCTCTGGAGGTGGTGTCAAGCCTCTGTACAAGCTGTTCAAGTTCTTGTTCCTCTCCAGCCAATCCATCAATATCATCCGCAAAACGAAGATTGGAGATTGCTCTGCCCCCTATGCTGACTGTGCCTTCGTGATCTGCAAGAGCATCTGACATGATGCGCTCTAGGAAGATGTTGAAGAGTGTTGGAGAGAGTAGGCATCCTTGACGCACACCGATTGTTGTTCTGAACCAGTTCCCGATGACGCTGTTATGGAGGACTGCACTGGTAGCCTTGTCATACAGGCTTTTGATGACTTCTATGATTTTAGGGCTGATGTTGTACACTTTCATGGTTGCCCATAGAGCTGCATGCCAGACTCGGTCAAATGCCTTCTTGAAGTCTATGAACACATGATATAGATGTTGTTGGTGCTGTAGGTATTTCTCACAGATTATTCTGAGGTTGAAAATCTGTTCAGTGGTACTTCGCCCTGCCATGAATCCTGCTTGTTCTTCAGCTATGATTTGTTCAGCTTGTGGTTTCAACCTGTTGAGTATTATTTTCAGGAGGACCTTGCTGGGATGGCTGATGAGGCTGATGGTGCGGTAATTTTCACACTCCTGAAGGTTACCTTTTTTAGGAAGAGTGATGACAAGCGACTGGGTCCATGGTGTAGGCCATTCCCCACTCTGCCAGATCTTGTTACAGATAGTGGTGAGAGCATCAGTCATCGCTTCTCCTCCTGCTTGTAGCAGTTCCGCTGGTATGTTGTCCACTCCCGCTGACTTCCCTTTCTTCAGCGATTGCACTGCTGCCTCAACTTCTTCCCGGAGAATTGGGAGGATTTCTTCTTCTTCTCTGCTCTCGGGACATGCTAGAACTGATGGGTCTCCATTTGGTGTATGGTTGTAAAGGTCAGAGCAGTACTCTGTCCATCTGTCCAAGACTTCTTGTTCTTCTGTAAGGCAAATGCCAGACTTGCTTTGGATAGTGGAGACTTTGGGCTGTTTAACACTTGTCAGCCGCTTCACAGTCTGGTAGGCCTTCTTGCTGTTGTTCTTGTTCAGATTGTTCTCTATTTCCTGGCATTGATCTTCTATCCAGTTCTCCTTTGCTGTGCGCATGCCTTTTCGGATGTCATTGTTGATTTTTCGGTAGACATCAGCTCCCTGTGAGGTGTTCTTTTTCTTTTTTAACTCTCTTCGTTTATCACACAGATCCAAAAGTTCAGGTGTGATCCACGGCTTCTTCTTTGGTCGGTGCTTGCCAAGGATCTCAGTGGCGGCATCTGTTACAGCTGAGTTGAAGGTATTGGTCATGGTGTTGACATCTACTTCGCCTGCCCCCAAAATAAGCAGTGGTGCAAATTTCCCTCCAATTGTGGCCTGAAATATTTTTGCCACCTCCGGGTCTTGCAGTTTGTCCAGGTCGAACTTCAGCCTAGTGCACTTTGCTGTATTTACTCTCTTCAAATGGAGCCGGAAAGACATCATCACGAGATCGTGGTCACTTCCAATGTCTGCTCCTGGAAAAGTGCGTGTCCTGCCAATGTTGATGCTTGATCTGAAGCGTTTCTTGACCATGATGTAGTCGATCTGGTTGTGATGTTCCCCGCCGGGACTGTGCCATGTCCATCGTCTGGATTTTTTGTGGAGACCAAGCGTGTTTGCCAGTACCAGATTGTTGTATCTGGCAAACTCCAATAGCCTCAGACCCCTGTCATTTGTCTCGTTGTTGCAGTGGGGTCCGCATGTGTCTCCCCAGTTGCGGTGCGCATCTTGGCCAACCTTGGCATTCCAGTCGCCTTGCACTATTACCTATTTTTTTTAATATCAAGAAGAAGCAGCAGCAGAAGAAGAAGCACCCGATACACATTGGTCGAAGGCTACTAGAAGAATGCTGTATTAGTCGCCTCAACATGATTGATTGATTGATTTATTGTTGCTTTAGGTCCAGCGGACTCTTCCGAGCCAAATCAGGACCGGACAACCCCCGATCCGCATAAAAGATCTGCCGAAACAACCCCAGTGGGAAAATTGAATGCCCTCCACCGGCCAGTCACTTTACAATAAAGACATCCCACGCGGGGGACGGCTGAGGGTTGACCTCAACTACGCGAACACCCCGGTTACAAAAACAAAATAGAATACAAACATCATTATAAATCATCAACCAAACACATACATATAAAATGCCTATAGTGCTAAATAGTACATTCATAGGAAGCCCTAGTGACCACCCGGCAGAAAGCGTCCAACACTCCCAAGCTGATCCAACAGACCTCATACACAAACAAGGAGTCTTGTCCAGGAAGAGTTTTCAAGAAAAAAGGTAGGTCATTGATCTAGCGAAGAAGAAGATAGTATAGCAGAGTGAAGGACAGAGCAGGAATAGAAAAGAGTAAATGAGGAAGACAGCGACAGTGGGAATTTAAAGCACTAAATTTCCATAAAGTGGGGATACTATTTATACTGAAAACCCCCGGCACTCCAACGGGGGTACTGTTGCCGCAGTGAAGCGTCTTGCCTATAAAGGAAAGACAGGTTTTCAACTGTGGCTTTCACTGTTCCCTTTATAGGTTTGAACAATCTACAGTGGCAAGATTGCTCATGACCCCAAGGGGTAGTCGCCTCAACAGGCCATAAAGCATGTTCTCATGTTTCAGAGCACAGCTTCCTATACTCTTCAAGCCCTAGGAGCATTAAGCAGGTCAACAACAGCACACAAAAAAACACATTCAAAGGTGTATGATTCCTCAAGCAAATCGTAAACAAAGTATTTAAATCAGTAAAATGTTAGAGAATAAAATCATAGCCAATTTCCTACACGATGACTTTCACCTAGTCCTGCTGTATAGTCTTTTACGGCGGATCATATAGTTTCTTCTTTCCCATACGTTTCAAAATACAATACGGGATAATTAAATGTATACATGTCAGAGGGCTCCTTGAGCAGTTCTTGAACTGGAAAAGCGCTATTTAAGAACATTATAAGGGTAGGCGAGAATGTAGTACAGTTTGGAATCTACCTAGTGTTTAAAGGAATTATTGCTTGTCCGATAAGAATACCTGAATGTATGTAATGGTCATTAATCGATTTTGATTCTCTCGGAGGCAGCGAGCCGAGCAGGTTAGCGGCAGGTCTGCTCCAGGAGACGGTCAATCCCTCTGGTGCGCTATCTGCAGGCGTCGGTGGCTTCCGTATAATTCTCTGCATGCCTTGGCTGGCGTTGGGGGACGCCAGCTGCGGTACGCGGTCGCGGATGTCTTCCTGGTTGCCAAGGATGTAGCAGCCTGCACCATGTTGGGCGATTCCGACTTGCCTACATCATTCAACCTTCACTTTCTCTTCGGTCGGGCTCATTTGACTGGACTGCGGCGGTTGGACGACGAAGGGCGCCTCGACGTCTCGCCGTCGTTGTTTCTTTCCAAGGCTGCCCCATGTTTCTTTCAATACGACTGGGCTTCCGGACTTGGAGTTGTGGAGAGTGGCGCCTCCGGGCTACAGAGGTTTTTACGCCGCCAGCTTTTTTCCGCGATAGCCCACCCCTCTTCACGGCTCCGCTACTGGACCCTTGGGCACATCGCCACTCATTCTTTTGAGCGTTTTACCTTTTCTTCCATCTGCGCGTCTACTTCTTCATCGTCATTACCGCCTTTGAGCGCTCCGCATCTACATGATTCTACTTTTTTACGAAGCTGCCTCGTGCGCTACCCATCTTATTCACGCCTTCCTGACGTTCTTCTGTCGTCGCGTTCTTCATCTTCACCCTACGTCAGGACCTCTTCGTTTTACGACTCTTCACTACCGGAGCTGCCTTGTGCGCTACCCATCGTATTGTCTTCTACGCCCCACTTCGGGCCGCCTTATTCGCCTTCATTCTACAGTCTCCTTTACGAGAAAGTGTCGGGGATTCTAATTCTACTCTCGGTCATTAATCATAGCTACTATACCAATCGTACCAGTAAACTGTAAAGATTAAAACTGCACACTGTACTAAACAGTCATAGCGTGTGACGTAATATTTACACGTCAGACGCTGAGCACAGAGGGAAAAGGAACTGAATCGGACAAAATCATTCGAGAACCATTTCCTGAATGGGTCAAGCATTCTATACTGACCCGGACCTTCATTTAAAATTAGCTGACCCCTTGCAAACTACGTGACTTGTATCAGGATCTGTAGTCGGGATGAAAACAAAGTAGAAATCTTCCATTATCAATAACAACGTGCGACGACTAAAACAACGGCACAAGCGTAGCGGACACTTGAGATACTCCTGTTCTTGTTTCTTCCTCGTCTGGTGACCGATACTCTTGTCTCCGTTATCATTTCACAATTCTCTTTAATCACAACTTCGTGTTCATTGGTTTTAAACTGCCGGTTTGTCTGCCTCTCTGGTATGTCTGTCTGCCTGTCTAGTCTGTCTGTCTGGTCTGTCTCACTCGTTCTTTCTTCTTCTTATCTCATCTCATCTTTGTCTCAACTCATCATCATCTATCTCCATTTATTTCCATATATCATCATAATCATCATCATCATCTCTCTCTCCCCCCTCCCTCTCTCTCTCACACACACAATGTTATTGTGACTTTCTTCAAACGCCACATACGTTGTGCTGACAATGGGTCATATTACGTCCCCCTTTTTAAGTACTTTTAAGTGTTCTAACACTAACCCTAACCCTAACTAACCCTAACCCTTTCCCTAACCTAACCCTTACCGTAACACAGCCCTAACGGATCGTTGGTTTCACGTCAAAACAAGTAGGTCTGTCAAAATAAGTTATGTAGATGTTCACTGGTTTGTCCAAATAACACAGTGTAAACAAGTACACACCCATTCACACACACCCACCCACACACCCACACAATGGCACACGTTCGCAGCTATGTGATAAAACTCGTGCAAGACAATGGTAATCCGAGTATCGGAGATTGCTGTAGTGTAAGCCTGAAACGTGAATGCCTATGAACAACAACAACTGTTGCAGCAGGTGCTGGTGCTGGTGCTACTGCTACTGCTACTACTATTGTACGTGCTGTTCTGTAAAGCGGACTTATCTTTCTTCTTTTTTTCCCGAGGAAAACTACCATATTTTCTAACAAACTAAATATACCATTTACAAGAATTGATCTGTTTAAAACCAGTCTGTCATATTCAGGTTCTACTTTAAGGAATAACTTTCCAGAAGTGCTCCGCTGTGCAGTCACTAAATACACATCTTTTAGAACACATCTTTTACAATACATCAGACATTAATGAATTAGCTACTTAATTAGAGCTCTACATTAATAACATCATTAGATTGTTTTAAATGAATATGTGTGTGTGTTCGCGCCTCCGCGTATGTGCATGTGTGCACAGATCTTAATTATGTTGTTACATTATAATAGTATTGTTAGAAAGGTATTTTGTTATATTAATTATTATTATTCTTCAAAAAGATGTAAAAAAGCACCCCCAGTGCTAAACCTTTTACCTTTGTTAAATAAAATTGTTATCTTATCTTATCTTATCTTATCTTATCTTATCTTATCTGCAGACCACTCATCCCAATGGGACACAGGCTAGTATAGTATATCCCGATACGCGAACCGGTGCAATAGGGCTAGCAATAGGAGGGGGTGGGGTAAGTGAGAACACACACACACAAAAAAATATAATTGTCACGAACTGGCTAGTATTAACTCTGCTTATTTTAGCTTGGTTAGTATATATAATATTAGAATTTCAAAGTTAGGAGCAGTCGATGAAAGTAATCAAGCGTAGCGGTAGCATACTGCCGATCATACACACAGTGATAGTTGACGCTGGCTGAGGCCATGACATCATCGTAATTACGAGAGTCGTAAACATTTTAACCAATGGGAGCTTACGCAAAGCGGTTCGAGCCAGTTTGACTGGGTCCAAACCTAGCTTATCTTTGGTCAGTTGGGAGTAATACACCGAAGTGGTAACAGCTAGAAAGCTGGCAGAGAAATCTCTTCACACATAGACCAGGAAGCAGGACTGAAGAATCTTAGAATTCTATCAAGTCACTACGGGCCTGAACTTGTCAAACAGGTAAATGAACACCCTTCTGTTTCATCGTGATATATTTATATTATTGTTGAAATTATGTTTGAAGAATTTGCTATGCATAAATGTGAATTATTAATCCGAATTTGCGTGACCATGTGGACGAGCCGAACACGTGGTGAAACACGACCGGTTGCGCCGCCATGTTGTATGCCGTACGGAACCACTGTTGTTTAACTTATATGTATGTTTGCAGGCCAGTGGCTGTACCACTGAATGTTTATAATATTATTAATTCTGTATGTGTATAGTTAGACACGATTGATATTTATGTATGTATAGGAATTTAGAGTGAGATTCCAGGGGACCCCGGAAGTAGCAGAATGTTCGTCGCTTATGTATAGAGATGTGGAGCTATCACTGAGGGCTACTTGGCTTTCAGTGAGACGCTCTGCACAAACCGATTATTCAGGGTTGTGCAGAATTTCGTCTCTTATATTACAGACGAGCAGGCGAGCTATCCCGAGCTATCCTGTGAACCCCACTCCACAGAAACAAGTTGGCGGAGTATCCTCTACCGCACAAGACGGAAAGAGCTACCCGGAAAAACACCCTGTCAGACCCCACAGCGTGGCAAGGGAACCCAACTACACAACTACACAGGTGCCCCTGAAGCTACCTCACAGAAGGACTTCGACCGCACCACCCGCCAGTTAAGTGTGTTCTTCCAAGTGCACTTAACCTGATCAAAACAGGACCACAGTAGTCCAATTCTTCAGAAACTGTAAAACGGACCACAGTAGTCCAAATCTACATGAGATATAATAGCAAGTGCCCGAGGAAGAAATAACAGCTACCTAGACTATCAGCGATCGAACTATTAGCATCGAAAGAGACTTTTTAAGTTAGATTAGTACTTAGAGAATCTTGTATAGAGTAGAAGAATTAAATGTGTGATTTTAACTGTTATCAAGTGGCTGGATTACATATGATTCATAGCCGTGTGAAAGCTAGTGTGACAGTATCTTTTACCATTTTTCTATCTATCTCTGTACCCCAACCTTAACACAGAACGAGCTAAACATATAAATTTATTAAAGTAATTCATAGGGTGACTTACTAGCAGTTCCCACCGAATAAACGTGAGGGTCCATAATTCCATTGTGCAGAGCCCATAAACCCCACGTGACAATAATTATTCTTCTACTTACAACAAAACACTCGGACAAACCCCCCCCCCCCCCCCCCCCCCCCCCCGATAGTACAATGAACTGTGAGAGTGACGCACAATGAGCAACGCAAGACAAGTGTTTCTGAACAGACAGAAAAGAGGGAGGAAATGAGAAATGGAAGGAGAGATAGAGAGAGAGAGAGAGAGAGAGAGAGAGAGAGAGAGAGAGAGAGAGAGAGAGGGGGGGGGGGGCGTAGGAGAGGGGAGGAAGATGAATGTTCACGGACAGCACGGGGAAACGATGACAAAAAAAACCCACATCCGTGGATCGTGAAGATATGCGAAGCGTTTTTACCTGACATGAACCTTGTGTGTGTGTACAGGCGCTGCTCACGTCCTTACTCCTGTACGACTACCACCATCACCACACATCCACCCACCCACCCCCCTATCTCCATCACGCTCTCTCTGTCTCTCTATCTCTCATCTATCCATTGACCACCTCTTCACCCTCCCACTTATTAGTTTTCCCCTTCTTTCTGGTTAAAAGACTTTTTTTTTTTGTTTCACTCCCAAATCTCTGTCCGTCTGTCTGTCTCTGTCGCTCTCTCACGCTCTCGGAGCTCTGCTATGACTTCTACTTATCTATTCTCCTCCTCTCAAAACATCTCACCTCTCCATTTAAAAAAAATTCTGAATCTCTTTTATTGCCATGCTCGTATCTCAAGAACTACGGTAACTTTGCTGAAAGCTCAAGCCCTCTTAGCATTCCCCGATTCACAAAATGTCTCTTACGTTGTTTCCTCTCTCTACCCCACCTCCCACCCCCATTCCCTCCTGTGTTGCTGCCCGACACACACCACTCCCCGGCTAATAGTATTCTCTAATCTCTTGATGTCCATTTAATTCTAATTTTGCCTATAACCCTCCCTTCCGCAAGTTTTATCAGTTGCCTGTTTTCTGTCTGTCTATCGAGCTCACACACGCACACATCCCCTCTGTCTCTGTCTCCGTCTGTCTGCCTGTCTGTCTCTCTCTCTCTCCCTCCATCTACAGCATCTATCCTCTGTTAATCTTTTCGATCCCCATTACGAAAACTATTTGTTAATTGTCAAATTCTTACTACCTGTCCAAAAGTATCGGCCCAAGTTTTAAAAAGTGCCAAGGGAAGGGGGAAAACACATCCACATCACTTAACCAAGCCCACAACTTCAAACGTCCGTCATCGTCCCCTCCACTCGCCTCCCCTACCCTCCCCCCGCCCCTCTCTCCGCCCCCTATTCTGTAGAGGTTAAGCATAAAATACGCCGACGTTTCGAGTCGCAGACGCTTCTGTCAACCCTCCTTCCCCTCCCCCACAACCCCCTCCCGCACCCTTCTCTCTCTCCCCTCTCACCCCTCATCAACGCCTCTCTGGCTCTTTGGATCCTACTGAAGGCGTTCGGCGCTTTCCATGCATGTGTCAGGTTGTGACAGCATGGGAAAGAGCGCACAGGCTAACCTTCAAGTCCTAAGACAAGGGCTCGCAATCCGTGCATTGCTGTATTCTTACCGCAATATTTAACTAGTCAATCGACGCTGTGTTGCTTCCCTTCCCTCCCCATCAACCCTCCCTCCACACTCGCATTCTAGAGTAGTTTGGAGGTGGGGAGGCTTTAGTTTAAAAACATAATGAAAAGACAGACAAGATCAATTGTACCAATACTGCCTCGATATCGGTCAGAGTGATTTCAATGCATAATAAGTACGAGTAGCTGAAAAGAGGGGGCAAATGGTAGGTCTAAAGGCAAGGTTCTTCGGCCCCCTTGTCCTTGGGGAAGCCTCACTCCTGCAGCAGCTTTTTCGCTGAGAAAGCTACCCGAATTTCACTCCCTTGGCTGACACGTACGTTCCTTAAAACCTTTCTAAACAATGCTAAACGGCGTGACAAATGTGGCGACAAAGCGCCAACGGTTGAGGCGTGACTTTGCATCATTCATGCCAATCAGTGCTTGCCAAATGCGGCCAAACCTCCAGCGCTGTCTTCCGCTCCTGCGGTTTTGATGTAAGCAGCCGTCCTAAACAACACTGTCTTAGACAATACTAGCTGCGCGTAACGACTTGTTCGCCCCAAACTTTGTGCAATCTCTGTCTATACGGTAGCAACTCTGTCCGTTTCTTCTTGGGTTATTTATAATTCTGTAGTAACGACTGGACACAAAACAAAACTAATTCAATTATGCTTCCCCGTACTCTAAAGAAGTTTATCTTATAAGCAAGCCAAGGAAAAAAAGAACACCACCACCACCAACACTTGGTCTTAAGACAACGCGATATACTTTTAAGACCACTCAATCAACTCACCACCACCACCAAGACTTGGTCTTAAGACAACGCGATATACTTTTAAGACCACTCAATCAACTCACCACCACCACCAAGACTTGGTCTTAAGACAACGCGATATACTTTTAAGACCACTCAATCAACTCACCACCACCACCAAGACTTGGTCTTAAGACAACGCGATATACTTTTAAGACCACTCAATCAACTATAGACAACTGGAGCAACTGTAGACAACTCCAGCCTCAAGCCACATTTAGACAACTCAAGCTACTACAGACGACTTCAAACAACTCGGTACAACACAAGCACCCGCCAGACAACTCGTAAACTGAATACAAAACAACACCCGTCTCAAACAACTTTAGAACACTCCATAAACAACTCCTTACAACTCCAGCAACGTTCAACACAGAACAACGTTCGCCCAACAATAAAAGTCAAAATCCGATTGCAACAATGAAACGACTACAAGTGGTTCTTATCTGTCCTGAGAACTCAACAATACTAGCACAAGTCAATACAAATTCCTCTGAAGCCTTTCTCCCATTTTTTATAATACAGTTCTAAAGCACAAGCAGTGCCTGTTGCTCTCAAGATCGCATAAGACCTGCTTCAGTGTAAATAGAAAACTGCCATGACTAAACCAGTTCCGAAGACTAATATTAATAAATTTTACACGGTTTTCGATTTTTGTCAAAATATGTTGTAAAAAATAACAGATCGAACAGACGTCAAATTTATAAATATACAGAGCCAGAAATCAATAGTTCTCCATCTATCGCTCGGGAGCTAATAACAATTAAATAAATAAATAGAAGTATTGAAAATAGGCGTTATCCTCCCGCACGTGAGAGAGAAACTTTTGAAACTTTTTTATTAGGGATAAAGATTTTAGACTAATAAGTCTAATCTTCCAATCTGTCCCTTAACAAATTAACATAGTAAATAACCTTTAACATTAACTTGGAAATCATAGAAATCACACACACATGCACTCACACACATGCACACACAATCACACCAATATCTTTATCAATATCATTAAACAATGTTAGGCAACCACCCCCTTCCTATCCCTCACCCTCATAATAGAAAATAGAGAGAGAGAAGAAGAAGAAGAAGAAGAAGAAGAAGAAGAAGAAGAAGAAGAAGAAGAAGAAGAAGATGATGATGATGATGATGATGATGATGATGATGATGATGATGATGATGATATTAGATGAGATAAAGATGAGATGAGCATGAGATAAAAATGAGGCGAGGAAGAAAAAAATCCGAGACAGACAGACAAACAGTCAGTTTAAAACAGATTAACACGAAGTTCATATTGAACGAACTGTGAAATGACCACAGAGACAAGAGAGTCAGTCACCAGAGAAAGAAGAGCAAGAGTGTCTCTGATCCTCTCCCAAAGGAGAAAAAGGAATGTATTGTTGGCTTGTCAAAAGACCTGACCTAGCTGATCGTTTTTGCTGTCGAGTTTCGTCGTGTGCCTGCGCTGAGCACAGTATACTTCCGTGTAAGCTGATTGCACCCCCTCCTTGACACGAGCTTCTTTCACAACGAAACTAAACCAACCTTGTCCACTGTGTCACACATTTTTAGTATTAATTAATCTACTTACCTATTTGTTTATTATCATAGTAATGAGCAATGTGTGTAGATTTTTACAATGTACATGTATTTTAACTCCAAATCCAAGTTGACTGGTTTTGTGGTGCACCGCAACATTTGTTTAATTTATTGTTTTTAAATACCCACTATAATTGTATTTATTTTTATTTTAACAACTTCATTATCACCAAGGTGAAATTCGGGCACTTTCATTTTCGAAAGCACAGCAGCCTCAATTGAAGCGCTTTACCCAAGGTACATGCTAGGTGTGTTCATGTCAACGGCACTCACCCGTCTAGAACATGAGCGTCAGGATCTTTAAAGTCCGTTATATGATGGAATGCATTCGACACAGACTAGACCTCTAGGAAACGGGAGTAAAGTGTCTTTCCCAAGGACACAACACAATGCCCCGGCCTGGGCTCGAACTCGGGACCTTCAGATCCGCAAGCCAACGCTCTAACCACTCGGCCACCGCGCCTCCATGATATATACTGTTTTACTAGCTCAAGAGCTGCTCAAGGCCAAAACAGGACCTCACTCCCAGCCGCTCAAGACACCAACATGCCGATTAATGCACATCGTCTGTCGGGCTATTTGCTACTTTCATATATGAAGACGGCCGTTTGCTCCCGTAATACGGCAAACAAAAAGAAGGGGTTAAATAAAACAGCATTGCATAACAACCACATCAGATAAGCAAACAACTCGAATTGAATTTCGCTGTTAAATACGGTCGTTCCTTCGTTAACAGGTAACATTAACTTGGATGGCACACATGCACTCACCACACACAATACACATTGATATATCTTTTGTGTTATGATGATGATGATGATGATGATGATAATGAAATGAGAGATATAAGATGAGAGAAGAAGAAGAAGAAGAAGAAGAAGAAGAAGAGAAGAAGAAGAAGAAGAAGAAGAAGATGATGATGATGATGATGATGATGATGATGATGATGATGATGATGATGATGATGAGATGATGATGATGAGATAAAAATGAGGAAAGAAAAAAATGAGACAGATCCAGTCAGTTTCTTAACACTGTGCATATTGAACGAACTGTGAGACCAAGAGTGCACAACAGTTGGAATGATTGTTGGCTTGTATGACCTGATAGCTGATCGGCTCCATTTCAAGCTTTCGCATGACCCGGAACGTTCACCATAAACTTCTTCTATTATTTAATAATTCAAAACCTGACAAATGTACGCCATCGTCACTGTGGTGCACACATTTTTTAAAATATATAAATTTTTTTTTATACATGAGGTTGATTAGACATCCCCTTTTTCTCGAGAGCAATTGAAGTGTGACAAGGAATGTTTTTTACCCGCTACTTGGAATGTGTTTTACAATCTTTAACAACAATTTCACCAACGGCTTCGGAGTACTTTCTTTTAGCACAGCACGCAGCGCTTTTTTTTTTTGTATGCTCAGCTAATCACTCCGTAGGCAATCGTATACTATAGAATCTGTTTTGAGCTCTGAAAGGTCCGACCACCATTTCCGCCGGCAGCATCGAAATGTTTTAGTTCCGAGTGAAGTTGAGGATATTGTTTCTGGGCTTTTGCTGTCCCTCGTAGGCAAACAAAAAGAGAAGAACAGAGCAAACAGTAAAGTGTTTTCGTGTTTACGGTCTGTGTTTCAGGTCTGTATGTTGCGTGCCTGCCGTCAAAGGGGTGATGGTAGTGGTTGGTTGTGTTGGTGATGATTGTGATGATGTTGATGATGATGATGATGATGAAGAAGATGATGATGAATACGAAAGAAGGAAGAAGAAGAAGATGATGATGATGATGATGATGATGATGATGATGATGATGATGACGATATAGCAAAATGATCTTCTTGTGCATGGTAGCGAAGCACAAGTTGATGAGATTATGATTAATATGCATTTCAACAATAAACATTAAAATTATAAACCGGAAGTGTGCCAAATTACTATTGCACGACATGTACCGTAATCGGCACACTTAAAGTCCAACTAAAAATCCTGGTAATAAACTCAGGTTAAACAAGCACTAGAGAATTAGAAATAATAGAAAAACTCACCGATACTTTGTCAAAACAAAGGAACAAGCCCGCTGTATTAAATATCAGCTAGGTTTTTTTTACTGCATTTGATCACCATACTTATTAGGCAATTCGAAATCTGTTTAGGTTCACCGGTGTGCAGCATTGAGGAAATTTTGTTTCTGGCTTTGTTGAAGCGCTCTCCTATATGGAGAGAGAGAGACAAGAAAAGTGTGTGTGTTTTTTTACTGTGTGCGTGCGTGGTTGGGTTTGGTGGAGGGTAAAGTGAGAGAGAAGCGGTGGGGTGGGGGAAAAAAAAAATATATGCATTATTTTCATTTTGCTGTGGGTTTTTTTAAAGGGTTGTTTTGTGCCTTATTTACTATTGCACGAATTATCCGTAATCTTGGTGCACAATTGGTGAACAGGTGAATACTCATTTAGAATTAAATTCCCCTTGAAATTAATCTCCGACCGAATACGTTTGTTAACCTGATATTATTTATGTATTGATTTTGTTTAATTTTTTTGTAAATGTAATTGAACTGGAGTATTGTATCTCAATATAATAAATGCCACAAGCGCGTCTCACTATATATTATATATTTTTTTCACTGTCTGGTTTGATTTACCGCGTTTGGGTTATTTTCAAAAATATGCTTTATTTGCATATTGTTTTAATTATTGTTGTTGTTGTTTTTATTAGGTTTTTTCTATTAGTTTTCTCTTTTTCTCCCCTCTCTCTCTCTCTATCCTCTACTTTTTAGTTATTGATTTTGTTTTTTTATTGTCCTGAGATTTATTATTCAAGGTACGTTTTTTTTTTTTTTTTTTTTTTTTTTTATTTTTTTTTTTTTTTTTTTTTTGTGTTCCGTTTGCCACCCCCCCCCCCATCCCCCTTCCTCCGAAGGGTCTGAAATTAAATTTCTGCCTTGCCTTGCCAAAAAAGGCCTCCCAGGCTAATTCATTGCATTTAAGTACAAATGAACTTGTATTCAAGATGAAATAAAATGTTCTAAACTTTACAAACACACACACAAAGGTTTGATTGCGATTGTGACCAGCATCGTGTGTGCAAAGTCAAGTCGTAGTATGAATAACCATAAAGAAGTGTTGTGAATAATCATGAAGGAGTGTGAGACTTGTGCCTCAGCCGTGGTGTTGGTCAGGAGTCTGGGTCGCTTTCACCTGTGCCGGATCAAAGTGCCCGCCGTGCGTACTTATCGATCCGCCGCTCACAGGGCGCTGCAACATCGATTACGCTGTTAGCTCTGCAATTACGGGCTCTTGCACGGATGGGGCCAGCCCGGTGGCGGTATTGCGAATTGCAACCATGCTGAGTACTGAGCATACTTCGTGAGGACTCGGCGAGTTCGACCCGAGTGTAACGTCCGTCTCGGAACTCGGTCGAGCTGTGAAACACAGGCTTACTTCCGTTCCATGCCTTGTTGTTGCTTTCAGCGGATTTTACCAACAATCACAATGAAAGTATGAAGTATATATATTGTTAAGCATTAATGTAGTGGCTATTTGCTGGTTTTGTACGATCGATCTATTTTGTAGTCTATGCAACATCAGAACTCAAATCTAGCTTGCCACTTTGCCGTTTATGAGCTGCAGTTTCAATTTCAAATTGTGAGTGTATGTAAACACTAAAATAGATTCATAACTTGTAATTATTTTGTGTAGTAGATTTATAAAATACTGTCAGATAAACTCTCTCTCTCTCTCTCTCTCTCTCTCTCTCTCTCTCTCTCTCTCTCTCTCTCTCTCTCACTCTCTCTCTCTCTCTCTCTCTCTCTCACACACACACACACAAACACACACACACACACTATTTGCTGGTTTTGTACGATCGATCTATTTTGTAGTCTATGCAACATCAGAACTCAAATCTAGCTTGCCACTTTGCCGTTTATGAGCTGCAGTTTCAATTTCAAATTGTGAGTGTATGTAAACACTAAAATAGATTCATAACTTGTAATTATTTTGTGTAGCAGACAGCTTTTCACGCGCTCTGCAGTAAAGTTACCTAGATACTTTAAGGTTCAGAGACTGACGTCATATGTTCGTTCACAGCTCGACCGAGTTCCGAGGCTGACGTCACACTCGGGTCGAACTCGCCGAGTCCTCACGAAGTATGCCCAGTACTCAGCATGGTTGCAATTCGCAATACCGCAGCCCGGTGTTCTCTTTCAAGTCCACGCTACGTGATATGTTATTTTCAATGCTCGGTCTAAATTCTTCCAGATCTATGTTTTCTCTGGGCTTTTCGTGTCTACGTTCCCGTAGGTCTTGTCTATGTTCCCGTAGGTCTATGCTCCCTCAATTATCGGTCTACATTTCCTCAGTTCTATGGTACACTCAATTCTCGGTCTATATCCCCACCAGGGCCATTTTTCCTCGAGGCGTTTGATGACTTTGTTCCTACGGGTAAACATTTTACTACGTATTCTGTTCCTTCACGTCTGCACTTCGCCAAGTCTATGTTCCCTCAGGCCTATATTCACAACTTTCCTGCACCTCTCATAAAAACTCGTGGGTATCGCCATTATAAATTAAAACGAGGTTATATGAAACCAAGTTCCGGTATGGCTTGTTTTGCTTTTATCAAAGCTTGATGCGTGACTTTTAAATATGGCAAATTGCCGAAAACGACGATTGTTAGAGCCAGAAAACGAGTGGGATAAGTATAAAAACGGTGGAGGAAGTACATGCTCAGTGAAAGAATGCAAAAAAACAATCGTAGAGGCCTGTATTTGTGGCGACTTCGGAGGTGCGTCGATCATCGACAGAAAGTGAAACAACATAGCTTCGCCGTCGCAACCTTCACAAAACACGAAGTAACTGACTATTTTAGGCGAGCGTTGTGGCCAAGTGGGCTAAGGCGGGACTAACTTGCCTTGTCCACAAGCTGTGCGCCTGACAGGTGTGGGTTCGAGCCAGCATCTGGGCGTTATGTTTTTCCGAATATTTTTCAAAAATTCACAAATAATGTTAGGTAGGTAGGGTTTAGGCGCGCCACTGGCGATAGAAAGGGATAATAAACTGCAGCCAAAAAAAAAAAAAAAATATGTGTGTGGGTACGATACAGGTGGCCAGTGACATAATTATGTTATTATTCTTGAATATTTGGAAATAACTCACTAAAACACGCGTAGAAAAAAAAACGGAAGTATTTTTCATAGAGGGGATTCCCGTTGGTGCATAGGATAGCAGAAAAGTGTGAATAGTGCCCCACGTTTATGTTTCCTCACGTCTGTATTTCTCAAGGTCTATGTCCCCAAGGTCAGTCACAAACCTACAATTATATATGTGGTGGAACAAAAGTCAGTAGGAACAAAAGACCTGTGGGAATATGGACCTCAGAGACAAACAAACCTAATTTAGGGAACACCGGCCTGGTGGAACCCTAATGTGGCCCGACAACCGGAAGAATCCTTGAGCGTTTCTGGTGTGTCGTGTAACAGCGCTATTGTTTGGAGAAAAAGCCTTCTAGTGTACACCATCCACTGTGAATAATGTCCATTACAATTCTGCTGATCGTTTGAGATCACACGGAGGTCAACACACCACGGAACCTCAGGTAGGGAAAAGGGTCTATGGATCCAAGAGATCTGATATCACTACAGCATTTACAGGTATGAGGTCATTTTCCCCCAAACTTTTACACCAGTCAGAGGGTATACATACAAATTACTGCAGTAAAAGCCTCCGATATGCGCATAAAGAAACCATTTGACAGCTTGCACCTGTCGGCCCTTGACAACTACGGTGGAAGCACCCCAAAGTGGGAAAACGGCCGGTAGGTCTCAATAGTCAAAGGACAATGACGATGAGAGACGAGATCAAGAATGTTTAAAAGAAAAGAGACGCGTTTTCAGGTTTTGCAAGGGCAGCTAGCTTTGAAGTCATATACTAGTTTCGCAGACAATCGTTTATAACGCTCGGACACGACCTGTAGAATCATATTTCGCAAATATCAGACAACAGAAAATATAAGACTATATTTATGAGCAAATAAACGTGATCTCTTATCTTGGATTAGACATTCTATAAGATTTTTATTTTCGCATTTTGATCTAAGGTTCCGACATTGTTGCGAAAGAAAAAAAAATTATAGAACGTCTCATTCAATCTATTAAGAAATGCTTATAAATTGCTCATATAGTCAGTCATTCATACATGTTCTGTGTTCCGACTGTAGAAACACTACTATAAATCGTTTGAAACATTCAACCACGGCTAATGGTTTTGTGTTGAAAAATTGCATTAAAGAGGAAATTATTACCATTACAGCTTGAGTGGTTCTAGTGCGAGTTGAGGTCAGGAGCAAAAGGTCAAAAGAAATGAGGCATTATAAACAGCTTCCACTTCCTCTACCGCATATCAAATAGGCTGGTAAAAACGTCCACGAAAGGCCTCGAGGCTGCGAGAAAACAGGTCGAATTCGAGATTCAGCGTAATAATAATGTTGAACTTTGAACAGAGACTATTATAACCTTACGGTCTTTCACATAAGTATGGTGCTCTAACAGTAAAATAGGTTTTTAAAAATGTTCTGTAGCATTCATAAAACTGTGTGCATTGCACGGATAAACTTGTCGTACTTAATCCAGTCTATAACTTATTAGGGGTCTGTCAAAGGCGCGTAGTGTTCATTTAGTTTCGTCGAGGTGAATCTTTTAATATGTTTGGGACTGCTAACAGCGCATAATAAAATGGTAATAGTGTACCGTTGTTCCCATAAGACCCTATTACAAATGTAAATCTGTTTTACTGGGTTCAATGTACCTTCTGTCACTGTGATATACGACGCTGTTTGAAGTCAGTGCACATTTACTCCGCTACTAACCAATCCACTTATCATTTCATTACCTTTGCGTGATGCAGACTGACAGTGAAACATTCGCTTTAAGTAATAGAATTTCGTTTCGATATTTTTGAACCGGAAGAACTATAAACAAAGACCGAGGTCTAGTCTGTGCACTCATCATGCATTCCATCGCACGGACTTTTGAGATCTTTTAGATCCTGACGTACAATATTAGTTAGTTATTCATTGCTTACAGAGTCCAGCGGACTGCAAAGAACGAAAATCAGGACCCCCTCTCCACGCCCCAATCCCTCTCCCCCACCACCACCATGCACCCCCCCTCCTTTTTTTTTTTCTATTTTTTTAATCTTCCCCTTCACTTGGAAATCTTTTTTTTTAAATAAAATTTTCTTTTCTTTTTATAACAAATTTCTTTTTTTTATTTTTCTTGTATTTTTATCAACGTTCTGTTGTTGTTTCCTGTCGTCCGCCAGTGATATTTTGACACATTATTATTATTTGAGTATCACTTATTTAAGTGCTTTTGTGCGCCCTGATGTCTTGCCTTGTATTAATATCTGGTATGTTTGTTGAATAAAATTTAGGTTAAAACAAAATCAGGAGCACAAAATCAAATCCACAACTTGGTTGAAAGAGGACTCATCCCTGATCGGGTAACACTGAAGGCACTCCACCAGCCGGTCACTTTGCAATAAAGGCATCCCAGGCCCACGCAGGGGACGCTGAGGCTATACTCTAATTTATCGAACCCCCGTTTACAAAACCAAAATAGAATATAAATATCATTATAAAATATCAACAAAACACGTATACATATATAAAATGACAACATTACAAAATAATAATGTCATACCTACATTGCTAAATAATAATGTCATAGTGACCATTTGGCAGAAAGCGACCAATATTCCCAGGCTGACCCAACAGACCTCATAAACAAATGAGGAGTTTTGGAAGAGTTTTCAAGGAAAAAAAAAAGTAGGCGACTGGTCTAGCGAAGAAGATAGCATAGTAGATTGATAGAACAGAGAAGGAATGAGAAGGAACAAAGGAGAAAGACGGCGACAGTGAGAATTTTTCCAGAAAGTGGGGATACTATTTCTACAGAAACCACCAGCACCCCCACATGGGCGACGTACAACATGGTTCCACACGGCGAGTGCCAAATACATCAACACAACCAGCATGCAATAGGCCCCGTTCACCTCTCGGTTGTTCAGGATCGCTCAGTACACGGAGCGCATCCACCAGGAAGCTGGCGTCTTGAGATGACCGAGTTAGATCTTGTTTAAATAAGAGTAAGAACCAATCATAATAATGGTTCAGAGTTTGCTGATCAGGTACATGCAATGTAAATCGTTATAATGGGGTCGGTAATAAATAGTACCGATAGTCATGTTGGTGAAGATGTTTAACCAACTTTGTAATGTAAACCATTACGATAGAAGTTGGTAATAATAAGTTGTTATAATATTATTTGTAATGGTGTTGGTGGTGGTTTTGCTGCCGCTGTTGCTAGTTACTGGCACTGTGCATACCAAAGCGGTGTCTTGTGTGTAACACGTATCTACGTTGTTTATTGTGTAGCACAGTGTGGTAGCAGTTTTGGAGGAACTTGTTATATACACAGAGTAGGTCAATTTACAATTTAAAGTGCCATTTCCACGGCACTCTTAATAACCGGAAGTGATCCACTTTGCATGCGCCATGCCACAGAGAAACATTCGTCACCACTCGTGTCATCCGGCTTATCTACCACTCGACGAGGCTGCTCCCTCTCTCTCTCTCTTGTGATTTGATAACGCTAACTAATAATAGTTCTCGGTAATTGTAACACTATGAAACAGTAGCTTGTTTTAAGTAACCCCGTTGAAGTTTTCGGAACAGCCGTGGTTGTTTGTGGTTGTTCTAACCACTGCCAAAATTGCAGTTGTCAGGGCTCAAAGCGCTTGATGTTAGTGAAACCTCAGCTACCTCTGATACTCGGATTAATAAGCCGCAACCATCACTACCAACCAACCCACAAACAAATAATAACATAAAAAGGTAAAAAGACCAGTCACAGCTAGTCGTGATGAATGAGGAGCATTCAGATCTACATAAGCGACTGCGAATGTGTGAACATGCCACCATACACGCCAATTCAATACTCTGTTGGAGTATACAATTGCTGTGTGCTCTTAGCTATGCGCCTAGGCTATTACGAGCACTCAATGCCGACACACACTGAGCTGCTGCGGCGTAACACTAAAAGAGAAAAAGCAAGTGACAAGTAAATGAGATTTAAGGGAACGTCAGATCCGTCCTGCGTACACTGAAATGAATTCAAAGACGTTTGATTTGTAACCTCTGCACAGATGGTCGACGCATCTGCAGTTATCCCTCATCGCGGCTCTCGCAACATTAGCGAAAAATTTTGGCGGGATTGTCTCCCGTCCAAACGTTGTCCAATGGACTTGACTCTGATGCTTAGTATGACCTGCGCAGCAATTAATGTAATGTTGTCTAATTGTATTCTTCAATACACTTGAAACGTCAAGTAGTTCAGTATTATGGCGAAGTGGATTTCCTAATTGTCTTTGATACCGTAACTGTAAGCGTAAAGAACGGCACGCGACTGCTTATTTCATACAGTGACAACACGGGACAAACCGGTCACGGAACATGTGGTCAAATTCTCAATTTAAAAAAACGTCGCGAATATAAAATCGGTACACAATTAAGAAAATTACATGAATCAACGTGCTTTTTGTGGTTGCACAAACCAAGAAGAAGAAGAAGAAGAAGAAGAAGAAGAAGAAGAAGAAGAAGATGTTCACAAAAATCTACTATAGCAAATGAATGAATGTACCGACTGCGGCTACCCAATGCAATTAAAACTTAAATGGTCCAAAACTCAATACAAGCGTTGGAGTTATGGTAATAATGCCAACCATGCTATCAACATCCATCAACCTTGACACTCATGATCACCAACCAGTCACAAGATTACTAGCAGTAGTATTAATAACACTCAATACCGGCTTAATATTACCAATCATAATGGTGAGCGCAACAACATCATCAGCAATGCAAAACCAAGCTTACATACCAGATAGGGACGACTATAGCGTATAACTTTAAACAATTGGTCTAGCATGTTATTTGTTAGTTGATTACAGTACAATACAATACAATACAATACAATACAATACAATACATTAAGAAGGAATGGATAAGCAGTAGGCTAGTACGTGCGAGAGGTAATTTGCATTATGCATAGAGCTAAAAATGTGACCCATTGTTTTCTTTACATGTTTTCACACCGAGGGTAGAGTTGGTAAAATGTGCATGCAGTTACTGAGTTAGTTACTTATTGTTTATAGGGTCCAGCGGACTGCAAAGAGCCAAATCAGGACCACAACTTGGTTGAAAGAGGACTCCCCTGGCCTCCGATCCGTATAAAAGATCTGCTGAAACAACCCTAATGGTAAAACCGAAGGCACTCCACTAGCCGGTCACTTTAAAATAAAGGCATCTGTCGCAAGAGGACTAGTTTTACCCTGCCTATTTACGTTTTTGCTTGTATAGTCAGTTAACTTTAGAAAGTTAATGTAGTATAGAGCAGACGATGACAGTATAACTGAGGTACACACACTGCGAGCCTGACGCGAAGAATGCAGTGACGTCAGCACTGTGTGCATGGGATCGGAAGTCTTATCCAATAGGACTCAGGCATAGCGGTTAGAGCCAGTTTTGACTGGGTCAACACCTAGCATAGATTGATTCAGTTGAGAGAAAAACGCCAGAGTGTACACAGCTACACCTGAGTAGAGAAAGGTCTCCACTGAGAGACCAGGAAGCAGGACTTGTGAATTTTAGAATTCAATCAAGTAGCCACGGGCCTGACTTTGTCAAACAGGTAAATGAACATACTTCTGTTTCATCGTGATATATTATTGTTGAAAGTATGTTTGTGGAATTTGCTATGCATAGATTTGAATTGTTAATCTGAATTTGCCTTACCACGTGGAGAAGCCGAACACGTGTTAAGCATGACCGGTTTTGACGCCATGTTGTATACCTGACGGAACCACTGTTGTTTAACCTATTTGTATGTTTGCAGACCAGTGGCTGTACCAGTAAATGTTTATAATATTATTAATTCTTTATGTGTATAATTAGCCACGATTTATATTTATGTATGTATAGGAAAGTAGAGTGGAGAGTCCGGGACCACGGACGTAGCAGAATGTTTGTCGCTTATGTATAGAGATGTGGAGCTATCACTGAGGGCTACTTTGGCTTTCAGTGAGACGCTCTGCACAAACCTATTATTCAGGGTTGTGCAGAATTTCGTCTCTTATGTTACAGACGAGCAGGCGAGATATATCGTGCGCCCTACTCAACAGAAAAAACGAGTTGGCTGTTTAGCCTCTACAGCACAGGACTGAGAGAGCAACCCTGGAAAACACAATCCAAGACAACACAGCGTGTTAAGGAACCAAACTACACGACGACCCAGCGTGTACCAGAAGCTACCTCAACGAAGGGCTTCAAACTCACTACACTGAAGTTAAGTGCCCAGGAATCAGTGCACTAAAACTGATAGCAAAAGGACCACAGTAGTCCACTCTTCAGAAACTATAGTAAAACGGACCACAGTAGTCCAATTTTCAAGAACGCTAGTAGACAGTGCCCTAGGATGAGAAAACAGCTGCCTAGACTATCAGCGATCGAATCATTTGCATTGACTTATGAAATTTTTAAGGTAGATTAGTACATCGAAGATCTTGTATAGAGTAGAAGAAATAAATGTGTGATTTTAACTGTTATCAAGTGGCTGGACTACATATGATTCATAGCCGTGTGAAAGCTAGTGTGACAGTGATCTTTTACCATTTTTCTATCTATCTCTGTATCCCAGCCTTAACACAGACCGAGCTAAACAAATAAATGTATTAAAGTAATTCATCGGGTGACAAACTAGCGGTCCCCATCGAATAGACGTGAGGGTTACAGCAATCCCTTGTGCAGAGCCCAGTAACACTAAAAACCCCATGCAGGGGACGCCGCTTAGGCTGTACTCATCTGTAATTTATCGAACTGTCGTTAACAAAAACAAACTAGAATATAAACATCATGATAAAATATTAACAAAACACATACATGTAAAATGCATACATTGCTAAATAAAAATACCATTGAAAGCTCTAGTGACCATTTGGCAGAAAGCGTCCAACATCACAAAGCTGACCAACAGACCCAATACACAGACGAGTAGTTTTGGGAGAGTTGTCAAGAAAAGAAAAACCCTAGGTGACTAGTCTAGCCAAGAAGATATAACATAACAGATTAGGAACGAGAAAGAATAAATAAGAACGACACTTGACAGAAATAATGGTAATTTAAGGCACTACATTTCCACAAAGTGGGAATACTACTTATACAGAAAACCCTGGCACACCAACGGGGGATGGTGCATGCAGCCTTTGATATATTTTGTGTGCGCTCAGAAAATTACCCGTGGGAAGATTAAGAACACTGGAAATACCCAAAATTATCAGAGGTAAGTAACAAGCTAGATCGTGATTTTATTTTAAAACCTTCATAATTTAAAGAGCTGAAAAATGACAACAAGTGACTGAAGAAAAACAGACGACTACATACACATAAATCAACAACCAGTCTTCAAATGTATTTAGTGAGTACCCTCCCCCCCCTCTCCCCCTCTCTCTCTCTCTCTGTGCACATTTTATGATCCTCTAAAATAATCATCTTCTCTACAAACAACAAATTCTTATAATAATATGTCGACAACACGAAGAAACCCCCTTATGGAGAGGAAGGGGGGGGGGGAAGGGAAGAGCACGTTGATTGTGCGAAATAAAACGTTACAAGGTTTGACAGAAGGAAATTAAGTTTTGATGTGTGGTGGGGGTCGAAGAATTTTTTTAATAAGCAGCGTTAAAAGACAACGTATTGACATTCTTTTGAAAGAAGAGGTGACAAGTTTTGAGGGAAAAGCCTTCACTTCACTGTGTACAGTAGGTCTGCTGGGAGATGAGGTGTCATGGCGTGGGAGTGGTGGGTGGGTGGGTGTGAGGTGCTATAGAGTGGGAGCGAGAAAGTGAAGCCTTTCGTGTTAAACAAACACTAACTCCAGACTGAAGTTTCGCGTTCTGTTCCCAGCATGATAAATGCCAAATGGAACGCAACGGGTTCGACAGATCATCAAAACGGGTCCGTTCGATCTGAACGACATTGAGTATCATAAACAATCGTATCTGTGTGAGTTGACTCTATCCTAGCATTCTGCCAACCCGCTGGCTTAGGCTGGACAACCGTTGTTTAAGATATGGACCAGATAAGAGGGAGCGGGCTGTATCAAGTCTCAACCAAGCTGTAGACAGCCTACGCAGAGTACTCCTTTCAATATCGTAGAACTAGAATATCCCCTTGAATGGTCTATTAAAAAAAGAAGAGGAGTTTCTAAACGATCGTTATACACTCGATCCCCTTCACTGTTTTAAAGTGTGACACCTTGTATGCCCTCTTCTCACCCCCTTCATACCTGTGCTTTAGATACCTGGGTGTCATATTACCTGAGTACGCCTTAAAGTGTAAACTTTATCTGTGCTTGGTTGAGGTCTATAAAAGCGCAGTCTTTTGCGAATGTTCTCCTTAGGGATCTTCAGTTGTCCACCAAAGTCCCTCAATTCTAGGTCGACGTTCCATTAATTCTAGGTCGACGTTCCCTCAATTCTAGGTCGACGTTTCCTCAATTCTAGGTCTATGTTCTTCCAGGTCTGTTACCTCACTTATAGGCATTTGTTCCATCAATTATAGGCCTGTTCCATGAATTATAGGTCTATGTGCTCCTAGGGTCTATGTTCTCCCAGGTCTAAGTTTCCTCAATTCTATTCAGGTTTATGTCCCCCTCCCCACCCCCCTTATACCCCGGTTTATATTCACTACCTTACCCCATCCAAAATAAGTATGCCCACCCAACACCACCCCCAGGTATAATTATGTTCCTTCATGTCTATGTTCTCCCTGGTCTGTCAACAAATGGCTGGGGAGAACATAGACCCTTGGGGAAATTACTGACCCGAGAGAAAAAAAGACTTCAGGAACATATAGGCCTACCTGAGCCTGGGGAAACATAAACATTCTCTCTCTCTCTCTCTCTCTCTCTCTCTCTCTCTCTCTCTCTCTCTCTCTTCCCCCCCTCCTCCCCTCATCTCTCTCAACTGTACACAAGTTCTTCGGTGCATAAGTTCATAACATTTGAAGCAAATACAAATCTTACATCGGACGTCTTAGCTTCTGAATAGATCACAGAAAGGCTAAAACTAAGGAGTTTCAAGAAGTCCGCAGAAACCTTGGTGGTTTAGGAATCATGCAACGTTAGTCCGTATAGAACTATGTATATAAGACTCTCACTGTGTCAGGGACCATGACATACAGCGCAGCTGAGACTACACCAGGCCTTCTTATCATTAAATAGGACCATGGTTCTACGTTATTCCGTAGTGTAGGTACCGAGGCTTTCTAACTAGCTGTGTGCAGTATAGCCCTGTCATATTAAGGTTAGCTTGTCGAGTTGGCGTACCCTTAACATGCAATAACTCACGGTGGGAGAGTTATCTAAGTAGGGGGAATAGCCATC
This sequence comes from Oncomelania hupensis, assembly GCA_036898135.1. Taxonomy (NCBI): domain Eukaryota; kingdom Metazoa; phylum Mollusca; class Gastropoda; order Littorinimorpha; family Pomatiopsidae; genus Oncomelania; species Oncomelania hupensis. The sequence continues at coordinate 23,770,621 of CM072517.1, read as the reverse complement.
GACCTTAAACTGATAAGCGAAGAGTGATACGAGTGAGAGGTATGGGGCCGGGCACAGCGGCTCAGTTGGTTCATCGGTTTAGGTCCCTGGTTCCCGGATTGGCCAACGTGTGACCATATTATTTTTCCCCTTACCATCAACTGGTTCGCTGGTGTCAGAATAATGTGACCAGTAGTGGCCTATACGCGTGACTATAATCTATATTTAGTGAGAGGTTAGGAGGGGGTGGGAATGGGAGCGGGAGAGTGCAGTGGTCAGAGGGATGGAGGGTTAGCGGGTGTTGTCGTGCAGCCCTAGTAGAAGTGTAACTGCTCAATAGGCCTATGAGGGTGATACAGTTGTATTGCAATGTATTGTATCGTATTGCACAGTATTTTGAGAAAGAGAGAGCGTGGGAGAGAAAGACACACACACACACCTACACCCACACCCACACAGAGAAGAGACGCACAGAAATTGAGAGGGAAGAAGACAGACATATAGAGAGACAGGGAGAAACAGATAAGAGATAACAGGGAGAAACAGATAAGAGATAAAGAGATTAAAATTGCCACCTCACGCCAAAGTAATGCAATACCTGCAGCAAAAGGAAAAGAGAGGGCCTTTAATGAGTACCAAGTCCTTGCAGTAAAGTGCGAGGGTGTCTCGATGTAATGCTAAACAATAATATAATACAAATCAGTGTACGGTGTATTTCTTATCAGGCTCAGATGCTCTGTATTGGCAGGTTCACTTTCGCAGTGCAACGAGCAAGCACGCTAGACTATAATTATAAAAATAACTATAGCGGTAAATCCCCAGTCAATCCCACACACCACCTTCAAATGTATACAACATTTAAAAATACCCTGTATGGATCTATGGAACCTAAACACTCATTCACAAAAATACGCACGAAGCCATACACACGCGCGCGCGCGCATGCACGCACACACCCACACAAATTAACGGCAATGCAGTCACCCAATACTGTGCACTGCGTTATTAGAAGATCTATTAAGGCAAGTCAAGACACTTTATTACCCAATGAATTCAAAATACAGGGTGTTCCAAAAGTCTTGGGCACATTTGAAGTCCCCATATCTCAATTACTATGAATGGTAGTAAGATAAAAGTTGTGCCATTTTAAAGCTAATTACATTAGGTTTTTTGTAATGCTGTTGATTTTTTAATTTCTTTTCAGACCCATTAATGGCGTTCACTCAACCAGAAAATGCTAGGACGCGTTTGGCAAGAATTTGAATATTGGCTTGATGTGTGTCGTGTGACCAATAGTGCTCACATTAAACATCTTTGAACATTCCATGTAAAAATTGAGATTACAAGCTTTCTGAATTTACCAGATGCGTTTTTATATCCTTAATAGTTTCGGAAATATTCAATGTCAAAATGTGCCCAAGACTTTTGGAACACCCTGTACATAGGATTTTGTTTTGGTGATGATCTATTGCTCTTCGTTATTAGAAGATCTATCTATTGCTCTTCGTTATTAAAAGATCCATCTATTGCTCTTCAAGAACGCAGTTCCAGTTTAAAGTAGAAAATAACGACATAAAAAAAAAAAACAATCACATAAACTCCGAGAGCGACAGGGGTGGGTGGGTCATTCATTACGTCTGGTAGTCTCTCTGACAGTGCCAATAAACTTGCATATAGATCTATAGTTTAAATATAATTGTTTTTAGTTTTACAACCAACCGCCTCAAAAAAGTGTGCTCCTAGAAATAAAAAGCCGAACCCACACAGAAAATTGTTATTTGTAATATTACATTGTGATTACTAGTGACATCAAAGACTATATCGTACCAAGATTGGTATAATAATTATAATCTTTGGTTTCATTCAGAATGAGTAAGCTGTATTTGAGTTAGTTCGGGGTTCAATAATACCGTAGTGGTATCAATATTAACATACCAGTTCGAGCCCAACCAAAATCAAGATCTGGCTTTTCTTCAATGTCACAAGGATGTTTAAACACAACAAGAGATGAGAAGAAGAAAAAATTAGGTATTTATAAGACTCAAAATAATGAAAGACTTCCTAGTAAAATCAAAGACTAATGCAGTCTTGATAAAATGCTACTGTATATATTATAATAGATAATAGTTTATATTTATATTTATATTTTATATATATATATATAATATATATAGATAATATAATTCTTATTAAATGCAATTATATATATATATAAATATATATATAAATAAATAGAGAGAGAGAGAGAAAGAGAGAGAGAGAGAGAGAGAGAGAGAGAGAGAGAGAGAGAGAGAGAGAGAGAGAGTAACTCTAAACATCACCGTCTCCAGAAGCAAGCGCGCCCACACACACACACACGACATGTCTATATCTTCTTAGAAAGAATTGACCCTACAGGCATCGGAGCTATACGTTTTGAAAAAGAAAGCGGCTACATTACACATCGCGTGATGGGAAAAAAAAGAAGAAAAACAAAAAAGAAGGAAAAAAAAAGGGATTGTAATCTTTACAAACAAAACTTCGAAAGTGCATGAAGTAACTTTAAACGAAACACGGTTCCAGGTCATCGTTTTTTCTCACAGCGTAGCGGAGACTCACCGAGAAGCTCTCACACTACTAGTTAGAAGAAATAATGTGAACCTCGGATGGTCGGCTATGCAGTGTGCGTCTTTCCGTGTATTCTTTATATCTACCCATTTTTAAGATTCGTCTACTGACTACCCCATTTGCAGGTATCAAAGCACGCAAATTTTAGATATACTTCAGTTATGTAGCTATGTCTACTTCCATGCTCCCAAGCAAATACAAATGTATACTCTAGTCTAGACTATACTAGAATAAAACATGACACTGCAATATAAAATTCGTAAGCCGTACAAGCAAAAAAAAAAAAAATGAAACAAAGCATTGTTTTGTCCTGTCTCGTCCCTCTAAGCATTCATTACTAGCCGTAAAACGTAGCCGAGATTAGTCGAAATTACTCCCTCTACACGAGAGAGAGAAAGAGAGAGAGAGAGATAGAGAGAGAGAGAGAGAGAGAGAGAGAGAGAGAGAGAGAGAGAGAGAGAGAGAAAGAGAGAGAGAGAGAGAGAGAGAGAGAGAGAGAGAGAGGAGGGAGAGAGAAAGATAAAGAGAGATGAGGGCGAAGTAGGGAGGGTCTCGACTAGTCTTTAGCCACGCTGCACTCATTTCTAATGTGTATAGTCATGTTTGTTTTTCCATATCTGTCTAGACTACTCAGAATCCCAGTTTATTTATCCACTTGGTCTTCATCCGAATGCGAGTTCGAGAAATTCCCAAGCTTCCACTGTCGCATTCCTTCAGCGTCCGACAGTGAAGAAACCATGTCAAAACCATTAAGGAAGGACTCGATAGCGGACGGAGGCTGTAGGATACATAATATGAGGATGCTGCGGCTACCTCGCCTATCATGAGCAGGTGAGGCCACGCTCCGATAGTAGTACGGTGTTAGTACGATGCACACAAAGCAGCGAGGGCGACTTGGGTGGCTCGAGTTTGATCCTATAATCGATCAGCGCCGTGATCAGTTCTTTGAGCTGGTAAAGCGCTATTTATAAAATGTTATAATTTCGATGGTATCCTAATAGTGGTGGTTGGCTGGCAGGGGTTATATTTTAAGTATTGGTATTATTGCATTTCCTATACCCCTTGGGGTCATGAGCAATCTTGCCACTGTAGATTGTTCAAACCTATAAAGGGAACAGTGAAAGCCACAGTTGAAAACCTGTCTTGCCTTTATAGGCAAGACAGATTCACTGCGGCAACAGTACCCCCGTTGGAGTGCCGGGGGTTTTCAGTATAAATAGTATCCCCACTTTATGGAAATTTAGTGCTTTAAATTCCCACTGTCGCTGTCTTCCTCATTTACTCTTTCCTATTCCTGCTCTGTCCTTCACTCTGCTATACTATCTTCTTCTTCGCTAGATCAATGACCTACCTTTTTTCTTGAAAACTCTTCCTGGACAAAACTCCCTGTTTGTGTATGGGGTCTGTTGGATCAGCTTGGGAGTGTTGGACGCTTTCTGCCGGGTGGTCACTAGGGTTTCCTATGATTGTACTATTTAGCACTATAGGCATTTTATATGTATGTGTTTTATTGCTGATTTATAATGATGTTTGTATTCTATTTTGTTTTTGTAACCGGGGTGTTCGCGTAGTTGAGGTCAACCCTCAGCCGTCCCCCGCGTGGGATGTCTTTATTGTAAAGTGACTGGCCGGTGGAGGGCATTCAATTTTCCCCCTAGGGTTGTTTCGGCAGATCTTTTATGCGGATCGGGGGTTGTCCGGTCCTGATTTGGCTCGGAAGAGTCCGCTGGACCTAAAGCAACAATAAATCAATCAATCAATCAATCAAAGCATTTCCTATACCCAGCACATCACCAACGACGAAGTCCGACAGACCATCACACAAGCCATTGGACAACACGATGACCTGCTCACAGTGGTGAAAAAAGCGTAAACTCCGATGGTATGGCCACGTCACCAGATCATCAGGTCTTGCAAAGACCATCCTGCAAGGCACAGTGCAAGGAGGTAGAAGAAGAGGGAGACCGAAAAAGAGGTGGGAGGACAACATTCGAGAATGGACTGGTTTGACACTGAGCGAAACAATCAGGGTTGCTAAGGACAGGGAAAGATGGAGTACGCTGTTTAAACGATCATCTGTGGTGCCCCTATGACCTCCGATTTATGGGATAGGATAGGATAGGATTATTGCTTTACCTTACTGTGATAAATGTCCGGAGTCACAAACAAATATTCACCAACATCAATAAAACAGGCAGCTGGAAAGCATAGTCGAGTTACTGAATATGTCAGCACTTCTAAAGAGTAGTGTCCACAGCAAACACGTCAGCACATCTAAGGATTAGTGTCCACAGCAAACACGTCAGCACATCTAAGGATTAGTGTCCACAGCAAACACGTCAGCACATCTAAAGATTAGTGTCCACAGCAAACACGTCAGCACATCTAAGGATTAGTGTCCACAGCAAACGCGGAAACACTTTTGACTATTCATAATTACAGTCTTCACATATCTCTGTTTAACTCTTTTACCATTCACAAACTCTCTATATTCTGTCTACCACATCTAACATTTTACAATGAAGAATACTGAAGTACAGGCAGGATTCAGGGCAGGGTGAAGTACCACTGAACAGACATTTCAACCACAGAATAATCTGCGAGAAATACCTACAGCACCAAAATCTACATCATGTGTTTGTAGACTTAAACAAAGCGTTTGACCAAGTCTGGCTTGCAGCTCTGTGGGCAACCATGAGAGTGTACAACATCAGCCCTAAAATTATTGAAGTCATCAAAAGCCTATATGACAAGCCTATCAGTGCAGTCCTCCACAACAGCGCCATCGGGAACTGGTTCAGAATAACAATCGGTGTGCGTCAAAGATGCCTACTTTCACCAACACTCTTTAACATCTTCCTAGAGCGCATCGTGTCAGATGCCTTTGCAGATCACGAAAGCAAAGTCACATAAGGGGTAGAGCAATCTCCAATCTTCGTTTTCCGGATAACGTTGATGGATTGGCTGGACAGGAACAAGAACTTGAACCTCTGGTACACAGGCTTGACACCACCTCCAGAGCCCATGGAGTGGAAATAAGTGCAGGGAGGACCAACTTGATGGCCAACAACACTAAAGGCATCAACGTGGACATCAAGGTCCAAGTTAGTTATTCATTGCTTACAGGGTCCAGCAAAGAGCCGAATCAGGACCACAAAAAGGCCAATCCCTCAACACAGTGCATAGCTTCATATATTTAGGATCCATTGCATCAGACAATGCGTCCCGACAGGAAGTGCTATCCAGGGTCGCACAAACAACTGCTGCCCTGGCAAGGTTGACGCCCATTTGGAAAGACAGGACCACCAGTCTACATTCCAAGATAAGGCTGCTGCGCTCTCTTGTCATCTCCATCTTCCTATACGCTTGCGAAAGTTGGACCCTCACAGCATATCTACAACGAAGAATACAAAGCATGGAGATGCGGTGTTAAAGAAGACTTCTGGGCATTTCCTATACCCAGCACATCACCAACAACGAAGTTCGACAGACCATCACACAAGCCATTGGCATGATGACATGCTCACAATGGTGAAGAAACGGAAACTCCGATGGTATGGCCACGTCACCAGAGCATCAGGTCATCAGCTTCAGATGCAAAAACCATCCTGCAAGGCACGGTGCACGGAGGCAGAAGAGAGGGAGACAGAAAAAGAGGTGGGAGGACAACAATCACGAATGGACTGGCTTGAGCAAAGCCATGAGGGTTGCTGAGGACAGAGAAAGATGGAGTACGCTGGTTAAACGAGCATCTGTGGTGCCCCTACGATCTTCGAGTTACGGGATAGGATAGGACAGATTAAAGGTTCTTTATAATGTTACCTTGTTAAGGACAAGTTGGAAGATCAGACTTATTAATTAGTCTGAAATATCTTTCTACTGGACTTGGCTCAGTTCTGTCCTACACTAGTTCCTACTTCCCTAGCCTGTTTCCCGTTCTAACTTTATTTTATTTATTTTTATTTAATCGTTCTTATATAGCGCTTTTCCAGCTCAAGAGCTGCTCAAGGCGCTGGCCGATACAGGATCTATTTCAAGCCGCCCGAGGCGCCAACTTGCAGCCTAACTAACTATAACTGAACTACACATCTGACAGTGGTGGTATATTTCTACATCATGACGTCACTTTAGGCTCCTAAATATACAATCGAAGAAAGGAGGACAGCTTGTCATATTGAATATTTTATTTTAGAAACTAAAGCCCTCGAGTTAATCATGTTTGAGAGAGAGAGAGAGAGAGAGAGAGAGAGAGAGAGAGAGAGAGAGAGAGAGAGAGAGAGAGAGAGAGAGAGAGAGAGAGAGAGAGAGAGAGAGAGACTTCAGAACTTTATTTTAAAAGGTTAAGAATTTTGGCATAAGCCTATTCTTACAATCAGACCTTTTGTATTAAGATAACATCAAGATTTACAATAGCATTAAGAAAAAAAAAACAAATTAAAAACAAAAACAAAAGCACAACCACCATTACTGCTACAACTACTTATACCACCACACTACTACGTACAATAAACGGCTAGAAACATTAAAAGCAAATCTCATTAGGAGACAATAGCAATGAAACAATCTTAAGAGGTTCAATTAGTTAAAAGCAAATTACAAAACAACAAATGCACATTTATGATATACATTATAACATGAATTTTACTTTTACAATTATAATACAGATTGTTAAAAAAACACACACACACAAAAAAAAAAAAACTAACACTTGACTTAATGTGTACGTTATGAAAATTAAGGCTGTGACATAATTATCAACTTAGCAGTAATAATATTGGTTTTATTTGATCTGATTGAATAAATGGTAGCGTAATTTTGTTTTGAAACCGCCAACTGTTGTCTGTTGTTGAATTTGTGTTGGGAGAAGGTTCCAAATTGAAGGTCCAGAAAAGGAAACACTGGATTTAAATTTATCAGTGTGTGGTAAGGGCAATAAATACCTTTTAGATCGATCTGATGGATCGACTGTTTGGGGCTACAGAGAGAGAGGATGAGAGAAAGGAGGTCGGGAGGTATGAAGGAGGGAGGAGTGAAGGAGGAGTGATCAATGGGGGGGGGGGAGAGTGGGAGAGGAAAGGGGGCGAAGGGGGAGGGGAGGAATAGGGAAAGTACTACTCGTCCATGTACTTCTGTTTAAGGTAAAGGCCACATTGCGCTGAATCACCTTAAACAATAACCTTTGCCTTACGGATACACCACCACGCCTACTTTCCAATAAAAAAAAAGGTCTATAACAGGGGGAAAAACATGTTTGGTGAGCTGGGAAGAATGGATGACAGAGATTATATTTTCAATGTACGCGCAATGATTTTGACAATTACATCCTAGTTTGACTGAAACACAACTTATGTGGAGACAAAGGGGACGACAGGGATGATATTCAATTTACACGCGCGTGGTTTGAAATTTTACATCCTAGCATGGATTCTTCAAGAAACCATAGCTTCGTACTTCCGTGTCCCTAGTGAACCTAACAGACCTATAACCGCAACAATAACAAATTTGGTGAGAAACAAAAATGGATGAGACAATATTCAAATTACACACAATTAAAAAAAAATTAATAAAGTCTACATCTTAGTATGGATTTTTCAACAACAACAAAAATAATAGCCCCGTACTTCCGTGACCCTTGTGAATCTAATAGGCCTATAACTGCAAACACAACCGTCATGTTCGGTGACAAATTGGATCAAAGGGATCCTGTTAAACATACTTGCCACGCGATCATTGCAAAGAATAACAGTGGGAAAACGGTCTCTGGGGATATTTTACCACTAAAAAGCAAAATAATACAGATTAAAAAAAAAATCCAATTTTTTTCCCCTTATTGCAGTTTTTTCGTACGAATTATGAGTCGTAAAAAGATGACTTCCGCAAACTTAGACAGTCCTCGGAATAACAATTTACAAGAAAAGAACCTTAAGTACGTCTGATTCCGACAGAGCGTTGATACAGATTTACTTTGAAAGCCCAAATATTCAACTGGGTTTGGGCGCGCCACAAACTGGGACTACGCCTTCCCCAGGGAAGGCGGCCAAGAATTTCCCAATGAAAATGGACAATAAGCCGCTACACGTTAGCAAATAAGATAGTTACTTCTGCTGTTAGCGTGTTTATACAAATTTGTTTTGAAAGGCTAACCTAATAGTTATACACTGAATAGTGGCATTCTGTATAAACAAGTTTACTCACTCAGTCACTGTTACAAAAAGACTTCTGAGTTTAAATCAACTTTCGATTCATTACGAAAGGAACAATTTTTTTTTTCTTCTCATCCGCTTTGTTCTTCTCCTTCTTCTGGGTACTCCGGTCAAGACGAACAAATAACTCCACAACTCTGGAAGTAATATACATCACGCTGAATATTTTTGGTAACTGTAGATTATAGTCACACGACACCGAAGCGTATAGGCGATTACTGGTCACATTATTCTGACACCAGCGAACCAGTTGATGGTAATGGGAAAATAATATGGTCACACATTGGCCAATCCGGGATTCGAACCAGGTACCTTTCGGTTACTAGTAAGACGCTCTACCAACTGAGCTACCCGGCCCCACGCTGAATATTGTTGGCGTGTCTTTTAAGCGTTATATAGGCCGCGCCAATGACCTCATGCCTTACGAGGCTAAACACAACTGTACAACTCCTTCCTCTATTATCACTGTACCGGTTACAAGGCAAATTACCAGTTATACCAGGCGTCACAGGCTAAATAAGCGGGTGCGAGTATTCCGGGTGGGGGAACGATCTTAGCTCTGCACCTCCACCAAGGCAAAGTGTTCATAACGCCTTTGCACCTGGCTAACCCTGAAGATTATTAGCATACATTGCTGCGGCTGTCAGCGTCAAAACCAGTCCACTTCCGCTAGTTTCAATATCACATTGTAAGGCATTTATATGACGGTCACCTACAAGCGCCAAAACCGAGAGTTACCAGTCACGAGATAATTAAAATTAACACGTGTTCTGTTTAAGTTACAAAGATACCGGTAATCCACTGTGTTAATTAATAATTATCAGTATTTGCCACGCCTTCCTAGCGCGAAAACCTCATAATTACAAATATGAGATAATTACGATTATCATTTTTAAAAAAGTACAAATATTTTCGCGTGATTATGTTCAATTTTCAGATTTAGCTCTAGCAATCTGTCCGGAAATGCGACAAAACCGAAAATTTGTAATTTTCACTTTGATAATTAGAATGTGTACGTGTTAATTGTAAATATGTCGTTGATATTTGTAATTATCCCATGATATTTGTAATTATCAGGTTTTGGCGCTAGTAGGCCGTCATATATGTGAATTACAAATGTCACCGAGCGGAGTATTTGACTCCCGCCTCTCGGGCCACGCTACCATTAAGAACACGGCCCGACCTGAACTGTATAATTTCATTTATTCCTCGTAAGAGGGACATACAAATATTTGCCCTGCAAGACGGGGAAGGGTGTCGATAGGAGGAGGAAGAAATAACGAAGCTTAACGTCCTATTGCGTTAGCGTTAAGGACGAATCACCACGTCGCCACCTTGACAACAATGATCATCATCGTCATATCAAAAACGGTGTTGATAGTAAACCGGTTTGCCGGCTACTAGTGCCACGACACTCCATAGAAGTCACTGCCACTGACTTGCATAAAATGCCTGCCGACAATGTAGTCCTGCTCACCATCAAAAGCAGAAGACGAATGCTCAGGCGGGGAGAACATTATGTCGTGTCGTCTTGTCCCGCATAACCCAATGGCCACACCAAAGGATTCTGCACAGCAGGAGCCACCCAAGGCTAGACTGACCAACAAATGGAAGGTAGACATTCTTTCTCCCAAGCGCGAACCAGTCTCATCCCATTCCGCAACACACAAAGAACACGTGTTCATTACCATTATTACTGATATCCGTAAATGCCAAGTTTTGACGCTAGTAAGTGGTCTTAGCCAGAAATAAGCATGATCACGTAAAAATTGTAATTATCAAGTAAAAATTGTAATTATTATGGGAAAATTACAACTTTCGGTTTTGGCGCATTTCTAGGCGGACTACTAGAGCCAAAACTGAAAACTAAACATGATCACGCGAAGATATTTGTAATTTGGCAATGATGATTATAATTATCCCCTTGTAATTGTAATTATTCCATGATATTTATAATTATCTCATGATATTTATAATTATCTCATGATATTTGTAATTATCAGGTTCAGGCGCTAGTGGGCCGTCATACTGTACATTAAAGTTGAATTATCGTTCACACTGCAAGGACTAGTCTCGGAACTCCGGACTTATCAAAATACACACATAACGAAACGTTTAATCTGCTATTTGATTTCCTTTGACCTTGTGACTGGTCTTACCGATTTAGTCATTGAATGGCAAGGTTCGGACACATCAATGCGCGCACGGACACTCACACATCATAATGGCCCATGATATTCGGTGTGCCACGGAAGACGCGGATGGTTCGTCCCTTGGAGGAAAGATTAGACAGCGATACGCTGGATATATCTAAACCTGTCCAAACTTATCTGTGGCGATTAGAAATCGTCCCTTCCTGTCACCAGCGCTCGTAAATAAACACAAAATATTATCAGTAAATGTTAGTTTGGGAATGTATTTTGCTAACTCATTAGAACTAGAGCAGAAAGCAAGCAAGCGAGCAAGCAAACAAACAAGCAGAAGCAGAAGAAGAAGAAGAAGAAGAAGAAGAAGAAGAAGAAGAAGAACAACAACAACAACAACAACAACAACAACAACAACAACAACAACAACAACAACAACAACAAAGTGATGTTGATCCCGGCCCTTGGACGTTATGTTTCTCGGAATACTATTTACTTTCAACTCGGACTCCGGTTTGCACCCCCAGTAAAAGTTTCAAAACCACAACTAATATTAGATAGGTTGTGCTTGGGCGCGCCACAGGCTGCGATTATGCCTTTCCAAGGGGAGGCGGTCCAGAATTTCCCGATAAAAACAGACAATAAAGTGTCCCCCCAAAAACAAAAAAACAACACCAACAACAAAACAATAGCAGCAGCAACACCACCACCACCAACACAATAACAATGCAAATATTTTTTATTTCCTCTGTTCCACGGTCCCGGATCTAAATTCTAATGCAAAAAATATATAATGACGATAATAAGGTAAACGTAATCTATCGAAACAGAACTGGTCTGATGGAATGTGGTAAACTAGAAAAAATGCAGAGGGGAAGCAGGGGTGGATGGGTAGTGAAACTTAATGTATGCAACATGCAAAAGTGTACTATTTGTATTTGATACACGACAAAAACGTTGACAAGTTCAAATAAATTGCACTCACAGTGGTGAGAAGAAGAAGAAGAACTACAACAACAACAACGACAACGCGCACATAATTAACTTCCTCACCCATCTTAACTAGTAATTTTTTTTAAAGGAGTATAATACAAAACAAGTAATTGTCATCCGGTTTTTCAGGAGCAAGAGGAAGAAATGTTTCAAGTACCGATGGAAGCAAAGGAAAAGATCTGAAGAAGTTGTACAAGTTGTATTTAACAGAAGAAGAAAGATCATTATAAAGATAATAGGGAAAGAGAAGGGAAAAGAAAGAAACAAGCAAAAGAAGGAATGAAGGAAGAAGAAAAAAACGAACAAAAGAACGAAAAAAAGAAGAAACTTTCAATTTTATTTCACTTTTTTTTCTCAAGATATATGTTTTCATCTTCTAAAACTGTTTCAAGTTAAACGAACAAATTATTCTATCTTCTTTTCCTCCTCGCTCTTGTTATCTTGGCCAACAACCTTAATAAATATGAGGAGGAATGTTTGTGACAAAACGCAGACGACGTAGCTGACGTGCACTTAGTGCATACATAGCGCGTAGCTGGGGACTAGGCCGGCCAAGCCTTATCCCTCTATTCACGAGCAAGCCTCGTATCTGTAGCGAGATCCAAGTACGCTGTAACGTCCCACAGCATTATCTAAACTGAAATTCCGTTAAACCGGACTTTCACTTCCTCCAACGCGGACTTTTAAAAATAAAATGTGTGTCTTGTGGTCTTTCAATACCCCACAAATGTGGCTCCTATTGTGCACTACTATTGTGTTTGTTTGTTTGTTTGTTTGTTTGTTTGTTTGTTTATTTCATTTAACGTCTATTCACCGAAGTGATTTTAGACAAACTACTATTGTGTATTCCGCCATAGAGTTAATGGCACAGGAAGCAGGTATACAGGCTATGCAGGCAGACAACCTAGCAAAATTAGGTACACAGCTTAATAAATTCGGGGTGCTCCCACAGGCACACAACAACCTACACATTGAGGTACGTATCTTATGATCAAATACTCGACATATTTTAAACACTGGAGCATAGTTTACAGCTGCTTTGAAATTACCACTAGCAAAACGAGGAGAAATTATGAAAAACGTGAGAGAGAGAGAGAGAGAGAGAGAGAGAGAGAGAGAGAGAGAGAGAGAGAGAGAGAGAGAGAGAGAGAGAGAGAGAGAGCGTGTCTGTGTGTGCTGTGTATGTGTGCGTTAGGTTGATGGTGGGGCGGGAGCAACTTCAGATAAACAGTAAAATCCAGTTTTTAATCTTACAACATCAATATTTTTCTCTTTCGTTAAAGTCCAGTCTATCTCATTCCCTTTGCCTTCGACACTCAGAAATAAAAGCTTAATAGAGTATAACTTATTATTATTATTATTATTATTATTATTATTATTATTATTATTATTATTATTATTATTATTATTATTATTATTATTATTATTATTATTAACATCTTATTAACATCATCTAATATGAGAACACGACAAATCACGCTCAGATAACGTTATTCACAAGAACCCATACTTACACACACACCTTGCTTACCCAATAATCATCAAATTTATGAGGACAAAAAAAAAAAAAAAAAAAAAAGCCGTACACAAGGTTCGTCCATCAAAAAGCAATTCGTCACACCTAATCCGCGTGATAAACAAACGCATAAAACAATGTTGTTATTGAATAGAACAGATGAGCTGATGAGAGATACCTATTATCGACGTCGATTATATTAAAGACCTTTTGATACATTCATACTCTATAAGTCTTTAGATAGTCATAGTGGGTGTCGACAGTTAACCTTCAAAGTTCATTCACACAGTTCTAGTTCTTTAGACGACTCTGCCTCTTAGAACCGAGCTTGACCAAGGGTGGTCCTTGTCCTGTTATTCCTGACCGAGGCTTTTAGTACGAGGAGAGAAGCCGAGTTCAGGAGACAGAAAGGCTAGCGCAGACATTTGCAGATTAGGCCATACATTTTAAAAAAAAGAAGTTATTTTTTTCCTTTCATTGTCATAAGCTGTGGTTGTGCAGGCCGGCCTAGTAGTAAAGGATACGGGCACACAGCATAGCTGAGATTGGAGGAAATCATTCGTTTTATAGAGTTAACGTCCCTGGGCACGTTAGCGTTTAAGGGACGGAGATACGACATTACTACGTTTAAGACGTCAGGGTAGATGAAGAGGTCATGATGTAAACCCTCAAGAGGTGCGCGCAGGAGTCGGCAAGGACCTGTAAATACAGGCAAGCAAAGGTGGGGTGAATGGGTCGTCTCGTCGAAGACTTGTGAGGAGGTGTGGCGATAAACCAGAGGTGAGACGTATATATGTCGCGTAGTGAAGATGAACGCCAGCTCAGCCTGGTAGTAGAGAAAGATTATCAGCAGCCACGGTGTAGAGCGACCGGCAGCCAAACCGGCAAGGTACCCTTTCTCGATCCACCGACGGTGCCCAGTCCATGGAGCACACAGGTAAGAAAAAGAAGCTTGAAAGGTGATGTGGCGTGACGGTTCGGGATCTCCCCAGTCCGCTGGAGCAGCGGGAACTCCCAGGTCGCCGAAGCAAACAGCGAGTCCCCAATCGCCAAAGCAACGGCAACCCTTAAGAGTCCCATAGCAGCAGCTGGGGTCTGAACGCCTCTTATGAGTAGGTGTGAGCTAAGCCTGACCTGGTGACCGCCGCAGTGGAAAAGGGAGAAGGTGACGTCTAGTCTGGTCTCTGTTACGCTGTGTTGACTGAACATAGGTACCGGTACAGGTGTGAGTGCGGGGGTAGGGGAGGAAAGGAGCGGGAGGTAGGAAGGGAGAGAAAGGGCGAGAGAAGGAGGGGGCGAGAGAAGGAGGGGGAGAGAGTAGTCAGTTCAAAGCACGCTTTGTCAATAAGGCACAAACTCGCTTGTCAAGTCTATGCATTCCTTTAAACTGCATGCCCAAAAATGACTACTACTACTAGTACTACTACTATTGCATAAAGCTGCATTAAGTATTGCACGAAGTTGGAGCATTCCAAAGAGTAGCCACACACAATCAGCAGCTTATAGTGCATAAGAAGGAGGACATTCTTCTCAACTAAATTTGTGCCCGGCTCCAAGTGGGCTATGAACATACAGCGTAGCTGAGACTAGACGAGGCCCTCCCCTCCCTCCATCTCTCCAACAGATAGTGGAGAAGGCCTCGAGTTGATAAGACAAGTCCCTCATCAGTGTCGCGCACGATACAGCTTTCTCTACATAGCTTTCGTGAAGAACGTTCTAGATTACTACTACTCCTGCTGCCACAAATACTAAACTAAAGATGGTGTGGCATTATACTAATAGTTAAGACGACTGCGGTTCCCTTCGAGAAGACTTACTAATCATACAGCTACTACGCCTGCGCTGTTAAGATGGTGTATTATAATACTGATAGTATGATGAGTTGGCGCCTCGAGTTAGATCCTGTATCGGCCAGCGCCTTGAGTCGCCAAGTACGGCGAGATATGTGCGCTATAAAAATCCTCGATAATAATAATAATAAAAATCCTCGATAATGATGATCAAATGGTTGAGGTGGTAAAAAGGCCCAATACAATAGTATAGTTACGAAGACTGCGAGTTTCTATGATGAGACTAAACTTTCACCACAGTCCTCTGCGCTGTTCGAGAGATAGACCCTATCTACCACGAATAAAAATCTTCTTCGAACTAAAACAATTCCGATGTTATTTATGTGCTGATGCTTTCCGTGAAGTGGACAGCGTTTTAATTGGCTATTCATTCATGATCAATTATATATATATAGCAATCTTTGTAATTTATTCACATAATACTTCTGTATTCACACTCATAACTCGTTAATTTTTATAGCGTTTAAAAAAGGCTATTCAATCACTATCAACTATAATGTAACAATCTTCATAATTTATTAATTCATATTCATAATTCAGGGGCTCATTACTAATTAATTTATAGCGTTTTAAAAAAAAATCTTTAAAGATTCAATTATATAGTGGTCATAATGTATTTATTCATTAAATCATATAATACTTCTTTATTCAGGGGCTCATAACTCATTTATTTAAAGAGTTAAAACAACATTCATTTATGAGTCAATTATATAATACTCTAAATAATTTCTTCATTACTTCCTACCTATCTAATAGTCAGGAATGTATTCATTGATTCAGTCACCCACTTCTTACTTTAAATCTTCCCATCTTAGCAGGGTGTTACTGTAGTGTAATTGCTTATTTTGAGATTAGATTTGATATGAATAAACTGGTATTGTATTGCATTGTACCGTTTTGCGCGCATTATTTGCATTGTTACATCATGCCACCAAGTAAAAAAAGCGAAACTGAAACAGCCAAATGAAAAACGATATTTTACTTTTAGTATCATTCTACATTGGACTGCTTGTTAACCTCGGAAGTATAAACACAATGCAAGCAGTACGGGAATTAGTCACTTCAGATGAAACAACCATTCTGATTCACTGATTCAGCGAATGACAGATGAAACTTATCCTACAAGGGACCACTAAAATCTCAGGGGAAAAAAAAGAAGAAAAAAGCAATAATAAGTTAGTCACCGACGTTAAAACAACCAACAAGAATAATAGCAGTAGTACTATCGCCTACATCTAGGCATGTGATGACACAAACAATTAACATACGATGACACAGTTAATTAATGACAACGGTAACAATTAAAGCACGACGTCACAAACAATGAACACGTGGCGACGCAGTTAACGCATTAACACATGATGTCACAAAAACAATTAACATGTTATTCATTAAATTAATGATAATCCGCATGCATTCTGCATCATAATAAATGTAGCCTATAACCTATTTCCATTTTCCAGTTCTCACTCACATGAGTCACAAAGAGATAATACCAAGTGTGTGTCATCTAACAGTAACAGTGAAATTACAAATACTAACAGGTACGACTAAAAAAAGTCCAAATTTCACACGAGCATTCCTTTTCTATAAATATATAGGAATAGGTGGCTAATTATTGCATAATAGAACAGTACATGTGGTGATTTGTTTCCATATGGTTAATTATCTTATGTATATATTTAATTGTTCTATTCTGTATGTGCTTTGTAACGGGCCTAGAGCCATAGGTTAGGCATTTACAAATGTCCAGTTATTATTCTTATTATTATTCTTATTATTATTATTATTATTATTATTATTATTATTATTATTATTATTATTATTTTTATTATTATTCTTATTATTATTATTATTATTATTATTATTATTATTATTATTATTATTATTATTATTATTATAAGACACCCTTCACCAATGACTGTGTGTCCCGTGCTGACAGTGTTCAGCTCGTGAAGTTCGCTGACGACACCACGGTCGAGGGCATCATCTCCAACGGCGACGAAACAACATACCGCCAGGAAGTCGACCACTTGGTGTCGTGGTGCGAAGACAACAACCTCGAACTGAACACCTCCAAAACAGTCGAGATGATTGTGGACTACCGCAGGAACCAGGACCCCAAAGATCCACTGCTCATCAATGGACAAGCCATCGAGACAGTAGACTCGTTCAAGTTCCTGGGTTCCCTCATCTCCGACGACCTCAGCTGGGGTGCCAACATTAACACCATCGTGAAGCGGGCCCATCAACGACTGTACTTCCTCAGACAGCTGAGGAAGTTTGGCCTTTCCAAAGACATTCTCCTCCAGTTCTACCGGGCCGTGGTGGAGAGCGTCCTAACATTTTCCATCACGGTCTGGTTCGGAACAGCAACGCAGCTCGACAAAGACCGGCTGGAGCGGGTTGTGCGCACGGCAGGCAGGATTGTCGGCTGTGAGCTCCCCTCTCTGGCCTCCATCTACTCGACCCGCTCTCTCAACAGAGCCGACAAGATCCTCTCTGACCCTTCCCACCCTGCCCACCCCCTGTTCGAACTTCTCCCCTCTGGCCGCCGCTTTCGATCCTTCAGATCCCACACTTCCCGCTTTAAAGATTCCTTTTACCCTCAAACTGTAAGATCTCTAAACGCCGCATCCTCCTCCAACCGCTGATCCCCCTGCCGTGCGCACGCCCTGCTTCTCCCTACATGCTCGTACATCTATATCTATATACTACAGTGACTACTATAATTTAGAATGTTTTTGTGATCACTTTAGACTAGTCATTTGTGTTTTACTATATCTTTCTGTTTATTTGTTATTGTTGGGTATGCTGTGCGAGTGCGTGTGGTTGTGCATACATGTGTGTATTTGTGTATGTAGGTATGTGTGCGTGTGTGTAAGAGAGAGAGAGAAAGAGTAAGAGAGAGAAAGAGAGAGAGATGTTAAATCTAAAACATTCTGCCATTGTCCAACACCAAATAATATTCCGATTGTTGTATCTATTACATGTCAATTGGCGAAATAAATTCCTGTTATCCTGTTACCTCAAGTGTTCCCAAGTGCTGTTTTTTCTTCTTCTACAATTTTTTTCTAGAGCTCTATTTTTCAAGGCAACATTATTTCCTTCCTAGCATTTTAACTAACATGAGTCAGACAATGTGTTGTTTTGGTTAAGGCAACACAGTATGGGAACATGCCTGTCATACTCATATGAAAACTCATTACAAATGAACTGTCAACAATTTCTATTACAATTTTAACAAAAGTGGAGACTGTGTCAAGAGCTGCGTAACTGCATCAAATCTAACTCACTCAGTGACTTTTGATGTACAATCGCAGAATGGATTTCATATATCTGCATTCACACACACACACAAACACACACACCTCCCACCTCCCCTCCCCACACACTTGCCAGAATATAATACTGTCTTACCCTATCCCGAAACTCGTTGGGGCACCATAGGTGATCGTTTAACCAGCGTACTCCATCTTTCTCTGTCCTCAGCAGTTCTCATGGCTTAACTCAGTGTCAAGCCAGCCCATTCTCGAATGTTATCTTCCCACCTCTTTTTCTGTCTCCCTCTTCTTCTGCCTCCTTGCACCTTGCCTTGCAGGATGGTCTTTGCAAGGCCTGAAGTTCTGGTGACGTGGCCATACCATCGGAGTTTCCGTTTATTCATCACTGTGAGCAAGTCATCGTGTTGTCCAAAAGCTTTTGTGATGGTCTGTGGGACTTCATCGTTGGTAATGTGCAGGGTATGGGAAATGCCCAGAAGTCTTCTGTAGCTCATCACAATACTTTGTATTCTTCGATGTAGGTCTGCTGTGAGGGGCTATGTTTCGCAAGAGTACAGGGAAAAAATGGAGATGGCAATGGAGCACAGCAACCTTACACCTTGGAGTGTAGACTGATGGTCATGACTTTCCAAACGGGCTTCAACCTTGTCAAGGCAGCAGTTGTTTGTGCGATCCTGGAGAGGACTTCCTGTCTAGACCCATTGTCTGATACAATTGCTCAGGACTAAATATCTGAAGCTGTGCACCGTGTTGAGTTATTGGCCTTGGACTTTGATGTCCGTGTTGATGCCATTGGTGTTGTTGGTCATCATTTTGGTCTCTGCACTTATTTCCATTCCAAAGTCTCCTGAGGTGGTGTCAAGCCTCTGTACCAGCTATTCTTGTTCTTCTTTAGCCAATCCATCAATGTCATCCGCAAAACAGAGGTTGGAGATATAATTTAAATAAGTCTGTCTGGAAGGTACAAGTCTACAATATAAGAAAACGATATAAGAAACTAAAGTTCTCATATATATCTATAAATATAAACACACATACCCCTCCCCACCCATAAATAAATCTCAATGAATTGATATTGTTGTTGAATTGTGGAGCTGATACACTAGGTCCAATCTAATATGAAAGTAAACAGCCTGTGGAGTCTTAAGACGCTTCAAAGACCGACTTCAAATTAATACATATTTCACTCATTCAGTGGCACATGATAAAAGATACACACATGTAAGAATACTATCACAGCGCTCGAGATGTTAGGTAACTTTAAATTATTATGTTTCACTCAATCAGGGGCCTGTGGTAGTAGTTTGTACACACACATGTTTGTAAGAATACTATCACACTCACAGTCACAGTGGTTGAGATGTATGTGTCGTGTCACCTGAAACATCTGTTGGCCTGGCTGCATTGGGCCAACTTACAACATGGTTCGCTCACGGCATTCCAACAGTAGTAATGTTCAACATGGCTATCTAGCCCATATTAAACCTAACATCAACATGCAACTCGGTTCATGTTGATAAGACTAAAGAAGATGTATTCAAAATTCAAGAATACTTTATTAATTCAAACAGAGAAATTAAGATATTCTTTGATGACAGTACTACAACAAATTAACATAAATATTTTTAAAAAGCAATTACAGTTTACACACTAGGTGGATTACAAAAAAACATGCATAAACTATAATGAAGCCACAAACTATAATAAAATAAAATACACAAAACAGACCCCAATTAATAACAGTTCTATTTCTTCTTGGACTTCTTGTTAGTTAAATTCAATCAGTCACAACCAGTACACTAATTCTCTTCTTTTTCTTCTCGGACTTCCTCTCAAGTTCTTGGACCAGCCACAATCAGTACACTGGCTCTCATTTGCTCTTATTTGTTGTTCCTTTTACCAGTTTGCTGCATTTATGTGGTGTTGATGGTGTGCACAACCAAACAAAAGTCCTATACAAATATATACCAAACTTCTCTACAAGTTTCAAAATAACAATATTATTTATAACCAATTAAAATGTTTTTACATGATTTTAGCATGGACTTGGGACTAGCTGCTACAGAATAGCTATATATGAAAATATATAGGACCTGTTCACATTGGCTTTTAATCTGGTCATCTCTGTGTCTTGTTTTGTTGAAAGAACGCATTTTCTTATCCTTCAGTTTAGGTGCAACGCAATGTAAATTGTCCTTAAATACATCTATATCTGCACTTTCAGCTAAGTTAATTGGATAATCATGCTAGTATAAAAGATTATTTATTATTCTTATTCCTATTATTATCATTATTACAATGAGTAATTCCTGACAAATGATGCCGAGATTCATACCACAGACTGCAATGCAAACATTATAAATACATCATTTTTTCCTTTCATGGAGTTCTGTTGGGAAGTACTGTTTTGTTGTCTCTTGCTTTGTGTCCGCCTGATGAAAAGCTTAGCTACAAAATTTGCATTGTGTCGTTTCGTCCTTTTTTTAAGCTTAATTAAGGTTAAAATCAGCATTTCTTTGGCTTATGTACATATTTATTTCTTATTATTGTAAATTTGGAATGCTAGCGTTCCTCTGGTTTGTTCCATTTTAAATGTATTGCAAAGGTAGGAAAGGGATGGAAAAGGATAGACACAAAAATAATAAGCTTTTGTATTGTGCTATCCTCTCATCGGAAAACCCAATAAGCCAATAATGTGGTAATAAAATGCATGGCCTTAGGTCACTTCCTAGTCATTCATAGTTCATCAGGTACAAGAGCTACTCTCAGGCATAACTAAAATAATTATCATATTACAGGTATAACAGATGCTACCCTTGTATTACTGAATAATTAATATAGATAATTTACAGATAAAACGGTCATCAATTAAGTAACGTAAAATTCATACGATAGTAAATTGCAGCAACAGCATAGATCTACTAAAGCTTACCACCCAACATTCTGTGAAATATTTACCTTAATAATTCCAGAAATAATTTATCATATAAATTACAATCTTCTCATTCCAACCACTTGCCACTCAAACCAAAACAGTGCCTCTCCCCTAACTTTGTAATGCAAATTTAAAGTAAACAAAAGCTTCAAAGTCATACTATTTTAACCTAAAAAGTAAAATTTTTTTATGGCACACTAAATTTCATATTAATGAAATAATTAATTTTAAACAAATGTAATACTTGTAAATCAATTTTTTTGTAAAATGTTAGAATGATGCTCAATGCAAAATAGTTGTGATTGCACAATGATTTTCATATCATGTAATCAAATAGACTGATTTTTAACAAATATATGTAGGAAGGAATCAAAATCATATTTAAAGATGCTCAATTCAATTTCAAGACTTCACACCAAAAATGTGATTATGACGAATCTCTATTAGTCTATATATAACTTATAAGGAAAATGTGTTGGAGTGACATGAAACTTGAAAAGGAAGTTGTACCTTAAACTACAGGTCACACCCCTACCCACAAACAAACTGTGGAGATAATACAGTTTTTCCATTCAATACGGAGTCAATAGCTGTTGTTCCCAGGCTGACCCTACCCTGGCCCCACTTCCAGCGTTTGACATTCAGTATGCAACACACAAGACAAACATATAAAACTTGGCTAGCTCCTGCCCATGCCCTTATCGCAACCCTACTGTACTAGTCACTGTGCAAAAATCTGGTCTGACCACACATAACACTTTTTTAAAACAACAGGTGTACAAGGTGCGTGCAGCAGCTATCCCTATACAGCTTACTGCATAAACTCAACTTGTCAAGCTTGGAACTTCTTGTAAAGAAGATGACATGGATAGGAACAACCACCAGTAACTCTTTTTTGTTTACATGTTTTCTTTTCATTTAAGACATAATAAGTAACACAAACTGACATGAGTCATGTACTAACTGAAATGAGTTAAACTCCTATACAAATTTTGTTCTTTATATTTCTTTACAAACAATATTAACTTAGTAGGAAGGCAATCATGTCAGTAAACATATAAACTGGGCACAAAAATAGCATCCTGGATTTTTAATAGTCTGATTCACCACATGATAAACTAATAAAGTAAAGTGTGTTACGCATGACTAAACTAGTGACAACATGAGTAAGACAATGCACTTATAAATGAATTGGAATTCCTAACTATTCACTTAAATGTGATGTAAGTATCATGTAGCCTTGTAGTACTTTGTAGTCCAAATGAAAGGAAAGTCCGGAACTATCTTGCAAGTGCGATTTATGTGATGAATTACATTTAACTAAATAAACAGAATAGAAAGACTCAGAGGTATTTGTGTTGTTAAAGGACTTATCACAAATCTTCTAAGGTAAAGAACTCAGTACACAATGTGATAACACCATTCTTGTAGTTTAGTATTAATTATAGTTTGTTCTTAAAACGCACTAACCGTT
>CM072517.1:23744004-23747136 GCA_036898135.1 Oncomelania hupensis | reverse complement strand
GTTGTGGTGACTGTAGATAAGAGGCTGGAGTTTGGGGACTGTAGATAAGAGGCTGGAGTGTGTAACTGTAGATAAGAGGCTGGAGTGTGGTGACTGTAGATAAGAGGCTGGAGTGTGATGACTGTAGATAAGAGGTGGAGTGTGTTGACTGTAGATAAGAGGCTGGAGGTGGTGACTGTAGATAAGAGGCTGGAGTGTGGTAACTGTAGATAAGAGGCTGGAATGTGATGACTGTAGATAAGAGGCTGGAGTGTGGTGACTGTAGATTAGAGGCTGGAGTGTGGTAACTGTAGATAAGAGGCTGGAGTGTGGTGACTGTAGATAAGAGGCTGGAATGTGATGACTGTAGATAAGAGGCTGGAGTGTGGTGACTGTAGATAAGAGGCTGGAGTGTGGTAACTGTAGATAAGAGGCTGGAGTGTGGTCACTGTAGATAAGAGGCTGGAGTGTGATGACTGTAGATAAGAGGCTGGAGTGTGGTGACTGTAGATAAGAGGCTGGAGTGTGGTGACTGTAGATAAGAGGCTGGAGTGTGGTGACTGTAGATAAGAGGTGGAGTGTGTTGACTGTAGATAAGAGGCTGGAGTGTGGTGACTGTAAACTAGGCTGGAGTGTGGTAACTGTAGATAAGAGGCTGGAGTGTGGTGACTGTAAATAAGAGGCTGGAGTGTGGTAACTGTAGATAAGAGGCTGGAGTGTGGTAAACTGTAGATAAGAGGCTGGAGTGTGGTAACTGTAGATAAGAGGCTGGAGTGTGGTAACTGTAGATAAGAGGCTGGAGTGTGGTAACTGTAGATAAGAGGCTGGAGTGTGGTAACTGTAGATAAGAGGCTGGAGTGTGGTAACTGTAGATAAGAGGCTGGAGTGTGGTAACTGTAGATAAGAGGCTGGAGTGTGGTAACTGTAGATAAGAGGCTGGAATGTGGTAACTGTAGATAAGAGGCTGGAATGTGATGACTGTAGATAAGAGGCTGGAGTGTGGTAACTGTAGATAAGAGGCTGGAGTGTGGTAACTGTAGATAAGAGGCTGGAGTGTGGTAACTGTAGATAAGAGGCTGGAGTGTGGTAACTGTAGATAAGAGGCTGGAGTGTGGTAACTGTAGATAAGAGGCTGGAATGTGATGACTGTAGATAAGAGGCTGGAGTGTGGTAACTGTAGATAAGAGGCTGGAGTGTGGTGACTGTAGATAAGAGGCTGTAGTGTGGTGACTGTAGATAAGAGGCTGGAGTGTGGTAACTGTAGATAAGAGGCTGGAGTGTGGTGACTGTAGATAAGAGGCTGTAGTGTGGTGACTGTAGATAAGAGGCTGTAGTGTGGTGACTGTAGATAAGAGGCTGGAGTGTGGTGACTGTAGATAAGAGGCTGGAGTGTGGTAACTGTAGATAAGAGGCTGGAGTGTGTTGACTGTAGATAAGAGGCTGGAGTGTGGTGACTGTAGATAAGAGGCTGTAGTGTGGTGACTGTAGATAAGAGGCTGGAGTGTGTTGACTGTAGATAAGAGGCTGGAGTGTGGTGACTGTAGATAAGAGGCTGTAGTGTGGTGACTGTAGATAAGAGGCTGGAGTGTGGTAACTGTAGATAAGAGGCTGGAATGTGGTGACTGTAGATAAGAGGCTGGAAGTGTGGTAACTGTAGATAAGAGGCTGGAGTGTGGTGACTGTAGATAAGAGGCTGGAGTGTGGTGACTGTAGATAAGAGGCTGGAGTGTGTTGACTGTAGATAAGAGGCTGGAGTGTGGTGACTGTAGATAAGAGGCTAAGTACTGCAATAGGAGGGAAGTGGTGAGAGTGGACAGTGGGAGGGGGGAGGGGGTTACTATGACGGTAGAGATGGGTAAATTATGCCTATTGATGTGATTTCTTGTGATTAATCTGAGAAGTAATGATTCGCGTGCAGGCGTTCTGTTCCATTCATGACAGAGAGAGAGACAGACAGACAGACAGACAGACAGACAGACAGACAGAGAATTGGCAATATTTTAATATGTTGCCAACGACCAAGCACAATCCACACACTCTTTCGCACGCACTAAATGTAAAAATAAAAAAAATAAAAAAAGAAAAAAAGGAAAAAAAAGAAAATAATTAGAAAATTAAATTATTAATACATTAATGACATAGTACAGTTTGTCAACGCCTTATGTGGCAGAAAAAACTAAAGGTGGGTTGAGGGGCAAACAACTAGTGCTCCAACTAGCGTGCCTTACCTCTTGAAGACATTCATATTTCACTATGTTTTTGCGGCAAGGAATTCCACAATTCTGGTATACAGCCAAATGGCCCAGACGCCAAGTTATTTATTTTGTGTGGTTGTTCGCTTGTTGTTGTTGTTGGTGGTGGTGGTGGTGGAGGTGGAGGTGGTGGTGTTGGTATAATTGCTGTTATCATTAACGTCGATTCTCTTGAAGTTTTTCTTGCTGTCGTCGGACGTCGGTCAGTTGTTTCTGTTGCGTTGTTGTTGTTGTTGTTGTTCTTGTGGTGGTGGTTGTAATAGTGGTCCCATATTTAGGCATTAGGCCTAAAGGTCGTGTTTATATATGTTGGACTTTCAGTTAACGAAATATATAGTAACAAGTTCTAAAACATAATGATAACATCCATGCGCACTCTTACCGTCACCCCACTTTGTGACCCTCCACCGCCTCTCCCTCTCTCACACCCACCCCCTCCACCCCCTTTCCCACTCCCCTCGCCATTTTCTTCCCTGTTCCAGAATGATTAATTGAACAAAATAACATTTCTGTATAGTTTTAACTACAGTGAAAGGATCGTTTGAAAAAGTTACGGAATCCTTGAATTTTCAAAAAAATAAAATATTGAAATAATTTATTTTTGAACTTGCCGCAGACACTGGTTGAAAACTGAGCTGCCTTGAGTGATTACCAATGGCAAAGTGGCAGACCTATATATTATCGTACCGAAGTCAGTTGCAAAACTCAAACTGTAAGATATCACACCATGGCTTCTAAGATTTTCATTTATGTGTAGTTCTTCTGGGTGCGATTACAAATATTATATTGGCTACAGTGGTCTTTGCCACCATTCAAAGGCCGTAGGTGGCGGAGAGGTTAGTTTCTTACATTACATTACATTATTATTGCTTTAGGTCCAGCGGACTCTTCCGAGCCAAAT
>CM072517.1:23531504-23741504 GCA_036898135.1 Oncomelania hupensis | reverse complement strand
TGTTGGTGGTGGTGTTTTTGTTTTTATTATTGTTGTTGTGTTGTCAAGGTGTTGTTAATATTCATTATTCTCTCTGTCTCTGCCTCTGTCTGTCTGTCTGTCTGTCTGTCTGTCTCTCTCTCTCTCTCTCTCTCTCTCTCTCTCTCTCTCTCTCTCTCTCTCTCTCTCTCAAGGTCGACTGGCCTATATATTTCTGTTAACGGTAATTCGGTCGCGTCGTAGAACTACAAACATCGAAGTAGAAAAGAAAAGGGAATTCCCCGTGAATTCCCTTTATGGAGTTTCATGGAATCCTCTAACAACCTTTAGTTAGATAGAACCTGTTAGCCTACATAACTGTTTAAGTACCAAAATATACACCAACAGCGATAATTCCAGCTATGCCCGTACGAGCGAACGAAACAACGCCCAACCACTCTCCGTTTGCAAAACAGACAAATGTGATCTCGTTAGGGTAAAAGCAGCAAATCCTTGTAGTCTACAAGAAAATCACGTCCAACTTCGATCAAGTCACACCGGACTGCGGCAGTTTTTTCGTACACTGATCCCAAATGAATTTGGCACTCGTTTCCCTACTACTACTAGCAGAATACCCGTTTCGTTCTGAACGAAACGTCCGGACTTGATGCCAAACAACGTGAAAGAGACTTCTGTCGAGGCTTCTGCTTCCGTCTCATAAATTTATTTATTTACGTGCCTATTAATAACATCAAGGTTAATCAAGTATATTTTAGCACTAGTTTGTTTCATTGTTTACTTAACGAAACAGGAAGATAAGTCGCGTAAAATTCAAAAAGCTTAGCGCTTGGTTGGAGCAACGATTAATTACTTTCTATATCAAGACAGGAAAAAAAATCAATCTACTATACTATCTTCTTCTTCGCCAGACCAGTCACCTATCTTTTTTCTTGAAAACTCTTCGGGAACAAAACTCCTCATTTGTATGTGAGGTCTGTTGGATCAGCTTGGGAATATTGGACGCTTTCTGTCAGGTGGTCACTGGGGCTTCCTATGATGTTATTATTTAGCAATGTAGGCATTTTCTATGTATGTGTTTTGTTGATATTTTATAATGATGTTTGTATTTTATTTTGTTTTTGTAAACGGGGGTTCGATAAATTAGAGTACAGCCTCAGCGTCCCCTGCGTTGGATGTCTTTATTGTAAAGTGACCGCCTGGTGGAGTGCCTTCAGTGTTACCATTAGGGTTGTTTCGGCAGATCTTTTATGCGGATCAGGGGTGAGTCCTCTTTCAGCGAAGTTGTGGTCTTGATTTTTTGGTGTTGATTTGGCTCGGAAGAGTCTGCTGGACCTAAAGCAATAACATGTAATGTAATGTAATTGTAAACAATTATGTCTACGCTTGTTATTATGTATTTGGTGTTTGATTGTCTATGCCATTTATATTTTGTGGAAATTCGTATTTTGTTTTTAATGTAGCACGCGTAATATTGTCATTTTTGCTCTGTTTGCTATTTGTGACTGCTAATGTTATTGCTATGTTAGTAGTATGTAGATCTATGTATTGTTATGTTAGTTTTTTAATGAAATGTTTACAATGGTTTTACTGCGAAGACAGGAGTTAATTGAGCTAAGTACAGAGAACCTAATTATCGCTCGCCTTAACATCACGATTTTGTTATATGATCTTTAAGTAGTGGCCACAATTGGCTTCCGTTGTACCACTTTTGCCTTGGATTAACATTGGCTTACGTTTTACGGCTTATGCATTGGGTCGGTCGGAGGTAGTGGCGCCATGTTATATGTTTATCACGGCCCGGTTCGAATTTATAAACGTGCGTAGCTGTGTAATTTCACTACAACAAGGCACTTTTTCATGACGATATAATGTACTCTTTCACGATTTGAATATAATATGAAACAACTTTACTAAGATCGACTCGCAACAAGTGAATTCAACTGCCTTAGCTCGCCAAGTCGTGTGTAGCAGACACACTTTTTTGCGTGTTAATCATGCGTGTGGGAGGAGTGTAGTTGACTTCTAAACTCGTGACCTCACACTCTCGCTTCTGATTGGTCCTCGTAAGCCCGGCTTATGTATTTATGCAGAAGAAATCAACCAACAACTTCCAGAAGTCACCTATATGCCGAAGTGTCGTGTGACTATAATCTACAAACAACAAACAACAACTATAATCTATCGGAGGCAATACTCACAAACACTTCACGGAGTTTCTCTTTAATATCTTTTACATTAAAAAAATCTTTGTTCTATCCTTACCCGAAAATCTTTTTTTGTCGGGCGGAAAGGGAGCAAACTGTGACTAAATAATTTTCCCCAACCCATCAACTTATTTAGTAGTGGGGTCGTTGGTGGTGGCGGCTTACATTGTACAGTACAGTAACCGAAAGGTACCTGGTTCGAATCCCGGATGGCCAACGTGACCATATATTTCCCCCCATTCAACATTCTGGTTCTCGAAGTCAGAATAACATGGGACCCAGTTGTCCCCTATACACTTCGGTGTCGTCGTGTGACTATAATCTACAGTTACAACTGGTTCACTGGTGTCAGAATAATGTAACCAAAGTCGCCTATATGCTCCGGTGCGTCATGACTTCTACAATTAACATGCGCTGGGATCCTTGTGTAGCGGAAAGGGAGGCGACTGGTTGAGGCTTGGGAGAGAAATTGTCTACCCTTGATTTTTTTGTTAGACTAGCCTTGGGTGGCTCCTGCTTTGCAGAATCCTTTGGGTATGCCATTGGGTTACGCAGGACAAGGCGACACGACATTTGTTCTCCCGGCTGACCATTCGCCTGCTGCGTTTGGTGGCGAGCGGGACCACATTGTCGGCAGGCATTTTATGCAGGTCGGTGACAGCGACCTTGCAGTAGAGTGCGTGGCACTAGTAGCCGGCAACCCGGTACTCCCAACCACGCACTCCCCTATACGCTGAAGTGTCGGGGACGGTAATCTATCATCCTATCATATCATCCCAACCACGCTTCACCGCGTTGCAGGGCAAATATTTTTATGTCCCTCTTTTGAGGGATAAAATGAAAATAACAGCTCGGGTGGAGCAATGTTCTCAAGGTCGTGGCCGAGAGACGGGAGTCAAATACTCCGCTCGGCTACACTTGTGAAATTTTACGTTAACCAGTACGCAAGGAAATACATAAGGAATTCATAAGTGTGGCGGGTGCGAAACACAGGTGTGGCCGGGCTTTTAAGGGAACGCCTAATCGTAATAATGACAGTGGCTAGTCACTCAATGACTTTGCAAAAGTGTTTTACAAAATTATTAGAAACGCCCATATTATTCTTGGTAACAGCACAGACTGTCAGCGTAAGTCCACAGTCTTATACGGTTTTCCGTTTAACTTTTCTCACCTTAATTGTTACTTATTTGGTGCATGTTGATTGCGATGTAGAAGGCTGTAAACACAGTTCATCGATCCACTAGAATACTGCAAGACATGCGGCAAGCGTGGTAAACTGCGTTATAGCAAAGACAATATAGTTGATTCACAGGCTTTGGTTAACATAGGCTACTCACATTGTCTTTGGTTAACGTAGGCTACTCACATTGTCTTTGGTTAACGTAGGTTACTCACATTGTCTTTGGTTAACATAGGTTACTCACATTGTCTTTGAAAAAAAAACACCCATAATTATGTCTGTAGTTTAGTTGAGGCATTCAAGGTTATGCTGGGTGGGACTGTTCTTCCCAAAAAGGTCCATCTCCTTTACCACCTCCCCCCCCCCACCTCTTCTTCAACTCTCCTATTTTGTCTTAAAGGCCTCGGTATCACATATGTTTGTTTATTTAGTTGACAATGAGCTTAATTGGGAATTGCATTGTTGGCACATTAACAGATGATAATGAATTGATATAGACGGTCCTATCATATCCTATCCTGTCCCGTAACTCGGAGGTCGTAGGGGCACCACAGATGATCGTTTAATCAGCATACTCCATCTTTCTCTGTCATCAGCAGCCCTGATGACTTCGCTCAGTGTCAAACCAGTCCATTCTCGAATGTTGTCCTCCCACCTCTTTTTCGGTCTCCCTCTTCTTCTACCTCCTTGCACTGTGCCTTGCAGAATGGTCTTTGCAAGGCCTGATGATCTGGTGACGTGGCCATACCATCGGAGTTTCCGTTTCTTCACCACTGTGAGCAGGTCATCGTGTTCTCCAATGGCTTGTGTGATGGTCTGTCGGACTTCGTCGTTGGTGATGTGTTGGGTATAGGAAAAGCGTCCAACACTCCCAAGCTGATCCAACAGACCTCATACACAAACAAGGAGTCTTGTCCAGGAAGAGTTTTCAAGAAAAAAGGTAGGTCATTGATCTAGCGAAGAAGAAGATAGTATAGCAGAGTGATAGGACAGATCAGGAATGGGAAAGAGCAAATGAGGACGACAGCGACAGTGGGAATTTAAAGCACTAAATTTCCAGAAAGTGGGGATACTATTTATACTGAAACCCCCGGCACTCCAACGGGGGTACTGTTGCCGCAGTGAATTAGTCATGCCTACAAAGTCAAGACAGGTTTTCAACTGGGGCTTTCACTTTTCCCTTTATAGGTTAGAACAATCTACAGTGGCAAGATTGCTCATGACCCCAAGGGGTGACTTTGGTGCTGGACCTAAAGCAATAACCATGTAATGTAATTGACTTTGAGAATAACACTGCTTTGTTGTTACACATTCAGCTATTGTTCGCCATACAAGTGGACACCGGCAATTAGTGCCGGTCCCAATCGCTAACTTGCTGCACCTTGAAAACTGTCAAACGTCATAGACTGCTTGAGCCACTACGACCAAGGATGATGGATTGTAAGAGCTGTCTGTCACCTGCGCTGTTGACATAATGAACGAGTTATTCTCGAACGTGCCGCGGAACACCGTATAAAAAGTCATTTAAAAAGTAGTAGTTTCCTTCTTTTTTTTTTTTAAAAAAAAAAGAAAGAAAGAAAGAATAAAATAAATAAATAAAAAATGATTAAAGAAAATAAAAATTAATAACATAAAAACTGCGAAAATAAATACATTAATTAAATAACTAATACAAATTCGTCACATTTAACAACAGTTAAAAAAAGAAAAGGTACAGATAGTCCCATAGCCTGTGGCCGTAGGGGAGCGTGATGTTGGAGATCACACTTATCTTGGGCCAGCGTAATGAGTATGATGCCTATCTCTCTCAAACCCCTTGGGGTCATGAGCAATCTTGCCACTGTAGATTGTTCTAACCTATAAAGGGAAAAGTGAAAGCCCCCAGTTGAAAGAGGGGCCGGGTAGCTCAGTTGGTAAGAGCGTCTTGCTAGTAACCGAAAGGTCGCTGGTTCGAATCCCGGATTGGTCAACGTGTGATCATATTATTTTCCCCTTTACCAACAACTGGCCCGCTGGTGTCAGTATAAATCGGTCCAGTAGTCACCTATATGCGAAAGTGTCGTGTGACTATAATCTACAAACAACAACACACTGGAAATTTAGTGCTTTAAATTCCCACTGTCGCTGTCGTCCTCATTTGCTCTTTCCCATTCCTGATCTGTCCTATCACTGCTATACTATCTTCTTCTTCGCTAGATCAATGACCTACCTTTTTTCTTGAAAACTCTTCCTGGACAAGACTCCTTGTTTGTGTATGAGGTCTGTTGGATCAGCTTGGGAGTGTTGGACGCTTTCTGCCGGGTGGTCACTAGGGCTTCCTATGATGTTATTATTTAGCACTATAGGCATTTTATATCTATGTGTTTTGTTGATGATTTATAATGATGTTTGTATTCTTTTTTTTTTTTGTAACCGGGGGTTCGAGTAGTTGGGGTAAAGCCTCAGCCCTGCGTGGGATGTCTTTATTGTAAATTTTCCCACTAGGGTTGTTTCAGCAGATCTTTTATGCGGATCGGGGGTTGTCCGGTCATGATTTGGCTCGGAAGAGTCCGCTGGACCTAAAGCAACAATCAATCAATCAATCAATCAATCAATCAATCTCTCTCCCTCGCTGCTTTACCTTCCCCACCCTTAAGAGAGTAGGTACTCAGTCACAGTTTAGTCAACTGGGGGCGTTGTTATTTGTCGCTTCACGTTTTGCGGTCACCCATCCAAGTGTTAACCGCACTGGACGATGCTTAACTTGTGACACAGTAGCGAGTGCTCCAACCACTGCGCTATCCGACAACAACAGTATCAAGTCTAAATGGCACTTTCTACGCCGAGTAATTTAACCACCCATACCGGTCAGTCGGTCAGTCAGCCACAATCACTCAGTAAGTCAGTTGGCCAGTCAGTCAGTTACAATCATTGTTTTCAGTTCACCACTAGGTGAGCGTAATATTAACCAATCGGTCAGTAAGTCGATTATCAGTGAAATCAGTAAAGTCTGAACTCGGGACATTTCTTGAAAATTTATGAGTTTCCATACAGATCTATCTTATGTGTTACAGGGCCAAGCGTTCAGTGAAAGTATAATAGCCATGTCAAAAATATGCTGAATCTGAACGAAAGCGGGAACACAAATAGTGAACTGTGTAAAATATTATGAGCGTCACAGCGCCTACTAAGTATATGTAATGTAAGGGTGCAGGTTGCCCATTTGTAAAGGCTGCTAGACAGCGCCTTGGGCGGCTTGAGTTAGAACCTGTATCGGCTATGGCCTTGAGCAGCTCTTGAGCTGCAAAAGCGCTATACAAGAATGATTAAATACATATTATGTACATAAATACATAAATACATACATACATACATCATAATCATGATGATGATGATGATGATGATAGTGATGATGATGATGATGATGATGATGATGATGATGATGATGATGATGATGATGATGATGATGAAGATGATGATGATGATGATGATGACGACGACGACGATGATGATGATGGCGAT
Organism: Oncomelania hupensis; assembly: GCA_036898135.1. Lineage (NCBI taxonomy): Eukaryota > Metazoa > Mollusca > Gastropoda > Littorinimorpha > Pomatiopsidae > Oncomelania > Oncomelania hupensis. The sequence continues at coordinate 23,734,640 of CM072517.1, read as the reverse complement.
GCAACCTGCACCCTTACATTACATATACGTAGTAGGCTACTGTGACATATATTTGGGTTTCATAAAAAAACGATCAAGCGCTCATATATTTCTTCTTCTTCTTCTTCTTCTTCTTCTTTTCTTCTTCTTCTTCTTCTTCTTCTTTGTTTTCATTTTTTTTTCCCTTCCTCATGCATTATCAACTTCTTCTTCTTGCATGAATACCTCATGAGCTCTGATCTACAAAAACCTACAAATTTCGTAAAATTGGACCTATGCTATCTCTATTCTATCCCGTAACTCGAAGGTCGTTGTGGCACCAAAGATGATCGTGTAACCAGCGCACTCCGTCTTTCTCAGTCTGTCCTCAGCTATCCTTATGGCTTCGCTCTGTCACGCCAGTCCATTCTCGGAATGGAGAGATCTCATGTTGGTATAAAGTAAGATTGGGTGTGTAGTTCTCCCACCTCTTTTTCTGTCTCTTCTTCTTCGCCTCTTTGCATCGTGACTTGCAGGATGGTCTTTGCATGGGGGAGCTAAAAGGAAGTGGACTGTGGCCATACCATCCCAGGTTTCCGTTTCTTCCCACTGTGAACATGGCATCGTGTTGTCCATTGGAGGGGTCTGTCGGACCTTTGTTATCGAGTGTATGGGTGCTGGGGGGGGGGGGGGGGGGGGGGGGGGGGGGGGGTGGAAATGCCCTGTAGCACTCATCTCCATGCTTTGTGTTCTTCGTTGTAGATCTGCTGTGAGGGTCCATGTTTTTGTCGCAAACGTATAGCAAGATGGAGATAACAAGGGAGCGCAGCAGCCTTATCTTGGAATGTAGCCTGATGGTCCTGTCTTTCCAAATGGGCTTCAACCTTATCAGAGCAGCAGTTGTTTGTGCGATCCTGGAGAGGACTTCCTGTCGGGACCCATTGTCTGATACAGTGGCTCCTAAATATTTGAAGATGTAAAAAAATTATTATTTTGGGACTATTGAAGACTCATCTCGCAAAGATTTTCAAAAATTTAGATTTGGGGGGGGGGGGGGGTTGTGGGTGGGTTGGGTAGTGGTAGTGAGTGGGGATGGTGGTGAGTACATAGACTCACATTGCTATGCATGCCAGTCAAAAAAGCTGACAACCAAAGCACCTTTCAAAAAATTTCTTGAAAGGGTAAGTTCCATTGTGGATTCAAAATTTGAGTTCGATTTACCGATTGTCCGATTGTCATTTTAATTTACATTCCCTGAACAAATGCAAAACAAATGGAACAATTTAATGTCATAGAGAACAGGGAGCCGCGAGGCTTAACATAAATTACACTATGTAACAAATTTTCACTTTTGTTCTGTTCCTGGGTTGAAAGTGTGTTTTCCTAACCCGTTAGGTCTAGAACAGAAAGGAAATCGCTGTTATTCCAGAAAAACTTTGCTTCTGTGACCGGGACAATGACATTTGGAAAATCGCGTGTGTTCGAGAAAATTATCGATTTGCATTCAATGCCGAGCTTCCTCCCTGAACTGCTAGAGTTGTCCACATGTTTCTACAATTCTCCTGAACACTCTAGAACGTTCAAGAAACTTCCAGAACTTTCGAGAAACTCTCAGAACTTTCTAGAACGTTCTTGAACGTTTCAAAAGTAGCTGTACAAGTATAAAAGCACACGACCACTGTGTCCTTGAGTGTCTGGCCCTGGAGCCTGACTTCTCCGCGGTTAGGATTGCCTGCCGCGACGTGCATCTGAACTCCATGGCCGACCTGGTAGCCACCTCCTTGTCGACTAACTTTGGACTGCTATTCATGACCTCGGTGTGCACCTACCGCTGACGAGTGTCTGTACACCTTTAGACCCAACCGCCTGGCCGGTTCTCTCCCCGGAACTCGTCTTGGGTTCCTTTGTCTTACAACTACTAATGATGACTATCCCCACTCAGTTACCTGTTTGTAACCTATTCCCCCACCTGGCCCATGGGCCTTGGGTTCGACTCTACCTTCTCGGGTCCTGGGTATGCTCTACTTAAGTGACATGTTTCCACTCAGCTACTACTACACGGATTGTACCCTCAGCTGACCCATTGGGTCCTGGGTATTACTACCACGTCCTGACTTATACCGCTCAGCTACCTTGCTCTCATACCACATGGCTCATACCTCCAGTCGACCCCATGGGTCCTGGGTATCTGTTTCCATGACTGACCACCCCCCTCACATGACTCATACCTTCAGTTGATCCTTGTGTCCTAGGTATTAGATACCACTACTGACATTTCTCACCACATGACTTATACCTCAGTTGATCCCTTGGATACTGGGTACTCGTTTTCATGATTGACATCCCATACCACATGGCTCATACCTTCAGTCGACCCCACGGGGCCTGGGTATACGTTTCCATGACTGACCATCCCCTCCACAAGACTCATACCTTCAGTTGACCCCTGTGTCCTGGGTATCCGTTTTCATGAATGACTTTCCCTTCCTCACTGTACCATTTATTTCCCTTCCTTGTTTTATGGGTCCATTCTTGATTGTTTATATTACCCGGCCCTCCTCGACTTTTAATGTGGTCCTGAAGGATTTTTATCTTATTAGGTACGTTCCCTTTCCCCCCCCCCCCCCCCGCCCTACTGGTCACTGCTAGGCCCTCCACCCTTCACCCTCTGTGCTTGCCCTCCCTTGGCCTTGGCGGCTTCCCTGGCACCCCGGTCCTACCCCTGCCGCCGTTCGTTCGTACTCCTTCCCCTCATGCCTGCCATCGATCCATCTCCGTCTTCTTCCGGACGTCGTAGCAGCGTCCCGCGCTCCCTCTTCATATGACCTCTTACTGTAGCACGATCTCTTATATCAATGGACATCATAATACCAAAGTCTCCTATACGCATACTGTGTTGGGGACTATACATTTATAAACTGAACTGAGAGAGTGATTCACAGTACAATCGTAAATCTAGAAAATCTACACATTTCTGAACCTTGTTGAGTGGTTTCCGACTGTGTTTGTCTATTCCTTGTGCAATTTTTGTTTTTACCCGATCATAATGACGAAAATGAAAAAGAAATCTTTCTATTTTCACAAAAAACGAGTTTTCTTCGTGCTGTTGTTGTGTAAGCAAAGTTTGTGCTTAATGAAGTCATTTTTTCACGTACTTTAGACATAAGCAATTGAAATATAACACTTAGAAGCCAGGAACAAAAATTGTGTTACATAGTGTTATAGTCCCTTCGAAGTGAACTGAACTGAACAATGATGTCATTCTAAAGCTATACATGTTAATAGATGATTTTTTTGGAAGAAATCTGATTAAGGACAACTGGACTGTCCTGAACCAAGTGAAAATGGCGACTGATTGATGCAATCCAATTCCGTGAACTGTTTGGGAGTAATTCCCGTGATGCAAAGCGGCAAGGAAGATGACGATCATCTCGGTGTAGGCCTACTTAGCGTGTGTGAAAATGCTACTAGTCCTATTGTGTTTGCTATTAGTTAGTCCCTCCCACCTCCCATTATTGCCTGTGTGGACTGCTGTTGTCTATGCAAGAAATATAACTTCAAATTTAGAGGGTGAGGGTGAAGAAAATGTGTGTTTGTGAACGGGAACGAGGGAACTAAGACTAATTAACGGGAACGAGGGAACAACGACTAATTAACGGGAAAATGACTAATTAACGGGAACGAGGGAACACTAATTAACGGGAACGAGGGAACAATGACTACTTAACGGGAACGAGGAACACTGACTACTTAACGGGAACAAGGGAACAATGACTAATTAACGGGAACGAGGGAACAATAAGTAACGGGAACGAGGGAACAATATTTAACGGGAACAAGGGTGGCGAATAAAAGTAATTTCATTACCATCATCATCATCGTCTTGACTGTGATTTTCAACCTGTACCACATACATTTTATGTGTAATTAGTACTGTGATATCATCAGTCTTTTTTTTATTTTGTGTTTAAAGATCAAAGTATCAAAGCCCCTAATTCTTGATTTGTGTGTGGAACTGTTTGCACCAATGTTCTAGTTCTCGTCATCGTCATTTCACCCAACAATGGAGTTCTCAAACATTACAGGAGCAGAAGAAGAACAAGACGTTCAATTGTCTCTAAATGCAGATCAAAAGATGCAGTTACTTACACACATACACACATACACACAACAACAACAACAACAACAAAAACAACAAAAAACAGCCAAACTATCCACACACACACACAAATAGTTTCTCTCTGCATACGAGAACACTAAACATCATCTTATGTTCTTGCATTTGTTTATTTACGTAATACAAATCATTGGTTTAAAGATGGAATTTTAAAACAAATCAAAATCACCCTATTTCAAGTAAACTGAAAGAAAAACAAAATAGATGAACAAGTGGCTCCCAAAGTAAAGAAGCGCGTGGCTCGAGTTTTGTTATCGTAAAGTTTTGCGCTTTATTAATAATTATTGCTAGAAAAGCCTTACCTGAACAATCTAATTGTTATATTTATAAAGTCTCTGTGTAATGGGCCATGACAAAGAGGCAGACCTGCAAAATCAATGGTTCGTTTCTATATTTCAGCAACATTACATAAAATATTTCCTGTTGCCTTTCATTCAGAACAGTTGCAGTGCTAGAATAATATTTTTGTTTAGCGTTGGTTGACTTCAAACACTGGCCATCACCAGAATGCCAAACTGAAGTTAATGTTGGTGATCATTCAACTGTGATTGCAGCACACTTTCTTAGCCACAGAGATGGACCAAGCAGTTTGGAATGAACGCTTAGCACATCTCTCAAAACATTTATCACAAAAAAGGCAAATTTGATTGAAATGCAAATGGGGTTGAATGTTAATCTGATGATCATGATTTATGGACATGCAACGCAATAATATTCTAATAGTCTACATTCTTGTTCATGGGCTCTTAAATTTGATCCCTTTGTAATGTTGGTCCAACACATTAATAGGCTTAAAATTAAAAAAAAAAAGATTTAAAAAAAGGAGTAATTTGAAAAGTTAGCCATGTAAACAGGTTGCATATATATCTAACAAAATAAAAAGCAATTTGTGTTATCGCTTCTGTGAAGAAGATAGTAAAACAAACCCGCCAAAAGCAATGAAACTTTGGCGTTGATATGTAATCAGACATTTTTTGTCAACTGCTTGGAAAAGTAAAAACACATTAAAAAAAAAAAACTAAAAAAGAAAGAAAGAAAACAAAAGTCTAATTTCACAGAAATAGGTTACAGGGATTGAAGTATAAGAAAGGGTAGGGGAGGTGGGGGATGGGGAGAAATAAAATCAAAGGGAAGTAACTTTCACTGCATCTATACATAAAAACCAAAGATGGCGCCACCATCATAGAATAAATATTGCAAGTAAAAACGCGTTGTATAGAGTTTGAAATGTATGCACAATGAGGACATTGTGTGTAACAAACTTGGTCCTTCAAAATAAAAACCTGCAACATGTTTCAGGCTTACCACGTTCGGAGGCTGACGAAATCAACAAACAAGAATACTGCACCAGAACTGTTTAGCAATAGCCAGAACAAATGCGGCGCTACGACTACATTAGCAAATTGCCTCAGATTTTGGGATCGGGGCAAAAGAGCGTAAACAAACATCTAGGCAGCAGCTGCGGTACTATTTTCAAGACATCCGGTTGTGAAAGCCGTTAAACATTTGTTCCATCTGTTGCTCTAGTTCATGTTGCCAAGATCTGATTCGTGCACTAAAAAGGAGCATTGAAGCCCTCACACCACATAAATCATAAATATATGATAATAAATATCAAAGTATATACCATGAAACTCTGCATAACAATGAAAGGGGAAGAAAGGAGGAGAGAGGGTTATGAAGCAAATGTCATGAAAAGTTGTGCTCTTTTGCTCAATCACACGCCAAATTTCAAACTGCCTACAGCGCTACTGATCTAGCTAACACACAGTATATAATATTTACAACTGTTTGAGAAGCCAAGAATAAAAATATCTAATCCACTCCCTGGTCAGTCATTCTTTCAAAAGACAAGACATATTGCTTGAAAGACGCCATCACGCGAGAAAGCCACACACATGATCAAAGTCAAATTCAACATATAAATTACACTTCACTTTCGGTAACCAACAAGAGTAAGAATAATTTCAAAATAATGTACGTATTTTTCCAGTATATATCTATGGGAAGGCAAAAACTACACAGGCTAGATATTGAAAGTAAATATTTGGTTAAACTGTAAATTAGACAATATATATCCGATCGTTGTGACCTGATCCAAAGACGCCCAAACCAAAAAGTATTCCAAAACAATATGTTCTGTTCAAGGAATAATCAAGTTTTTCTGTAGACAAAAACTAAAAGTATAAAGGGAATTACAAAACGGATAAAACGTTTTTTTTTTGGTACAGCATATCCTGTCGACACACACCGATATAAATATACAGAAAAGAATCAGTGTCACGCGTCATGAATAAAAAAACAAACTAAAGCTGAGAAGTTATCTCCAAAGCAGACGGCATTCACACAAGGTTCCAAGCACACAGTTTACCAGCAAGCAAAGAATGCAAATAACATCGAATGAAGAGAGAACTATATGAAATTTCCGTAAAAATCTGGTAGAGAATGATCAAGTACTTTTTTTTTTTTTTTTAAATTTAAAACAACACTACTGATTTTTCTCATGGCAACAAGGTAGGTATCATCAAATACTCAAAAACATGACAAAAACCAAAGCTCTATTAGATGTCGTACACAAAATAAACCCCAGTCAGGACTACACTCTACAGAGGCAGCATTATATAGCCTACACAAATTATGATGACATTATGCAAATTGTTCAATACATAAGATTGTGATCAGCTGAAGGACACAGAAATTCTGGGTCATGATTACAACATGGGGGGGGGAGGGTGGGGGGGGGTGCTAGTTATCCTCGACATGCGTAGTCCAACAACAGACCATACAAAAACAAACCTCCTCAATATTAAGCAGGCCATTTCATCAGCCAACTGTCAAGCTTTCCGATTAGGCACTGACGAAAAATCACAGACTACGATCCACCTACTGGAACAAGCAACAGAACGGCAGCCAAAGAACATCAATCTTGCTCATGCTCCTTAAAATACACCAGGATCCTGTTCCAAATTCTTCTCTAAACCCTTGAACTACACCAGGATGTGGACACATCACCATGTTTCCAAACTTTCCTCTAACGCCTTACCTTGCAAGAACAATCCCATTCCCAGCGTGCGCATAATGGTAATAACTCAAACCCTAGATGTTTTCGCATAGAAATGACTCCAATCTGTGACTAAACCATCGGCACTAACTTGGACCTAGATGTTTTTACTGTAGAAGAATCAAACTTAGGTGCTTTCACATATATAATGCCAAACCATAAACTTCAACTACTCTATGCATCTTCACCTTTTATTACCAAGCATGCTCCAGTGTCTACCCACACACCCATCTTTCGCTGCCTTCCTGACCCTGACCAGACTGCAAACATAACATACACAACCACAAGCTGATGTGTATCGCCATCTGCAAACAACACTGCCATCACTCCATCCCAATCAGGAATGAGTTTACGGTAGTATTCTGTGTGAACCGCGATATGATCTGCAATCATAAACAGCTAAAATATCTCGCAGAACTTTCCAAAGCAGCATATAAATAATTCGGCACTTCGTGGCCATGTAACTGTTTATGAACCAATACTTAAGTTTCCCATGATTCTGAACGGAAAGAAATGCTAAACTGCAAGCGATGAGGTTTAGACATGATGTAGTTCACCATGATAAACTTGCAACAAGAAATGTAAATAGTCTTTCAATTTTGTAATGAATAACAAATGAAGCGTAAAAAAAATGGAAGCTATTTCCTTTTATCAGCACTTAAAGCAGAAGCAGCAATCAGAATCTTTCAAATTTTCTTTCTGTAACAACCAACCAACTATCATTTTCCCCAAAAGCTATAATCTGCCAAGCAAATAATTAAAAACAAACAGAAAGTCATGTTATAAACATATAATTATCGGGTTTATTTTTTCCTCAAAACCTAGGTCATTGACCATGCTCAAGGCCTTGTCCTCAGCAAATCACCCAGCCCTGAAAAGGCCCAAGGACCAAACTCAACAATAACAACTAACAAATACTCTTTTTTGCACATAAAGCATACAAAAGTGGTGCTTTCCCTATCCAACATATCAACAACAGTTTGTTTTTTTCACTTAGCACGAATAGGGTGCAAACAGGTAGGTAGGAAAGGGAGATGTTTAGTGGCTGTTCTCAGCTTCCAGCCCTTTGGTGACGTTCTTGGCCTGGAGGTCACGCATCATCAAGCAGGCGAAGACCGTGAGCAGCATTTTCTGTTTGACCTCCACCACGTCCTCAGGCAAGGCGTACACACCAGCACCAATCTTGCGCGCCAGACCGATGGCGTAGCGAGCGTTCTGCAGCCTCTCCTGTTAACAGAGAAACCCAAATGTTCCACAAAATGCCCATTTGAACAGCAAATACAACGGCATAGCCAGCATTTTACTGCCTCTCTCCTGTGGGCAGAAATGAAATGAATTTGTCCACAGAAAGGGAAACAAAAAAAGTGTTTGCAAAACAAAAAGGGGCAGCAGTAGTCTCACCAAAAGAAAGGGAACTGGAGCTATGACAGCATTGGGCATTTATGACATCTCCTGGCTATACACAGAGGTGCCTACCTCCCAGTCTGACCATTTGTGTACTGGCTGCATGAAAAATGTGTATTTTGTGTAATGTCAGATTTCGCGCAACTAGCAACATTTGATCAAAGAAGTATTGTCATGAAAAATGCGTGTGGTGCCACTTACGTCATATTCCTTGGCGTTAAGGTTCATGTTTTCCCAGTTGACGATGCCGGGCTTGATGGATTCCACCACTTTGGCCACGATCACACCATCGTTCAGCTTGGAGTCTTGGAAGTTGGCAAACTTATCGTCCTTCTTCAGCTGAAAGACACACAACAGACACTAAATGAAGAGCAAATCTTGTTTTCACAAAACAAGGGAAAATTGAGTGTGTCACAGAGTTAACAAAACATGGCAACAGAGGAAAATATATAACAAAACAACAGAACACGTCTAAGTTCATATCCTCCTTGCACATACACATCCACGCAAAGCAGCAATTAGACAACTTTGCTTTAAATAGCTTCAAAAATAGAAACATAAATACAGAACACAGCTTTCCAATATCTCAAATTTCTCATAAAAAAAAAAAAAAATCATCCCCAAAACTGCCAGTCCACTCTCAAGTTTCTCTTAATTTGGATTTTATTAGGATAGAAATTGTGCCTCAATTACCTGCTAAATATTTTTGGATTGATAGACATTCTCAATCTCAACAAAGCACTTAAAAGTTCTAGAATCTCGAGTCTAGTAAGTGGAAATAATTATTCCTCATCACCATGCAAGCAAATGAATGTGACATTACTACATTAGAGCAATGAACAGGTCGACAAAATCTTCTACATCCAACAAGTTCAAACTTTGTTGTGAGTAAATAGTTCTTTCTCCTCATATGAGAAGGTGACAGGGAAAAATATACAAAATACACAAAGCCTCTATCATACATCTATCCATCTATCTATCTATCTATCTATCTATAGTGTGAATGAGTGTGTGCGTGTGCACTAGTTTTGTGTGTGTGTGTATGCAGAGCGAGCATGTGTATGAGGAAGACTGACCTTTGAGTTGGCCCAGTCAATAATGTCCTGGTCCTGAATGGGTTTCTTATCATCAGAACACCTGGCCAGGATCCTCAGGGTGTAGGCCCTCATCAACTGCCACACCAAACCTGCAAAGGGGAAGCCAAAAGAAAAAAGTCATTGTTCTTATATCATAATATTAAATAATGCATGAAGTCAAGAAATCCTATCCTATCCTATCCCGTAACTCAAAGGTCGTAGGGGCACCACAGATGATCGTTTAACCAGCGTACCCCATCATTCCCTGTTCTCAGCAACCCCGATGTTTTCGCTCAGTGCCAAACCAGTCAAGAAAAAGTCAGCCATTGTTCTGATATAAAGGACATACCGTATCAGTCCAAGATGCAAATTTGGTAGGTCAAACTCTGCCCAAGGTGCTAACTAGCCGCACCAAGCGAACTGTCTAACCTAAGGAATCAACTTGGCCGACCTGTGCATAGCTGCAAGTTTGAGCCTGTCATCTACCCTTCTCAGAGAATGGCCGGATTCATTAAGGTCCATTTTAGGCAACACAACAATTCAACAAATCTTTCAACATCTCCATCCACAGCTAACAAAAAACCACATCATTACATAATTCAATCTCTTGAAACAAAAGCCTACAAAACTGATTAGATTTGCCCAAAGTCTCAGTATGTACATAGTTTACCCAAGGAAAAAAATCTGCAAAAACCTTTTCACTGCACACACCCCTATGTGGCTTCAATATGTTGAAACAAAAGCCTATGAAGTAGAAAGATTTGGAGGAGTATAATAATGTACAAATAGTACAAGGTTTTACCGAGCGTCAGGACAGGATTTCCATCGTGGATGTCCTTTCCTGCAATGCCGATCAGCTTGACCTTCACCAGTTCCACCTTTGGGCCAAGTTCAACAGCGTAGTTGCAGTTCTCTGAAAAAAACATCAATAAAATAAATGAATAATCAAAACTAAATGAATAATCAAAACTAAATGAATAATCAAAACTAAATAAACTCACTTCAATAGCATTAAACCCAACAGACCATTAATGGACTGACAAAAGGGGGGAAAAATCCAAAATATGCAACAAACTTAATAACAATAGCTCACATATGGATTGAATTCTGCTGACTGATTCTCCCAAATAAATAAGTCACAAATTATCTAGGTAGCTAGCCAAATCCACTGACCGATTCTCTCAAAGTTGGCCTTCATCTTGTTGAACTTCTTGATGACCCTCTTCCAATCGACCATGCCAGGCTGGATGTACTCATACAGCTGGAAGATAATCAGGGCATCGTACAAGTCACTGTACAGGCGGTGAACGAATGGGCTTACTCCCAAACTGTTCATCCAGTTACGGTATGCTGAAAACAGACACACCATAAATGTATAGGCAAATGGGTAAGTCACAATTTAGACAAAAAAAAGAGAATTGTTGCCTACTTGCTGGCCCTTGGAATATCAGGGTGGAGAACAACTGAATCAAGAAATCTCTGAAATCCGGCCGGGGCCCAGGGGCCAAGCCCCGGTATTCGCCCCCTGGAAGAAAATGAATTTATGCAATTTTGAAAGTAATTTAGGGCCTTTCCTGAAAGCAAAAAGCACAAAGTAAACATGAATAAAAACAACAACAACAACAAAAAGAATGTTTTATGCACATGTCTTTCAAAAAAGTTAAGAATCTCGAGTTGTAGGCCTAACAAAGTTTGAGGTCCACCATTGTTACACACAAACTCCACATTTCCAATTTTACTGGGCACACGTTTGTCTATTTTTTCACTGTAAACAGGCAAGAATTTTTATAATTTTAGAGATATTTAGGAGTACGTTAGTAAAAACACTACGTCTTAGGTATTAGTGACTAGTGTATAGATTTAAATCATGAAATAAAATGCAAAATAAATAGAAATAAATTCTCTTTTGATTATCTACCTTTTTATACTTCTCTTGTCATGTCTTGTTTTTATTACTCCATGTGTATAAAAAAAAAAGTTTTTAAAAGTCCAAACAAGCCCCCTCCTCTTCTTCACTTTCATGCCAGTCTGAAAGATCGTACGCACACTACTGCCGCTAATTGTCTAATGTCAGTACCGATCTCTTCCTCCAACTGCAAGTCCATTTCTCTCACTTTAATGTCTGATAAATGGAAGCCTGTAAACTCCCCTTCATCAGTCGAAGAATCCAAACCATCCATTTTAGACACACACACAAGAAAATTTGAAAAAAAAAATCGAAAATACGAACTCATCACAGAGAAAACTTGTGGAAATGCAGTCGAATGTTTTAAAAAAAATAATAAACCGGAAGTCAATTGCCGGAAGTCTCACAATCTTTCAAACAACGCGAGAATAAAACCACATGGTTGATACGGACGCTTTTGGACGTTTTGCCTGTTTAGACCTTCGGCCGCTTTTGGCCGCTATGCCCAGTAAAGGGTAGCCCTCAGCTTCTCACACTCGGAACTCAATATTTTTTTCTCGGAAATGCAAATGCCTTCCGTGGAAATCCGCGGATTCGCGGAAAATTCTCCACCCTGAATATGGAGGTATCAAACGCATCTCTCCCCAACACACTGAAAAGTTACAGGAATGCCTCCATTGTTACCACTTAATAGGAATGCAACAGGAGTTTTGAGTGGCCATAAGAGATAGTTATTATCATAATAGAAAATTGCTGATCTTTACGTATGTCAGGCTGAACAATAAAGATGTATTGTAGTGTACTGTATTTATGACAGTTGTATTTCCAAGTTGTGATAGATCTCATTCCTATTTTCAGGACAGTTGATACAGCATGCCTTTTTCTCAGTACAGGGATGCAAAAAGTAAAAGTATTAGCGCTATAGCCTGACCCATACTCCAACTCATCTGTTGGCAATTCACTCCGCCCCCTTCCCCCATAATGATGACAGCACTTTCTGACTGCGCTTAGTGACCAGTAAGAGTGACTGCTGAAGGATGTCAATCATACAAAACCTTTCAAAAATGCAGTTGGTATCAAAATGATACCAGACCCTTCAGGAAATCAGAGAGCAAACAACCCAAACTTGACAATCATGAAACATATGAATGTAAACTTAAGATGGCTCAAAAATAAAAGAGATATAAACATCCTTTTCTGCCAGTCTGTACCAATATGCAGCACAAAGTAAAAGCCAGAATAATCTTTGAATAAAATCATGAGAAAAATATCTCATGCCATTTTGTTTGGGGAGTGCCACTAGGCAGCAATGAGTACAGCCTACCAAGCGCTCTCAACCGCAGTGGGTGCTATCTGCCACGACCAACACAAACTGCTTAGTAAATGCTGTCAACATACATTGTGCCTTAGTAAACTGGTGACAGAGCTAGAATTATCACAGACTTACTCTTCTCTTCACGGGACTCCTCCACAATTTCCACCTCCACGTCCACGTCGGGCTTGTCCAGGGCGGGGTAGTTATTGAACAGGTTGGCCACAAAGGCCAAGTTCAGCTTCTGGTTGCCGGACGTTACGTCGGCGGGGCTGACGAAGCTGCGGCAGCCGATCTTGTCTGCCTCTTGCAGCATGCCCTCTGCACGGTCCATTAGGTCAGTGCACTGCAACAGGGAAAAACAATACAGGTGAATACACAAACCGGCAAGTAACATAATAAATAGCACAGACAACTTACAACATGCGCACACATTTTAAAAACTAAAATAACTGCAAAAATTCCCGGCTTGCCAATGACATATTACACAACATATCTCCACCTTTATACATAGAACTAGTGATATTTCATTGAACGCAGCTCTATACTACTATAACACTATTCTACTCATGCACCTGGGCATGGGGACAGGACACTCCAACACGGGCGTGGAAAATACTCTCTCTATATGCAGAGGTGCCTACCCCCAGTCTGACCATTTGTGTACTGGCTGCATGAAAAATGTGTATTTTGTGTAATGTCAGATTTCGCGCAACTCGCAACATTTGATCAAAGAATTATTGTCATGAAAACTGCCACATTCACAAAACATCAATTCATACTAATTCCAGCTCACCATTTTAATCCTCTCATGAAACAAAATAATATAGAACTCAACAAGTTATGGTCACAAATGCACACTAATATATTATTTTTGTGTTGTATTTTACTCCATACCCCTCCACCCCCTCCTCCTCCAAAGGATCTTCATATTTTCCAATAATTAATTAATATGAATTATGAATATATATAAATGCATCATTATTTTCGTATATTCTGCTAAAACTGGCAACACTTTTTGTTTTCTGAGCATACTAGAGTGTTCTGCATTTTGTTGTGTAAATACAGTGCCTTTTTATCCACTTTGTATTAATTTTAGACACCTGAGGCTGAGCCACTTTTGGGGAAAACGCGTTTTATTTTATGTGAGGGTTACCTACATTGAACAGTTGTATGAGTGCTTTAATATTGACCTATTTTAACAATTTAAATTTTTTTAATCTTCTAAAGGTTTGTACTATAATTATAATAAAAACAAAATAAAACATCCTGAACCAAAATAAAATGTTTGTCCGTAATACCTAATCTAAGTGTCGCTGAATGTCGTATGAAGAGCAATGCTGAACTCTTTGTTGCAGTGAGCATAATTAACTCCTTTTGAAGATTCGATTATTCCTCAAAAACGTTCACGGTATTCGCTTAAGAAATGTTGTGGCGCTTTTTGCTTACTTGCAACCTTATCCTGCTTTTCTTCAGACTCGCTCTCATCGTCACTCTCGTGTAAACGCTTTCGCGACACCATGTTTAGCACAATGGCGGATACAAAGTCTCGCACTACCTCTCACGCATGAGATTTCACTTTTGCGCATGCGCTCTAGGGTCAGCAAGTAAATAAAATAGCAGATCGAAACATATAAAATCAGTGTGATTTTTTTTTTTTAACACCACGAAAATGCGTATTTTTAAGGAATTGCTCGTATTGTCGTATTTTATGTTGAAAATTCGTAAAAATACGCGCCAGCGCGTACGGTAGGCACCTCTGTATATGCCAAAGCTTACAAGGTTATGATACTGATTTCAAGAAATGTAAGTGCGGGGAGACAGGGGAAGTGAAATAATTTAACAAAATGAAATAATAAACAACGCAGCAAAATCAGACACAGAAATACTTACGCCCATGGGACCGAGGGTAACGCCAGATTCAGCAGGTGCAATTCTGTGAAGAAGGTGAATGTAGGCCTCAGAATCCTGCACACCGACACACAAGTACAATTCTGAAAAACATTTATACAAAAAATATTATCTTTACGAATGAATCAAACTGGAGTACTGAAGCTGAATGTAAATTACATTACTTCTGTTCAATACGAACACTGCGCATTTTCCTGAAACAGTAAAACTTCTCTCAGCTTCTATGGCACAATGTCCACAGTACTTTGGACTCGGCAATAAATACAATGAAGATAAACTTTTTTCCCCTTTTAAATTCTCGAAAGTTTAAATTTAAAGAAATTATAATTGTCTTCCCCTTATTCCTGCTTCTCTTCTTCACATAAATTGTATTTTGAAAAAAAACAATAACAAGAGATAAATTCACCACCAAAACGCTAAGCAAGATGCAATCTGATTCCACAACAAAAGAAAAAGTTCTCCAGCAAGGTACAGTAATAAGAATGAAAGCAGACAATGGTTGAGATTGGACATTTGGATGTTGAAAAATAATTCAGTTTCATGCAAAACAACATAGTTATGTTTTGTTTCTTCCTCCCCAGTATTAATTTTTCAAAACTACATGTAATTTTTTCATCTTCAAACAGAATGAGCAGGAATCTAGAATTGGGAATTTGTTCTCATTTACTCCTACACCAGTGAACGCTCATTTTCATTTTCTGCTCCCACCGTCTGGAACTCCATTCCCAAGTCTCTCTATTCTTCCCAAACATCTGCTGCCTTTCGTTCTGGCCTAAAGACCCATCTGTTCAAACGTTCCTTTGATAACACCACAATGTAAATTTGTGTTGAACTCTGTATAAGTGTGTGTGTTTGTGTGAGGGTGTGTGTGTGAGTGTGTATGCGCGTGTTCATATTATCTAATGAAAATTTTTATGTTTTGTTTACCATGTTGTTATTGCATAGCCATTTTAATTCTTAGAAGTGTCTTATGTGAATGTAAAGCGCTCTGAGCTTTCATTAGAAATGGCGCTATTAATGTTAATTATTATTATTATTAATCACGGCCAACGTCATACAAAATGTCTGACCGTGGGTAAAAATAAAGGAATGAATTTTTTAAAAAAGGGAAAAAAAAGTACTATGACTAAATCCACAAGCTAATACAGACTCACACTGGAATTTTTCAATGTATAATTTATCTTAATTAACTATTTTATTTATCTTTTCATTTATTTTAGGTGGCTGCTGAAAGAGCTACAAAATCAATTACTGTCAACATTCATGCTAGGAAAATGTAATGATCTACTTGATTTCTTGGAAACACATGAGCAATTGGGAAACTTCTAGATGTTCAATAAATACGACGGTAGACACATGTAAGAACAATGTGTGTGCTGTAGGGTGCGGTGTGTGTATTAGCTATGTGTGTATGTGAGAGTTGTGCTCCTAGAACTTTTATTTAGAGGTTGGGCGTCATAGAAATGGATTTACTATTATTTTTTTCATTATTTATTTATTTATCATCATCATCATCATCATCATCATCATCATCATCATCATCATCATCATCATCAGACATTTAATATCTCATCTAGCTGGAGACTTTTTGAGAACAAGCATCCACGGGAAAATGAAATGCTAAAGTTCACGATCACATAAACATGCCATGTTCTCTGTGATAGGTAGATCGAAAGGTAT
Source organism: Oncomelania hupensis (assembly GCA_036898135.1). NCBI lineage: Eukaryota > Metazoa > Mollusca > Gastropoda > Littorinimorpha > Pomatiopsidae > Oncomelania > Oncomelania hupensis. The sequence goes on along the minus strand of CM072517.1, from coordinate 23,718,155 downwards.
AAACAGACATCCCCCACCCCCACAAAGAAAAAAAAAAAGAAAAAAGAAAGTGCAACAATGAGAACAGATGGACATAGACCATACAAGAAAGAAGGCAAATCTTCTAGCTAGAAATGCAATTTTCATACAAACTGATCTAAACAGAATGGAAATGCATTTCTTTTCACAAAGTGGAAAATTTCATCTAGACAAAGAATGCAATTTGACAAAGTAGAACACTTCATCTAGATAGAAATGTAATTGCATTTTTTTCTTCTTAATAATAATAATAATAATCAGGATATTTATATAGCGCTTTTTCACAATGAACAATATCAGTTCAAAGCACAGTACTCACGCATTCATTCTAAACATCCGGCTTCATACAAAAACAAAGTGGGAAAATGTTGCAACAATAAAGAGTTGCCATTTTGTATCTAAAGTCAAGTCACAATCACTGAAGTCTGGTAGAGAAACACACTGAAGTTTAGAGAAATAGATCAACAACAAAACGCAGGTGCAGGTTGCACAATTTCATGGGTGCACAACATCTCTGCAAGATGAGGAAATGATCGCTAAATCTAGCAAGCACTCACTTTTCTCTGAGTTTGCAACAACAATGAAAAACAAAGAACAGTTCATCAGATGTACAGAGTAGTGTTAGATGTACAGAGTAGTGTAAGATGTGCAGAGTAGTGTTAGATGTGCAGATTAGTGTTAGATGTACAGAGTATGGATAGACGTGCATAGTAGGGTTAGATGTACAGAGTAGTGTAATATGTACAGAGTAGTGTTAGATGTAGGTATGTGTGCGTGTGTGTAAGAGAGAGAGAGAGAGAGAGAGAGAGAGAGAGAGAGAGAGAGAGAGAGAGAGAGAGAGAGAGAGAGAGAGAGAGAGAGAGAGAGAGACAGAGAGAGAGAGAGAGAGAGAGAGAGAGAAAGAGAGAGAGATGTTAAATATAAAACACTCTGACATTGTCGAACAACAAATAATATTCCGATTGTTGTATCCATTACATGTCAATTGGCGAAATAAATTCCTGTTATCTTACAGAGTAGGGTTAGATGTTCAAAGTAGGGTTAGATGTTCAAAGTAGTGTTAGATGTTTAAAGTAGGGTTAGATGTTCAAAGTAGTGTTAGATGTGCAATAATATTTGTTACTTCAATTCTTTTAATCAATAAATTTATACTTTTAATACTTGTACTGAATTGCCGGCTGTTACGATGGAAGCCAATAAATCACATCAGCATGAAACTTTGTAGCAAGCCTCGACCTGACCAATGCATAGATTAAATAAAATAACATTCTCAGAATTTTGCGAAAAAGCAGACTCTGACAAAAGGGAGATCTCTAATACTGAGAACTGGGCGGTCCGTACGGCTCATCTTCCCCACAACTGAAAAGATTACAAGAAAACCGTTTTTCAAGGAAGTTGGACCTGAAGAAAGAGGAGGTTGATGACTCTCAATGCCTCTCTCCTTAAATAAACTGACAAGTTTACAGGAAAACATTTCTTTTTTCAAACACTATTACTTTTTTTAAAGCCCACCTTGATATCTTCACCGAAGTTGTGAATGCGTTTGTCAGTGTTGGACCTGGCCAGGTGGTAGTTGACCCAACGCAGCAGGATCTGTTCAGGCGACAGGCGCATCAAGTCCTCGATGGTCTCTCCTTCCAACAGCAGGTTGACCAGGCCAGGGTGATGAGCCAAGTTGATGTCACTCAGCAAGCCAATCTGGAACACACCAGTTTCATTTTGGCAATGACCGGCATCAACTTCTACCATGTCCTCCCAAACTGTGAAGTTTCGGCCTATGTACACGAAAGAAATTGTAAAACTAAGCAAAACCTATGTTGCATGGCAAGGAGGCTGACGCAGACATAAATGATCTATTTTTAATTTGTTAAAAAAAAAAAAAAAGGTTGAACCCTTTCTTGACGGCAGTTGAATTGATATCTGAGACCAACCATGCCCTAAACACGTCAGCAGACAAGTTAACTCATCCTCTGAAGCGTAGCCTTCATTTTGCAAAGCAAATGGAAGGGAAGCAACTCTTTGCTTTCACTATCAATTGACATTAAATCAGTCCCAGGAAAGTACTCATTTTTAAGTAATTCTGTCTATAATGGGTGAAAAAAAAAGGGTGGGTGGAGGGGGGTGGGGATGAAGGGGGAACTGACCCTGATTATCTGCCACAGCAGACCAAGCACCAAGTGTTTCTTCCCCTCAGCGAGGTCTGTGGGGCCGATGTTGACAGTGCTACATCCGATGCTGCTGGCGGATGTGACAGCCAACACCAGGTTCTCGTGGCGCCGGTATACACTCAGGTTGGTCTTGTTGATTGTGCGCTCATCTATCGTGTTGGGCACAGAGTGGTTAATCAGCTTGCTGGAGAACAAAATAAATAAATAAAAATATGAAAATTGAATGAATGAATCAATAAATAAATGACTAGATTAATAAATAAATAAAACAAATCTATAAAGAATTAAATGAAACAAACAAATCCACTTTGGAAATTCATATATGAATAGATATTCAATGTTTATAGGGTCCAGCGGACTGCCAAAAGCCGAATCAGGACCAAACAAAAATAATTAAAATCAGCCTGAACCGCTAACATTTAAATATGATATTACTAATGAAATTTAACCAAGAATATAATCAAAACAATATGACCTATATGCGATAAAACAAACCAACATCATGTAAAAATTGAAACAAATGTTGATTATTGCAAACTTTAAAAATCTCATTAAAAGGTATTGAACCCAAATATCTTTTTCTTTTATCAATCAGATCAGCACACTCAGACATAAAATGGCGGACAGGAGAGGACTTATCACATGCAAAGCACCATGGTGGTTCTTCGCCTATCAAAAGAAAACTATGGGTGACATAAGTATGCCAAATATGAGGGTGAGCCAAAACAGTTTCTTCTTTGCCAGTGGAGGCAAAGTTAGGGAAAGAAGCAGACAAATCTGGAAGAATTTGAAATAATATGTTATTGATTTGATTAGACTATTCGGTCTGCCACAGCCATTTTCAAGAACAGCCAGTCATACAAGGCAGGTCAGAGTATGGAGCATATTAGAAAACCTCTGAAGGGAAATCTAGATGCAGAGCTTCTTTAGCTGCTTTGTCTACTGCAATATTGCCGCGGGTGCCCATGTGACTAGGTACCCACATAAAAAATATCTTTTTACCCTCAGAAACATGTTGTGTGTGGAGATCATGGATCTCTGCCAGAAAAGGGTGCGATATCTTTCTCGTGGAAAGATCCAGAAGTGCTAACAGACATGATTAAAGAGGATGCTCCTTTGGACTGATAAACCTGTTTCAGAGCTAAATGAACTGCCTTGAGTTCAGCTGTATAAACAGAACAAAAATCGGGTAAATGTTGTTGCAAAGGTTGGTCGATGTGTCTCCCAGAGACCGAAGCAGCAGCAATTGGGTCTCCTTTCTTCGACCCGTCTGTAAAAAGTTTTTCATATCCTTTATACAATGAACATTGTTCTAGGTAAAGTTCTTATAAACTGCTTCGGAAGTTTCGTTCTTTTTGAAGGATGTAAGATTGAAGTTGATAATGGGGTTGATTAGGTTCCAAATAGGGAGCACCGTTAACAATTGGTCACCACAGTCAATATCTATTTGAAAATTGATATGTATAGCAGTTTCTCTAGTAACATTATCATAGTTTAAAAGTTAGTTTGTGTTACTGATGTCAGGGATCACAAGATTGTCTTTGTTATACTGTAATAAGTAGTCAAGCTGTCAACCAACAATATTTAAATTATAAAAAGTGCTCATTGTTTTGTTGTTGCCGCAACTCTTGTTGTGACTGAAAGCAAAAGTGAAAGACCAAAAGGTTGTTTCCATGGCGACAAAGGTAGGTCACTCACCATAGCAAAATGCCATCGGCCATCTTAGCGTACATGTCGTTGCCCTCGTTGTCCAGGGGCAGAAGATGTTTGCAGTCAGGGTCATCGCCTAGATGTCTGCCAAAACCACACAGCCAACAAATGACCAACCACTCCTCAAATATTCACCAATACAAAACTCGTATTAAAAAAAAAAAAAAAACTACCATTTTTTTTAACCAGCTTTTAACTACACATCATGCACAAACTGTTCTTTTAAACTTCTTCTACATCAGCAAGAAGATTTACCCGACTTTTTAGCTAGGAAGTTTCATGCTGAGCACTCCCAAAGTGGTATATATGTATAGAGTCAGTAATGACTCCTGTCGCTTCAGTTATACACAAGAACAATTCCATCAATTATTCAATAAAAACAACTGATTAGGAACAAGCCAAGTCACCTATTAATCCATTCAGCAAAAGCCTTCTGCTCGCCTGCCTTAACCTGGTGGGTTGTGCCTTCAGACGAAGCGTACGACGTTCCTCCGATCATGTCCACGCCCTGTCGCGTAGTGACCACCTGCACAAAATCATAACTCAAACTATAACCAGCGATTTACTGGAAATAATAACACTGTGTAAAAAAAACAACGTATATGTAACACCTCCCTTGGGGCCACAAGCTGGAATAAAACAGTCTAAACAGAGTAAACAAATGATAGGCTCTTATATAATGCTAATAGGGCCAGCCTTTGACAATGCGCATGAGCCTGCCCGCTGGCATCTCAGGAAGCTCACGTTAGATCCTGATGTAAGCCAGTGCCTTGAGCAGCTCCTTGAGCTGATAAGCGGCAGCTGGACCCTATAAACATTTAATATCTATCTAGCTCTATGCCACAATAAAGTCCTATCAGAACAATTTATTTCAATTTCTCCATGCTATCATAGCATATTTCAGGTAATAGAATACAAGATCTACCAGATAAGAATTTTTTGTCTGTACCTTTTTGAAGGTGTGTCCGATGTCCCTCTTGGACTTTTCGTTGACATAGAGCTGCTGGAACTCGTCGATGCTGAGGCGGCCATCGGCATTGGCGGTGTCATATTTGGAGATGAGCTCGCGGATCTCGTAGCCTGGCAGCTTCAACCCCACTGCCGACAGAGCAGTGTCCAGCTCTTTCACATCGATGTAGCCATTGTTGTCTTCGTCTATCTGTACACAGAAAACCAATAGAAAAACATCAGTTTATTTGAGTGTATGATGTGCGTGTAAATAAGCTGCACGTCACTAGCTGATGCTCAGGTAATGTGAACAAAACACAATGATTAAGGGAAACTGCACACTGAGTGTGCTATAAATAATAGTCAAATCAGCGCTCAGAGCTATTCCCTTGACCATTGACGCAGTGTTGTGCAATACCAGTTAACGTTGGACTGTTCTGGAAGAGAACAGTCAGTGAGATTTAATGTCAAGCACTTACATACTAACAGAAGACTGGCTGTTTTTCATTCAGACTTAGTTGTAACTGGATGATGTTATCAGTTTAACCTAAGTTAATCTGAGGAATGAAATCTGATGACCACATAACTGGATGAAAAGACAAATGCTTGAAATTGCCAGACTATCTCATTATTAAAAAAAAAAAAATAAAGCATTTATAAGTATCAATCACCAAACATGTTTCTTCTCTAAGTGTAATACTTACAATAAACGAAATGAAAAGATCAAGATTTTTGGTAGGAACTAGTAATTCCTCATAGAAAGAGGGAAAAAGAACTAGCACTTTCTCATTGAGGGAGGTAGAAAGAACTTGCAATGTCTTACTGAAGGAAGGAGAAAGAACTGGCAATGTCTCATTGAAGGAAGGGGAAAGAACTGGCAATGTCTTGCTGAAGAAAGGGGGAAACAACCACCACCTAGGACTGGCAGTTTCTCATTGAGAAGTTGCACTTCAGTATATGAAGTGAAAAGAAAAAAAGACCTCTAATAAGATTCAGACAACAGTAGTGTTGTACTTGGAACAGTGGTCATGGCAGTCTTCCAGAATAATACAGCAATAACACACTCAACTGTAACCCATAAATTCCCCTTTTATGACTAGACCACAGGCTCATACAACATTGCTGAGACTAGACAAAGCCTTCTCCATCTGCTACAGGAGACAAGAGCAATGGAGAATTTAAGAAAGCCTTTACCTAGTCTTAGCTAAACTGTATGGACCAAGCTGGTTCAATGCACTGACAACCAGAAGAGGGGAGGAGAAAGAGGCCCCCCCCCCCCCCCCCAAAAAAAAAAAAAAAAAAACCAAACAAACAAACAAAACAAAACAACAACAACAACCAGCAATCCTATCCTTATATGCAGTGCTTCAGATTGTTGGTGCGCCCGCGCCATTGGCGCATATTTTATCAGAATGGCGCGTAACAGTCAACGTGAATGCGCCAGCCTGGCGCGTCATAAAAATCAAGAAGGACTAGGTGAACATACGATACGAATACCTTCGATTGTCAATGACCCATCTTTTTCAAAATTGACCCATCATTTTGCATGGCCATGGGTCATTGGGCCCATGAGGTCTAAAAACAATCTGAAGCACTGTATATGCCTTTCCAGCACCACATAATCAAGCAACGCAAATAATTGTCAACACAAAATCAAATGTCACTGCCACCAATGAGTAAGCTAATGCCGCTGCCATCCCCGAGTTAAGTTATACTGATTTTTTGTTTGTTGGGGCCACCCCCTACCAATCTAAAAAAGGGCAATCAGCAAATGTCCCCCAGCTCCACACGGCATCCAGCATGAGCAAACACACTGAGTGTCCTGACCCTTTAGAACCATCATTGTGGGATGTTTTGTACTAGTCCAAGCTTCTTAGAGTTCGTACACTGGTACCAGCATGTCATAAATAACAAATTGCATATTGCGCACTTGCCCAACAATTATAACAAAGGTCATGTTAGGATGTCATGATGAGATGATGGGTCCTCCCATCCACACCCCCATCAACTCTAATTTATAAAAAAAACTGGTTCCCCGTCATTCCCTACCCTACCTAAGCCAGCTCTATTAGTCACTGCTCAGTAATTATTTTCTGATTCACAAAGAAAGAGAGAGAGAGGGAGAGAGAGAGGGAGAGGGAGAGAGAGAGAGAGAGATAGAGGGAGATGGCGATAGAGAGAGAGATGGAGAGAGAGCAAGAGAGAGAGAGAGAGAGAGGGAGGGAGGGAGAGAGAGAGATGGCGAGCGAGAGAGAGAGAGAGAGAGAGAGGAGGGAGGGAGAGAGATGGCGAGCGAGAGAGAGAGAGAAAGAAAGAGAGAGAGAGAGAGAGAGAGAGAGAGAGAGAGAGAGAGAGAGAGAGAGAGAGAGAGAGAGAGAGAGAGAGAGAGACTGTATCACTTTTCAATAAAACTCTCCATCTCCTCTTCTTCCCTCCCTTCTCATTCCATCCCTCCTCCTCTCCCATCCCACCACTCCCCCCACCTACCCCCCCAAAAAATGAGGGTAACCGATTCTAGATGAGAAGTGCCAGCATATTGGACAGACTGGCTTACTCGAGAATATGGGCCATACCAGCCCCCTGTATTAGCTTTAGAGACCAGAGAGTGAATGGGCAAACACAAAGGTGCTGATGAGGATTGGTCCTGTATTCCATACTGTTAGAACTGTTGCCTTCTCTTGTTTGCTTATGCAGAAAGAAGAGCGATCTGACCTGTACACACACACTCATACGCACCCTCACACACACCAGTGCTCTGATGCATGGAGACTTCACCAAAACAATTGTCCTAGACAAAGAACAGTTCTCATAGTTCAAAAAAATAAAAGTAAAAGTGTTGTCCCACGTTCAATCCCAGACTTGTAATTGTCTCAGACTAAAAGGACAAGGCATAGAATTAGAGACTCGCTGGATATGCTGCGTTCATAGTGAAACGGGATAAATAATATAAAATAAAAATTGGGCATGAGACACAACATAACTTCATAAGCCTAATTCCGTAATCTTTTAGTTTCATAACAGTGTGAATAATTATCATAAACACACATCTCGGGTATGCATAAACATCAACATAGTGTCCTGACACACCTGTTCCACGTATGAATCATTGAATGTATCTTCTTGCTACTTCACGAAGGAGAAAAAACCCCTAAAACTTGAAGGGGAGGTGGGAGAGAAAAAGTGCGCTCTTTTTAAATTTTTGGAAATGGGGGTTGAGGGGGAGGGGAGGGGGGGTGAAGGAATGGGATAAGAAATTAGTTTTCTATTTTTGAATGAGTTGGATCAGTGCCAGACACATTTTCTTTTGGAAAAAAAATCCACGGACTGGGTCCTCTTTGTCTTGCAATATCTACTGCTATATTTACCGTGGACAGCTTCTGTAACACGCAAAGATTGTTCTGCACTTAGAACGGGCCCGTTTTGGGTTATCATCTGTTAAAGAAGAAGAAAAAGATTCCGTGTCTTACCCAATCCTATGCTGCATACAGTCGATTTTATTTCTTCCAACAAAAAAACTTTGTTTTTACGAGCTCAGCTAGGCTAACAGAGCACAAGTTGAAAAAGCAAAGAATAAAATTCCAAAGTAAAAACAATTACGTTTCAAAACAAACATCATTTATGCAGTCTCCTGGCCAGTTAATTTTGTTAGAACAAGAAAGTGGTGTAAATACCTTAATCTTTAGTGAATCCATACCTCCATTGATCCAAAAAGTGTTGTAGTCGTACACAGACTACAACACTTTTTGATGGATCTTATAACGAACGACTTCAGAGTTACTTCCCCTAGGCCTTAGATCTATTTTTGTTGAAAGTAGTGTCCCCTAACACCCACCCTCCACCCCCCTTTTTTCTTCCTTTTTTTCTGTTGCACAAAGGCACATGAAAAAGAACCCCCCCCCCCCCCCCTCCAAAAAAAAAAAATCTCCAAATATTCTCTCCTGACTTCCTTTCTCAAACACACTAGTTTAACTATATGTGTTGCAAGGAACTTAGGAGGAATCTTCTGCAAAGCTTCTACACTTGCATACCAACCACCTACTGCCCAAATATAACACTGAATGCACACAGGAACACAAACTTTGCTGCTAAAACATTATTTACGGAAACGGATCACACAACTCTCTCTTTCTCTCATCCCCTTCCCCCCCTCTCTCTCGTCTCCTCTCTCATCCCACCATTTCTTTAACCCCCACCCACCCTCCCTACTTCAAATATCCCATGCAAAATTCAACCTCCAAGTATTACCACTGTTCGTACAGTCTTCAATGTAGGGTGAGAGGAATTCCCACCTCCGTCTGAACGCAACCGGAGAGGAGTTCCCTTCAAAGGGAGCCTGTTTGCCAGAGTTTGTAAAATCTAACCCATTAACACACAGCCCTCGTCAGCCTTAGCCTACACAACACTTCACACAAGTTAATTATCTAACCTATTTTTGTCTCTTGCTAAAAAGCTAAACCTCACATCCTCAATCCAGCCATGAAGCTACTTTCTGGGATTACTAAATAACATCGAAATTACAAAGCGCTGCTTTAGCACACCCCCCCCCCCCCCCAAAAAAAAAAAAAAAAATCATTAACTTCAAAAAGTGAGAAGATAAAAATGCAAGTCAAACACTCAAACAAGAAGTTTGGTTTAGAAGTCAACATTGCGGAATTAAACCTTACTCAAGACAAATTCAATGACCAGATTAACATTCGATCACAATTTCAAACTATGCAATTATATACTTCGTGCAAAGTGATGAACAAATGACATTACACTTTCAAAAGAAGGGAGGAAAAGATGTGAATAATGAAAATGTATTGTTTAGGTCGTTTACGCGATGTTATAGGATTATAGATACTTAATAACAGAGAAATAGTGAGAGAATGACTTTTTTTTTTTTTTTAAATCAGTTTATAGTCCCCTCTCTTCCCGATAAAGGATTTTCAGAGAGGAGACTTTGATTGTACAAACAGAATGACAGGAAGAGGTAGACAGATGAGAGAGAGAGAGAGAGAGAGAGAGAGAGAGAGAGAGAGAGAGAGAGAGAGAGAGAGAGAGAGAGAGAGAGAGAGAGACTCAGAGAGAGAGAGAGAGAGAGATGGGGGAGAGAGGAGAAAGAGAAGGAGGAGGGAGAGAGAGAAAGATGGAGGGAGGGAGGAAGGATGGGAAGACAGGAGGAATAAGAGGGAGGCAAGAGGTCAAAGGTGAGTGGTAAGGAGCTGGAACAAACCAAACACAGAAAGGCCAAGGCTAGGAAGTGTGAGAAAAATACACACAAAATATGCCTCTTTTGGGCTTTTGTGCAAGCGGAACATCGCTGAACCCGCAGCTGTGCAACACATGCTATACTACAAACCTACACCACTGCACACCGTCATCGACACTGAATTGAGCCCCCACAGTAGTAGCTGAGACTCGCTGGACACCTCTTTCACTAGTGCGTAAGTCTGGCTAGACTCCGCTGCGCTGTGTGATTTGAGTCACCAGCGTGCAAACTGTGGGTTATGTCATCATCGACTTCCTATTTTCCCTCAAACCCCTACCCCATTAACACCCCCTCTCATCTACCTCCTTCCATACCTCTCTCCCCCGCCCCCTATACACACCTTACATTACATTACATTACATTACATTACATTACATGGTTATTGCTTTAGGTCCAGCGGAGCCAAATCAGGACCACAAAATCAAGACCACAACTTCGCTGAAAGAGGACTCACCCCTGATCTGCATAAAAGATCTGCCGAAACAACCCTAGTGGTAACACTGAACGCACTCCACCAGCCGGTCACTTTACAATAAAGACATCCCACGCAGGGGACGCTGAGGCTATACTCTAATTTATCGAACCCCCATTTACAAAAACAAAATAGAATACCAACATTGTAATTTGTATGTTATTGTATTTCGTTTTGTACTGTATTGTATTGCCTTTCTCTGCCTCTTTGCTCCCGCCATTTCTCCTAACAAAATAAAGAGATTAATTTAGTATGGATGTGTGTGTGTGTGTGTGTGAGAGAGAGAGAGAGAGAGAGAGAGAGAGAGAGAGAGAGAGAGAGAGAGAGAGAGAGAGAGAGAGAGAGAGAGAGAGAGAGAGAGAGAGAGAGAGAGAGCGCAAAATGACGGATTGGGAGATTGGCCTGTAACTACTATTCAGTACCATTAGCCAACAATATTCATCGTCATTTAAAAACATAAATGAAGGAATCTCTGCCTCTCTCTCTCTCTCCCTTTCTTTCTTTGTCTGCCTCTCTCTCTCTCTCTCTCTCTCTCCCTCTCTCTCTCTCCCTCCCCCCATATTCAACCCCACTCCTCTTTGTCTTTCTATAATCATCATCATCATCATCATCATCATCATCATCATCATCATCATCATCATCATCATCATCATCATCATCATCATCATCATCTGTCGTTCACGAAGTTAACATAACTAAGGGTAATGTAGCAAAGCGAGAGTGACTTTTATTTAAAAGTCGGCAGTCTCGCACCTGGGCCTTTGGAGTACAAATTATATCGCTTCTAGGTAGGCCACTATAAACGAACATGGCCTTTAGAACAAAGGCCATTTTAACAAGCACTGCAGTAGTGTCACTCACAGTCATGCGTGAATGTAAGACAATGAAGGAAGAGCGCGGAATAGGCCGCGAGACCTGAAGTCAAGTCTCTATCTACTAAACGAAACTGATAATCTATCATACATTAATATCTTGACCCGCGTCTCCTATCCTTTTACTATTTTAGGCAATTCACAGCCAATTATACCATTAAACTAATCACCATATCATGCAATAAGCTTTAGATAACAGGGCGTGATAGCGCAGTCGCTAACGACATGCATCATTTATTGCAGACGATAGCAGGTAGGTAACCATGCTGATTAGCAATAATAATAATAATAATAATAATAATAATAATAATAATAATAATAATAATAATAATAATAATAATAATAATAATAATAATAATAAAATAACGGTGACGTCACTAGAGCATTTGGCCTTGCAAAGACCATCCGGCAAGGCACGGTGCAAGGAGGCAGAAGAAGAGGGAGACAGAAAAAGAGGGGGAGAACAACATTCGAGAATGGTCTGGCTTGACACAGAACGAAGCCATGAGGGTTGCTGAGAACAGAGAAAGATGGAATACGCTGGTTAAACGTTCATCTGTGGTGCCCCAACGACCTTCGAGTTACGGGATAGGATAGGATATTATAATAATAATAATAATAATAATAATAATAATAATAATAATAATAATAATAATAATAATAATAATAATAATAATAATAATAATAATAATAATAGGAAGAAGCAGAACAGAAGATGAATAAGAAGAAGAACAAGCAAGAAGAAGACTTTACTACCAACAATTACATTTTTTTAAAGGGGTCGGTGTATTTCCACTATGTGCCTAGTATGAGTCAACACTTTTGTCTAAGTTTTTTTGCATGTCTTCTTCTGTGCATAGCCTTCACCAAATTCTAAACAATGTTATCTTTCCATCGCTGAGTGACAAGCCACACGTGTACTATATCAGAAAGCGATACTAGTATAATTTTTTTTTCTTCAAAACACAAAGAAGGAGAAAATGAAAATGTCGGCTCAGCATAAACTTATCCCACTTAGCGTAGCTGAGATGACAATGCTTGCTCCAGATGGATAGTAAGGATCTAAGGTAAAGTTTCAATTATTCTGCGTACAAGCGATCCTTGCAATGTACACTGTTATCTAGGCATAAATCTTTCAACTAATCCAATGACTGCCCTTCAATATGACAAACCCGAGAAACTGGGTTATCAGAGCTGAGAGCAGTAGCTGCTTTAAGAACAAGTTAAGGTACTTAAAAAGTGAGAATGCTTTGCAGGTTTTTTTTTTTAATGAGACTGCTCAATAGTTAATTAAATGGTGAGATGGTTTAATAGCTAATGTAAAAAAGTGAGACTGCTAAATAGTTAATTAAATGGTGAGATGGTTTAATAGCTAATGTTAAAAAAAAGTGAGAATGTGTATAGCTAAAAGTTTGAGTAATAGTTAATTAAAAATGAGATTACTTAATTAGACAGTGAGATCGTTTAATAGTTATTATAAATGAGATAATTTAACTGTTAATTATGCAATGACAATGCTTAATAGTACATTTTAAAAAGTGTAATAGTTAACTAAAAAAAATTAATGTTTAATAACTCATTTTATTTTCGTAAAGGTTAGATTATTATAAAGTTAATTAAAAAGGTGAGATAGCTGAATAGTTAAAAGGTGAGGCTGGTAAATACTTGATTTTAAAAAATGACCGTTTAATAATTAATGTTGAGAAGGGTCACTAATTTGTTTATTTATTTTATCATTCTTGTGTAGCGCTCAAGAGCTGCTCAAGGCGCTGGCCGATACAGGATGTAATTCAAACCACCCGAGGCGCCCACTTGGTGCCTTTGGCGCACAGTCTGACGCTCATACGACTGAGCACTATCCTAGGCGACCGGGGATGGGGAAGAAGGGAAACCTATACACTGAAACCACCATCACACTAATAGCAACAACAAGATGGCTAGTGCTCACAGCCAATGTTTACGTCCGGGCCACCGGGAATCCCACACGCAACCTTTGTAACGTTTCTTACACCATTCAGTTCTAAACTATAGTGATATTTTCTTATCTCCCCCCCCCTCCCTTCCTACTTCTCAACAGCAGTATTACCACTTCCCTCCCCGCTCACCCACCCACAACGACAAGGAAGGCTGCGTTCGTTAGTTAGTCATTGTTTAGAGTCCAAAGAGCCGAATCAGTACCACAACTTGGTTGAAAGGGGGCTCACCCATGATCCGTATAAAAGATCTGCCGAAACAACCTTATTGGTAACACTGAAGGCACTCCACCAGCCGGTCGCTTTACAATAAAGGCATCCTATGCAGGGGACGCAGAGGCTGTACTCTAATTCATCGAACCCCCGTTTACGAAAACAAAATAGAATATAAACATCATTATAAAATATTGACAAAATACATATTATATATAAAATGCCTACATTGCTAAATAATAATACCGTAGAAAGCAACTGCGACCATTTGGAAGAAAGGGTTCGATATCCCCAATTTGACCCCACAGACCCCATACACAAATAAGGAGTTTTGGGAGAGTTTTCAATTTTAAAAATGTAGGTGACTGGTCTAGCGAAGAAGATAATAGATTAATAGAACAGAGTAGGAACGAGAAAGAACAAAGGAGAAAGGCGGCGACAGTAAGAATTTAAAGCACTAAGACAGCAAGAGATAAAGCGGCCTAAGGGTTCGTTTTCAATACAAACACACGGTGGAAGAGCCTTATCGATGTAACGTTTGTTTTACCAGGACCTCGGCTGTTTGCCCACGACCTAGGAGAGGTTTTATCTGTGTACAGTTTGCGTTACTTCAGGAGTCATCTTTCCTAATTGTTAAGTCTTGAAGCCTTCCGGGTTTGATAAGACGAGAGAGAGAGAGAGGTAGAGAGAGAGAGAGAGAGAGAGAGAGAGAGAGAGAGAGAGAGAGAGAGAGAGAGAGAGAGAGAGAGAGAGAGACAGACAGAGAGTTTAGAAAATACTTAGTGCTAGCTAGTATTATTAATCTTTTCGAATCAATTCCTACTTGTAGTATAGCAATTTAAAACTAAAAGCTTGGCTATCATCAAGATTCATGGTTTATTGTCGGCTCCATAAATTTCAAGGAATTTTATTGTGTGGTGTAACAATTTGCAATCATCAACACAAAGGCAAGCATACACGCAAAACAACAACAACAACAGCAACAACAACAACAACAACTGTTGTTTTAATTTTGATTCATCAGATTAACATAAGTTGTCCTGATGTAACATTAGCAATTTCAAAATTCGACCATGCGTGCATCATTCACATTTTCCAAATTAATTAATTACCAAACCATGTAAATCATCACATTACGTACACACAATAAACACTTTCAACAATATACACTTTTAACAACATACATTCCATTGTAATAATTCGTTCACATTAAGAAACAAAAAGAACAAAACAAAAACACACAAAATCAATTTAAAACAACAACAACAACAACAAAAACTTTCAACTTCACCTGTGACGAACGCAGTACTTATAAATGTTATTTTGCGTCTTACAGAAAGTTGAAGATAGGATTGGGACCGTGGCATTATCAACTAACCTCCGGGTCCCTCAACCTCTACACCCCTCCCCCTCCCTCACCATAAAGAAAATTAAAAGAAAAACTAAAAAGGCAAAGCCCACATGACTCACATGCTCGTTATGAAACTGGCAATGTTTAACATGAAAATGACTGCCCAGAAAAAAAGAAAAAAAAGAAACAGAAGCATTAAAATGCAAATTAATACCGACTTTGATCTTTCTATGCTCTTGACCTTGAGATGACCTTGACCTCCGTCTTCAAATACACTCACGTAATAATAAATAAACTACAGCAACGGTTGAATTATGCCAAAAACAGTGACCTTGGGATAACCTTGCCCTTTAGTGACCTTGACCTTTGGATGACCTTGACCTTTACGTGATATCTCATGCTCATGTAGTATCAAATAACCCAATGTTGCAAACTATGGATTAAACAGAGCCGTTCCACTGTACGAAGACTTTTTTTTTTAATGTCAAGAAAAAGAAGAAGAAGAAGAAGAAGAAGAAGAAGAAGAAGAAGAAGAAGAAGAAGAAGAAGAAGAAGAAGAAGAAGATGAAGCACCCGATACACATTGGTCGAAGGCTACTAGAAGAATGCTGTAGTAGTCGCCTCAACAGGCCATAAAGCATGCTCTCATGTTTCAGAGCACAGCATCCTATACTCTTCAAGCCCTAGGAGCATTAAGCAGGTCAACAACAGCAAAAAACATTAAAGGTGTATGATTCCTCAAGCAAATCGTAAACAAAGTATTTAAATCAGTAAAATGTTAGAGAATAAAATCATAGCCAATTTCCTACACGATGACTTTCACCTAGTCCTGCTGTATAGTCCTTTACGGCGGATCATATCGTTTCTTCCTTCCCATACGTTTCAAAATACAATACGGGATAATTAAATGTATACATGTCAAAGGGCGCCTTGAGCAGTTCTTGAACTGGAAAAGCGCTATTTAAGAACATTAGAAGGGTAGGCGAGAATGTAGTACAGTTTGGAATCTACCTAGTGTTCAAAGGAATTATTGCTTGTCCGATAAGAATACCTGAATGTATGTAATGGTCATTAATCGATTTGGATTCTCTCGGTGGCAGCGAGCCGAGCAGGTTAGCGGCAGGCCTGCTCCAGGAGACGGTCAGTCCCTCTGGTGCGCTATCTGCAGGCGTCGGTGGCTTCCATATAATTCTCTGCCTGCCTCGGCTGGCGTTGGGGGACGCCAGCTGCGGTACGCGGTCGCGGATGTCTTCCTGTGTGCCAAGGATGTAGCAGCCTGCACCATGTTGGGCGATTCCGACTTGCCTACATCATTGAACCTTCACTTTCCCTTCGGTCGGGCTCCTTTGACTGGACTGCGGCGGTTGGACGACGAAGGGCGCCTCGACGTCTCGCCGTCGTTGTTTCTTTCCAAGGCTGCCCCATGTTTCTTTCACTACGACTGGGCTTCCGGACTTGTTGTGGAGAGTGGCGCCTCCGGGCTACAGAGGTTTTTACGCCGCCAGCTTTTTTCCGAGATAGCCCACCCCTCTTCACGGCTCCGCTGCTGGACCCTTGGGCACATCGCCACTCATCCTTGAGCGTCTCACCTTTTCTTCCATCTGCGCGTCTACTTCTTCATCGTCATTACCGCCTTTGAGCGCTCCGCATCTACATGACTCTACTTTTTTACGAAGCTGTCTCGTGCACTACCCATCTTATTCACGCCTTCCTGACGTTCTTCTGTCGTCGCGTTCTTCATCTTCACACTACGTCAGGCCCTCTTCGTTTTACGACTCTTCACTACCGGAGCTGCCTTGTGCGCTATCCATCGTATTGTCTTCTACGCCCCACTTCGGGCCGCCTTATTCGCCTTCATTCTACAGTCTCCTTTACGCGAAAGTGTCGGGGATTCTAATTCTACTCTCGGTCATTAATCATAGCTACTATACCAATCGTACCAGTAAACTGTAAAGATTAAAACTGCACACTGTACGAAACAGTCATAGCGTGTGACGTAATATTTACACGTCAGACGCTGAGCACAGAGGGAAAAGGAACTGAATCGGACAAAATCATTCGAGAACCATTTCCTGAATGGGTCAAGCATTCTATACTGACCCGGACCTTCATTTAAAATTAGCTGACCCCTTGCAAACTACGTGACTTGTATCAGGATCTGTAGTCGGGATGAAAACAAAGTAGAAATCTTCCATTATCAATAACAACGTGCGACGACTAAAACAACGGCACAAGCGTAGCGGACACTTGAGATACTCCTGTTCTTGTTTCTTCTTCGTCTGGTGACCGACACTCTTGTCTCCGTTGTCATTTTACAATTCTCTTTAATCACAACTTCGTGTTCATTTGTTTTAAACTGCCGGTTTGTCTGCCTCTCTGGTATGTCTGTCTGCCTGTCTAGTCTGTCTGTCTGGTCTGTCTCACTCGTTCTTTCTTCTTCTTATCTCATCTCATCTTTGTCTCAACTCATCATCATCTATCTCCATTTATTTCCATCTATCATCATAATCATCATCATCATCTCTCTCCCCCCTCCCTCTCTCTCACACACACAATGTTATTGTGACTTTCTTCAAACGCCACAATGGGTCATATTACGTCCCCCTTTTTAAGTACTTTTAAGTGTTCTAACACTAACCCTAACTAACCCTAACCCTTTCCCTAACCTAACCCTTACCGTAACACAGCCCTAACGGATCGTTGGTTTCACGTCAAAACAAGTAGGTCTGTCAAAATAAGTTATGTAGATAATCACTGGTTTGTCCAAATAACACAGTGTAAACAAGTACACACCCATTCACACACACCCACCCACACACCCACACAATGGCACACGTTCGCAGCTATGTGATAAAACTCGTGCAAGACAATGGTAATCCGAGTATCGGAGATTGCTGTAGTGTAAGCCTGAAACGTGAATGCCTATGAACAACAACAACTGTTGCAGCAGGTGCTGGTGCTGGTGCTACTGCTACTACTATTGTACGTGCTGTTCTGTAAAGCGGACTTATCTTTCTTCCTTTTTTTCCCCGAGGAAAACTACCATATTTTCTAACAAACTAAATATACCATTTACAAGAATTGATCTGTTTAAAACCAGTCTGTCATATTCAGGTTCTACTTTAAGGAATAACTTTCCAGAAGTGCTCCGCTGTGCAGTCACTAAATACACATCTTTTAGAACACATCTTTTACAATACATCAGACATTAATGAATTAGCTACTTAATTAGAGCTCTACATTAATAACATCATTAGATTGTTTTAAATGAACATGTGTGTGTGTGTTCGCGCCGCCGCGTATGTGCATGTGTGCACAGATCTTAATTATGTTGTTACATTATAATAGTATTGTTAGAAAGGTATTTTGTTATATTAATTATTATTATTCTTCAAAAAGATGTAAAAATGTACAACCAGTGCTAAACCTTTTACCCTTGTTAAATAAAATTGTTATCTTGTCTTATCTTATCTTATCTTATCTTATCTGCAGACCACTCATCCCAATGGGACACAGGCTAATAGTATAGTATATCCCGATACGCGCACCGGTGCAATAGGGCTAGAAAGGGGAGGGGGTGGGGTAAGTGAGAACACAAAGAAAAATGTAATAATATAATTATTCTTCTACTTACAACAAAAAACCCCGATAGTACAATGAACTTTGAGAGTGACGCACAATGAGCAACGCAAGACAAGTGTTTCTGAATAGACAGAAAAGAGGGAGGAAAGGAGAAATGGAAGGAGAGAGAGAGGGGGGGGGCGTAGGGGAGGGGAGGAAGATGAATGTTCACGGACAGCACAGGGAAACGATGAAAAAAAACACCACATCCGTGGATCGTGAAGATATGCGAAGCGTTTTTACCTGACATGAACCTTGTGTGTGTGTGTGTGTGTGTGTGTGTACAGGCGCTGCTCACGTCCTTACTCCTGTACGACTACCACCATCACCACACATCCACCCCCCCCCCCCCCCTTATCTCCACCACGCTCTCTCTGTCTCTCTATCTCTCATCTATCCATTGACCACCTCTTCACCCTCTCACTTATTAGTTTCCCCATTCTTTCTGGTTAAAAGACTTTTCTTTTTTTGTTTCACTCCCAAATCTCTGTCCGTCTGTCTGTCTCTGTCGCTCTCTCACGCTCTCGGAGCTCTGCTATGACTTCTACTTTTCTATTCTCCTCCTTTCCAAACATCTCACCTCTGCATTAAAAAAAAAAATCTGTATCTCTTTTATTGCCATGCTCGTATCTCAAGAACTACGTTAATTTTGCTGAAAGCTCAAGCCCTCTTAGCATTCCCCCATTCACAAAATGTCTCTTATGTTGTTTCCTCTCTCTACCCACCTCCCACCCCCACTCCCTCCTGTGTTGCTGCCCGACACACGCCACTCCCCGGCTAATAGTATTCTCTAATCTCTTGATGTCCATTCTAATTTTTACCTATAACCCTCCCTTCCGCAAGTTTTATCAGTTGCCTGTTTTCTGTCTGTCTAACGAGCTCACACACGCACACATCCCCTCTGTCTCTGTCTCTGTCTCCGTCTGTCTGTCTGCCTGTCTGTCTGTCTGTCTGTCTCTCTCTCTCTCTCTCTCTCTCTCTCTCTCTCTCTCTCTCTCTCTCTCTCTCTCTCTCTCTCTCCATCTACAGCATTTATCCTCTGTTAATCTTTTCGATCCCCATTACGAAAACTATTTGTTAATTGTCAAATTCTTACTACCTGTCCAAAAGTATCTGCCCAAGTTTTAAAAAGTGCCAAGGGAAGGGGGAAAACACATCCACATCACTTAACCAAGCCCACAACTTCAAACGTCCGTCATCGTCCCCTCCACTCGCCTCCCCTCTCCCCCCCCCCCTCTCTCCGCCCCCTATTCTGTAGAGGTTAAGCATAAAATACGCCGACGTTTCGAGTCGCAGACGCTTCTGTCAACCCTCCTTCCCCTCCCCCACAACCCCCTCCCGCACCCTTAACTCTCTCTCCCCCCTCTCACCCCTCATCAACGCCTCTCTGCCTCTTTGGATGATCCTACTGAAGGCGTTCGGCGCTTTCCATGCATGTGTCAGGTTGTGACAGCATGGGAAAGAGTGCACAGCCTAACCTTCAAGTCCTAAGACAAGGGCTCGCAATCCGGGCATTGCTGTATTCTTACCGCAATATTTAACTAGTCAATCGACGCTGTGTTGCTTCCCTTCCCTCCCCATCAACCCTCTATCTATACTCCCATTTTAGAGTAGTTTGGAGGTGGGGAGGCTTTAGTTTAAAAGCATAATGAAAAGACAGACAAGATCAATTGTACCAATACTGCCTCGATATCGGCCAGAGTCATTTCAATGCATAATAAGTACGAGTAGCTGTAAAGAGGGGGCAAATGGTAGGTCTAAAGGCAGGGTTCTTCGGCCCCCTTGTCCTTGGGGAAGCCTCACACTCCTGCAGCAGCTTTTTCGCTGAGAAAGCTACCCGAATTTCACTCCCTTGGCTGACACGTACGTTCCTTAAAACCTATCTAAACAATGCTAAACGGCGTGACAAATGTGGCGACAAAGCGCCAACGGTTGAGGCGTGACTTTGCATCATTCATGCCAATCAGTGCTTGCCAAATGCGGCCAAACCTCCAGCGCTGTCTTCCGCTCCTGCGGTTTTGATGTATGCAGCCGTCCTAAACAACACTGTCTTAGACAATACTAGCTGCGCGTAACGACGTGTTCGCCCCAAACTTTGTGCTATCTCTGTCTATACGGTAGCAACTCTGTCCGTTTCTTCTTGGGTTATTTATAATTCTGTAGTAACGACTGGACACAAAACAAAACTAATTCAATTATGCTTCCCCGTACTCTAAAGAAGTTTATCTTACAAGCAAGCCAAGGAAAAAAAGAACACCACCACCACCAAGACTTGGTCTGAAGACAACACGATATACTTTTAAGACCACTCAATCAACTATAGACAACTGAAGCAACTGTAGACAACTCCAGCCTCAAGCCACATTTAGACAACTCAAGCTACTGCAGACGACTTCAAACAACTCGGTACAACACAAGCACCCCCAGACAACTCGTAAACTGAATACAAAACAACACCCGTCTCAAACAACTTTAGAACACTTCATAAACAACTCCTTACAACTCCAGCAACGTTCAACACAGAACAACGTTCGCCCAACAATACAAGTCAAAATCCGATTGCAACAATGAAACGACTACAAGTGGTTCTTATCTGTCCTGAGAACTCAACAATACTAGCACAATACAAATTCCTCTGAAGCCTTTCTCCCATTTTTTTATAATACAGTTCTAAAGCACAAGCAGTGCCTGTTGCTCTCAAGATCGCATAAGACCTGCTTCAGTGTAAATAGAAAACTGCCATGACTAAACCAGTTCCGAAGACTAATATTAATAAATTTAACACGGTTTTCGATTTTTGTCAAAATATGTTGTAAAAAAATAACAGATCGAACACACGTCAAATTTATAAATATACAGAGCCAGAAATCAATAGTTCCCCATCTATTGCTCGGGAGCTAATAACAATTAAATAAATAAATAGAAGTATTGAAAATAGGCGTTATCCTCCCGCACGTGAGAGAGAAACTTTTGAAACTTTTTTTTATTAGGGATAAAGATTTTAGACTAATAAGAAGTCTAATCTTCCAATCTGTCCCTTAACAAATTAACATAGTAAATAACCTTTAACATTAACTTGGAAATCATAGAAATCACACACACACATGCACTCACACACATGCACACACAGTCACACCAATATCTTCATCAATATCTTTAAACAATGTTAGGCAACCACCCCCCTTCCTATCCCTCACCCTCATAATAGAAGAGAGAGAGAGAGGGGGTGTCACGAACTGGCTAGTATTAACTCTGCTTATTTTAATATTTAGCTTGGTTAGTATATATAATATTAGAATTTCAAAGTTAGGAGCAGACGATGAAAGTAATCAAGCGTAGCGGTAGCATACTGCCGATCATACACACAGTGATAGTTGACGCTGGCTGAGGCCATGACATCATCGTAATTACGAGAGTCGTAAACATTTTAACCAATGGGAGCTTACGCAAAGCGGTTCGAGCCAGTTTGACTGGGTCCAAACCTAGCTTATCTTTGGTCAGTTGGGAGGAATACACCGAAGTGTTAACAGCTAGAAAGCTGACAGAGAAATCTCTTCACTCATAGACCAGGAAGCAGGACGTTAGAATCTTAGAATTCTATCAAGCCACCACGGGCCTGAACTTGTCAAACAGGTAAATGAACACCCTTCTGTTTCATCGTGATATATTTATATTATTGTTGAAATTATGTTTGAAGAAATTGCTATGCATAAATGTGAATTGTTAATCCGAATTTGCGTGACCATGTGGAAACGCCGAACACGAGGTGAAACACGACCGGTTGAGCCGCCATGTTGTATCCCGTACGGAACCACTGGTGTTTAACTTATATGTATGTTTGCAGACCAGTGGCTGTACCACTGAATGTTTATAATATTATTAATTCTGGATGTGTATAGTTAGCCACGATTTATATTTATGTATGTATAGGAATTTAGAGTGAGATTCCAGTGGAACCCGGAAGTAGCAGAATGTTCGTCGCTTATGTATAGAGATGTGGAGCTATCACTGAGGGCTACTTGGCTTTCAGTGAGACGCTCTGCACAAACCGATTATTCAGGGTTGTGCAGAATTTCGTCTCTTATATTACAGACGAGCAGCCGAGCTATCCCGAGCTATCCCGTGCGCACAACTCCACAGAAACGACGAGTTGTCTGCGTAACCTCTACCGCACAGGTCGGAGAGAGTTACCCTGGATCACACCCTACAAGACCCCACAGCGTGGCAAGGGAACCCAACTACACAACGACACAGGTGGACCAGAAGCTACCTCACAGAAGGACTTCGACCGCTCCACCCGCCAGTTAAGTGTGTTATCCCAAGTGCACTTAAACTGATCATAACAGGACCACAGTAGTCCAACTCTTCAGAAACTGTAAAACAGACCACAGTAGTCCAAATCTACATAAACTTATAGCAAAGTGCCCGAGGAAGAAATAACAGCTGCCTAGACTATCAGCGATCGAACTATTTGCATTGAAAGAGACGTTTTAAGTTAGATTAGTACTTAGAGAATCTTGTATAGAGTAGAAGAAATAAATGCGTGATTTTAACTGTTATCAAGTGGCTGGACTACATATGATTCATAGCCGTGTGAAAGCTAGTGTGACAGTATTCTTTTACCATTTTTCTATCTATTTCTGTACCCCAACCTTAACACAGAACGAGCTAAACAAATAAATTTATTAAAGTAATTCATAGGGTGACTTACTAGCAGTTCCCACCGAATAAACGTGAGGGTCCATAATTCCATTGTGCAGAGCCCATAAACCCCACGTGACACTTTAATTGGCGAGCCTAGCTAGGATCTGTGTATAATAGGAATTGGGTATAACCGGACCTAAGTACAATAAAATTAGATAACAGCAGTAGTAGAATAACTTAAAATAGTGTAGGGGTATAACACTGATCAGTTCTGGTGCACTATTCTTTAGTTAAAAACTTGTTTGCTTCAAATATTTTTGTGCCTGTATGTTGCATTGCTCTTTTGCAGGTTTTGCTTAAGTAACTGTTGTATGCCATTTGACTCTTGTTTTATTCTATTATTGATCACGAATTTGATTGTCTTTGCATTGTTGTGATAGACTTGCAAGATTGCTAGTGTTTTGGTATTCCACGTGATTCAGAGGTTGTTCATAGACACTTTTGACAATGTCGGACCCAGTGGCCTTGAGATTGCGCTTCAAGGAATTAGGGGAAGCTTTACACTTAGCAGGGGGAGACCTAATGGCGTATATCAATGCAGAGGTAGAGAAACAGGAGGCTAAGGCAGAGAGAGCAGCAGAGAGAGAGGCAAAGAAGTTAGAAGCGGAGAGAGAGGCGAAGAAATTGGAAGCAGAGCAGAAGAAATTAGAGGCAGAGAGAGAAACGAGGAAATTAGAATTAGAAGCAGAACAGAAGAAATTAGAAGCAGAGCAGAAGAAATTAGAATTAGAAGGAGAACAGAAGAAGGCAGCATTAGCAGCAGAGAGAGAAGCAGAAGTTAGGAAATGGGAGTATGAGCGGGCAGAAAAAGAAAAAGAGAGGGAAGAAAAGGAAAAAGAAAGACAGCATGAGTTAGAGCTAAGGAGATTGGGATCAGGAGCTTCAAGTTCTTCCTCAACCCCTTCCCACTCAGATCAGCTAGAGGTAGCATCCAACCCTGTACAAGGAATGTCATTCCCACTGGGAACATTCAATGAGAGAGAAGAAGGTCTAGATCTCTATCTGACTAGGTTTGAGCGTCTAGCAACAGAGTACAAACTAGATCCCACTCATTGGTCTTTTAAGCTTAGTCAAGGACTTAGAGGAAAGGCTTATGACATCTACAGTAAGCTACCGACTGACAGAGTGACTGACTATCACAAAGTAAAAGAGGCACTCCTAACGGGATTCGAACTAACAGGAGAATGCTATCGGCAAAAATTCCGCACCAATCGGAGAGTGAAAGGAGAGAGCTATGCGCAGTTCGCGGATCGGTTGTCCACAATGCTGGATAAGTGGATTAGCCAGTCAGCCACGGCTAAAACGTATGATGGACTGACAGAACTGTTAGTATGGGAACAGCTACGGGAAACCATGACCCCCGAGCTGAGAACATTCTCAGTAGAGCAGGGCGCGGAAAGACTGGAAGATCTGGTCAAGGTCGCAGATAGGTACGTGGCCGCACACGGAGAAGCCAAGAGCTTCAGGCGAGACCTAAAGCCTAACGGGAAAGAGGCACAGAAACGAAGCCCTAACCGGGAAGAGCTCACCGCGAATAAGCCGAATAATCCCAGACCTGGGCAAAATAAAGGACCCAACACGGAATTCGGGAAAAGAGGTCCCGCAGAACAGAGACGGTATTGTTCGTTCTGCAACAGAAACAATCACTCCACCGCAGAATGTTTCAAGTTGGCCGCACAACGTAGGGAAGAGCGCGAAAGCCGGCCAGCGCACAGAGTTCTAACTCAAAGCAGCGGTAACAAGCCACACACAATCGGAGATCACCCATCGGTGACAGACACGGTCAAGGTCAACGGAAAAGAAGCGAACTGTCTGTATGACACAGGTCTATCATACGACGCGATAGTCAGCGAATCTCTTGTATCGCGCGCGGACTTGACAGACAAGACAGTCGACTTACAAGGAGCAGACTTGACGAAACCGACGACTACTTGCCCAATAGCTTGGATCGAAGTAGAGAGTAGGTACGTCACAGGACGAATCCAAGCAGCTGTTTTACAGAAACCCCTGTATGATCTAGTGCTAGGTTGTAGGTATGTGTTCTTAGGCACGCCCCCAAAACTGTAGAGATAGCTGCAGTGCAAACCAGGGCCCAAGCTAAAACCCAACCACCCCAGCCCGAGTTCGCTCCGAATCCAGGACTCGAAGAGATCAAAACAGCACAGAAAGAAGACACCTCGATAGCGAAGTGCTTCCAGAAGCTACCCAAGGCGCACACACCCCCGCACAAGGGAGACTTCTACATGGAAGAGGGAGTTCTACATCGACAAGGAGATGGAGATCACACCCAACTAGTACTGCCAGCCACCCTTCGAGCCCAAGTACTAGAACTAGGCCACAGCATGCCACTCAGCGGACACATGGGAATTGGAGCCACAGTGCAGAGAATCAGCGCACACTACTATTGGCCAGGAATCACGGAGGATGTCAAGCGCTACGTGAAATCTTGCCACCAATGTCAACGATATTCCCCGCGACATCACACCGTACCAGTTACCTTAGGACCATCGGTAGTAGTCGGCGTGCCATTCCAGCAAGTCTCAGTAGACATAGTAGGACCACTGCCCATGACCAAGAAGAGGAACAGATTTCTACTCACACTCGTCGACGCATGTACGATGTGGTGCGAAGCAGTCCCGTTGCCAGCGATCGACACCAAGAAGATTGCAGATGCACTCATCGCCATCTTTACCAGAGTCGGATTCCCGGACAGCATTAGAACGGACAACGGATCTCAGTTCACCGGCCGCCTGATGCAAGACGTGTTCGAGTTGATACAAGTTCATCACATTCGCACACCACCATACCACCCCGCCAGCAACGGACAAGTAGAAAGACTGAATGGAACCCTTCTCACCATACTCAGGAAAGTCGCCGACGACAATCCAGAAGCGTGGGACACCTACGTGAATGCGGCACTGTTCGCATACCGAGAAACGCCCCATGCAGCCACAGGCTACACCCCGTCAACATTGCTATTCGGCAGACCTCTAGCAGGACCGCTAGAAGCCCTACGCAGAAGTTGGACGGAGGCCAAGATAGACGACACACCAAGAGGTGCCACCAAGTACGTCGCAGACCTGCAGGAAACCCTCAAAGCAACGTGGAAGAAAGCTGGTGAAGCACTGAAGAAGGCAAGAGCCCGTCAGGCGAAGTACTACAACCGCCACGCGAAGGACAGAGAACTGCAAGTCGGCGATCAAGTGCTACTCTTACTTCCAAGTGGAACCAACAAGCTGGACATCGCTTGGAGAGGACCGTACCGGGTGACTGCCAAGAAATCCAAGACAGTCTACCAAGTAGAGGTGAACGGGAGAGCCCGATACCACCACATTAATCTCCTCAAGAAGTATACGGACAGACCAGCGACCCCCAGCACTCACAACTTGTTAGCCATCGCCATCGCGGAAGAAGGAGAAAGCATGGAGACCAATGCAGTAGAGTACCCCCTGCACTCCAAAGAAACCTACAAAGACGTGATACTCAACGGAGACCTAGCCGCTAAACAGCAACAGCCAGTACTACAGGTCATTCGACAACATCAGACTGTGCTCACAGACCGACCAGGGAGGACAGACCTCGTCGAAGTAACCTTAACGGTGACCGACCCAACACCCGTCCGCCAGAAGCTCTACCCGATGCCCCTGTCTCAGCAGCGAGCCATCAAGGAAGAGATAGACACCTTACTGGCAGCCGGAATCATCTCAGAGTCTACTTCACCCTACAGCGCAGGCACGGTATTGTTGCGAAAACCCAACGGAGAGCATCGACTGTGCATCGACTTCAGACTGTTGAATGCCGTAACGCAGTTCCAGCCAGAGCCACTCCCGGACCAGACAGACCTATTTGCCAAGCTACAGCGAGCGAAGTACTTCTCACGCATCGACCTCAGCAAAGGATACTACCAGATACCAGTACAACCACAAGTCCGAAAGTACCTAGCGTTTAGCACTATGGAAGGACACTTCGAGTTCAACGTACTTCCATTCGGACTCCACAACGCACCCAGCATCTTCAGCGCCATGATGCGAAAACTCCTGGCACCCCTGAGCAGCGAGCACCTACATTCGTTTATGGACGACATCCTCATCGCTACACCTACGTGGGAGGAACATGTCACGCTCCTACAACAACTACTCGCCCGCCTCAGAGACACGGGATTGACGGCAAGACCCACCAAATGTCAGATTGGATTCACAGAACTAGAATTTCTGGGACACACCATCAGTCAAGGAAGCCTGCGACCGGTAGAAAAGACAGTGAAACGCCTACTCGACGCTCCTAGGCCCAAGACCAAGAAGGAAGTGCAGTCGTTTCTAGGACTCTGCGGCTTCTACCAGAAGTTCATCCCCAACTACAACAGCATCGCCGTACCACTGACAAATGGAACCCGGAAAATCGCCCCGGACAAAGTCGTATGGACAGCGGAATGCGAGACAGCCTTCCAAACACTCAAGGACAGAATGACATCGGCGCCAGTACTCCATCTACCCGATTTGACTCAGCCATTCGTTCTTCGCACCGACGCAAGCGACTTAGGCCTCGGAGCAGTACTGCTACAGCGCGACCCCAAGAATGCGGAGACGCTATTCCCTGTCGCCTACGCCAGCAGAAAATTGAGACCCGCCGAGACCCACTACGCCACGTCGGAGAAAGAAGGTCTTGGACTAGTCTGGGCCATACAGAAATTTCAACTCTACCTGTATGGGACACACTTCACAGTTCAGGTGGACCACCAACCACTATCGTTCCTGGCAGCCTCCAAATCCTTGAACTCTCGCCTGATGAGATGGGCACTCACCCTTCAGGCATACTCATTCCAAATCGAGTACATCCCCGGCAAAGAGAACCACGGAGCCGACTACCTCAGTCGCCATCTCGTGGAGGACACAGCAGCTGTCGCCCACCCAACACAACTAAGGGCCACAGCACCAGAATTCGTCCCCGCCCAGTAATACCCTGTCACTAGTGTCCATAGCTACCTGGCACAG
The DNA here is from genome assembly GCA_036898135.1 of Oncomelania hupensis. NCBI lineage: Eukaryota > Metazoa > Mollusca > Gastropoda > Littorinimorpha > Pomatiopsidae > Oncomelania > Oncomelania hupensis. The sequence continues at coordinate 23,689,863 of CM072517.1, read as the reverse complement.
CATTGCAGCTCAGGTAGAGCAACTTACTTAGTTTGTAAATAGGACCCTAGGATAGTGCAGCGTTAAACTAGGCTCTGTAGTAGAAAAAGGTCGAATCCAGTAGTCATCGCCTTTTTTCAGTTGAGGGAGCCTGTCACGAACTGGCTAGTATTAACTCTGCTTATTTTAATATTTAGCTTGGTTAGTATATATAATATTAGAATTTCAAAGTTAGGAGCAGACGATGAAAGTAATCAAGCGTAGCGGTAGCATACTGCCGATCATACACACAGTGATAGTTGACGCTGGCTGAGGCCATGACATCATCGTAATTACGAGAGTCGTAAACATTTTAACCAATGGGAGCTTACGCAAAGCGGTTCGAGCCAGTTTGACTGGGTCCAAACCTAGCTTATCTTTGGTCAGTTGGGAGGAATACACCGAAGTGTTAACAGCTAGAAAGCTGACAGAGAAATCTCTTCACTCATAGACCAGGAAGCAGGACGTTAGAATCTTAGAATTCTATCAAGCCACCACGGGCCTGAACTTGTCAAACAGGTAAATGAACACCCTTCTGTTTCATCGTGATATATTTATATTATTGTTGAAATTATGTTTGAAGAAATTGCTATGCATAAATGTGAATTGTTAATCCGAATTTGCGTGACCATGTGGAAACGCCGAACACGTGAAACACGACCGGTTGAGCCGCCATGTTGTATCCCGTACGGAACCACTGGTGTTTAACTTATATGTATGTTTGCAGACCAGTGGCTGTACCACTGAATGTTTATAATATTATTAATTCTGGATGTGTATAGTTAGCCACGATTTATATTTATGTATGTATAGGAATTTAGAGTGAGATTCCAGTGGAACCCGGAAGTAGCAGAATGTTCGTCGCTTATGTATAGAGATGTGGAGCTATCACTGAGGGCTACTTGGCTTTCAGTGAGACGCTCTGCACAAACCGATTATTCAGGGTTGTGCAGAATTTCGTCTCTTATATTACAGACGAGCAGCCGAGCTATCCCGAGCTATCCCGTGCGCACAACTCCACAGAAACGACGAGTTGTCTGCGTAACCTCTACCGCACAGGTCGGAGAGAGTTACCCTGGATCACACCCTACAAGACCCCACAGCGTGGCAAGGGAACCCAACTACACAACGACACAGGTGGACCAGAAGCACCTCACAGAAGGACTTCGACCGCTCCACCCGCCAGTTAAGTGTGTTATCCCAAGTGCACTTAAACTGATCATAACAGGACCACAGTAGTCCAACTCTTCAGAAACTGTAAAACAGACCACAGTAGTCCAAATCTACATAAACTTATAGCAAAGTGCCCGAGGAAGAAATAACAGCTGCCTAGACTATCAGCGATCGAACTATTTGCATTGAAAGAGACGTTTTAAGTTAGATTAGTACTTAGAGAATCTTGTATAGAGTAGAAGAAATAAATGCGTGATTTTAACTGTTATCAAGTGGCTGGACTACATATGATTCATAGCCGTGTGAAAGCTAGTGTGACAGTATTCTTTTACCATTTTTCTATCTATTTCTGTACCCCAACCTTAACACAGAACGAGCTAAACAAATAAATTTATTAAAGTAATTCATAGGGTGACTTACTAGCAGTTCCCACCGAATAAACGTGAGGGTCCATAATTCCATTGTGCAGAGCCCATAAACCCCACGTGACAGGGGGGGGGGAAGAAGAAGAAGAAGAAGATGATGATGATGATGATGATGATGATGATATTAGATGAGATAAAGATGAGATGAGCATGAGATAAAAATGAGGCGAGGAAGAAAAAAATCCGAGACAGACAAACAGGCAGCTTAAAACAGATTAACACGAAGTTCATATTGAACGAACTGTGAAATGACCACAGAGACAAGAGAGTCAGTCACCAGAGAAAGAAGAGCAAGAGTGTCTCTGATCCTCTCCGAAAGGAGAAAAAGGAATGTATTGTTGGCTTGTCAAAAGACCTGACCTAGCTGATCGTTTTTGCTGTCGAGTTTCGTCGTGTGCCTGCGCTGAGCACAGTATACTTCCGTGTAAGCTGATTGCACCCCTCCTTGACACGAACTTCTTTCACAACGAAACTAAACCAACCTTGTCCACTGTGTCACACATTTTTAGTATTAATTAATCTACTTACCTATTTGTTTATTATCATAGTAATGAGCACTGTGTGTAGATTTGTACAATGTATTTTAACTCCAAATCCAAGTTGACTGGTTTTGTGGTGCACCGCAACATTTGTTTAATTTATTGTTTTTAAATACCCACTGTAATTGTATTTATTTTTATTTGAACAACTTTATTATCACCAAGGTGAAATTCGGGCACTTTCATTTTCGAAAGCACAGCAGCCTCAAGTGAAGCGCTTTACCCAAGGTACATGCTAGGTGTGTTCATGTCAACGGCACTCACCCGTCTAGAACATGAGCGTCAGGATATTTAAAGTCCGTTGTATGATGGAATGCATTCGACACAGACTAGACCTCGGTTTATACTCTCATCCGAAGGAGTAGGAAACGGGAGTAAAGTGTCTTTCCCAAGGACACAACACAATGCCCCGGCCTGGGCTCGAACTCGGGACCTTCAGATCCGCAAGCCAACGCTCTAACCACTCGGCCACCGCGCCTCCATGATATATACTGTTTTACTAGCTCAAGAGCTGCTCAAGGCACTGGCCAAAACAGGACCTCACTCACAGCCGCTCAAGACACCAACAAGCCGATTAATGCACATCGTCTGTCGGGCTATTTGCTACTTTCATATATGAAGACGGCCGTTTGCTCCCGTAATACGGCAAGCAAAAAGAAGGGGTTTAATAAAACAACATTGCATAACAACCACATCAGTTAAGCAAACAACTCGAATTTAGTTCGCTGTTAAAAACGGTCGTTTCTTCGTTGAGCAGGTATACCTATGCCGCAAGTGCCTGCCGTCCACCACCAATACAAAGGTGGTGATGGTAGTGGTTGTGGTGATGATGATGATGATGATGATGATGATGATGATGATGATGATGATAATGACGATGATGATGATATACGATGATGATGATGAAGAAGAAGAAGAAGAAGAAGAAGAAGAAGAAGAAGATGATGATGATGATGATGATGATGATGATGATGATGATGATGATGATGATGATGATGATGATGATGATGATGATGATGACATCTGATCCGATAAGGAATATAGCAAAAACTGAGCCATTCTTTCTCACTGTGCATGCGACGCGAAGTGCACAACACCGTTGATGATTTGATTATGATTATATATCCGGATCCATTCAAGCTATTCGCATGACCCGGAACGTTCACCATAAACTTCCGGTTCTATTAATTAATATCAAACCTGACAAATGTACGCCATCGTTCAGCACCTGCTAAGCCAACATCAAAATCATACCGCGTAGTTGAGGTTAGACGATGCCCCTTGTTCTAGAGAAGAGGTAGAAGAAAGGGAGAAAGTCTCAGCTACGATGTATACATCAACAAAAACAGACTGCTGTCATAGAGTACCGGAGCCTCCCATAGCTAGCAGGCTCTCTTTTGTTAACTTTTACTGCTATGCTCAGCTATCACTTATCCGTAGGCAATCGTATACTATAGAATCTGGTTGGTGAGCCTTTTAAGGTCACCACCATTTCCGCTGTGCAGCATTCGAAATTTTTGTTTTAGTTCCCGAGTGAAGTTGAGGAGGTATTGTTTCTGGCTTTGTCTGTCCCTCCGATGGAGAGAGAGACAGAGAAAGTGTGTGTGTCTGTGTTTAGGTCTGTGTGCGTGCGTGGTTCGAGGGGTTTGGTGAGGGTGGAGGGTGGAGAGTGAGAGGAGAGAGAAGCGGTGGGAAAGTGGATAGAGACGGAGAGGGTGGCGGCATGCGACGGCGCACTCATACTGATCAAGCCTCTGCTTCCGGTTGTTGGTAGCAACATTTTTGTCAAGTGATTAAACCGGAGTTTGTGCCTACAAGTTACTATTGCACGAATTATCCGTAATCTTGGCACCACTTGAAGTCTAAAATCCTGGTGAATAAACTCAGGCTCCGAACCTAAGACACTGAGAGAATCTACCCTTGAAATATAGAAATTAATCCGACCGAATACGTTTGTCAAACAGATGGAACAAGCCCGCTGATATTATTTATATCATAGGTTTTTCACCGGCATTGATCCACCAACTTTAACATTGTAAATGTAATTAACTGGCAGAGTAATTGGAATATTGTATCTCAATATAATAAATGCCACAAGCGCGTCTCACTACAAGCAAACCAGCAGCACTAATATCTATTTCCGGTTTTTAACTGTTTGGTTTGTATATCAATTACCGCGTTTGGGTTATTTTCAACAATATGCTTTATTTGCATTGCTGTGGTTTAATTAGGGTTGTTGTTGTTGCGTATTGGTTAGTACTTTTCTGCAACAAGTGTGAAACAGTGTGTACTCTATTAGCCTCCCCTACCCCCCTCCCCTCTCTCTTTCTATCTCCCCCCCCCCTCTCTCTTTATCCTATACTTGTTCTAGTGTATTCATTTTGTTTAAAAGTATTGTCCTGAGATTTTATTATTCATGGTAGGGTAGGCCTACATTTATTTTTCCTTTTTGGATTGTCACATTTGTCATTAACTTTGTTATATGTGTTTTTGTTAGGTTTGCCCCCCCCCCCCCCCTCCCGAAGGGCCTCAAATTAAATGTCTGTCTTGCCTTGACTTGCCAAAAAAAGGCCTCCCAGGCTAATTCATTACAGTCAAGTACAAATGAACTTGTATTCAAGATGAAATAAAATGTTCTAAACTTTACATACACACACACACAAAGGTTTGATTGTGATTGTGACCAGCATCGTGTGTGCAAAGTCAAGTCGTAGTATGAATAACCACAAAGTGTTGTGAATAATCATGAAGGAGTGTGAGAATTGTGCCTCAGCCGTGGTGTTGGTCAGGAGTCTGGGTCGCTTTCACCTGTGCCGGATCAAAGTGCCCGCCGTGCGTAATTATCGATCCGCCGCTCACAGGGCGCTGCAACATCGATTACGCTGTTAGCTCTGCAATTACGGGCTCTTGCACGGATGGGGCCAGCCCGGTGTTCTCTTCCAAGTCCACGCTACGTGATATGTTGTTTTTTTTCAATTCTCGGTCTAAATTCTTCCAGATCTATGTTTTCTCTGGGCTTTTCGTGTCTACGTTCCCGTAGGTCTTGTCTATGTTCCCGTAGGTCTATGCTCCCTCAATTATCGGTCTACATTTCCTCAGTTCTATGGTACACTCAATTCTCGGTCTATATCCCCACCAGGGCCATTTTTCCTCGAGGCGTTTGATGACTTTGTTCCTACGGGTATACATTTTACTACGTATTCTGTTCCTTCACGTCTGCACTTCGCCAAGTCTATGTTCCCTCAGGCCTATATAGTGCCCCACGTTTATGTTTCCTCACGTCTGTATTTCTCAAGGTCTATGTCCCCAAGGTCAGTCACAAACATACAATTATATATTTGGTGGAACATAAGTCTGTGGGAACAAAAGACCTGTGGGAATATGGACCTCAGAGACAAACAAACCTAATTTAGGGAACATAGGCCTGGGGGAACCTTAATGTGGCCCCACCACCGGAAGAATCCTTGAGCGTTTCTGGTGTGTCGTGTAACAGCGCTATTGTTTGGAGAAAAAGCCTTCTAGTGTACACCGTCCACTGTGAATAATGTCCATTACAATTTTGCTGATCGTTTGAGATGACACGGAGGTCAACACACCATGGAACCTCAGGTAGGGAAAGGGGTCTATGGATCCAAGGGATCTGATATCACTACAGCATTTACTGGTATGAGGTCATTTTCCCCCACACTTATACACCAGAGGGTATACCTACAAATTACTGCAGTAAAAGCCTCCGATATGCGCATAAAGAAACCATTTGACAAGTACCTGTCGGCCCTTGACAACTACTGTGGAAGCACCCCAAAGTGGGAAAACGGCCGGTAGGTCTCAATAGTCAAAGGAGGGATGACAATGTCGATGAGAGACGAGATGAAGAATTTTTAAAAGAAAAGAGACGCGTTTTGAAGTTTTGCAAGGGCAGCTAGCTTTGAAGTCATATACTAGTTTCGCAGACTATCGTTTAGAACGCTCGGACACGACCTGTAGAATCATATTTCGCAAATATCAGACAACAGAAAATGTAAGACTATATTTATGAGCAAATAAACATGATCTTTTATCTTGAATTAATTAGACATTCTATAAGATTTTTATTTTCGCATTTTGATCTAAGGTTCCGACATTGTTGCGAAAAAAAATCTTATAAAACGTCTCATTCAATCTATTAAGAAATGCTTATAAATTGCTCATATAGTCAGTCATTTATACATGTTCTGTGTTCCGACTGTAGAAACACTACTATAAATCGTTTGAAACATTCAACCACGGCTAATGGTTTTGTGTTGAAGAATTGCATTAAAGAGGAAATTATTACCATTACAGCTTGAGTGGTTCTAGTGCGAGTTGAGGTCAGGAGCAAAAGGTCAAAAGAAATGAGGCATTATAAACAGCTTCCACTTCCTCTACCGCATATCAAATAGGCTGGTTAAAAACATCCACGAAAGGCCTCGAGGCTGCGAGAAAACAGGTCGAATTCGAGATTCAGCGTAATAATAATGTTGAACTTTGAACAGAGACTATTATAACCTTACGGTCTTTCACATAAGTATGGTGTTATAACAGTAAAATAGGTTTTTAAAAATGTTCTGTAGCATTCATAAAACTGTGTGCATTGCACGGGTAAACTTGTCGTACTTGATCCAGTCTATAACTTATTAAGGGGTCTGTCAAAGGCGCGTAGTGTTCATTTAGTTTCGTCGAGGTGAATCTTTTAATAAGTTTGGGACTGCTAACAGCGCATAATAAAATGGTAATAGTGTACCGTAGTTCCCAGAAGACCCTATTACAAAATGTAATCTGTTTTACTGGGTTCAATGTACCTTCTGTCACTGTGTGATATACGACGCTGTTTGAAGTCAGTGCACATTTACTATGCTACTAACCAATCCACTTATCATTTCGTTACCTTTGCATGATGCAGACTGACAGTGAAACATTCGCTTTAAGTAATAGAATTTCGTTTCGAGATTTTCGAACTGGAAGAACTATAAACAAAGACCGAGGTCTAGTCTGTGCACTCATGCATTCCATCGCACGGACTTTGGAGATTTTGTAGACCCTGACGTACAATATTAGTTATTCATTGCTTACAGAGTCCAGCGGACTGCAAAGAACGAAAATCAGGACCCCCCCTCTCCATGCCCCAATCCCTCTCCACCACCACGATGCACCCCCCCCCCCTTTTATTTTTTTTCTATTTTTTTATCTTCCCCTTCACTTGGAAATCTTTTTTTAAAATAAAATTTTCTTTTCTTTTTATAACAAATTTCTTTTTTTTAATTTTTCTTGTATTTTTATCAACGTTCTGTTGTTGTTTCCTGTCGTCCGCCAGTGATATTTTGACACATTATTATTATTTGAGTATCACTTATTTAAGTGCTTTTGTGCGCCCTGATGTTTTGCCTTGTATTAATATCTGGTATGTTTGTTGAATAAAATTTATGTTAAAACAAAATCAGGTCCACAAAATCAAGACCACAGCTTGGTTGAAAGAGGACTCATCCCTGATCGGGTAACACTGAAGGCATTCCACCAGCCGGTCACTTTGCAATAAAGGCATCCCAGGCCCACGCAGGTGACGCTGAGGCTATACTCTAATTTATCGAACCCCCGTTTACAAAACCAAAATAGAATATAAATATCATTATAAAATATCAACAAAACACGTATATATGTATAAAATGACATCATTACTAAATAATAATGTCATACCTGCATTGCTAAATAATAATGTCATAATGACCATTTGGCAGAAAGCGACCAATATTCCCAGGCTGACCCAACAGACCGCATAAACAAATGAGGAGTTTTGGAAGAGTTTTCAAGGGAAAAAAAGTAGGCGACTGGTCTAGCGAAGAAGATAGCATAGTAGATTGATAGAACAGAGAAGGAATGAGAAGGAACAAAGGAGAAAGACGGCGACAGTGATAATTTTTCCAGAAAGTGGGGATACTATTTCTACAGAAACCACCGGCACCCCCACATGGGCGACGTACAACATGGTTCCACACGGCGAGTGCCAAACACATCAACACACCCAGCATGCAATAGGCCCCGTTCACCTCTCGGTCGTTCAAGATCGTTCAGTAGACGGAGCGCATCCACCAGGAAGCTGGCGTCTTGAGATGACCGAGTTAGATCTGGTTTAAATAAGAGTAAGAACGAGTCATAATAATGGTTCAGAGTTTGCTGATCAGGTACACGCAATGTAAATCGTTATAATGGGGTCGGTAATAAATAGTACCTATAGTCATGTTGGTGAAGATGTTTAACCAACTTTGTAATGTAAACCATTACGATAGAAGTTGGTAATAATAAGTTGTTATAATATTATTTGTAATGGTGTTGGTGGTGGTTTTGCTGCCGCTGTTGCTAGTTACTGGCCCTGTGCACACCAAAGCGGTGTCTTGTGTGTAACACGTATCTACGTTGTTTATTGTGTAGCACAGTGTGGTAGCAGTTTTGGAGGAACTTGTTATATACACAGAGTAGGTCAATTTACAATTTAAAGTGCCATTTCCACGGCACTCTTAATAACCGGAAGTGATCCACTTTGCATGCGCCATGCCACAGAGAAACTTTCGTCACCACTCGTGTCATCCGGCTTATCTACCACTCGACGAGGCTGCTCCCTCTCTCTCTCTTGTGATTTGATAACGCTAACTAATAATAGTTCTCGGTAATTGTAACACTACGAAACAGTAGCTTGTTTTAAGTAACCCCGTTGAAGTTTTCGGAACAGCCGTGGTTGTGGTATAGTCTGTGGTTGTTCTAATAACTGCCAAAATTGCAGTTGTCAGGGCTCATAGCGCTTGATGTTAGTGAAACCTCAGCTACCTCTGATACTCGGATTAATAAGCCGCAACCATCACTACCAACCAACCCACAAACAAATAATAACATAAAAAGGTAAAAAGACCAGTCACAGCTAGTCGTGATGAATGAGGAGCATTCAGATCTACATAAGCGACTGCGAATGTGTGAACATGCCACCATACACGCCAATTCAATACTCTGTTGGAGTATACAATTGCTGTTTACGAGCACTCAATGCCGACACACACTGAGCTGCTGCGGCGTAACACTAAAAGAGAAAAAGCAAGTGACAAGTAAATGAGAGTTAAGGGAACGTCAGATCCGTCCTGCGTACACTGAAATGAATTCAAAGACGTTTGATTTGTAACCTCTGCACAGATGGTCGACGCATCTGCAGTTATCCCTCATCGCGGCTCTCGCAACATTAGCGAAAAATTTTGGCGGGATTGTCTCCCGTCCAAACGTTGTCCAATGGACATGACTCTGATGCTTAGTATGACCTGCGCAGCAATTAATGTAATGTTGTCTAATTGTATTCTTCAATACACTTGAAACGTCAAGTAGTTCAGTATTATGGCGAAGTGGATTTCCTAATTGTCTTTGATACCGTAACTGTAAGCGTAAAGAACGGCACGCGACTGCTTATTTCATACAGTGACAACACGGGACAAACCGGTCACGGAACATGTGGTCAAATTCTCAATTTAAAAAACGTCGCGAATATAAAATCGGTACACAATTAAGAAAATTACATGAATCAACGTGCTTTTTGTGGTTGCACAAACCAAGAAGAAGAAGAAGAAGAAGAAGAAGAAGAAGAAGAAGAAGAAGATGTTCACAAAAATCTACTATAGCAAATGAATGAATGTACCGACTGCGGCTACCCAATGCAATTAAAACTTAAATGGTCCAAAACTCAATACAAGCGTTGGAGTTATGGTAATAATGCCAACCATGCTATCAACATCCATCAACCTTGACACTCATGATCACCAACCAGTCACAAGATTACTAGCAGTAGTATTAAGAACACTCAATACCGGCTTAATATTACCAATCATAATGGTGAGCGCAACAACATCATCAGCAATGCAAAACCAAGCTTACATACCAGATAGGGACGACTATAGCGTATAACTTTAAACAATTGGTCTAGCATGTTATTTGTTAGTTCATTACAGTACAATACAATACAATACATTAAGAAGGAATGGATAAGCAGTAGGCTAGTATGTGCGAGAGGTAATTTGCATTATGCATAGAGCTAAAACTGTGACCCATTGTTTTCTTTACATGTTTTCACACCAAGGGTAGAGTTGGTAAAATGTGCATGCAGTTAGTTACTTATTATTGTTTTTAGGGTCCAGCGGACTGCAAAAGGCCAAATCAGGACCACAACTTGGTTGAAAGAGGACTCCCCTGGCCTCCGATCCGTATCAAAGATCTGTTGAAACAACCCTAATGGTAAAACCGAAGGCACTCCACTAGCCGGTCACTTTAAACTAAAGGCATCCCATGCAGGGGACGCCGCTTAGGCTGTACTCTAATTTATCGAACTTTCGTTTACAAAAACAAACTAGAATATAAACATCATGATAAAATATTAACAAAACACATACATGTAAAATGCATACATTGCTAAATAAAAATGCCATTGAAAGCTCTAGTGACCATTTGGCAGAAAGCGTCCAACATCACAAAGCTGACCAACAGACCCAATACACAGACGAGTAGTTTTGGGAGAGTTTTCAAGAAAAGAAAAACCCTAGGTGACTGGTCTAGCCAAGAAGACATAACAGATTAGGAACGAGAAAGACTAAATAAGAACGACACTTGACAGAAACAATGGTAATTTAAAGCACTAAATTTCCACAAAGTGGGAATACTACTTATACAGAAAACCCTTGCACACCAACGGGGAATGGTGCATGCAGCCTTTGATATATTTTGTGTGCGCTCAGAAAATTACCCGTGGGAAGATTAAGAACACTGGAAATACCCAAAATTATCAGAGGTAAGTAACAAGCTAGATCGTGATTTTATTTTAAAACCTTCATAATTTAAAGAGCTGAAATATGACAACAAGTGACTGAAGAAAAACAGACGACTACATACACATAAATCAACAACCAGTCTTCAAATGTATTTAGTGAGTACCCTCCCCCCCCCCTCTCCCCCCCCCCTCTCTCTCTCTCTCTCTCTCTCTCTGTGCACATTTTATGATCCTCTAAAATAATCATCTTCTCTACAAACAACAAATTCTTAATAATATGTCGACAACACGAAGAAACCCCCTTATGGAGAGGAAGGGGGGGGGGGGGGGGGGAAGGGAAGAGCACGTTGATTGCGCGAAATAAAACGTTACAAGGTTTGACAGAAGGAAATTAAGTTTTGATGTGTGGTGGGGGTCGAAGAATTTTTTTTTATAAGCAGCGTTAAAAGACAACGTATTGACATTCTTTTGAAAGAAGACGTGACAAGTTTTGAGGGAAGGGCCTTCACTTAAAAAAAAAAAAGAGAGAGAGAGAGAATGGATAGTATATATCTAAAGTACTAGAAACTTCCAAGGCTAACAGACAAATTAAAGCGCAGACATTGTGTATTCTTAACTTCTGTGTACAGTAGGTCTGCTGGGAGATGAGATGTCATGGCGTGGGAGTGGTGGGTGGGTGGGTGTTAGGTGCTATAGAGTGGGGGTGGGGGTGGGTGTGAGGTGCTATAGAGTGGGAGCGAGAAAGTGAAGCCTTTCGTGTTAAACAAACACTAACTCCAGACTGAAGTTTCGCGTTCTGTTCCCAGCATGATAAATGCCAAATGGAACGCAACGGGTTCGACAGATCATCAAAACGGGTCCGTTCGGTCTGAACGACATTGAGTATCATAAACAATCGTATCTGTGCGAGTTGACTCTATCCTAGCATTCTGCCAACCCGCTGGCTTAGGTTGGACAACCGTTGTTTAAGATATGGACCAGATAAGAGGGAGCGGGCTGTATCAAGTCTCAACCAAGCTGAAGACAGCCTACGCAGAGTACTCCTTTCAATATCGTAGAACTAGAATATCCCCTTGAATGGTCTATTAAAAAAAGAAGAGGAGTTTCTAAACGATCGTTATACACTCGATCCCCTTCACTGTCTTAAAGTGTGACACCTTGTATGCCCTCTTCTCACCCCCTTCATACCTGTGCTTTAGATACCTGGGTGTCATATTACCTGAGTACGCCTTAAAGTGTAAACTTTATCTGTGCTTGGTTGAGGTCTATAAAAGCGCAGTCTTTTGCGAATGTTCTCCTTAGGGATCTTCAGTTGTCCACCAAAGTCCCTCAATTCTAGGTCGACGTTCCATTAATTCTAGGTCGACGTTCCCTCAATTCTAGGTCGACGTTCCCTCAATTCTAGGTCTATGTTCTTCCAGGTCTGTTACCTCACTTATAGGCATTTGTTCCATCAATTATAGGCCTGTTCCATGAATTCTAGGTCTATGTGCTCCTAGGGTCTATGTTCTCCCAGGTCTAAGTTTCCTCAATTCTATTCAGGTTTATGTCCCCTTCCCCACCCCCCTTATAGCCCGGTTTATATTCACTACCTAACCCCATCCAAAATAAGTATGCCCACCCCCCACCACCTCCAGATATAATTATGTTCCTTCATTGTCTATGTTCTCCCTGGTCTGTCAACAAATGGCTGTGGAGAACATAGACCCTTGGGGAAATTACTGCCCCGGGTGAAAAAAAAGACTTCAGGAACATATAGGCCTACATGAACCTGGGGAAACATAAACATTCTCTCTCTCTCTCTCTCTCTCTCTCTCTCTCTCTCCCTCCCTCCCTCCTCCCCTCATCTCTCTCAACTGTACACAAGTTCTTCGGTGCATAGTTCATAACATTTGAAGCAAATACAAATCTTACATCGGACGTCTTAGCTTCTATAGGCTAAAACTAAGGAGATTCAAGAAGTCCGCAGAAACCTTGGTGGTTTAGGAATCATGCAACGTTATGTAGATAAGACTCTCACTGTGTCAGGGACCATGACATACAGCGCAGCTGAGACTACACCAGGCCTTCTTATCATTGAATAGGACCTTGGTTCTACGTTATTCCGTAGTGTAGGTACCGAGGCTTTCTAACTAGCTGTGTGCTGCATAGTCCTGTCATATTAAGGTTAGCTTGTCGAGTTGGCGTACCCTTAACATGCAATAACTCACAGTGGGAGAGTTATCTAAGTAGGGGGAATAGCCATCGACCTTACACTGATAAGCGAAGAGTGATACGAGTGAGAGGTATGGGGCCGGGCACAACGGCTCAGTTGGTACATCGGCTTAGGTCCTTGGTTCCCGGATTGGCCAATGTGTGACCATATTATTTTCCCCTTACCATCAACTGGTTCGCTGGTGTCAGAATAATGTGACCAGTAGTGGCCTATACGCGTGACTATAATCTATATTTAGTGAGAGGTTAGGAGGGGGTGGGAATGGGAGCGGGAGAGAGTGCAGTGGTCAGAGGGATGGAGGGTTAGCGGGTGTTGTCGTGCAGCCCTAGTAGAAGTGTAACTGCTCAATAGGCCTATGAGGGTGATACAGTTGTATTGCAATGTATTGTATCGTATTGCACAGTATTTTGAGAAAGAGAGAGCGTGAGAGAGAAAGACACCCACACACACCCACCCACCCACCCACCCACACACACACACACACACACACACACACACACACACACACACACACACACAGAGGAGAGACGCACAGAGATTGCGAGGGAAGAAGACAGACATATAGAGAGACAGGGAGAAACAGATAAGAGATAAAGAGATTAAAATTGTCACCTCACGCCAAAGTAATGCAATACCTGCAGCAAAAGGAAAAGAGAGGGCCTTTAATGAGTACCAAGTCCTTGCAGTAAAGTGCGAGGGTGTCTCGATGTAATGCTAAACAATAATATAATACAAATCAGTGTACGGTGTATTTCTTATCAGGCTCAGATGCTCTGTATTGGCAGGTTCACTTTCGCAGTGCAACGAGCAAGCACGCTAGACTATAATTATAAAAATAACTATAGCGGTAAATCCCCAGTCAATCCGTACGCATTCACGCCCCACACACACCACCTTCAAATGTATACAACATTTAAAAATACCCTGTATGGATCTATGGAACCTAAACACTCATTCATAAAAATACGCACGACGCCACACACACAAACACACACGCGCGCGCATGCACGCACACACCCACACCTACACAAATCAACGGCAATGCAGTCACCCAATACAGTGCACTGCGTTATTAGAAGATCTATTAAGGCAAGTCAAGACACTTTATTACCCAATGAATTCAAAATACATAGGATTTTGTTTTGGTGATGATCTGTTGCTCTTCGTTATTAGAAGATCTATCTATAGCTCTTCGTTATTAGAAGATCCATCTATTGCTCTTCAAGAACGCAGTTCCAGTTTAAAGTAGAAAATAACGACATACAAATAAACAACCACATAAACTCCGCGAGCGACAGGGGTGGGTGGGTAATTCATTACGTCTGGTAGTCTCTCTGACAGTGCCAATAAACTTGCATATAGATCTATAGTTTAAATATACTTATTTTTAGTTTTACAACCAACCGCCTCAAAAAAGTGTGCTCCTATTATAAAAAAAAAAAAAAAAAAAGCCGAACCCACACAGAAATTTGTTATTTGTAATATTACATAATGATTACTAGTGACATCAAAGACTATATCGTACCAAGATTGGTATAATAATTATAATCTTTGGTTTCATTCAGAATGAGTAAGCTGTATTTGAGTTAGTTCGGGGTTCAATAATACCGTAGTGGTATCAATATTAACATACAGTTCGAGCCCAACCAAAATCAAGATCTGTCTTTTCTTCAATGTCACAAGGATGTTTAAACACAACAAGAGATGAGAAGAAGAAAAAATTAGGTATTTATAAGACTCAAAATAAGGAAAGACTTCCTAGTAAAATCAAAGACTAATGCAGTCTTGATAAAATGCTACTGTATATATTATAATAGATAATATTTTATATTTATATATATTTTATATACATGTATATAGATAATATAATTCTTATTAAATGCAATTATAGAGAGAGAGAGAAAGAGAGAGAGAGAGAGTAACTCTAAACATCACCGTCTCCAGAAGCAAGCGCGCCCACACACACACACGACATGTCTATCTCTTCTTAGAAAGAATTGACCCTACAGGCATCGGAGCTATACGTTTTGAAAAAGAAAGCGGCTACATTACACATCGCGTGATGAGAAAAACAAAAAAGATGAAAAAAAAAAAAGGGATTGTAATCTTTACAAACAAAACTAAAGAAGCGAAAGTGCATGAAGTAACTTTAAACGAAACACGGTTCCAGGTCATCGTTTTTTCTCACAGCGTAGCTGAGACTCACCGAGAAGCTCTCACACTACTAGTTAGAAGAAATAATGTGAACCTCGGATGGTCGGCTATGCAGTGTGCGTCTTTCCGTGTATTCTTTATATCTACCCATTTTTAAGATTCGTCTACCGACTACCCCATTTGCAGGCATCAAAGCACGCACATTTTACTTCAGTTATGTAGCTATGTCTACTTCCATGCTCCCAAGCAAATACAAATGTATACTCTAGTCTAGACTATAGCAGTGATGTCCCGAGGCCTCGGACATCGGTCATGGTCCGATTCGTTTGGAAAATGACCGAATGCAAACACCTGTGTCCCGTCAAATGTCCGATTCTATTGCGAAATTAGCGCTCATTGTCCGATAGTATTATGACTAGAGCGGTCACTGCAAGAAACGTCTGTACAAACTGGAGTGTCAAAGCCGTTAAAACGAGTTTGAATAGTGGACAATGCTAGACTATTATCATTCTTTAGTACATACCGTCGAACAACAATAGGGCCGCAACTCTCGACACTTTTGAAAGAGAAATAACCGACAGCATACTTCCTCTGCAACGATCTTAAAGAAGCACCATTAATCGGTTCGTTTCACAATCTGAATGTCCTATTGCTTTTATGTGGTCAGGACATGATGTCCGATTAGTTTTATGATTTAGGACATTTTGTCCTATTGCCCTCTAATCATAGGAACACCACTGCTATAGAATAAAACATGACACTGCAATATAAAATTCGTAAGCCGTACAAGCAAAAAAAAAAAAAATGAAAAAAAGCATTGTTTTGTCCTGTCTCGTCCCTCTTAGCATTCATTACTAGCCGTAAAACGTAGCCGAGATTAGTCGAAATTACTCCCTCTACACGAGAGAGAGAGAGAGAGAGAGAGAGAGAGAGAGAGAGAGAGGAGGGAGAGAGGGAGAGAGAGAGGAGGGAGAGAGGGAGAGAGAGAGAGAAAAAGATAAAGAGAGATGAGGGCGAAGTAGGGAGGGTCTCGACTAGTCTTTAGCCACGCTGCACTCATTTCTAATGTGTATAGTCATGTTTGTTTTTCCATATCTGTCTAGACTACTCAGAATCCCAGTTTATTTATCCACTTGGTCTTCATCCGAATGCGAGTTCGAGAAATTCCCAAGCTTCCACTGTCGCATTCCTTCAGCGTCCGACAGTGAAGAAACCATGTCAAAACCATTAAGGAAGGACTCGATAGCGGACGGAGGCTGTAGGATACATAATATGAGGATGCTGCTGCTACCTCGCCTATCATGAGCAGGTGAGGCCACGCTCCGAGAGTAGTACGGTGTTAATACGATGCACACAAAGCAGCGAGGGCGACTTGGGTAGCTTGAGTTTGATCCTGTAATCGATCAGCGCCGTGATCAGTACAATACAATACAAGGTTATTGCTTTAGGTCCAGCGGAGCCGTGATCAGTTCTTTGAGCTGGTAAAGCGCTATTTATAAAATGTTATAATTTCGATGGTATCCTTATAGTGGTGATTGGCTGGCAGGGGTTATATTTTAAGTATTGGTATTATTGCATTTCCTATACCCAGCACATCACCAACGACGAAGTCCGACAGACCATCACACAAGCCATTGGACAACACGATGACCTGCTCACAGTGTTGAAAAAAGCGTAAACTCCGATGGTATGGCCACGTCACCAGATCATCAGGTCTTGCAAAGACCATCCTGCAAGGCACAGTGCAAGGAGGTAGAAGAAGAGGGAGACCGAAAAAGAGGTGGGAAGACAACATTCGAGAATGGACTGGTTTGACACTGAGCGAAACAATCAGGGTTGCTGAGGACAGGGAAAGATGGAATACGCTGTTTAAACGATCACCTGTGGTGCCCCTATGACCTCCGAGTTATGGGATAGGATAGGATAGGATTATTGCTTTACCTTACTGTGATAAATGTCCGGAGTCACAAACAAATATTCACCAACATCAATAAAACAGGCAGCTGGAAGGCATAGTCGAGTTACTGAATATGTCAGCACTTCTAAAGATTAATGTCCACAGCAAACACGTCAGCACATCTAAGGATTAGTGTCCACAGCAAACGCGGAAACACTTTTGACTATTCATAATTACAGTCTTCACATATCTCTGTTTAACTCTTTTACCATTCACAAACTCTCTATATTCTGTCTACCACATCTAACATTTTACAATGAAGAATACTGAAGTACAGGCAGGATTCAGAGCAGGGTGAAGTACCACTGAACAGACATTTCAACCTCAGAATAATCTGCGAGAAATACCTACAGCACCAAAATCTACATCATGTGTTTGTAGACTTAAACAAAGCGTTTGACCAAGTCTGGCTTGCAGCTCTGTGGGCAACCATGAGAGTGTACAACATCAGCCCTAAAATTATTGAAGTCATCAAAAGCCTATATGACAAGCCTATCAGTGCAGTCCTCCACAACAGCGCCATCGGGAACTGGTTCAGAATAACAATCGGTGTGCGTCAAAGATGCCTACTCTCACCAACACTCTTTAACATCTTCCTAGAGCGCATCGTGTCAGATGCCTTTGCAGATCACGAAAGCAAAGTCACATAAGGGGTAGAGCAATCTCCAATCTTCGTTTTCCGGATAACGTTGATGGATTGGCTGGACAGGAACAAGAACTTGAACCTCTGGTACACAAGCTTGACACCACCTCCAGAGCCCATGGAGTGGAAATAAGTGCAGGGAGGACCAACTTGATGGCCAACAACACTAAAGGCATCAACGTGGACATCAAGGTCCAAGTTAGTTATTCATTGCTTACAAGGTCCAGCAAAGAGCCGAATCATGACCACAAAAAGGCCAATCCCTCAACACAGTGCATAGCTTCATATATTTAGGATCCATATATTTAGAAGTCCTATCCAGGGTCGCACAAACAACTGCTGCCCTGGCAAGGTTGACGCCCATTTCGAAAGACAGGACCACCAGTCTACATTCCAAGATAAGGCTGCTGCGCTCTCTTGTCATCTCCATCTTCCTATACGCTTGCGAAACATGGACCCTCACAACAGATCTACAACGAAGAATACAAAGCATGGAGATGCGGTGCTAACGAAGACTTCTGGGCATTTCCTATACCCAGCACATCACCAACAACGAAGTTCGACAGACCATCACACAAGCCATTGGCATGATGACATGCTCACAATGGTGAAGAAACGGAAACTCCGATGGTATGGCCACGTCACCAGAGCATCAGGTCATCAGCTTCAGATGCAAAAACCATCCTGCAAGGCACGGTGCACGGAGGCAGAAGAGAGGGAGACAGAAAAAGAGGTGGGAGGACAACATTCACGAATGGACTGGCTTGAGCAAAGCCATCAGGGTTGCTGAGGACAGAGAAAGATGGTGTACGCTGGTTAAACGAGCATCTGTGGTGCCCCTACGATCTTCGAGTTACGGGATAGGATAGGACAGATTAAAGGTTCTTTATTATGTTACCTTGTTAAGGACAAGTTGGAAGATCAGACTTATTAATTAGTATGAAATATCTTTCTACTGGACTTGGCTCTGTTCTGTCCTACACTAGTTCCTACTTCCCTAGCCTGTTTCCCGTTCTAACTTTATTTTATTTATTTTTATTTAATCGTTCTTATATAGCGCTTTTCCAGCTCAAGAGCTGCTCAAGACGCTGGCCGATACAGGATCTATCTCAAGCCGCCCGAGGCGCCAACTTGCAGCCTAACTAACTATAACTGAACTACACATCTGACAGTGGTGGTATATTTCTACATCCGGACGTCACTTTAGGCTCCCCAAACGTATAAATATACAATCGAAGAAAGGTGGACAGCTTGTCATATTGAATATTTTATTTTAGAAACTAAAGCCCTCGAGTTAATCATGTTAGAGAGAGAGAGAGAGAGAGAACAATACAATACAAGGTTATTGCTTTAGGTCCAGCGGACTCTTCCGAGCCAAATCAGGACCAGAGAGACGTTATCTTAAAATATTATAAAATGATTCAAGTCTTAAAAAACAAACCCGTTACTCTTAAATACACAAACAAACTTTCACATGACGCCTCTTTAAGAGACTTCTTTAAAACTGATGTATTAAAAATATATTCTCTATCTTCAATCAAATCACTAAATTCAGTCCTAATAAAATCCAAACTAAACAAAACATGTCGATACAATTTATATGCGATAGAACAAACCAACATCATGTAAAAATTGAAACAGATGTTGACCATTACATACTTTAAAAATCTCTTTGAAAGGTATGGAACCAAAATATGTTTCCCTTTCCTCAATCAAATCAGCACATTCAGACATAAAATGAATGGCGAACAGAAAAAGATTGATCACATGCAAAGCACCATGGTGGTTCTTCTCCTTTTAAAAGGAAACTGTGGGTGACATAAGTATGCCCAATATGAAGGCGAGATAACACTGTTTCCTCTCTGCGAGTGGACGCAAAGTTAGGCAAAGAAGTGGACAAATCGGGAAGAATTTGAAATAATTTGTTGTTGACATGGTTAGACCAGTCAGTCTGCCACAGTCGTTTACAATAAGATCCAGTCATACAACGTAGATCAGAGTAGGGCACAAACTGGAAAATCTCTGGAGGGAAATCGAGATGTAGAGCATCTTTAGCCGCTCTGTCTACTGCAATATTGCCGCGGATGCCCATGTGACCAGGGACCCACATAAAAACTATCTTTTTACCCTCAGAAACAAGTTGTGTATGGAGGTCATGGATCTCTGCCAGAAAAGGGTGTGATATCTTTCTCGTGGAAAGAGCCTGAAGTGCTGACAATGAATCGGACATGATTAAAAATGAGGTTCTTTTGGATTGATAAACTTGTTTCAGAGCTAAATGAATTGCCTTGAGCTCAGCTGTATAAACAGAACAAAAATCAGGTAAACGCTGTTGCAAAGGCTGGTCTAAGTGTCTCTCGGAGACAGACGCAGCAGCAACTGAATCTCCTTTCTTTGACCCGTCTGTAAAAAGTTGTTCATATCCTGGGTATAATGCACACTGTTCTAAATAAAGTTGGTTATATACGGTTTCAGAGGTATTGTTTTTAAGGAACGCGGACAACTGCCAATTAATGTTTGGGGTACATAATTTCCATGGGGGAGCTTCAGTCCGAAGTTCATCGTCGTTGATGGAAGCAACATCAATGCCTGCTTTTTCCAGATGAACTTGCATTCTGATGCCAAACGGAGGGATTGTGTTAGGTTTGGATTCAAATTTCTGAACAAAATCTGGGTTGAAAACACAGTCATAAGCAGGGTTCATAGGATCAGTTTTTAATTTTAAATAGTAATTCATTGACAATTTTGTACGTCTCAGCTCCAGCGGGGGTTCGTTAGCTTCCACATAAAGGCTTTCACAAGGGGAAGTGCGAAACGCACCCAAAGCAATGCGTAGTGCCTGATGGGCAACTGGATCTAGCATCTTAAGATAAGATTTTCTAGCAGAACCATAGACAATGCAACCATAGTCTAACTTGGATCTAATTAAAGAACGATATAACAGCAATAAAGTTTTCTTGTCAGCACCCCAGTCTGTACCACTGATAACCTTGAGCAAATTGCAGGCCTGTTGACATTTAGTTTTCAAAATTTTCAGATGAGGAATGAAAGATAGCTTTTGATCAAAAATAACACCCAAAAATTTGACTTGTTTGACCGCCTTTATTGGAGTTTTATTGAGGAGAATAGTAGGGTCTTGAATAATTCCCCGGTGCTGGGAAAAGTGAATACATTCAGTTTTTGCTTCAGAAAATTTAAAACCATTTTGTAAAACCCAGTCTTCAACGGCCTTGACACCTAACTGTAGCTGACGTTCTGCAGATGCCAAAGTTTTACCTTTGGCTACCAATGCAAAATCGTCGACAAATAAAGAATTGTCAATTCCCCGTTTAACGGAACGAACAATGTTATTTATTTTAATATTAAACAGCAAGGGAGACAAGATGCTACCCTGAGGCACTCCCATCTCCTGTTCTCTCGTATCTGACAAAGATCCCCCAACCTTAACCTGAAAAATTCTGTCTGTTAGAAAATTGGATATAAACAGAGGTAAATGTCCCTTCAAACCCATTTCTTGTAAATCTGAAAGAATGCCATATTTCCATGTGGTATCATAGGCTTTTTCCAAATCAAACATGATGGCAACGACATGTTCACCCTGGACGAACGCGTTACGGATAAAAGTTTCCAGTCGCACCAGGTGGTCAACAGTACTTCGACCACTTCGAAAGCCACACTGAGTGTTGGATAACACATTATTGGTTTCTAGATACCACAGTAAACGAGAATAGACCATTCTTTCCAGCGTCTTGCATAAGCAAGACGTTAAGGCTATTGGTCTATAGTTTGTCGGGTTAGTATGGTCTTTGCCAGGTTTAGGGATGGGTACAATAATGGCCTTTCTCCAGGAGGGAGGAAAGGTGCCAGTGATCCAGAGCTGATTGAAGATGTCAAGCAGCTGAGACCGTGAGTACCTTGTTAAATGTCTGAGAAATTGATAATGTACATCATCCGGTCCAACTGCTGAATCTGCACTTTTGTTAATTGCATCATCAAGTTCGACTAATGAAAACGGAATGTTGTAATCTTCAGAATTATCGGAGGTAAAATGTAACTGTTGTTTTTCTTTACGGGTTTTAACTGTTTGAAAAGGGACAGAATAATTTTCAGAGGAAGAATTTGCAGCAAAAGAAGAAGCCAAAAGATCAGCTACTAATTTTTTATCTCCGATTACGTCACCCTGCACAGTAAGGCATGGGCTCACCTGTTTGTTACTTCTATTTTTGAGTTTGCGGACTACTTTCCACACCTTCGACAGTTTCGCTTTTGAATTAAGCGTGGAGCAGAAACCTCTCCACGATTCCTTTCTCTTTCGTTTGAAGAGTTGTCGGCATTGCGCTCGCAAACGTTGGTGGTTTTGTTTATTTTCAGTGCTTGGGTGTAAAAACATAGTTCTTAAAGCTTTTTTACGAGCTTGCTGAAGTTTTCTACATTCATCGTCAAACCAGGGTTTTTTAAATGTGTGAGGGTTTGACGAAGTTTGCGGAATGGACTCCTTGGCACTGTTAATAACTATGTCAGTATAAAGCTGTATTGGATCTAAGGCATTTGAAAATTCCTGTTTCTTAGCACGTAGCTGGACCTCAGACAGGTTAGAAAACAGACTCCAGTTAGCTTGTTTCAGTTTCCACCTGCCATGAGTTTGCTCAAGGTTATCTGAATCATGTTTTAATAAAACCGGGAAATGGTCGCTGCCATGGAGATCTTCTAAAACTGTCCATTTAAAATCCAAAAGTAACGAGGGATCACAGATCGATATATCAATGTGGGACAAAGAAGCAGTTCTAGAACAGGAAAAAGTTGGAGCACCCTCGTTCAAAGTTACTAGGTTTAACGAGTCTAAAATGTCTTCAATTATTTTACCCTGAGAATCGGTACGATCACTACCCCACAGGGGAGAGCGTCCATTAAAATCTCCCAACAACAAAAAAGGGGGAGGTAACTGTTGGACCAAATTCTCAAGTTCACTTTTAGTT
Source organism: Oncomelania hupensis (assembly GCA_036898135.1). Taxonomy (NCBI): domain Eukaryota; kingdom Metazoa; phylum Mollusca; class Gastropoda; order Littorinimorpha; family Pomatiopsidae; genus Oncomelania; species Oncomelania hupensis. The sequence goes on along the minus strand of CM072517.1, from coordinate 23,666,954 downwards.
ACATTTATTGATGGTGTCAAATATAGAGAACAAACTGTGAGGGATTTAAAAAGAGATACTCTAGCTGCAACTGCTGGTAAACTTGTATTAAGTAAAATTGGATTAAATGGGACATTTCTATGAATAAAGAGTGAAACACCTCTAGAGGATAAACAATCTAGAGAGGAATAACCAGTAATATCTATAGGATGTTTTTCTGACAGGAGAGTTTCCTGAAGGGCCAATACTTCAGGTCGATGCTCTGTCAGCAGACAGCAGAGCTCCCTCCTCATAATTTGCCCTTATCCCTCGGATGTTCCATTGTAAAATGGACATAAAAATTAAGTAAAAGAATGCTAAAATTTTCATCTCCAAGAGCACAATTACGTCTCTTTATCTTTTGGACCCTCGTCCATCTCTTCATGTTCCATCAACCCCCCGAAACGGTTCTCCGTTTCGAGAGGCTGATGGGGCTTGGAAGAAAGGGGTCCGGGCCTTTGATTTTTGGCCAAAGCCCCGGAACCCGAACTGCCAGCGGACTTCCTCCCCTTCTCCCCAGCACCAGATTTTATATCTTCCCTCTCCCCTTCACCCCTGCCAATCTTTCCCTCTCCTCCTCTGACGTTCTTCTGCTGGGTAACTAGGATTTTAGTCGCCCCAGCAACTACCCGGTCGCTAAAACCGGTCGTTGCTGGTGCGGTGGCATGAGGCCTAGCCTCCTTCGTGGCAGAAGTGACGGCTATTGGCGCGGCCGTCTGCGCGCTTGGAGTGGCGGATTTTGACGTGCCCGTCGGCACGTTCTCCAGTGGATTCGGTGGGGCTGGAGAAACCCCCTTCTGGGCAAACAAAGCAAGCATCTTTTCGAGAGTATCCATCCGTTTGCACAACGTTTCCAAAATCTGTGTTATTTTACTCATGGCAGTGTCGATTGTCGGGTGTGCGCTAGGTTCCACATGAGATGTGGAACCCGCCACAGCCGCAAAGGACCTCTCTTTAAGCACCGGCCTACTTGCAAGAACTTTTTTTCTTGCGTCGCCAAAGGAGCAACTCTCAGTGGCCCGCACCTTTTGGATTTCCAGCTCCAACTGCCACTGAGGACAGTCTTTGGAGCTGGACGAATGATTCCCGGCGCAATTCACACAGCAAATCGGATTTTTGCATTCGTTTTCGTGTTTCTCTTTACCACAATCACGACATATTTCCTTGCTTTTACAGTTCTTGCTACCGTGACCAAATCTTTGGCACCGGTAGCATCGCAACGGTGATGGTACAAACGGCGTCACCTTCACCCTAAGGTACCCCACCTTGAGTGACTCCGGCAATTTGGCCATAGCGAAGGTCACAAAAAGTGTGTTGGTGGGGATACGTTGGGATCCCTTGGTGACGAAGACCCGCTGGACTGCTGTGACCCCCTGGCTGGAGAGCTCACTACGGATTTCCAATTCTGACATGTCGATCAAATCCTGACATCGGATGACTCCCTTGGAGGAATTCAACCGTCCATGCACAGAAACTTTGATTTGTCTATCAACGAAGACAGTCGAATCCCTCTTTAGAAGACTATCCGATGCCCTTTTGGTTGAGCACTCCACCAGGTAGGCCCCAGATCTCAGTTTTTTCACATCTTTGAACCCGATTGTGCAAACGGATTGAAAACCCTTCTGTATTGCGAACGGAGACAGCTTGCCTAGTGGCATAGCCGGATCCGCCCCCTCTACAACCAAAAAACGAGGCCAGGCCCCTTCTACCCCCGACGCACAAGCTTTCTGTCTCGTGTCCATTTCACTGTCCGTGTCCGAATCCGGTCCGTCATCACGCAGTCTTCTTTTATTTGTGGAAGCCATGTTATTAATTTATGAATTCATCCCCCCTGCTCCCCACCCACCACGGAGTCCAACAAGGGGATGCGTCCAAGCGGAAAATCCAGCAAGGGAGCGCACCAGGGCTACAGGGGGGATATACACCCAGACAATCCCGCACTGCCACTACGGTTTTGTTCAAGTTTGACCCATGAGCCGCAGCCTTCTAGCAGAGCTAGGGCAATACACGACCAGCCGCTTGACTGACGCGGGCCACGCCAGCCTCCCGTCTAGGAGAAGTCCGGGCCAAAGAGGTGTGTTAGTGTGAGGGACCGCAGTCCCTCAGGGACCTCAACCTCCAGGATCCCATTCTCCCCCGACACGGGTTGCCCTGCACGGCAAACGCAGGGGGCCAAGAGAAGGCCACAGAGAAAAGGGAGGGTAGGAAAAGAAGGAATGATGGGGAAAAAGAAGACAGGGAAAGTAAAGTCCGGTAAGGCAGAAGAAAGGGAGTCAAAACTGCATAGTATACTGGGAGAATTTAAGGGTGAAGAGAATATAGGTGAAAGGACCAATAAGACAGAAACAAGACAAAAGAGAAGAAAAAGGGGTAGGCAACTTGGTCACCCAGCCAGAGAGAGGCATGGGGTCCACCCCCGGCGCGCGGAGCCGAGCCCGTGGGGGCAGAGAGAGAGAGAGAGAGAGAGAGAGAGAGAGAGAGAGAGAGAGAGAGAGAAAGAGAGAGAGAGAGAGAGAGAGAGAGAGAGAGAGAGAGAGAGAGAGAGAGAGAGAGAGAGGCAGAGACTTCAGAACTTTATTTTAAAAGGTTAAGATTTTTGGCATAAGCCTATTCTTACAATCAGAACTTTTGTATTAAGATAACATCAAGATTTACAATAGCATTAAGAAAAAAACAAATTAAAAACAAAAACAAAAGCACAATCACCATTACTGCTACAACTACTTATACCACCACACTACTACGTACAATAAACGGCTAGAAACATTAAAAGCAAATCTCATTAGGAGACAATAGCAATGAAACAATCTTAAGAGGTTCAATTAGTTAAAAGCAAATTACACAACAACAAATGCACATTTATTATATACATTATAACATGAATTTTACTTTTACAATTATAATACAGATTGTTAAAAACACACACACACACAAAAAAAACAAACTAACACTTGACTTAATGTGTACGTTATGAAAATTAAGGCTGTGACATAATTACCAACCTAGCAGAAATAATATTGGTTTTATTTGATCTGATTGAATAAATGGTAGCGTAATTTTGTTTTGAAACCGCCAACTGTTGTCTGTTGTTGGATTTGTGTTGGGAGAAAGTTCCAAATTGAAGGTCCAGAAAAGGAAAAACTGGACTTAAATTTATCAGTGTGTGGTAAGGGCAATAAATACCTTTTGGATCGATCTGATGGATCGACTGTTTGGGGCTGCAGAGAGAGAGAGGATGAGAGAAAGGAGGTCGGGAGGTATGAAGGAGGGAGGAGTGAAGGAGGAGTGATCAATGGGGGGGGGGGGGGAGAGTGGGAGAGGAAAGGGGGCGAAGGAGGAGGGAGGAATAGGGAAAGTACTACTCCGTCCATGTACTTCTGTTTAAGGTAAAGACCACAGTGCGTTGAATCACCTTAAACAATAACCTTTTGCCTTACGGATACTCCACCACGCCTACTTTCCAATTAAAAAAAAGGTCTATAACACTTAACAGTGGAAAAAAACATGTTTGGTGAGCTGGGAAGAATGGATGATAGATTATATTTTATATCCTAGTTTGACTGAAAACACAACTTATGTGGAGACAAAGGGGACGACAGGGATGATATTCAATTTACACGCGCGTGGTTTGAAATTTTACATCCTAGCATGGATTCTTCAAGAAACCATAGCTTCGTACTTCCGTGTCCCTAGTGAACCTAACAGACCTATAACCGCAACAATAACAAATTTGGTGAGAAACGAAAATGGATGAGACAATATTCAAATTACACACAATTAAAAAAAATTAATAAAGTCTACATCCTAGTATGGATTCTTCAACAACAACAAAAATAATAGCCCCGTACTTCCGTGACCCTTGTGAACCTATTAGGCCTATAACTGCAAACACAACCGTCATGTTCGGTGACAAATTGGATCAAAGGGATCCTGTTAAACATACTTGCCACGCGATCATTGCAAAGAATAACATTGGGAAAACGGTCTCTGGGAATATTTTACCACTAAAAAGCAAAATAATACAAATTAAAAAAATAAATTCCAATTTTTTTTCCCCCATTGCAGTTTTTTCGTACGAATTATGAGTCGTAAGATGACTTCCGCAAACTTAGACAGTCCTCGGAATAACACTTTACAAGAAAAGAACTTAAGTACGTCTGATTCCGACGGAGCGTTGATACAGGTTTACTTTGAAAGCCCAAATATTCAACTGGGTTTGGGCGCGCCACAAACTGGGACTACGCCTTCCCCAGGGGAGGCGGCCCAGAATTTCCCAATGAAAATGGATAATAAGGCGTTGCGTTAGCAAATAAGATAGTTACTTCTGCTGTTAGCGTGTTTATACACATTTGCTTTGAAAGGCTAGCCTAATAGTTATACACTGAATAGTGGCGTTCTGTATAAACAAGTTTACTCACTCAGTCACTGTTACAAAAAGACTTCTGAGTTTAAATCAACTTTCGATTCATTACGAAAGGAACAATATTTTTTTCTTCTCATCCGCTTTGTTCTTCTCCTTCTTCTGGGTACTCCGGTCAAGACGAACAAATAACTCCACAGCTCTGGAAGTAATATACATCACGCTGAATATTGTTGGTAACTGTAGATTATAGTCACACGACACCGAAGCGTATAGGCGATTACTGGTCACATTATTCTGACACCAGCGAACCAGTTGATGGTAATGGGAAAATAATATGGTCACACATTGGCCAATCCGGGATTCGAACCAGGTACCTTTCGGTTACTAGTAAGACGCTCTACAAACTGAGCTACCCGGCCCCACGCTGAATATTGTTGGCGTGTCTTTTAAGCGTTATATAGGCCGCGCCAATGACCTCATGCCCTACGAGGCAAAACACAACTGTACAACTCCTTCCTCTATTATCACTGTACCGGTTACAAGGCAAATTACCAGTTATACAAGGCGTCACAGGCTAAATAAGCGGGTGCGAGTATTCCGGGTGGGGGAACGATCTTAGCTCTGCACCTCCACCAAGGCAAAGTGTTCATAACGCCTTTGCACCAGGCTAACCCTGAAGATTATTAGCGTACATTGCTGCGGCTGTCAGCGTCAAAACCAGTCCACTTCCGCTAGTTTCAATTTCACATTGTAAGGCATTTATATGACGACCTACAAGCGCCAAAACCGAGAGTTACCAGTCACGAGATAATTAAAATTAACACGTGTTCTGTTTAAGTTACAAAGATACCGGTAATCCACTGTGTTAATTAATAATTATCAGTATTTGCCACGCCTTCCTAGCGCGAAAACCTCATAATTACAAATATGAGATAATTACGATTATCATTTTTAAAAAAGTACAAATATTTTCGCGTGATTATGTTCAATTTTCAGATTTAGCTCTAGCAATCTGTCCGGAAATGCGACAAAACCGAAAATTTGTAATTTTCACTTTGATAATTAGAATGTGTACGTGTTAATTGTAAATATGTCGTTGATATTTGTAATTATCCCATGATATTTGTAATTATCAGGTTTTGGCGCTAGTAGGCCGTCATATATGTGAATTACAAATGTCGCCGAGCGGAGTATTTGACTCCCGCCTCTCGCCACGCTAACTTAAGAACACGGCCCGACCTGAACTGCATATTTTCATTTATTCCTCGTAAGAGGGACATATAAATATTTGCCCTGCAAGACGGGGAAGGGTGTCGATAAGAGGAGGAGGAGGAGGAAGGAATAACGAAGCTTAACGTCGTATTGCGTTAGCGTTAAGGACGAATCACCACGTCGCCACCTTGACAACAATGATCATCATCGTCATATCACAAACGGTGTTGATAGTAAACCGGTTTGCCGGCTACTAGTGCCACGACACTCCATAGAAGTCACTGCCACTGACTTGCATAAAATGCCTGCCGACAATGTAGTCCTGCTCACCATCAAAAGCAGAAGACGAATGCTCAGGCGGGGAGAACATTATGTCGTGTCGCCTTGTCCCGCATAACCCAATGGCCACACCAAAGGATTCTGCACAGCAGGAGCCACCCAAGCCTAAAACTGACCAACAAATGGAAGGTAGACATTCTTTCTCCCAAGCGCGAACCAGTCGCATCCCATTCCGCAACACACAAAGAACACGTGTTCATTACCATTATCACTGATATATGTATATGCAAGTTTTGACGCTAGTAAGCGGTCTTCTCCAAAAATAAGCATGATCACGTAAAAATTGTAATTATCAAGTAAAAATTGTAATTATTATGGGAAAATTACAATTTTTGGTTTTGGCGCATTTCCAGGCGGACTGCTAGAGACAAAACTGAAAACTAAACATGATCACGCGAAGATATTTGTAATTTGGCAATGATGATTATAATTATCCCCTGATAATTGTAATTATTCCATGATATTTATAATTATCTCATGATATTTGTAATTATCAGGTTCAGGCGCTAGTGGGCCGTCATACTGTACATTAAAGTTGAATTATCGTTCACACTGCAAGGACTTGTCTCGGAACTCCGGACTTATCAAAATACACACATAACGAAACGTTTAATCTGCTATTTGATTTCCTTTGACCTTTTGACTGGTCTTACCGATTTAGTCATTGAATGGCAAGGTTCGGACACATCAATGCGCGCACGGACACTTACACATGACATCATAATGGCCCATGATATTCGGTGTGCCACGGAAGACGCGGATGGTTCGTCCCACATGAGCCAACAGCGATACGCTGGATACATCTAAACCTGTCCAAACTTATCTATGGCGATTAGAAATCGTCCCTTCCTGTCACCAGCGCTCGTAAATAAACACAAAATATTATCAGTAAATGTTAGTTTGGGAATGTATTTCGCTAACTCATGTGAACTAGAGTAGAAAGCAAGCAAGCGAGCAAGCAAACAAACAAGCAGAAGAAGAAGAAGAAGAAGAAGAAGAAGAAGAGGAAGAAGAACAACAACAACAACAACAACAAAAACAAAGTGATGTTGATCCCGGCCCTTGGACGTTATGTTTCTCGGAATACTATTTACTTTCAACTCGGACTCCGGTTTGCACCCCCAGTAAAAATTTCAAAACCACAACTAATATTAGATAGGTTGTGCTTGGGCGCGCCACAGGCTGCGATTATGCCTTCCCAAGGGGAGGCGGTCCAGAATTTCCAGATAAAAAGAGACAATAAAGTGTCCCCCCAAAAAAACAAACAAACAAACAAAACAATAGCAGCAGCTACACTACCACCACCAACACAATAACAATGCAAATATTTTTTATTTCCTCTGTTCCACGGTCCCGGATCTAAATTCTAATGCAGACAATATATAATGACGATAATAAGGTAAACGTAATCTATCGAAACAGAACTGGTCTGATGGAATGTGGTAAACTAGAAAAAATGCAGAGGGGAAGCAGGGGTGGATGGGTAGTGAAACTTAATGTATGCAACATGCAAAAGTGTACTATTTGTATTTGATACACGACAAAAACGTTGACAAGTTCAACTAAATTGCACTCACAGTGGTGAGAAGAAGAAGAAGAAGAAGAAGAACTACATCAACAACGACGACGCGCACGCAATTAACTTCCTCACTCATCTTAACTAGTAATTTTTTTAAGTATTATAATACAAAACAAGTAATTGTCATCCGGTTTCTCAGGAAATATTTCATTTGCAATGTATGAGCAACCCATGAGCAAGAGGAAGAAATGTTTCAAGTTGATTGATTGATTGATTGTTGCTTTAGGTCCAGCGGACTCTTCCGAGCCAAATCAGGACCGGAATGTTTCAAGTACCGATGGAAGCAAAGGAAAAGATCTGAAGAAGTTGTCCTGAGCAGGTTGTATTTAACAGAAGAAGAAAGATTATTATTATAAAGATAATAGGAAAAGAGAAGGGAAAAGAAAGAAACAAGCAAAAGAAGGAATGAAGGAAGAAGAAAAAACGAACAATCTTCTTTTCCTCCTCGCTCTTGTTATCTTGGCCAACAACCTTAATAAATATGAGGAGGAATGTTTGTGACAAAACGCAGACGACGTAGCTGACATGCACTTAGTGCATACATAGCGCTTAGCTGGGGACTAGGCCGGCGAAGCCTTCTCCCTCTATTCACGAGCAAGCCTCGTATCTTTAGCGAGATCCAAGTACGCTGTAACGTCCCACAGCATTATCTAAACGACAAATCTCGCAGCTTTGAAATTCCGTTACGCCGGACTTTCACTTCCTCCAACGCGGACTTTTAAAAATAAAATGTGTGTCTTGTGGTCTTTCAATACCCCACAAATATGGTTCCTATTGTGCACTACTATTGTGTATTCCGCCATAGAGTTAATGGCACAGGAAGCAGGTATACAGGCTATGCAGGCAGACAACCTAGCAAAATTAGGTACACAGCTTAATAAATTCGGGGTGCTCCCACAGGCACACAAAAACCTACACATTGAGGTACGTATCTTATGATCAAATACTCGACATATTTTAAACACTGGAGCATAGTTTACAGCTGCTTTGAAATTACCACTAGCAAAACGAGGAGAAACTATGAAAAACGTGAGAGAGAGAGAGAGAGAGAGAGAGAGAGAGAGAGAGACAGACAGAGAGAGAGACAGAGAGAGAGAGAAAGAGAAAGAGAGCGTGTCTGTGTGTGCTGTGTATGTGTGCGTTAGGTTGAGGGCGGGGCGGGAGCGACTTCAGATAAACAGTAAAATCCAGTTTTTAATCTTACAACATCCATATTTTTCACTTTCGTTAAAGTCCAGTCTATCTCATTCCCTTTGCCTTCGACACTCAGAAATAAAAGCTTAATAGAGTATAACATATTATTATTATTATTATTATTATTATTATTATTATTATTATTATTATTATTATTATTATATTATTATTTTTTTATTATTATTATTATTATTATTATTATTATTATTATTATTATTATTAACATCTTATTAACATCATCTAATATGAGAACACGACAAATCACTCTCAGATAACGTTTTTCACAAGAACCCATACTTACACACACACCTTGCATACCCAATAAGCATTAAATTTATGAGGACTTAAAAAAAACCGTACACAACATTCGTCCATCAAAAAGCAATTCGGCACACCTAATCCGCGTGATAAACAAACGCATAAAACAATGTTTGTTATTGAACAGAACAGGTGAGCTGGTGAGAGAGACCTATTATCGACGTCGATTATATTAAAGACCTTTTGATACTTTCATACTCTACAAGTCTTTAGATAGTCATAGTGGGTGTCGACAGTTAACCTTCAAAGTTCATTCACACAGTTCTAGTTCTTTAGACGACTCTGCCTCTTAGAACCGAGCTTGACCAAGGGTGGTCTTTGTTCTGTTATTCCTGACCGAGGCTTTTAGTACGAGGAGAGAAGCCGAGTTCAGGAGACAGAAAGGCTTGCACAGACATTTGCAGATTAGGCCATACATTTTTTTTAAAAGTTTTTTTTTCTTTCATTGTCATAAGCTGTGGTTGTGCAGGCCGGCCTAGGAAACAGTAGTAATTGTAAAGAATACGGGCACACAGCATAGCTGAGATTGGAGGAGATCAGTCGTTTTATAGAGTTAACGTCCCTGGGCACGTTAGCGTTTAAGGGACGGAGATACGACATTACTACGTTTAAGACGTCAGGGTAGATGAAGAGGTCATGATGTAAACCCTCAAGAGGTGCGCGCAGGAGTCGGCAAGGACCTGTAAATACAGGCATGCAAAGGTGGGGTGAATGGGTCGTCTCGTGGAAGACTTGTGAGGAGGTGTGGCGATGAACCAGAGGTGAGACGAATATGTCGCGTAGTGAAGGCGAACGCCAGCTCAGCCTGGTCGTAGAGAAAGATGACCAGCAGCCACGGTGTAGAGCGACCGGCAGCCAAACGGCACGGTACCCTTTGTCGATCCGCCGACGGTGCCCAGTCCATGAAGCACACAGGTAAGAAAAAGCAGCTTGAAAGGTGATGTGGCGTGACGGTTCGGGATCTCCCCAGTCCGCTGGAGCAGTGGGAACTCCCAGGTCGCCGAAGCAAACAGCGAGTCCCCAATCGCCAAAGCAACGGCAACCCCTAGAGTCCCATACCAGCAGCAGCAGCTGGGGTCTGAACGCCTCCTATGAGTAGGTGTGAGCTAAGCCTGACCTGGTGACCGCCGCAGTGGAAGAGGGAGAAGGTCACGTCTAGTCTGGTCTCTGTTACGCTGTGTTGATTGAACATAGGTATCGGTACAGTAACAGGTGTGAGTGCAGGGGTAGAGGAGGAAATGAGCGGGAGGTAGGAAGGGAGAGAAAGGGCGAGAGAAGGAGGGGGCGAGAGAAGGAGGGGGCGAGAGAAGGAGGGGGCGAGAGAAGGAGGGGGAGAGAGTAGTCAGTTCAAAGCACGCTTTGTCAATAAGGCACAAACTCGCTTGTCAAGTCTATGCATTCCTTTAAACTGCATGCCCAAAAATGACTACTACTACTAGTACTACTACTATTGCATAAAGCTGCATTAAGGATTGCACGAAGTTGGAGCATTCCAAAGAGTAGACACACACAATCAGCAGCTTATAGTGCATAAGAAGGAGGACATTCTTCTCAACTAAATTTGTGCCCGGCCCCAAGTGGGCTATGAACATACAGCGTAGCTGAGACTAGACGAGGCCCTCCCCTCCCTCCATCAGATAGTGGAGAAGGCTTCGAGTTGATAAGACAAGTCCCTCATCAGTGTCGCGCGCACGATACAGCTTTCTCTACATAACTTTCGTGAAGAACGTTCTAGATTAGATACTACTACTACTCCTGCTGCCACAACTACTAAACTAAAGATGGTGTGGCATTATACTAATAGTTAAGACGACTGCGGTTCCCTACGAGAAGACTTACTAACCATACAGCTACTACGCCTGCGCTGTTAAGATGGTGTATTATAATACTGATAGTATGATGAGTTGGCGCCTCGGGCGGCTCGAGTTAGATCCTGTATCGGCCAGCGCCTTGAGTCGCCAAGTACGGCGAGACATGTGCGCTATAAAAATCCTCGATAATAATAATAATAATAATAAAAATCATCAATAATGATGATCAAATGGTTGAGGTGGTAAAAAGGCCCAATACAATAGTATAGTTACGAAGACTGCGAGTTTCTATGATGAGACTAAACTTTCACCACAGTCCTCTGCGCTGTTCGAGAGGTAGACCCTATCTACCACGAATAAAAATCCTCTTCGAACTAAAACAATTCCGAAGTTATTTATGTGCTGATGGATTCCGTGAAGTGGACAGCGTTTTAAATTGGCTATTCATTCATGATAAGCAATCTTTGTAATTTATTCACATAATACTTGTCTTCTGTATTCAGACTCATAACTCGTTAATTTTTATAGCGTTTAAAAAAGGCTATTCACTCACAATCAACTATATGTAACAATCTTCATAATTTATTAATTCATGTTCATAATTCAGGGGCTCATTACTCATTAATTTATAGCGTTTAAAAAAAATCTTTAAAGATTCAATTATATAGTGGTCATAATGTATTTATTCATTAAATCATATAATACTTCTTTATTCAGGGGCTCATAACTCATTTATTTAAAGAGTAAAAAAAAAAAAGTCATTTATGAGTCAATTATATAATACTCTAAATAAGTTCTTCATTACTTCCTACCTATCTAATAGTCAGTAATGTATTCATTGATTCAGTCACCCACTTCTTACTTAAAATCTTCCCATCTTAGCAGGGTGTTACTGTAGTGTAACTGCTTATTTTGAGATTAGATTTGATATGAATAAACTGGTATTGTATTGCATTGTACTGTTTTGCGCGCATTATTTGCATTGTTACATCATGCCACCAAGTAAAAAAGCGAAACTGAAACAGCCAAATGAAAAACGATATTTTACTTTTAGTATCATTCTACATTGGACTGCTTGTTAACCTCGGAAGTATAAACACAATGCCAGCAGTACGGGAATTAGTCACTTCAGATGAAACAACCAGTCTGATTCACTGATTCAGCGAATGACAGATGAAACTTAGCAGTTTCGCCTACATCTAGGCATGTGATGTGTTGACACAAACAATTAACATATGATGACACAGTTAGTTAATGACAACGGTAACAATTAAAGCACGATGTCACAAACAATGAACACGTGGCGACGCAGTTAACGCATTAACACATGGTGTCACAAACACAATTAACATGTCATTCATTAATGATAATCCGCATGCATTCTGCATCATAATAAATGTAGCCTATAACCTATTTCCATTTTCCAGTTCTCACTCACACGAGTCACAGAGAGATAATACCAAGTGTGTGTCATCTAACAGTAACAGTGAAATTACAAATACTAACAGGTACGGCTAAAAACAAATCCAAATTTCACATGAGCTTTCCTTTTCTATAAATCTATAGGAATAGGTGACTAATTATTGCATTATAGAACAGTACATGTGGTGATTTGTTTCGATATGGTTAATTATCTTATGTATATATTTAATTGTTCTATTCTGTATGTGCTTTGTAACGGGCCTAGAGCCATAGGTTAGGCATTTACAAATGTCCAGTTATTATTATTATTATTATTATTATTATTATTATTATTATTATTATTATTATTATTATTATTATTATTATTATTATTATAAGACACCCTACCTCAAGTGTTCTCAAGTGTTCCCAAGTGCTGTTTTTTCTTCTCCTACAATTTTTTTTCTAGAACTCTATTTTTCAAGGCAAAATCCTTTCCTTCCTAGCATTTTAACTAACATGAGTCAGACAATGTGTTGTTTTGGTTTAAGGCAACACAGTATTGGAACATGCCTGTCATACTCATATGAAAACTCATTATAAATGAACTGTCAACAATTTCTAATACATTTTTAACAAAAGTGGAGACTGTGTCAAGAGCTGCTTAACTGCATCAAATCTAACTCACTCAGTGACTTTTGATGTACAATCGTAGAATGGATTTCATGTATCTGCATTCACACACACACACACACACACACACACAAACACACACACCTCCCACCTCCCCTCCCCACACACTTGCCAGAATATAATACTGTCTTACCCTATCCCGAAACTCGTTGGGGCACCACAGATGATCGTTTAACCAGCGTACTACATCTTTCTCTGTCCTCAGCAGCCCTCATGGCTTCACTCAGGGTCAAGCCAGTCCATTTACGAATGTTATCTTCCCACCTCTTTTTCTGTCTCCCTCTTCTTCTGCCTCCTTGCACCGTGCCTTGCAGGATGGTCTTTGCAAGGCCTGAAGTTCTGGTGACGTGGCCATACCATCGGAGTTTCCGTTTATTCATCACTGTGAGCAAGTCATCGTGTTGTCCAAAAGCTTTTGTGATGGTCTGTCGGACTTCATCGTTGGTAATGTGCAGGGTATGGGAAATGCCCAGAAGTCTTCTGTAGCTCATCACAATACTTTGTATTCTTCGATGTAGGTCTGCTGTGAGGGGCTATGTTTCGCAAGAGTACAGGGAAAAAATGGAGATGACAATGGAGCACAGCAACCTTACCTTGGAGTGTAGACTGATGGTCATGACTTTCCAAATGGGCTTCAACCTTGTCAAGGCAGCAGTTGTTTGTGCGATCCTGGAGAGGACTTCCTGTCTAGACCCATTGTCTGATACAATTGCTCAGGACTAAATATCTGAAGCTGTGCACCGTGTTGAGTAATTGGCCTTGGACTTTGATGTCCGTGTTGATGCCATTGGTGTTGTTGGTCATCATTTTGGTATCTGCACTTATTTCCATTCCAAAGTCTCCTGAGGTGGTGTCAAGCCTCTGTACCAGCTGTTCTTGTTCTTCTTTAGCCAATCCATCAATGTCATCCGCAAAACGGAGGTTGTAGATATAATTTAAATAAGTCTGTCTGGAAGGTACAAGTCTACAATATAAGAAAACGATATAAGAAACTAAAGTTCTCATATATATCTATAGATATAAACACACATACCCCTCCCCACCCATAAACAAATCTCAATGATTTGATATTGTTGTTGAATTGTGGAGCTGATACACTAGGTCCAATCTAGTATGAAAGTAAACAGCCTGTGGAGTCTTAAGACGCTTCAAAGACCGACTTCAAATTAATACATATTTCACTCATTCAGTGGCACGTGATAAAAGATACACACATGTATGTAAGAATACTATCACAGCGCTCGAGATGTTAGGTAACTTTAAATTATTATGTTTCACTCAATCAGGGGCCTGTGGTAGTAGTTGTACACACACATGTTTGTAAGAATACTATCACACTCACAGTCACGGTGGTTGAGATGTATGTGTCGTGTCACCTGAAACATCTGTTGGCCTGGCTGCACTGGGCCAGATTACAACATGGTTCGCTCACGGCATTCCAACAGTAGTAATGTTCAACATGGCTATCTAGCCCATATTAAAGCTAACATCAACATGCAACTCGATTCATGTTGATAAGACTAAAGAAGATGTATTCAAAAATCAAGAATACTTTATTAATTCAAACAGAGAAATTAAGATATTCTTTGATGACAGTACTACAACAAATTGACATAAATATTTTAAAAAAGCAATTACAATTTACACACAAACATTCACTAAACATTCACTCATTACTAGGTGGATTACAAAAAACATGCATAAACTATAATGAAGCCACAAACTATAATAAAATAAAATACACAAAACAGACCCCAATTAATAACAGTTCTATTTCTTTTTGGACTTCTTCTTAGTTAAATTCAATCAGTCACAACCAGTACACTAATTCTCTTCTTTTTCTTCTCGGACTTCCTCTCAAGTTCTTGGAGCAGCCACAATCAGTACACTGGCTCTCATTTGCTCTAATCTGTTGTTCCTTTTACCAGTTTGCTGCATTTTCTGTGGTGTTGATGGTGTGCACAACCAAACAAAAGTCCTATACAAATATATACCAAACTTCTCTACAAGTTTCAAAATAACAATATTTATAACCAATGAAAATGTTTTTACATGATTTTAGCTTGGACTTGGGACTACCTGCTACAGAATAGCTATATGAAAAAATATAGGTCTTGTTCACATTGGCTTTTTAATCTAGTCATCTCTGTATCTTGTTTTGTTGAAAGAACACATTTTCTTATCCTTCAGTTTAGGTGCAACGCAATGTAAATTGTTCTTAAATACATCTATATATCTGCACTTTCAGCTAAGTTAATTGGATAATCATGCTAGTATAAAAGATTATTTATTATTCTTATTCCTATTATTATCATTATTATAATGAGTAATTCCTGACAAATGATACCGAGATTCATACCACAGACTGCAATGCAAACATTATAAATACATCATTTCATGGAGTTCTGTTGGGAAGTACTGTTTTGTTGTCTCTTGTTTCGTGTCCGCCTGATGAAAAGCTTAGCTACAAAATTTGCATTGTGTCGTTTCGTCCTTTTTTTAAGGTTAAAATCAGCATTTCTTTGGCTTATGTACATATTTATTTCTTATTATTGTAACTTTGGAATGATAGCAGTCCTCTGGTTTGTTCCATTTTAAATGCATTGCAAAGGTAGGAAAGGGATGGAAAAGAATAGACACAAAAATAATAAGCTTTTGTATTGTGCTATCCTCTCATCGGAAAACCCAATAAGCCAATAATGTGGTAATAAAATGCATGGCCTAAGGTCACTTCCTAGTCATTTATAGTTCATCAGGTACAAGAGCTACTCTCAGGCATAACTAAAATAATTATCATATTACAGGTATAACAGATGCTACCCTTGTAATACTGAATAATTAATATAGATAATTTACAGATAAAACGGTCATCAATTAAGTAACGTAAAATTCATACATAGTAAATTGCAGCAACAGCATAGATCTACTAAAGCTTACCACCCAACATTCTGTGAAATATTTACCTTAATAATTCAAGAAATAATTTATCATATAAATTACAATCTTCTCATTCCAACCACTTGCCACTCAAACCAAAACAGTGCCTCTCCCCTAACTTTGTAATGCAAATTTAAGGTAAACAAAAGCTTCAAAGTCATACTATTTTAACCTAAAAAGTAAAATTTTTTTATGGCACACTAAATTTCATATTAATGAAATAATTAATTTTAAACAAATGTAATACTTGTAAATCAATTTTTTTGTTAGAATGATGCTCAATTCAAAATAATTGTGATTGCACAATGATTTTCATATCATGTAATCAAATAGACTGATTTTTAACAAATATGTAGGAAGGAATCAAAATCATATTTAAAGATGCTCAATTCAATTTCAAGACTTCACACCAAAAATGTGATTATGACGAATCTTTATTAGTGTATATATATAACTTATAAGGAAAATGTGTTGGAGTGACATGAAACTTGAAAAGGAAGTTGTACCTTAAACTACAGGTCACACCCCTACCCACAAACAAACTGTGGAGATAATACAGTTTTTCCATTCAATACGGAGTCAATAGCTGTTGTTCCCAGGCTGAACCTACCCTGGCCCCACTTCCAGCGTTTGACATTCAGTATGCAACACACAAGACAAATATATAAAACTTGGCTAGCTCCTGCCCATGCCCTTATCGCAACCCTACTGTACTAGTCACTGTGCAAAAATGTGGTCTGACCACACATAACACTTTTTTAAAACAACAGGATATAGAAAGTCTATAGGACTCGCCGTAATAGGAGTCAGTCTACATAGTGTCAGAAGGTGTACAAGGTGCATGCAGCAGCTATCCCTATACAGCTTACTGCATAAACTCAACTTGTCAAGCTTGGAACTTCTTGTAAAGAAGATGACATGGATAGGAACAACCACCAGTAACTCTTTTTTGTTTACATGTTTTCTTTTCATTTAAGACATAATAAGTAACACAAACTGACATGAGTCATGTACTAACTGAAATGAGTTAAACTCCTATACAAATTTTGTTCTTTATCTTTCTTTACAAACAATATTAACTTAGTAGGAAGGCAACCGGCAGAATGTCGGTCATGTCAGTAAACATATAAACTGGGCACAAAAATAGCATCCTGGATTTTTCATAGTCTGATTCACCACATGATAAACTAATAAAGTAAAGTGTGTTTTGCATGACTAAACTAGTGACAACATGAGTAAGAGAATGCACTTATAAATGAATTGGAATTCCTAACTATTCACTTAAATGTGATGTAAGTATCATGTAGCCTTGTAGTACTTTGTAGGACTTACTTGTAAATGAAAGGAAAGTCCGGAACTATCTTGCAAGTGCGATTTATGGGATGAATTACATTTAACTAAATCAACAGAATAGAAAGACTCTGAGGTATTTGTGTTGTTAAAGGACTTATCACAAATCTTCTAAGGTAAAGAACTCAGTACACAACGTGATAACACCATTCGTGTAGTTTAGTATTAATTATAGTTTGTTCTTACTTAAGTGTCAGAACGCAATAACCGTTAACGGTTATAAATATAATGCAGCCATAAGTCAACCCGAAGCAACTGAACATACGCGCTTAAAGTTTTCAACAAATCAAATACATCAGCATGAGAAGATTACCTTCTAATTTTGGCAAGAAGAAATCTAGGATTGAGATTGGATTATCTTCCGCATTCGAGAAGTTCTACGCCAAAGAGGTGACGCATTCATTTCCATTTCTTGACGATCGCAAACCGGTTGCCTTGGTGACAACAAAAGCATTTCAGTTGAGTTTTTACACCTGTATATTTATGAGGGTTGTAGGGGTGAAAGGTGACCGGTAGAGCAACCAACCTTGTAAAACAGGCGATCGCTCTTAAAAGAACGCACTACACACTACAGTGGCGTCGCCCCCCTCGACTTGAGTGTCGTAGTAAGCAAATTGACACGGCCAAGTCTCCACAAAATAACTACTTCTGAACAAGAACCGTTCTCAGACAAGACGAACAGAAACATACAAGACTTACCGAAGAAAATATCTTTCTCAACTCCTCGTACTGATCCTGATCCAAGCAGACCGTGGCTCTCTTGCCTGCCATCTTGTCACAAATGTCAGGGTGGGACAATCACGTGACCTCGATTTTCCTTGAGCCGAGAGACCGGTATAATCCGCGCTATGATTGGCTAGCTGCCGCACTCCAAATAAGGCAGCATTTACTATGAACTACGTGATTCATTGACGAAAATAAGGTAGCGGAAGACAGGTTCTGCTCAATGCTCTTTCTTCGCTTTCTCGACAAAACGATTGTTGTTGAAAATGACAATAGACCGGGGTATTCCCAGCGAGAACAAGAGAGGGCTACAATAATTATCTTGACATAGCAGCTTTATCTTAGTTGTGACGGCCCCCAGTGACACAGACCACGGGGAAGCAGCAGATAACGGAGCGCGCGCTCTTTCTCTAGAACCACTTTCAGGCTGAATCATCCGCCGACTGGCACCACGCACGTACGTGCGCACGTTAACTCTCGCGGACATATCTGTTTCATCTAGTATCTGCTAGATTTATTCCCTCCTACTTCACTTCCCCCTTTCGACCCTGGCTTTTTCAACCTGTTTAAGTATGCTCTAGACGTTATACCTAAAGACTTAAAGGCCTAACTTGATCACCGGGCGTTAAAAATATTAGTGAAGACAATGCGTGCACCTACAGTACCATCTGCTGTTTCTGAGATGTTGTTTGTAGATTATAGTCACACGACACTTTCGCATATAGGTGACTACTGGACCGATTTATACTGACACCAGCGGGCCAGTTGTTGGTAAAGGGGAAAATAATATGATCACACGTTGACCAATCCGGGATTCGAACCAGCGACCTTTCGGTTACTAGCAAGACGCTCTTACCAACTGAGCTACCCGGCCCCTCGTGATGAGTAACATTCAAGAACTTATAGTCTTGGTTGAACAACACGGTTTGATAACAGAAAGACGGAGAGAGGGGCGGTAGGGAAGGGAGGGGAGAGAATGTGTGTGTGTGTGTGTATATATGAGAGAGAGAGAGGGAGAAAGAGAGAGGGAGAGAGAGAGAAAGAGGGAGAGAGAGAGGGAGAGAGAGAGGGAGAGATAGAGAGAGAGGGAGAGAGCGAGGGAGAGAGAGAGGGAGGGAGAGAGAGAGGGAGAGAGAGAGAGAGAGGGAGAGAGAGATGGAGAGAGAGAGGGAGAGAGAGAGAGGGTGGGAGTGCAGGGGTTCAGAACAAATGACATCTTTCTCCATGAACTTTGACATCCGTACTTCAACCCCTTTCTGTGTAAACCTTTAGTTATAACCATTGATTGATTGATTGATTAGTTGTTGGTTAGTCCACATACCCCCGCTACAAACTCCCCTCTGCTGGTCGTCGATCTTTCTCAGTGCTTGGCCCTTCAACTTGGAACTCTCTTCCCCTCTCTCTTCGCAGCTCTCCAAACATAGCTACTTTCAAATCCAACTTGAAAACTCATCCCTTCCTTAAATGTTTCTGATCTTGCCTCCCACCATTATCGTCGTTATTCCTCCATTTGTTTTGTTTTGTTTTTTGTTTTGATTCAGATCACCGCCACCTCCCACCCCATCACCCATCACCCATCCTTAGCTCTCCCCTCCTCCTTCCCTCGTCTCTTATTCGTTAGCCAGTGTCTGATTTTATGTTGTATGAAGCCGGATGTTTAGAATGAATGCGTGATTACTGCGCTTTGAACTGATATTGTTCATTGGAAAAAAAAGCGCTATATAAATATCCTTATTATTATTATTATTATTATTATTATTATTATTATTATTATTATTATTATTATTATTATTATTATTATTATTATTATTATTATTAAAATCTCATCTATTCTATCTCCTCTATTAGGCTTATATATTATCCTGTCTGACGTAACAAACACTGTAAACACACCACATTACTTATTCTCTATCAGACTACATCAAGGGCGTTAAAATGCTTCGTCGGGAGATTGGATGAGTTAGAACAAGGGCTAATTATAAGTTTACTGGTGAGCGGCGGAGAGGACAAGATAGTGGAGTTATGGGTAAGGTTTGGACTAAAGAGTCTTCTTCTTCTTCTTCTTCTTCTTCTTCCACCCGATACACATGGGTCGAACGCTACCAGAAGCATGATTTTCTAGTCGCCTCAACATCCAGTAAAGCATGCTCTTATGCTTCGGAGCATGCTTCCTATACGCTTCAAGCGTTATAGTGACGGAAAAAGCGCAATTTCACTGTAAACATATACAATATGTTGCTCTACAACATTCCGCTCTTTCCGTCTCTAAAACCCATTTGCTTTGTTGGATTCTTAAATTATATGAAACCAAGTGAGGACACTATCCGGCGTCAACAAACGGTTCAAAAACATTCTCAAACTGTTGACCTACCTAGAAACAAATACAGTTTGACCTAATTCGTCCCCTAGAGCAGACGAAACTGACATTTTCTATTTTGACGAGTTCATTGGCCAATGCTCCTAGGGCTTGAAGCGTATAGGAAGCATGCTCCGAAGCATAAGAGCATGCTTTACGGCCTGTTGAGGCGACTAAAAAAGCATGCTTCTGGTAGCGTTCGACCCATGTGTAACGGGTGCTTCTTCTTCTTCTTCTTCTTCTTCTTCTTCTTCTTCTTCTCAGTCTGCGCGAATAGAATCTCCTCTCTTTCTCTCCCCCCCCCCTTTTTCTCCCTCTCTCTCTCTCTTTCTTTCTTTCTCTCTTTCTTTCTTTCGCTCGCTCTCTCTCTCACTCACTCACTCACTCACTCTCTCTCTCTCTCTCTCTCTCTCTCTCTCTCTCTCTCTCTCTCTCTCTCTCTCTCTCTCTCTCTCTCTCTCCACCTTAGTTGCATGCATGTTAATTAGCTAGTTATTCATTGTGTTTAGGGTCCAGCGGACTGCAAAGAGCCGAATCAGGACCACGTGCATGCGACTGAGTTGATAGTGGAGAAAATACATTAGCTGCATCTTACACAACGGTCATGTAAGGAGACATTTATAAATGAACAGCACGGTACCTGTTGGTCAAAAAGGTATTTCATAAAACGTTATGAGTGACTATGACAATCAGGGCCGGACCTGGGAAAATGCGAAAGGGGGGTTACAGATTCAGCGAAGGCGCGAAGCGCCGAGCCTTCTAGGGGGGTCCGGGGGCATGCCCCCGGGGAAATGTTTTTTTCAAGGATGCAAAATGGTGCAATCTGGTGCAATCTGAACCTTGAAAAAGCCATTTGTGATGGTCTGGGACTTCGAGCTTTTTTAACAATTGAACTGACAAACTCTAGGGTACAAAAATAATCCTCTGCCCCTCCCTTAAAAAAAACCAACAACACACACACAAACATTTATTTATCAGCAGAGATGTTTTGTATACTATTATTATTCACTACTTTTTGTCGATCGGTAACGGTATAAAGCTTTAGTACTACCTTGTAGTTTATGAACATCACAGCCCTGCTTTCATTTTCAGTCTTGCTGCACTAGGTTCATCGGCATTACTACCATTTGTGAATTGTATCTTCCTGCAAAACAGTTCACTGCCTCTTTGAAGTCAATATCAACATCCCTGTGCACTTTCAGTAAAGCAAGTCCATTGAGCCTCTGTTGCCCCATTGTGGAGCGCAGGTAGTTTTTCAGGTTGCGCAACTGACTGTTTGAACGCTCACACTCGGCAGTTGTGACAGGCAGGGTGCAAAGGTACTTTAGCATGATGAACAGTTTGGGATAAAAATCCCTGTCACAATGTTGCAGTGCTTCTGATGCCGTGGATGGGATGATAGCTGTCGCATTCTCAGCAGCACTTCGCCATTTGCAAACCCATCGTTGGTATTCTGCATCAAGGGTAGCGTTGTCTGGTAGGCCAGACTCCCACAACATTGCCAGTGTCTTCACCCCTTCTGGAACCTGCATGAAACCATCCTGGTTGTCTATTAAAGTGCTTGGCACCAGACAGAGACCATCAACTGCTAGGTCAGCATTTTTGAACCTCGAGTCCAATTCGGTTGACAGGTGTTCCAAGAAAGGAATGGCAATGCTAATCTTGAAATATTCTTCTGGAGTGGCCGCAGGTTGGTTGTCACGGAGAGTCTGTCGGGATGCTTGACGAGGAACAATAACATCAGTTGTCAAAGCATTTGCCATTTTGCTGACTTCACCAAACCAGGCAACGAACGCTGTGTTCATAATTATCAACTTAGCATCTTAATTAATATTTCTAAAAAGTCGTTTTGGGGGGGATTATGGCAGTATCAAGGTGAAGGTGCTGGAAGAGGCTTGCGGCCAGAACAGGCAAAATATGGCTGCATTTACTAATTTAGGCTAAGGGGTTGGGTTATTTGGTCGTTTCAACGGGAAAACGCTTTGGGCGTTTCAACGGATCCCTTGAAATGGATTTCCGTTGAATTGTCTATAAATAACTCTTTGTACCTTGGACCAAAAATGACTAAAAACTGCAATGTTTTTAAAACATTATTTTTAATTAAAACTCTTTGCATTAAATAAAATCCCTTTTTTTAAAAAAAAAACTTTGGAGGGGGGGTTCAGGAACCCAGGTACCCCCCCCCCCCCTGGATCCGGCCCTGGACAATGTGCACAAGCTCCTGCATTGACAAACAGGCGCACGCACATACAGACTTAACATAGGCAGGGCACCGTTTCAGCTCCACGTTATGAGGACTGAACTCTTCCGCGCTCTAAGATGTCAAGGGAAGTAACTAGCTGCAAAAAAGGTAGTATATAGGAAGAAAAGAGAAGAGGAAAGGTTGTGGGGCCGGGTAGCTCAGTTTGTAAGAGCGTCTTGCTAGTAACCGAAAGGTCGCTGGTTCGAATCCCGGATTGGTCAACGTGTGATCATATTATTTTCCCCTTTACCAACAACTGGCCCGCTGGTGTCAGTATAAATCGGTCCAGTAGTCACCTATATGCGAAAGTGTCGTGTGACTATAATCTACAAACAAACAAACAAACAGGAAAGGTTAGTTCAAGTGTACATTTAAATCAACACACACAAAAAGGCAAAGTTAGACGAAATTGTAGAAGGCAGGCAGGCAAGTAGATTAACGTCCCCAGACACATAAGCATATAGGGGACCTATCTTCTTCTTCTTAATTAAATTAATGTCCCCGGACACATAGAGCGTATAGGGGACTTAAGGGGACCTATTGTAAGAAGGGGCTCTCTTATACTAGCCACCCCATTACGGAAGTGACGTTGCGTATGTAAGACTAAATTTTCGCGGAAAACGCCTTGGAAAACCCCTTGGATACACAAAAATCAAGGGTTAGGGTTAGGGTTAGAAGCGAGAAACAAGGAGGAAAAGCAAAGCAAAGTTCACGAGCAACGTCACTTCCGTAATGCGAGGGCTAGTATCTAATTGTTAAGTAGATTAAAGTCCCCGGTCACCTAGGCATATAGGGGAAAGTATCTAGGAGAGCCCAGAGTATTATATCTATGCTCTCTCCGCTATGGCTCATAGGTAGACGGTGTTCAGTGCGAGGTCCACTTCGCAACGAGCAATACCTACCTCTGAGCTACGATAGTGAAGAGCGTCGCGTAAAGCGCAAGGGGTCCCGCACACCGTCTCAAACACACACACACACACGTTTATTTTATTTTATTTTTTTTAAAGAAAAAAGAAGAAGAAGAAGAAGCTGTTTGTGACTTTTTTTTAAAAGTCAATTTTTTGAAGCTAATTCTAACCAAAACCCTTAACCTAACCCTAACACTCTCTTAACCCTAACGTAACACTGTTTTGACGTCAAAACAACGGGCAGTCAAAAGAACGTAGAGTATAAAGAGTTCGTAAAAGTAATGACGTGTCTACACACACACACACACACACACACACACACACACACACACCCACACCCACCCACACATACGCCCAGCCACAGAGCCACAGAAATAAAAATTACACATGCTCTAGACCAATGGTCGTTTTATTTACATCTCACATAACATTAACAATCAAAGGCACGCTTTTAGGCTTTTCTCGATCCCTTCATTAAAAAAAAACCACACACCCATATTTGAAAATAATCACATTAGGTCTATATTTTACTTCCTAAGCTAATCAGCATTGAATCACAATAAAACGTCTCTAATTCATACAAAGTCTTAAGTTTCCAGTGAACACAACCTTTCTTTTTGTCATCACAGGTAATTCGTGTATATATAATAGAAATGAACATTGCAGTTAAAAAAAAAAGTAGGCCTATTGCAACAGATGAAATCTGACAGGTAGATCACTGGAGCGGAGAAAGAAAAAGGAAAAAAAGAAAAAAAAAAGAAAAACAACTACAGCGTAGATGAGATCGATATATGAGACTAGCAAATCTTTATCCTTTGTCTAGTGCATAGCTGAAGACTTCACAAATAACCACAGATTTGCGAGATTTTTCCATTGAATGTTGAGTGAGTGTGGTGCCTTCATTGATATATGTTAATTCAGTCATAGTTCACCAAATGCCATATGACAATGATAGGAAGCGTTAACATAAAAGAAAAAAACGAACAACAAGATGGCAAGCCATTCAAATGTATTTCCAGACACTCACGATCACATACATCAGCTCAAAATCAGCATTTTCAAAAAGTGTTTATTTTTGTGGCGATGCTGGGTGTTGCCTCTACTAAAGTGAACGCTGAATGCTTGGTTAAATCCCATTTGTTTGTTTAAATAAAGAAGTCTTGTGTGTCCCCATCTTTAAAGAAAGGTTATTCACAGTCGGTAGGGCCATCTTGATTCACACTCGCAAACACACCCCAAATTCCATGAAAATCCATTCCTAAGCAGCGTAAAAGCAGTTTAAAGCACATGCACGTTTATGTATGGACAACGATGAAACCAATATTCCATTGGAATGTTTGATGGGACAGTAACAACTACCACAGCTGGCATTCAATGTAAAAACCAATCGGTATATCAATCAGTACTTCATAACAAAATAAAGAAAATGATAGCGTTCATCATCAAAAACAATCAATAAATCATAAATAAGTTAATACAAAATTTTGATTTCAAATGGTACCAAATACATACACAAATCGTTGTGCCACTAAAGGTTAATAGATCTCAACTATACATTACATTACATTACATTACATTACATTACATTACATTACATTACATGATTATTGCTTTAGGTCCCGCGGACTCTTCCGAGCCAAATCAGGACTGGGCAACCCCCCAATCCGCATAAAAGATCTGCTGAAACAACCCTAGTGGTAAAACTGAAAGCTCTCCACCAGCCAGTCACTTTACAATAAAGACATCCCACAGAGGGAACACTGAGGCTATACTCTAATTTATCGAACCCACGTTTACAAAAACAAAATAGAATACAAACATCATTATAAATTATGAACAAAACACAAACATATAAAATGCCTACATTGCTAAATAATAACATCAAAGGAAGCCCTAGTGACCACCTGGCAGAAAGCATCCAATATTCCCAAGCTGATCCAACAGACCTCACACACAAATAAGGAGACTTGTCCAGGAAGAGTTTTCAAGAAAAAAGGTAGGTGACTGGTCTAGCAAAGAAGACGATAGTATAGCAGATTGATAGAACAGAGCAGGACTGAGAAAGAACAAATGAGAAAGACAGCGACAGTGGGAATTTAAATAACTAAATTTCCAGAAAGTGAGGATGCTATTTATACTGAAACTCCCGGCACCCCAACAGGGGATCTCAACTATACATTGATTTTTTTTTGATTGATTTATTGTTGCTTTAGGTCCAGCGGACTCTTCCAAGCCAAATCAGGACCGGACAACCCCCGATCCGCATAAAAGATCTGCTGAAACAACCCCAGTGGGAAAATTGAATGCCCTCCACCGGCCAGTCACTTTACAATAAAGACATCCCACGCGGGGGACGGCTGAGGGTTGACCTCAACTACGCGAACACCCCGGTTACAAAAACAAAATAGAATACAAACATCATTATAAATCATCAATGAAACACATACATATAAAATGCCTATAGTGCTAAATAGTACAATCATAGGAAGCCCTAGTGACCACCCGGCAGAAAGCGTCCAACACTCCCAAGCTGATCCAACAGACCTCATACACAAACAAGGAGTCTTGTCCAGGAAGAGTTTTCAAGAAAAAAGGTAGGTCATTGATCTAGCGAAGAAGAAGATAGTATAGCAGAGTGAAGGACAGAGCAGGAATAGGAAAGAGTAAATGAGGAAGACAGCGACAGTGGGAATTTAAAGCACTAAATTTCCATAAAGTGGGGATACTATTTATACTGAAAACCCCCGGCACTCCAACGGGGGTACTGTTGCCGCAGTGAATCTGTCTTGCCTATAAAGGAAAGACAGGTTTTCAACTGTGGCTTTCACTGTTCCCTTTATAGGTTTGAACAATCTACAGTGGCAAGATTGCTCATGACCCCAAGGGGTTCTCAACTATACAACAACGGAACAAAAAGACTAAAGAAAAAGATCTACCATTCAATCAATGAATAATCAATCAATCAACAAACAATAAAAAAAACCATTTATCAATCATTCAAACTGTTATAAAGCACAACAAAGCAGCCAATAGCGAGCAATTGATTTTATGAAAACAAATTGAACATCGAACATTTTAATACATTTCCTTTCAAGATTGTTCGTTGGTGGTTTTGTTTTTATGTATGTATGTATGTATCAGTTTATAGTCCCCTCTCTTCCCGATAAGGATTTTCAGAGAGGAGACTCCTTTTATTTTGTTTTTTGAGAAATTATGCAATTATACATTATTTGTGACGCATTAGTAATAAGTTAATAAAAGCAAGAATGTTTTTATAATTCTAATCTTTAAAACAATCAATATAAAAAGAAAAGAGTTAAATCAAACAATAAATATTGCGATGCTAACACATTTTTGTTATAATTATTAGTTGGTTTGGTTTCGCAAATTCAATAACGCAATTAATCAACATTATGATGCATCAGCAACAAAAAGGTGTGGCCAGCATATATATAATTGATTGTAACAAAAAAAAATAATTGGTGTAAATGAAGTTGACTTTTCTAAAACAAAAATATTGCGATTTTGACACAAAACAATAACATATCAATATAAATTGTGCTACACACACAAAATAATAAAAAAATAATAATAATGTACTAATGTATAAGAAAACGTGGCAACTGATGTTTGTATTTAAAATCTTTTAAACAGAGTAGAAATTAGTATGATATGCGTGTGTGTGTGTGTGTGTGTGTGTGTTTCATATCCAAGGGAAAAAAAGTTTACTGTGTGTTGATTATGCCAGTGTGAATGTTGTGTGTGTTTGGGGTGCATGGTTGTGAGTTCATTTTCTTCATGTCCCTATTGGATTTAATGTTATATCTCATTACAATTAGAAGATGCTTTGTATAATAATACTCTGTCAAAAATTCTGAATAAATTATCAATGTGTTTGCATATGTGTGTGCGTGTGCGTATGTGTGTGTGTGTGAGTGTGCGTAATGTGAATTTAACTCAACAGTATCAAAGCAATTGATTTTATTGCGAACAGTTTCATAAACATTGATTATATATGTAAGCTTATATACATTTCTTTAAGTAAAAGATAAAGATAAATTGTGAAATGTGTCACTGTTGACCTGGTTTTGCAAATTTGAATAAATAACATTAGTTTGAATAACTACAACACGAATACTCTGATTAACATATGATGTCCAAAACGGTAAATACAACTGAATATAAACCAATACAGATTGATTAAACGCAGGTTAAAAAAATAATTAAAGATTAGTTTCACACAAACAATCCGATTAATTTATTATTTCCCAGCCACAAAACTACATATGTTTCCCTTCGACAAGAGTATATATTAAAAAATAAAATAAAAATAATTGTAAACAAATCAGCAACCGCAAACAAGTACATCTTGTACTTTTAATGAACGACGATTCTCTCTAATGAATTACAGATGGAAAAACTGTCAAGTCATGAAACATCATCAACAGGAATTACAGCGAGTTTGAAAAGAACCTCCCTATTGAAAACTGCTATTTTACCTTTGTAAATGAAACTGTATTTGGGTGGAACAAAACGTTTTGAGATCACTACAGCAGTAGAATGTAATAGCTGTTATCCGAGTTCCTTTCACTGGGACACAAGGCCATGGCGTGAGGAAGCTGAAGCTGACAGATCAAGTGGCAGGAGACGTGCCATTAGGGGCCTTAAGACGTCACCTTGAGATGAGATCAAAGATCAGCTGTTACCACTGTCCAGGACCACTATAGGTTTTGTTTCATGGCAATGAAGTAATATTAACAAAAGGTAAAAGCAATCCTCAACAAGGACTTACTTTGCACCGCACTCCACAGTCTCCCAATAACAGGACAGAAATCATCAACCATACAGCAACAGTCATCTATGTGCCTGCGGGTATATCTTTACACAGCTGCTGGTAAAAGTTACGGAATCACATGTCTTTTTCTTCATATGTTAAAAGAAAAACTTGCAGCAGCAGCCATCCATAACAACAGCCCAAAAAAAAAAAAAAAAAAAAAAAGTTTATATTCGGGCATATGTTTTTCAAAAAGGAAAAAAAAAAAAAAAAGAGCTTCTTCAGAGTCTACAATAGCAGCAGCAACAATATACAGCAGCGACAATAGCAGCAGCAACAACGACAATAGCAGCAGCAACAACGACAATAACCACAACAGCAACAACTTATTTTGCATGGTCAAGGCTGAAACAGTGTACAGTACAACAATCAATTACAGCCAATCACAACAGAATGTTTTCAATGAAGGTCAACAGTAGCCCAGTTCAACCGTTCCATCCCCGCCCCTCCCCAGCCTATGCCCCTTCTTACCCCCTTCTCCCCCATCCCCAACCCACCTCCCCCCATATAAAATCCAATCAAGGTCAACACAGTGGAACAAGTAATGATATCATGCACACATTTATAATCTTCCACACCAGCACTAAGCTATGCAATCCCATTTTCATCGCCTTGGCTTTCGCTGCTCTGCAGCTGCCGTGCTTTCCAATTACTTAGTTGGTTATTCATTGCTTACAGGGTCCAGAGGACTGCAAAGAGCCGAATCTGGACCACAAAATCAAGACCACAACTTCGCTGAAAGAGGACTCACCCCTGATCCGCATAAAAGATCGGCCGAAACAACCCTAGTGGTAACACTGAAGGCACTCCACCAGCCGGTCACTTTACAATAAAGGCATCCCACGCAGGGGACGCTGAGGCTATACTCTATACTCTAATTTATCGAACCCCCGTTTACAAAAACAAAAAAGGATTGAGCTTAGTGGTCTAGGTGTCAGACAGTGTGCCTAAGACAGCAAGCAAGTGGGTGCCTATGGAGTCTGGAGGAAGATCTCCTATCCACCAACGCTTTGAGCAGCTCTGTGAGCTGGAAAAAGCGCTACATAAGAACATACATGTCATTATCAACATCGACGACAAACGATAAAAACAAAAGCAAAAATGACACCAAAATATTGCATAGTGTGTACGATTTTGTTCCCTTCTAAATTCTTAACCCACCACATAAAAAAACAACCTTTGAGTAATGTGACTTACAACAAACAGAAATCAGTGCACATTAAATCAAAACTACAACAAAAACATTGTGCAATTTGTTTTGTTTTTTTTAAATCCGCGAAAATAACATCTTAACTGACTAACAAAAAACATTGCGTCATTTGGACAATTTAAAACAATCCATGCAAAACACAATCTTAACTAACTACAACAAATAACTAATTTGATGTAACAAAATTCATGCTAACAAAATCTGAACAATCTGTAACAAAAACTTTGCCTAATTTGACATCTAAGAAATCCATGAAAATAAAATCTTAACAAACTACAACCAAAAAAATTGCGTAATTTGACATAACAAAAATCTGTGAAAAACGCAATCTTAGCA
This sequence comes from Oncomelania hupensis, assembly GCA_036898135.1. Taxonomy (NCBI): domain Eukaryota; kingdom Metazoa; phylum Mollusca; class Gastropoda; order Littorinimorpha; family Pomatiopsidae; genus Oncomelania; species Oncomelania hupensis. The sequence continues at coordinate 23,637,130 of CM072517.1, read as the reverse complement.
AACTACACAAAACAAACAAACAAAAAATTATAAAAAGGGAAAAAATCTGCGAAACTACTACAACAAGAACTTTGCATATTTTGACATTACATTTTAAACATAATCCATGAACACAAAAGCTTAATAAAAAGTTCTGCCGAGACAGTTGTGTCATTAAATAATCAATATAACAAATCAAATCTATAACCAAACTGTATTACAAGCTCGAATGCATTGACCCAAATTCATTGACAAAATAACAAAAACAATAATTTTGATTAAAATATTTATTAAATTGCAGTATGTCAAATTAATTGTTATGCTTAGAGAGATTTTTGTAATTATTGTCAAGGAAAGGTACATTTTAAAAAAAAATCTTTGATTCAACTATATTTTGAACAGTTCTGCTTTCATTTTCTTCAGAAAAGACGGTCGCCAGTTCCCTCAAAAAGTCATAAATGTACCAAAATATTTTGGACAACACAAAAATATTTCCACTTTTAAAGGTCATACATTGCATGGAATGTTTAAAAAGGAAATAAAAATAGCAAAAAGTGTACTGAAGCTGCTTTCCTCAAACAAACATGAAAAATATTCACAACCTGTTTATGACGACAACAAAATTATTATGTGTGGTAATGGTTTTTTAAAGTGTAGGATACATGCTTTATGTACCAAACAAAAGAATATTATGAGGTAATGATTTGTTTAACGTGGGCATATTTTAGGCCTCAAAGAATATTATGTCATCATTATTTTTGTATGTACATCTTTTTATTCATCAACAAAAGAGTAATTTGAAGTGATCATATATACATACCACTAGCGCAGACATATTTATAGACTTACCATATTTCCACTAATTCATGAACTTATTATTAAAAAAAACAACAACGTGTCAACGTCTGAAAATGATAAACCTCACAAGAGTCAACACAGGTCTGCGAGAGGGACATGGGACAATTTTGGCACTCCCCTTTCTCCATTCTGCCCCATACCCCGTCGCTCAGGTTTGAGCTAAGTGATCTGGGTGTCGGATGACGTGCCCAAGGCAGCAGGTCAGGCTTGAGTTGGATCCTGTATCGGCCAGCGCCTTGAGCAGCTCTTTGAGCTGGAAAAAAGCGCTCTATAAGAAGGATGAAATAAAGACAATTTTCATGACCAAGAGCAACAATCAACAATGTACATAGAGATTATGCATCAGAGTCAATACACCATTGATCATTCAGTTGATTAGGTCACTTGGAAATAATGACAAAGACTGGTTGCAAAATAGCTCCCTATTAAAAATGGCATCTAACTTTCGTAAGCAGCATTGCATTTGATGAAACAAAATGCATCGTGATCCTTACAGGGGTAGAACTAAACTGCTGGGCTCAGATATCATCTCACGGTGGCCAGAGTAACCGATAATGGCCTATAAACCACGGCACCCTCTGGAAAACGGACTCTCACACTTGGTAACGAGAGGCCAGCTGAACTCACTCTCGCAGTATCAAGACCATTTATGGACTGGTATCTTTTTAGTAATAATGTTTTCTTGTTTAGTTTTTGCAATGTTTTCATTTTATTTTTAATTCCTCCTTCTTGCAAACAGTTTTAATTTCGTTTGTTTTTTTGTGGTTTTTGTTTCACGGAGTCTTCAGAGGCGTAACGTCTAAAAGATGTAAGGGGAAGTCCTTTTACGCTTTAGTAGCGCTGATCGAAGATGCTTGTGCCAATAATTTTCCGCCTTTGTCGGATGAGGAGGTCGCGTAATGTCTGTCCCGTCCCAGCCAGCTGACGGTCATCATCATCACCTACACAAATAAATAATCAAAGAAATAAGTACATACACCAATGAAGGAATTTTAAAAACCACCAATGAATGACTAAATCAATGACTGAATGAATAAAACTTCAGAAAACAAAACACAACTCTGTCCCTATGCCTAATCCCCAACTATATAATAAACAATGTAATTATTTCTTTCTTTCATCACTCTATATGGGGCTTTTCCACGTCAAGAGAGGCTCAGGGCACTGGCCAATACAGGATATAAATCAAGCCGCTCCAGGCGCCCACTTCCAGCCTTTGGGCGCATAGTCTGACGCCCAGGGGATCTATGCATGAAACAGGACTAAAAGCTTAGTTCCGTCCTATAGCCTAGTTCGGTTCAATTGGCCGTAGTCCGGTATGCAGGAAAGTGGCCTACGAAAAGTTTCCGCCCTAAAGTACTGACTAAACAGCCCCGAATTTAGTCCTCCTCCGATCAGGACTACCGGCCTGAGTTGCGGACTAAAGCTGAAAACAATATGGCTGCCGACGTACTGTTATTGAGTTAATACAGACGTGCATTGCGCCGAAGTTCCGTTTTTCGCTACAGAACAGCATCCACTGGACATTTTTAATGATGACCAAGTTATGAAAAGGCATCGCCTGCCGCCACAACGCACCCTTTTGGAAATGGCAGAGAAACCCTTGGTTGCTTGGGTAGATTAACGTCCCCGGTAGCGTATAGGGGACAGAACAGAAAAACCCTAGCATTCCCCACACACTATGTAGCAGAGACGGCGAGGCTTACGTGACATCTCAACCATGGCGAAGTAAGCCTCGGTCGTCTCTGTTACACCGTGTGACACCGTCCAGCACTGAAAAAGGAGAGTAGAGTCCAAGTACATTAGGTCAAACCTGCGTAATATGTAAGCTTGACGTAGCGGAGTAGCCTCCCTTTCAGGATTTTTGAGGATAGTTCGGTACTATCAACATTTAGTTTGAGACTGAGAAGTCTCGACCTTATTCCATTGACTACGAAAATAAATTAGTACCGAACTACAGAGTTCCGAATCATGACATAGTTCCGAACTAAAATAGGGCGGTTTCATGCATAGATCCCCAGACAACAGAGCACAATCCTGGACGACCGGGGTTGGGGTGAAGGGACCTACCTAGTGCATGCTGGAGGTATTAGCATAGCCGGCACTCACCCGTCTAGGACATGAGCGTCAGGATCTTTAAAGTCTGCGCGATTAAACTCGTGCGTGCACAGATTAGACCTCAGACAACGAAACAATGCCACCCAGTCTAGCACATAAAAATAAATCCATCCTCAATGACCACCATCACCGTCGTCATCATTATCATCATCACAGCACCCCCATCACTATCATCACCAGCAGCATCACCATCAGCACTACTAGCATCATAACTCACTATCAGACTCAGGTCCATCATAGGAGGACGGAGTGCTGGGTCGGAAGTCTGGGGGCTGACCTAGGCCGGCGGTACCCTGTTGGTCACTTCGCGCACGCCGCTTCTGGAATATGGCATTGAGCTCTGCAGCACTCTGCGTCTTGTACTGCAATTAAAAAAAACAAAACACCAGCACAATAATAATAATAATAATGATAATAATAATAATAATAATAATCATTATCATCTTCATTATCATAACAACAATACCAATAATAATAATAATAATAATAATAATAATAATAATAATAATAATAATAATAATAATAATAATAATATAAACAACAATGATGACGACGAAGATGATGATGATAATGGTGATGATAATAATAATCCAAGTGAACTAGAGAGGCAAAGCCCATATGACTCACATGCTCCTTATAGAGCTTGCAATATTTCATATGAAAATGACTGCCCAGAAAAGAAAAAATATGAAACAGTGGCTTTAAAAGGTAAAGTAATACAAACTCTGATCTTTCTATTCTCTTGACCTTGAGATGGCATTGACCTCCAGCTCCAAATACACTCATGTAATATCAAATAAACTACAGCAAAAGTTGTATTATGCCACAAAAACAGCTAACTTGGGATGACCTTGACCTTCACGTGACCTCTCATGCTCATGAATGCTCAAATAACCCCATGTTGTTGCATACTATGGGTTAAATAGAGACATTCCACTATATGATGGCCTACTTTTTGTATGTTTTTGCAAGGCCTAAAATGATCTTGAACTTCAATATCCACGCAAAAAAACTGAACAAATATGAAATTTTAATCTATTATCTCTACATAAAACAAGTTTGAAATTTACACCTTCCATAATTTAGGGTCAAGGTCACTTCAAAGTATCTATACTAACTGACTTTGGACAGCTGCAGTGACTTTGACCTTGGGAGTGAGGTTGATCAAATGTGCATAAGATGTGTGTCGCTTTGATATCGATCATGCATCAAAGAATCACAAGTTCAATATTAATAACTTTTGTAAAAGTACTTTGTCATTTTTTGACTAACATTTGTTGACCCTTGGACCTTGACCTTGACCTTGAAGTGAAGTCATTCATTCACTAAACATTTATGGATATGCACCATCTTACCAAGTTTGGTTTGTACAAATATTGCTTTTTTTTTCAGTTGAGTACATAGACTCACATTGCTATGCATGGGAGTCAAAAAAGTAGATAATGCTGTAAGCACAAAAACAAAACCAACACATGAGACATGCAGTTACAGCAACTGTCATGGCGGTCACAGCAAGTCTATCACTAATTAGTATGACTATTACAGATATGATCGCATATTATGTGATTTAAATTTAGAATGAATACACACATTGCCGCACACCTACACCCACACACAACACACTCACACACACACATGCAAATACATACACATACATCAGCCATGCACTGAATGCCTAAACAAACTCCAGCGTTGTCTTCAACACGACAGTCAAAAGGCTATCAGGTGCACTTACTCCTGTCATACTCTTCTGCAGCGCGAGTTGTCCTTCCAACCGGGCGGCTTCCTCGTGGCCAATAAGCTGCTCTATCTCGGCGTGACGAAGCGAGAACAGATCAGCTCCTATGAAGCCTTCCAATGACTGCCGGCAACTGAAAACAGGGTTGATACAGTTATTTATTTGTTTTTTTTTTTGTTTATATTTCTCATTTGACACCCATTCGGCCAAATTCGGTTTACTTTCTCAGCGAAAGCACGCAACCACGAGAGTAGCGGCAACTATGACAAGTGGGAAACAGGACCTAGTCCATGCTGGTTCACACACTAAGTCACCACTGGGCATGCGCCAATCGCTGCATTGAGTTTTAACGTTTCTGGCACTCTCCCATCCAGGACAAGTGTGTCGGGATGTTCAAAGCGCCTGCGATGTAATGTATGCAGGCACAGACTAGTTGACCTAGGTTTATGAATTCTGAATCCAAAAGAGTAGGGGCACTACACTGCCTGAGCATCAGGGGCAAGTTATCGGCATGGCAATAACTGCAAATGCCATTCATCCCACTGCTATAACTAATTGCTTACCACACGGAAGTACAGGCATCTGGTATTTTGAATACTCTGCTAAATTTTGATGTTTTTCATTAGGCTTAAAATGACCTTGACCAGCAAGATTAACATAAAAAAAAGAACATGTATGAAAATCTATGATTCTCCACATACAATAAGTTTGGGTTTGGTATCTCATAGTTTAGGGTCAGACCACTGCAAAGTACCCATATAAACCGACTTTGGACTGTCCCAGTGACCTTTACCTTGAAAGTGAGGTTGACCAAACTTGCATGGTTGCTGTGTCTAATTGACAGCTGTCATGCATCAATCATAAGTCCATTATCAATAACTTGGAAAAATTGTGAATGTTTGTGAAACATTGTCGATTTTTATTTAAAATTGTTGACCCTATAATATGATCTTGACCTTGAAGTGATAATTTTCTAGCTCTCATGGCTACCAAGTTTCGTTGAGATAGATAAAACAGGTTCCGAGTTATCCACGATAAATTTTTGCACAGACTGACGGAGGGAGAGACTGACACACACGGACAGACTTACTGACAAACAGATATTTTTGGATATCACATTTACACTGTTTAAGACTCAGCTTGCACAGATTTGCAAAATTCTTAAATTTTTAAATTTTTGAGTGAGTACATAGACTGAAATTGCTATGCATCTGAGTAAAAAATAAAAGGGTAATTCCTCGTGCTCTATTCGACTAAATTCAAATCTACAACGGAGTCACTCAAATACTCACAGGGCTGAAAATCCTTTCATTTGCAACCAAGACCTGACCTCAGCTTGGGAGGAATCCCGAGAGATGTAAAAGTTCTGAGAGTCTGATGCAGGTGAAGTTTGGGCAGTGCTTGTGTGCATGGGTGGAACATTCTCCTGGAACTCTCCTCCATCTCCTCTTTCTATTAATGCAGAACAAAAAAGAAATAAAAGTGTGAATAATGTGACATTAAGTTCAGTGTTCAAAGAAGATGAAGAAACTTGGAGTTAATGAATCATAACTTGTATAGAGCTTTGAAAATCTAACAAACAAACAAACAAACAAATACCAAACCCTAAAGGGTATGCTAATCAAACGCAATAAAAAATCAGGGAAAAATTCAATCATTACTCAGAAACTCTCACTCAACTGTTCTCTCTTCACCGCTTGCTGTATTACATATAGCCTGCAGCATAATTATTATGTCTTTGTTTTCCTGACAACCATATTAATAATAAAGATAATCATCACCACCATCATCAACATCACCTTCATCAGCATCATCATCATCACCTTCATCATCATCATCAATCATCATCATACATATTTATAAGGAAGTAGACTAACCTCTACAGTTCTAGACGCACAAAAATAGGTGGGAACGAGGAAACACACACACACACGCAACACACCCACACAACACCCACCCAACCCACACTTACACACACACACAAACACGCACACACACAAACACGCACACACAGACTAACACGCACACAATGCAGAGCTGCCAACTGCTATTGTTGGTCGGGAGTAACAAAAAGGCAACTTGGGAGTAGCAAAATGGCGTTTGGGAGTAGCATTTCAACAAAATGTTACGGATGTGTTTCACTGTATTTCGTTCGGTATTTCTGACAAGCATGACGCATTTTGGACTTGGGCGGTTCATTCGTTGTATTGCTCCAGCAGGTCGCTTCGACATGTTGAAATGAAAATGGTAAAAATCTGCACACTCTGACACGGTCTAAAACCATGAAGAACTAAGATGGCGGTTAAGCGTTTCCGGTAATTTTGTACTGCGCTTTCCGATTGGCTAACACAGACGCAGTGTGCGTGCGTGCGGCAGATACAAAACGGTCACACGGCGACTTGCTGTTGCTGTGCGAGTTTTACACAGCCACTTTCTTGTCAAAAAGTGGTACGCTAGACAAAATTTGACCGGGCGTAGCAAATCGAGACCGGGCGTAACAGCATAGCCAAGTCAACTCTAGCGTTGCAAACTACGCCCAAAGCCTAGCACTTGGCAGCTCTGACAATGGTAGACCAGGTTACCAAACAACTATAAATTCCCATTATCAAGAAAACTTCCACCACAAACCATGTCCTCGAGGAGCTCTCTCTCCTCCGTATCCCCTTTCTGGTGCCCTAGCTGGTCGTTCGCGCAAAGCAACTTGACCAGCGCCTCGCACCATCTTTGATCTCAGCTCGTTATGCAGGTCGTCCTGGGGCCGCGTCTTCTGCACTCCGTAATTGTCTGTTTTACAAGAATACACAGACAAACAGTCACATCATAGCTGGGAATATAATAATGCGCCTTATGGAACTTGCAATACTTAACATGAAAACGACTGCCCAGAAAAAAAAAAAACAAAAACAAAATGAAATGATGGCATTAAAGTGCAAAGTAAAACTGACTTTGATCTTTCTATGCTCTTGATCTTAAGATGATATTGATCTCTGGGTCCAAACACACTCGTGTTTTATCAAATAAACTACAGCAAACGAAGTTGTATTATGACCCCCAAAAAAGCTTTCCCCCCCCCCAAGAAAAAAAAAAGGTGACCTTTGGATGACCTTGACCTTCAGTGGCCTTGACCCTGGTTGACCTTGACCCTCATGTCACCTCTCATGCATGTTTTACCCAATGTTGTTGCATACTATGAGTTTAATAAACAGCCATTCCATTGTAGAATGACATATTTTTGTGTATGTTTTTGCAAGGCCTCGAATGACCTTGACCTTCAAGATCAATTGGAAAATGATGGAACTTATATGAAAGATAAATCTATCATCTCTAAATACAACAAGTTTGGACTTTATATAGCTCATAATTTAAGCTCAAGGTCACTTCAAAGTACTTATACTCACCGACTTTGGACAACTCCAGTAAACCATTAAACCAACAATGTCAATTAGCTATTTTAAAATATGTGCTAAGATGTTTATCTGTCCCTAATTCAGTATAAGAAGAAAGTTTTATAGATGCAGAAAAAGAACTAAAAATATTAATTATTTGCAGCCAATTTAAAACTATTCTTTTTGAAAAGTGTGACACTGATATCACAACATTTCCCGTTATGCAATTCTCCTGCAATATCTCCTATTCCACCATGGGAGTACAGAAATACAAATTTTAACATTGATTATAGTGCAACTAAAAAAGATAACATTAATCTATTAGTTAATGAGATAAAAGAGCATATTGAAAATAATTATTTAAACCAATTAAAGATTTTTACAAATGGTTCAGTACTAGATTCTTTAGATAGTGGATCGGCCTTTATCATTCCTGCATTAAATGTAAGACGCTCATATTATCTAGGAAAGGGGTATTCTATATTTACAAGTGAGCTTTATGCTATTGTAATGGCTCTAAGCTACATTATGACTTTATCGTTAGAGCTCTTTAGTTTACTGATTTGTGGCGATTCAAAAGCAGTTTTTTAAAGCTTTAAAAGAGGGTAATTCCAAATAAAGGAATGAATTCATATATGAAATTAAACACACAATACATTGTATATTATCTAGAGGTATAGTTGTTGATTTCTGTTGAGTCCCAGCACATTGTAGAAGTCATTGGAATGAAGTGTGTGACAGGTTAGCAAAAGAGGGAGCACTAAGATCATTAGATTCTATTTCTGTCAACAATTTGAGTATGTGTTATCCTGAAATGTATTCTTTATTAGAACAAGCAGTATGTCAAGACACTAGCATTAAAAAGGTTACTATACCGAACTGTTCACGACAGTTGTAAAAATTAATATACAAGTTAAGAATAAACACATGGAATACTATTTCTTCCTCAAATATTCAGTTTATTTGTTGCAAACTTATATCAGTTTACCATAGGTAAAAAGGTAAAGGTAGTCCCATAGCCTTGTGGCCGTAGGGGAGCGTGATGTTGGAGATCACACTTATCTTGGGCCAGCGTAATGAGGGTGATGCCCAACTCTCTCCCTCGCTGCTTTACCTTCCCCACCCTCAAGAGAGTAGGTACTCAATCACAGTTGAGTCAACTGGGGGCGTTGTTGTTTGTCGCTTCACACCTTAGCGGTCACCCATCCAAGTGCTAACCGCACCGGACGGTGCTTCACTTTCGACACAGTAGCGAGTGCTCCAACCACTGCACTATCCGACACCCCCAGTTTACCATATTTTATTTGAATGTCCAGTTTTAAATGTTTCTTCTTTGGGCAGTGCTTGCCAAGGATCTCAGTGGCGGCAACTGATACAGCTGAGTTGAAGGCGGTGGTCATTGTGTGGACATCTACTTCACCAGCTCCCAAAATGAGCAGTGGTGCAAATTTCCCTCAAATTGTGGCCTGAGAAATTTTTGCCACCTCCGGGTCTTGCAGTTTGTCCAGGTCAGTCTAGTGCACTTTACTGTGTTTACTTTCTTCAATTGGAGCCAGAAGGACATCATCACAAGATCGTGGTCATTTCCGATGTTTGCTCCTGGAAAAGTGCGTGTCCTGCCAATGTTGATGCTTGATCTGAAGTGTATCTTGACCATGATGTAGTCAATCTGGTAGTGATACTCTCCTTCGGGACTGTGCCATGTCTATCGTATGGATATTTTGTGGAGACCAAGCCTGATTGCCAGTATCAGATTGTTGTATCTGGCAAACTCCAAGAGTCTCAGACCCCTGTCATTTGTCTCGTTGCTGCAATGGGGTCCACATGTGTCTTGTCAGTTGTGGTACGCATCTTGGCCAACCTTGGCATTCCAATTGCCTTGCACTATGATTATGTCCTTCTTCGACCCTTGGTCAAGGACAGCCTGTAGATGTTCATAGAAATCCTGCACTTTGCTGTCGTCATAGTCTGATGTTGGGGCATAGGCCTGGATGATGATGATGTGGAAAGGGGCTGCTCTTAGACTTGATGGTAACGAGTCTACTGGAGACTGGGCGGCAACCTATAACAGTGGCAAGAATGTCTCTGTGGATCAAGACTCCAACACCATGTTCATGCCTGTCATCCCTCCCGCTGAATAAAGCTTGTGGCCTTTGTTGGTGGTTGTTTCACCTAGGCCTTTCCAGCGCAGTTCGCCGATACCTAAAAGGTTCCATCGATAGTGGTCCAGCTGGTGGACCAGTTCTTCTAATTTTTCCTCTGCAGTTAGGGTCCTGACATTCCAGGTTCCTATGACGATGTAGTCTCTCATGCGGATCTTGCAAAGTTGTCCATCAGTAACATACTTATCAACTCCATCCTGTTGGCCTATGGAAGGCGCGGTCCTTGGTGACATTATTTTCCCCAATACGCAGATCTAGCAACCGAAACTAATTCCCCTTAGAGCAGAGAACCAGTCAAATTATTTCCCTTAATACTCAAAACCCGCCACATTATTATTCTTCAAGCAGGATACCGTGTAATCATCGGTATATGTAATCTGACATGCTCTTCTTTTTCAAGTTACTTCAACTCCTAATAATAAACTAGACTGGACGGATTTTAGTTTATCTATATTATTTTGCAACTTTTCAAAAGGAATACTCAGTTGACGATGGTTGATTGAATTTCATCTAAAACTACAAATCACCAAGTACTTTGCTTTACATTAGTTCTCCCCCCCCCCTCTCTCTCTCTCCCCCACCCCTACTGTCACTCCCCCAAATCAACATGTATGTGTGAGCATATTATTAATTATAACTTATTATTAATGCTCCTTGGGTTGAGATTATAAACTGAGGTCTAGTTTGTGCAGGCACGCAGGCATTCCATCGCATGGACTTTAAAGATCCTGACTCTCATGCCCTAGACGGGCGAGTGCCGGCTACACAAATACACCCAGCACGCGCTAGGTCCTTTCTCTCCTTCCCAGGATGCCCAGGATTGTGATCAGTCTGGGCGTCAGACTATGCACCCAAAGGTTGCAAGTGGACTCCTCAGGCAGCAAGTTAGATCCTGTATCGGCCAGCGCCCTGAGGAGCTCTTTGAGCTGGAAAAGCGCGATATAAAAACGATTAAATGAAATGAACAAAATAATAATTGATTTACATGGGGAGAGGGTGTAGAGAAGGGAGGCGAGTATAGTAGGTTGTGAGGTATGTGGGGCGAGTATAGGTAAAAGATGTATTAAAGAAGAAATAATTACTCTTGTTAGGGAAGACTGGCCCCTCCATTGGTCGGTAACCGGGCCTCATGCCGTCCACCATGTCCTCATCAGCCAAGGACAACGGAGGGATAAAGTTGTCCTCGTGGCGAGGCAGGTCCCTTGCTCTCTCGAACTGAGGGGAAGACGGGTTTCGATCGTAAGGACCTGGTGGACCGTCCCTTGACCTGTCAAACTGAGGGGAAGAGCGATTTCGGTCGTAATAGAAGGGTGCAGCATCCTGTCCTATCGGAGAATCTCGACTCATCTTGTATATGGGCGCTGAATCGTTTGATACTGCAAAACCACCAAAAATGTCTCACGTTAGGCGGTGATTCTACCACTTGAGGAAATAGTCTATAAAAAGGTGACAATACTACATACACTTCCTCCATTTAGGACCGAAAAACCCCCAAAAGTCACCTAACAGGTCTTCAGATGAAAAGCAAGCTCTCTAGTTTGTTAAAAAAAAACACCTCTCTCTCAAGATAAAGCAAGGCTTAACAGGATATTTATGTATCAAAATATTATTTACTACAACTGCAAGATCAAAAAGGCAGTTGCATTGTCATTTTAAATTTCTATCATCCAACTTAACTCCTTACAATAAATATTCACAGGCACTGCATCAATAAACTAATAATATAAAGTACATAAATAAAAACCAAACAAATTTTTTTATACCCACTTAATTCTGCCATTTTTTATGTGCTCTTGTGCATAGGACCGAAAACCCCCCAAAAGTCACCTAACAGGTCTTCAGATGAAAAGCAAGCTCTCTAGTTTGTTAAAAAAAAAAACCTCTCTCTCAAGATAAAGCAAGGCTTAACAGGATATTTATGTATCAAAATATTATTTACTACAACTGCAAGATCAAAAAGGCAGTTGCATTGTCATTTTAAATTTCTATCATCCAACTTAACTCCTTACAATAAATATTCACAGGCACTGCATCAATAAACTAATAATATAAAGTACATAAATAAAAACCAAACAAATTTTTTTATACCCACTTAATTCTGCCATTTTTTATGTGCTCTTGTGCACATTATGTACATAAATAAATAAATAAAATGTTCCAATCATTTTTTTAAAAAATACTTGGGCCCTTTTATGAGGTACTAATGAGCACATTGGATACTATATTCTTTTTACATGTACCAAAGAGCTTATTATAATTAAGCTCTTTGCATGTCCTCCTATACATGGTCAAAATAACAAAAACTTTGTAAAAGGAGTAATTCATACAGAGTAGCAGACACTAGGAGGTTTATTTGGGTAAGAGGTAAAGCTTTGTTCAATCTTGGTTACATTGAGTGGGGAACGATTTAATCTTGTATAAAAATGTAGGGCACTAAATTATATATAAACTAAACAACACAATGTGTGGCCCATACATTTCAATATTTGCACTATTTGTACGCACAAAGTCCAAACTGAATGGGATGGAATTGAAAAACCATAGCCTGCTTACCTTATGCGTAGGCCTATCAAATACTTCACCCAGAATGCCAAAGCGTTTTCGTTGCGTATCTCCATTTTTCTTCTGTGCTAAGTCTTTGCCCAAAACTCACGTATGCACATCATCATTAACAAAGCGTTTTGAAATAAATTCAATAAAACACCACCACTTGATGTTTTGAAACATTTAGTATTGCTGAGATGGAAGGCTATCCTCTGCCACCGTTTGTTTATGTGAATGATTAGTATAATTATAAGTTTTGCCAGTCAATTTTGTGATCCAAATCAAATGCATACATGCCACCATTACTTTATAAAATGTAGAATCCATCACCTTGATTTACGTGTTGTGATTAGTAAATTGTGGCTGGTCAATTTCGAGATGATTGCAATCAAACAAATATGGATGCCGCGCCACAGTTAAGGTTTTAATTTAGCTTTCCTCCACCTTAAAATGTTTTCAGTTAATTTATTTGTATGCACACACACATGTGTGTGTGTGTGTGTGTGTGTGTGTGCGAGTGTGTGTGCATGTAAATGTTGTGGGTGTGGGTGTGTGAGTGAATGCATTATTGTGAATAATTTAAAACAGAAACCAACCCAGCAACCTTGCAAATTTTGAAGTTTCTTTGAAAAATGACCAGAATGATGTACATGTATGTGCATGCTGGAAATGACCGCGTTAGATATTTTATCTGTACAGTGTCGGTGCACTTGTATTCTAAAACTGAACACAATTCAACTTTACATACTAGTAGTAAAAGACTTACACTGCACTGTTCTCTAGATGCAGACATGAAAAAAAAATGCCTTTTACATTTTACACACTTTCAAGCATGAACAACAATCAGCTACTTTATTTCATTAATCATTATTTCTGTCCCTATCATTATTGTTTTTTTTTTTAAATGTAAAAAACAACAACAATAACACAACGGGCATTGGATTTTAACTTTATCAATTGAATGTATAGAAAATAAGTTGTGTATCATGGACAGTTTAAAAATTGAGACCTCAGCAAATTTTCCATGTCAGAAATAATATATACTAAAAACTGTATTTCTGCTCTTTTAACAGAAGGTAGCTAATCTGAGATGGATGAGTTTGACCAAGAAATGCTTGGAGTCATTCATAATTGTAAAACTGAACCATACATCAGTGTAAAGGGATTTTTGCACACATTTGCAGATTCTAAAGGTTGGTATTTATTATCAGTGAAAAGCCGAGAGACCATGAAGATAAGGTGAACAGAGTTGGGATTTTAAAAAAAAAAAGTTTTTAATTTTGGATAAATTCATCACCCATGTGGGGGAAATTTGGGTTACTTTCTCAACGAAAGCTCGGCAGCTGCAAGAGCAACGTCACTTAGGAGGACGAATAGGATCCCATAGTGCGTGCTGGGTGTATTTATATTTCTGGCATTCACCAATCTAGGACATGAGCATCAGGATCTTTTTTTAAGTCCGTGCAATTAAATGCATATGTGAACCGACTAGACCTTGGTTCATACTCTTACCGGAAGGAGCTGTGGCAGTGTCAGTCATTATTCATGTCATTTGGTGGGCTAGGTTTTTTGGATAGTTACATGGAATAGGTCGCTCGACTCTCAATTGCTTTATCTGTATCTATCTATCTATATTACCATAATAATTCTTATAAAGTGATTTCTCATATAGGTGCAAATAATTTAAAAGTAGGAATGCCACAGAAATACTGTAATATATGCTTACAATCTGTTGAACCATGTCCTTGATGCAAAATTATCAGGAGTCTGGATCATAGTAGAGGCAAGGTGTATCAAGAAGAGAGAGTCACAGAAAACAGCAGAGATCAATCAAAGGGGCTGAGCTTAAAGCATAAACTCAAAAGGAATTTGACACAAAGCTCTGCAGCAGGGAACACTCTAGTATTTCAAATATGAAAACCCTAGAATTTTAATAGAAATAAAAGCATCGACCCTGTGACCCTTCCCTCCATGGTTAAGCCTAAAAACTGCAAGACCTTTGCTTTTGTTTGCAAATTCCAACAGCAAATAATAAAAAACAAAATATTTTGCATGAAGACTTATAAATGTGTATGATTCATGCAGGTGTTGATCAAGTGATTGCATTATTTTATCACAGTCAGAAATAGAAACAAAGTCTCAGTCCAAATGTAGTTCTTGATATGAATATTGCTTTATTGAAGTTAGCAATAACAGTTCTGTACGTAATTTGTGTGTGTAAATACATCTTTTACATCATTATCTGAAGGAAAAGGATAGAAGAAATTGTCCCTCTTGATACCAGTACAGTACTCAATAGTATCGTAAACAGCAATGCATACACAATAAATGACAAATGTACAATGAAGCCTTCTGTGTTTACTATCATCTTTGAGCTACAATGCAAACTTACTTCAAACCATAAACTAAATAATATCATATTAGAGCATCTGTAGTTATGTCAAAACTTTTAAAAGCAAAAAAAAATGTCTTAGTTTTGGGAGCTTGAAAAATTCCCCTGCTCACTTTTCATCCAAGAGGTAATTTTTTTTTTAAATCGCTTTTCTGGAAAACAAAGAAAAAGAGGCATTATATATTTCCTGGAAACAAAGAGAAGGTGGCAGGATATATTTCTTTATCAATGTGGCACCAAAATCAGAAACATGGGACAAGGATCTGAATCACTGATCTCCTCATTAAGACTTTCCAATGCTATACATGCCCGACATTCTATACTCCGCCTGTAACTAACGGCAGACACACTCTGTGCTCACATAAACAATTGCACGTTATGGCGAGAGATTGGTGAGCTTTACAGTGCGAAATAGTACAACTCAGGCCCGGATGATAACACTTCATATCTCTGCCAACAGATGGAAGCACACTTGTACATGTACGCACTTAGCACCCGCAGTTGATTTCATTTTGCAAAGGGAAAGGCAAGGTACAGACTTTTGTACAGCAAACACAGCCATTTTTTTTTGTCCTAGTCTAATTTGCATGCACATCTTTCCAGGTACTCATAAATAAAAAGAATATGTATGTGTGTATGTGTGTGTGTGTGTTTTGAAAGTGAACAAAGCAAAAGTATACTTCATTAGATGCCAGAAATTCAGCAGTTAATTGGAAAATTAAGATTCTGAACCATTGGAAGAATCTATACAAGAAATAAATTAGTAATGTGTTGATCGATTTCAAGCTACTAGTGAAAGTGCTAAGCAGAATAGTGAAGTGTTACAATAAAAAAAATAAAATAAAATATGTGTGCAATTGTTTAGGAATCAGACTAAGTCAAAACAATAGCTTCTTCTGTTTAAACTGTTGAATTTCTTTCTGAAACTGTTTACTCCCTCTCCTATGAAGAGGAAAAGAGAATCAAAGAAAGAAGCAAAATAAATAAACAAATCCATTTTCTGCAGCTAGAAACGATCAGTCCATCCCAAAAGGCAATGGTACTTATTAAAAAGGCAATGGTACTTATTAAAAAGGCAATGGTACTTAGTAAGTCCTAATCTGAAATAGATTGGTATGCATAAATGGCAAACAAATTATGCAGCCTTTACGTCTGACTCCAAATATATATTGCAGCCAAAAAAAAAAAAATAAATAAAAATCAAACTAAAGGCAAATTACAACTGGCAAGAACACAGGAAAAGAAGAATATTTGGCAAAAGAATACTTGAGCACAGAGAAAAATCAAGCGGAAAAGTATATATGTGACCTCGAAACAGAAACAAGGCATATAAGTATTAAGCCACAGATAGAAAAGAACTTCAACAAAAATAATAAAAAAGAATAGAGGTATAAGACAGCTTAAAAAAAAGAAAAAAAAAAGAACATTATAAAAGGACTGAGCATAATAAGCAGAAAAGGTTTTGAAAGATGCACAGTCAGGCACAAGAAGCAATACACAAACTCGCATATTGCAGAGTCAAAAATGAAAATAAATTACAAAGGGATCTGAAGAAAGCAGCCCCAATAGAAAAACCCACGAAAAGAAAAGTATTTAGTATACAGAACAGTGCAGCAAGTCTTCAAAACCAATTAATAATTACTGATGTTAAAAAGATATGTGTTGGGAGTTGTTATGAGTTGTTAGATACCAACTAACCATTTAGTGATAACAGCGAGTAAAATAGCGCGCCAACTAACTGGTTTAGCAGTAGAAGAAAAATGGAGATACGCTTTTTACGCACACTTTTTAAAAAAATGCACAAGCATGCTACATATATAAAATTATTAGTATTAAGTTCTTAAGTCACAGTCAACAATAACTCTCTGCAAACTTGTTAAAAAAAAATTAGCATTAATACATATACAAATGTAAATAAATAAGTAAATAAGTAAAATAAATTAGCAGTTCAAGACAATGGGGTGAATGAAAAATGCTTATAGTACTTGAGTTGGGAAAAAAAAATCTAATTATGACGTTTTTATCTCTGCAAATTAATCGTTTGCAATGTGAATGTGCTGTGCTGTGATTTAGCAATCCAAACTGAAAACAGCGGCAGTCTAAACTAATAGCTGCTGAAGTTTGAGTTCGAAAATGCATCAAGTTCTGTCCAACAGTTCCTGCCACATCAAGATACAATATATATATATATATATCACTTCCTATGGCTTTTCCCTTTGCAAAAATTAATCGTTCACTGGTGCATGCAGGAATACGAAGAAACAATGCTTCTTCACACAACCACCAATGAAAGTGTTCAACGGAATAGTGACAGCCAATGGGTGCATTCTTTACAAAGACCAAAGAAAACAAAACTTTATTTCACCATTAGCCAATGACAACTTCATTCACTTGGTCATTAACCAATGACAACTTTCTTCACAGTGGCAGCCTGTGAAAAATCTTTTTACTACACAGACCAAGAGCCAATTGTCATGAAAAAAACCCCTAGAAGGGCCAAGTCTATTTGACTCACATGCTCCTTATAAAACTCAATATTTAACATAAAAATTAGTGCCCAGGAACAACAAAATGAAATGGTGGCATTAAAATGCAAAGTAATACTGACTTTGATCTTTTTATGTTCTTGAACTTGAAATAACATTGATCTCTGGCTCCAAATACACTTATGTACTATCATTTAAAGTACAGAAAACCGGTGACCTTGAGATGACGACCTTCAGTGACCTTGACCCTGGGATGATCTTGAACCTCACGTGATCTCTCATGCATATTTGATCAAATAACCCATGTTGTTGCATACTATGGGTTATGGATTAAATAAAGAGCCATTCCAATGTACTATGACCTATTTTTTGTATGTTTTTGCAAGACCTAAAATGACCTTGACCTTCAAGATCAACGCAAAAACGGAAAAAATATCAAAGATCAATCTATCATCTCTAAAAACAACAAGTTTGGACTTTATATCTCCCATAGTTTAGGGTCAAGGTCACTTCAAAATACCTATACAAATTGACTTTAGACAAATTCCAGTGATCTTGATCTTGGAGTGAGGTTGACCAAATTTGCAAAGTATATGTGTCACATTGATATATATCATGCAACAAAGAATCGTAAGTTCAATATTAATAACCTAGAAAAAAAGTGAACTTTTGTGAAAAATTGTCATTTTAAAAAATAACATTTGGTTACCCCGTGATCTTGACCTTGACGTGAAGTGATTCATTCACTGATCATTTTCGAGGTCTCATGGCTGTACACCATCTTACCAAGTTTGGTGTTGTGATAGCTGAAATAGGCTCTGAGTACTTAGCCACTGAAAAGATTTTGAGTAGAAAGACGGCGGACAGAGGGAGGGACGGATAGACTTTTTTTTTTCTTGAAATTTTTAAAATTATTTAGGACTCATTTCACGCAAATATGCAAATATCTGGATTTTTTGGGTGGTGAGTGGTGGGCAGGATGAAGGAGGGGGATTAAGGGGGGGGGAAGGTGAATACACAGACACATTGTTATGCAGATGAGTTTAAAAAAATGCAACAGGCAATCAAGGCATGATCACAACCAAAATCCTGATACAGAAATTCTAAGAAAAATCCGTTGTGTAGGGAAGTAGCATCTTAAGATGATACGGTGAAACCTAGTATTGAAGGCATAGGGCGAGTAGTAGTAGTATATACAGCAATATACCGCAAGTACATGACAAATACAAAACAAAACAACAAATAAAACAAAACACATAAAATACCAACTGACTATGCAAGGTTACTATCAATTACACAAAAATCTCACATTTTTACTACATGAACAAAAACAGTCTCTATATATAATCATCTCCGTCAAATACATAATATGGTACAAGCTAAAAATAATAACATTAAGCTATTCACACAAACTTTGGGGATCATACTTCATTGCTGGTTATTTATATAAATATATATATATATCTATAAATATAATATTATAGTTCATAATACAACGCACATTAATTCACACATTTTTAATTTCAAGTTAGCATACACTCATTCATCAACTTCAACCAGAACAAACAGTTACACAAGAGCATCAAACATAAAATCTTGCTCAGACCTGAAAGATTTGATTTAAATTTCAAGCCATATTACATTCAAAAAGAGTAAAACGGGCCAACACAGTGAAGATGACAATGACCAATGTAGTCCAAACCCCCACAAGTCTGTAAGTTGTTGAGTGATGAGACATCATGAATAAGTTTCAAAATAATAACAAATAACATGAAAAAAGAACTATATATAATTATGTAAACTTCATAACACAAATAATGAAAAGACATTTTTTTCAGTTGGAAAAATAAAATGTATCTTAAACATCTATAAGTTATAATATGATAATGAAGAGACATTTGTTTTTAGTTAGAAAATATATTTATCTTGCTGGCATGTTGTAAATGTTTAGACTTGAAGGAATGAAGTGTAGATAGGGCCAAGTGCGTTTTTATACAAACTAACAACAAATTATGCACACCTTATATGTCAATGTATTTTCTGTACAAAAATGATACATTGAAAATCAGTTATAAAACCATCTTATGCATAGTTAAAGCAGTGTACAGTATGTTTGTTGCATAAACAAATTAAACACCTAGTACTGAAGAACTCACCCATGATCAACATATTACAATCAAGCACAAGACTTGCAGTCAGCCAAAAGTTTAGGTTACGCTTGGCATTCTCTGCCAATGATATTTTTTATTATGTGTAGAAATCGTCTATTTCTACGTTTTCAAGTGATCACATAAAAAAAAAATCCAGACTATAATCACATTTCTTTGTTTTGTTTTGTTGCCACATCGTCATTTTCACATCAAACCAACTCAAAATATGATCCTGCATAGTAATTTCTCTACAAAAACTGGACACGTAACAATGAACTTGTCAAGACAAAACACACACACACACCCAAAAAAACACAATTTTTCATAATTGTTCTAAGAACATTAATTAACATTTTAACAAAGAAATTTGTAATATAAAGAAAACACTTTTTTAAAGTTCAATAATGTCACCAATTCAAAAATACCCTGTAAATCAGCACTGTTACAAAATTGTTCACATTTTAAAGTTGATCTTTGCAATTTTACAACTTCTTTTTGTCTATAAGAAAATGAAAACGTCATGGCACAGGGAAAACCTTTGACGTTACATGTGGATTCTGATGGTAATAGATTGGCTTTGTATTCTGGTGAGCACTAACTATAAGGAAAGCATCTATTTAAAAAATAAAAGAAAAAAAAAAGATGTGGAAAATGCCAACATTTGTGTTTCTACTCACAGGTTTAAACATTCCCTGATGAACGTTTATAGGCACACAAAACAAATATTTGTACATTCAAAACCAAGTACCAACAACCAACACTGCAATCGGAACTTTTGCTGGTCGGTGCACAGAACTAGATGTAAGCTCCCAAGGAGGTAGTGTGATAAACGTGCACATTGCAAAAGTGAAATGTGCCACCTGATAAGCAAATCTCATAACGCCAAAAAACAAAACTACAACTCAGAAGCAAAGTAACTACCCAAGCCCGTTTACCAACAATAAGGTCAGAACAGAAATTGTCATAATTTACTTTCTACTAATTTACAACATCCTATTATCGTCTCGGGTTGCAAAGAGCTATAATCTCACATTTACTGACAAATTTAAGCAAACAAACTTATATCATGCCATGCATGAGAATTCATCATGTACATTTGTAGCATTATCGTACTGTGGAAAACATTTTTAAATTAAAAATTATTTTTAAAGTAGGAAATAAATGAATAATTTAATAAATAAAATGTAAAGAACTGAATTACAACATTGCAGCCAGCCCAAATTGACATTTAACACTCTCCTATGCAAACAAATTTGAAAAAAAAAAAATCACTTTTAGTTTGGCTTTCCTTCGGGGAGAAAAAAAAAACCACAAAGAAGCAAAACCTACTGTACAAAAAAACCAAACTCAAAAACATTGAATCAAAACTCTGCTTGCTGGCCACTGAAACAAACAAGTTGTCACTATGGACTTTGCAATATGCAAACACGAAAAGGAAAATGAAACTAAATTATTCTGTGATAAAATACATAACATCACCATTAAAAAGCATAATTATGTAATGACAAATGAACACTCTCTCTCTCTCTCTTCTCTCTCTCTCATTCTTTATTCCATACACCAAACACAAAACGGGACAACTGTACAATTTTAGTTTTTATAACTCTTTCCCTGCCAGGCATGTTTCCACGTTTGTGCCAGACATTTCTCTGGCACCGGAAAGAAAGTTCAGTACCTTAGGCATTTAAGCTACTGTTCTTTCAATAATAGTTGTCAAATAGACATATTTCATATCAAATTAAAGGTAAAAGAGTGAAGAATAAGAAAACAAACCACAAAAATGTTAATTTGATTATGTTATTGAAATATGTGTTTTGAAAGCATGTTAATCTTTTTGAAATGATAAAATAAAATAAAAATATTTCTACATACCACAGTGATAAAACAAATCTGGAGGAATAATTCCAATCACTGAATCAGCTTCACACACCAGAAAGAAAATTTATTTAGGATCAAAATACACTTTACAGTTTGAAATTATATTGATTATTAGCACAGAGTTTGACACACTGTCGATTGTGCCCATCACTATGCTTAGTAAAATGCACAATAAACACTCTAAAAACGAATCAATTTGAAGAAAAAACGCGCCTGTTGATCGCGAACGAAAGTAGAAAGAGTTATCTCTCTTTGGTTAAAATAAAACTTGGATTGGACTGCGCAAAAAACCGGAACGAAACGGAATACTGCAATCGACGATATATCGTCGATTGGCACAAACATGGCGGCTCAGATCGACGATATATCGTCGATTGGCAGGGAAAGAGTTAAGTCTCTGCAAAAACCAAATAATCTGGAATGCAAGAAATATGCACAATTAAAAAAGATAAAGTTGAAGAGAAACATTCATGATTTCGTCTTTTATTATTTTCACCATTCACTTTTGCTTCTGCTGAAAGCATTGCAGCACGATAACGAAATAAATATGTTCAACTGTCTCAAATGAGAACATATATATATATATGATAGGTATTCTAAGGACCAACAAGAAGCCCATTATAAAATTCATCATTAATACACTAGTTACCTTGGCAGATACTTGAAACCAATAAAAACGTATAAGAATGTGTATAAAATAGGATATGACAATTGAAATTTTAACCTTGTAATACACAATACTTAGTCACATATGAATATTTTTGTTCAACACGATTATTCTAAACATACATATTTGCTGTTATGTAATAATGTCGTTTTGAATCTGGTTCAAATTCACAATTTTGCTGTAAATACCACAACTCGCTGCAGCACTAAACATTGTTCATTTGTTGCTACATGTTAAGTCAGGGGCAGTTCCTCAAGTATCAGTGCGTCAGGTGTAGCCAATGACGTTTTCTCTCCATCTTCATTTCTGTTCAAAACTGTTCAATGTAGATCCACTCTCGTTCAATGAAACAGGGCTGATTTTTGTAAAGAGATGCTATGAGAAATGAGTACACAAGACTCACATGCAGGTAGAGTCCTAAGAATCCACGTTTGCCGACTACTGAACATTACATGATTATTGCTTTAGGTCCAGCGGACTCTACCGAGCTAAATCGGGACCAGGACTACTGAACAGGGGATCTAGAAACCGGAACACGCGTCTTTCACTGCTCTGCGAAACAATTCACTCGCAGTCAGCATAACCTTGCAAAATTAGCCAAACACCTTTGCTGAGAAAACTGGCCCATTTTGTCTGTCCAATAGAACGCAGCATATGGGCTATATAAAACCAGTCAAACATGGCTAAAAGATGGAATGGGGCAGTAATCATGCTTCTTACAAACTGGATATAGGATTGTGAGCATTCATTATGACAATGTTACTATGTAGAAACACAAAAAAAAGGGCGGAAAGAGAAAAATAAGGGAAGAAGCCAAGGGAACAAAATTTCAAAATTAAAAAAGGAACAAAATATTATATTCCAGTTGTACGTACATTCATTTAACCGGTGATGACTTTGTACAGGTAAACTGTAAACACACAAACACATACACACACACACTCACAAAGAAATACAAAAATCAAAATGACAGTTCAATATGACAGCACAACAGGAAAAACAAAAATGACCGTAGCAACCCCCTCAAATCACTGACAATCAAAAACAACGTCGACCCTGATAAAACTGTGATAGCAATGAAATGGAGGGAAAAGCCAAATGGATGCGGAAGTTGGAGAAAAAGGGGGGAACAAGAAGCTGAAAGAAACTTAGCGGATGATGGGGAGGAGGTATGATGAAGAAGATCAGGCAGCATTGTGTGTGTAGGCAGGTCAAAAATACTTGAAGTCACCTCGTCTGGCGGCCGCTCTTCGGTCCGACCCTGCTATGCTCTGATCAGTTGCGTTCACCGAAGACCCCAGATCCTGCTGACAAAATAAAGCAGGTACGTTTTAATCCAGGCTGTCAAAGTAACATATTTTGAAATTGTTTTTTTTAAAATAAATATTTGATTTTATGTATGTATGTATGTATTTATTAACTTCATTTATATTATTCTTTTTGCACAGTGCACT
The DNA here is from genome assembly GCA_036898135.1 of Oncomelania hupensis. Lineage (NCBI taxonomy): Eukaryota > Metazoa > Mollusca > Gastropoda > Littorinimorpha > Pomatiopsidae > Oncomelania > Oncomelania hupensis. The sequence goes on along the minus strand of CM072517.1, from coordinate 23,613,318 downwards.
CAGCAGCTTAAAGCCTGCTCAAGGCAATGCAGGCACTCATGTCCATTGCCAAAACCAACCATAAATGACATCCACTGGGTTACAAATCAATCATATGCTACAATAAGGGAATCACTAAGGCATTACTCAATTTGCTTTGCTGAGAGTATGTATATATATACACACACCCACACACACGCACACACACCCACACATATATATTTAAAAAAAGAATACATAATTAAACTTTATTAACTTTTAAAATCATTCTTTCAAATCCCATTGTGATCATTTATATACATATCTATATACATATTAATATATACAAAGTGACACTACCAGACCATAGGAGATAAATGCTTTATATTGCTCATGTAATCATTATAAGTACATCATTAACATATAAATATTTTAAGCAGTACATACTGCGTGTTATAAAATGTCAACCAATCCACTGTAAATAAAACTAAACACATAATAACAGTAAAACACTCTTTTGTATACATCGGACAATGTGTAAAATATCAGCCACAACATTTGCCAAACTTTTTCCTACAAAAATTAATAAGACATAATTACAAACCAAAATTAAAGTCGCAAAATCTTACAATAACTAAGATTGGTTGGTTAGTTAGTTAGTCATTGTTTACTGGATCCAGCAGACTGTGCAAAAGTGACCATGAACCAAGCCAAATAAAACAAGAAATAAAACTACTTCAAGATACAACACACATTGCCCCAGTTTTTGATTTTGCAAGGCAGGATTTTGTCTATGCTGTTGTATCTCCCCGAGTACTCCATGCTGTTTCACATGCTTGTATGCCAGCGCTCTCAGGCACACATCCATTTCCCCAATAATATCCAACATTTGTTAGAATAAGTAAATATTTGTTACAAAACTGGGGTAATCTGTTTAAATGTTTACATATGCATGTAATGTTAATGCTGAAGTTGTTTGTGCATCAGAAGTCGGGGGGTAACTTGCTGTTGGGTGGAATGTTACTGTACATACAAGCTTGTCTAGAAACGAAGAGCAATGGTAATAAATATGCAAATATGCTTTAATTACAGTAGTAGAACTAAGAACATGGAATATTTTACACCACACTAGCTCCAGGAAAGACTTTGTTTTCAGTTTATTGTATTTGATTTTATTTCATTGTGTTTTATTTCATTTTATTTTGTTGACTAATATAACCTGGAGTGAACAGGCATGAATTTAAAATAGTGAACTAGACAATTTTTCTTTGTCATGGTACAATCAAACTTCCGACTTCAAGAAATGAATTTTAGCAATAGAACAGCGCCCTTCTCCATTCTGTCTCTAACTGGGATAAAGTGCTGCCATACGAAATTTCCACAAAATCCAACCTCTACGCGGTAAAATGACACACATTTTCTAAAGTATTATTTACCTAGGACACTTTTGGAGCAATAAACTACAGGGTACAAGAATCATTTAAAACTGTCAGTGATTATAATCATAAGTAAACTGATTTCTATAGCGCACATGTCAGACACAAACAAGAGCTATGCAGAGCGCACTGGTTCAATTTAATTTGTAACGCTTTACCCGAAGACGTCTGGAAAATGCGGACATCTTACAGGACTTGTTTGGATTCATTATTCTCCTCTACTACTAGAGGTTAGACATTTATAAAGTTGAATTTGGAAACCTTAACATTTGTGAATAACTATTAAAATAAAACAAACAACGCCATTTCTCCACTAATGCACAGAGATTATGTCAATTGACTGTGGAGTAAATATTAATTCAAGATAACAAATGATTATAAAACGTCTTGAACTTGAACGGGCAACAATATTTTAGTTTTGTTTAAAAGAAATGTTTGTTTAAAGATATAAAAGAATCAGATACTTCAACATCTGAGGCACTTTGATTCAAACTTGCCGCATCTTAACCTGACACTCCACCAACAGTGTTATTGCACCACAATCTAATATAAAACAGTAATCTAACATGAAACGGAACGCAACAAAATAAATTACTCTAATATGATACACAGAACACGACTTAACCCAATGCAATGAAAACCGATACATCCAGACACCATGATGATGATTACGAAGAAGATGATGACAATGACGATGATGAAGGCTACTTAATTAGCACCGATACTCCATGCTATCACAGCATGCTCAATAAACGTTTATACCAAATGATTGAGCAGCAACATTCTCACAAAAGCAAACCTCCCATTGTTAACGCATACTACACATGCACAACAGCAGTGATGTCCAACATTCAGCGAAATAGATTTACTCAATGCATGTGGTATTATATAGCTAAGTTAACACTTCGTAATACAATGAAGCTAAAGTAATGCTTTGTAAACAAAACAGCTAAATTAAAGCTGTGAAATACAACAGATGTACGTACACGGTACATGTCTATAAAACTACAGCTAATACATAGTACAGCAAAAGCCACCAAAAAGAATACATGAGCGTTAACAACAACAGGGAAACAGGAATATTTACCCTGGGCAAAGAATAGCAACTATAAATGACTTGCTCAGCGGTGGTTTCCAATCTGTCAGGGCAGAATTGACACCAAATTGGGGATCAAAGCAACCAAAAGGAGAATAAAAACACTGCTATAATACAGCAAAATAATTAACAAACAAACCAAAATAAAGAAATAAATAACTAACTTACACTGCATGCTACACACAGGCAAGTCAAGAGGAGCTAGAAAGATGTCATGTAAACTCTAAATACTCCAGCAGGAAGGCATATACACTATGAGGACTAAAGATACACCCACGTGATAAATTATATACAAGTAAGATTTGGTTGGAGGCAATTGCTTTGTTGTAGATTTCTCAGGTACAGGTTATTAATATAGATTTGAGCTTAGAATTGAGCCCACATACATTGTCAAGCTTGTACAACATCCGGAAAGAAGCTATTTATTAATTTTTTAACTTAAAAAAATTATGCTCTAATAGTAATACCCTTTTTCTTTTGTCGTTGCTGGGACTAAAAAATACCCATGTAATAAATTATATTACTACATTATACATTCGTGTTTGGAAAAAGCTGATCAACTCCAAGGACTAACAAAAGATACCCATACGGAAAATGCTGAGTGTTCTATGTCTTTCCAACTTTTAGACCAATCCTGGAAAGGTTTTAGTTGACTGCCCCCCTCCTTCATTAACAAACAAGCAATCTGGCATCTTTTGTCCATCATCATGAACATGCTGAATGGGGAAATCCACCATGATCCCGATGAAAGGTATGAATAAATAATAACTTAATAATTCATACCTCTGTACCCATGCACCAACCCACAATTTTTATATAATTTAATAATATATGGGTTTTTTGTTGTTTTCTTAAGCAAAAAATTAAAATAATACACATAAAAATGTGATAGAAAAATCCATGTTCTGGCAGGACAAATAGATTTATTTTTTAATCCAACACAACAACAAAATTACAAACATGTATTTGTGTGCATACTATGGAACAAAAATATCATCGCAAGCCGATTACAAACGACAGAATGGGCATATCATAAATTATGGAATTAAAACGTTAATATATTATTAACCACGAATCTACACTACAGTTACATCAACTTATTAAGCCTACACTTGTAATTTGGAGAGAAAAAAATGAAAATTTAAAAACAATACCCATATTAATAAAAATTATAAAAATGGAACTTTCTGAAACTAACAGCACGAAGGCAGCACTGAGTTTACTAAATTGAAATGTATATATATATGTATTTATGGCCTGTCTTAATTGGAAGGTTTGTGGAGGATCATAATACTTTTTTGAGTTCTCAGATCCCAAACCTAAGTTCCTAAACCTTGTGGACCACAAAAAAAAACAAAAAAAGGTTAAGGAACCTAGGTTCAGTATTTGAGAACCTTGAAAAAAGGTCGGTGTACCATCATGAAATTTTAAATTAAGACAGTTTATAAAGGCAGCATAAAGCTGACTAACATCAAAACAGCAGCTAATAGATCTTCTGCTGCTGTCAGGCTGCTACAAGGCTTATTTGTGGCAGTGACGGTGACCTTAATCCGAGGGTCAGAGTTTGTTGAGGGGGGGGGGGGGGGGGGGGGCGTATGCCCTACACACAGCTTATGCATGATAGATCTCTGACATTCAGTTAGCCTCAAGGTCGCATGTTTAGTGGAAATTGGCCTACTGAAGCTGACTGAAATACTTCTAGTGAGCCTCTAAAGTAGCGCCGAGTTGACATGGATGCTACAAGTACTAACTGGCAGGCTGACAGCATACATATTTATGGTAGATGTTAGGCACAAGCAAAAAGACTTCTGTCACTGACGTTATCGTTTGAATTATTATTATAAATATTATTTCTACTGGGATTTGAAATTTCTTTTTTTTTTATAATGCACAACATTCGTCACTATAGGTCCCAAAACCCATGCATTCTGTGCGTTGGAGGCTTAGTTTACCGCTTGAACCCACTTACAAATTAGATTTTTAAAAAATACATGAATTATGTTTTCTATGCAGGTGTTCTAAAAGGATTAAACTGGGTTTACTGGGCATCACCTTTGTGATGAATCATCGCCACAGGCGCTGAAAAAATGGAACAAAATAATTGTACCCCAACTTCTTTAAAGAGTGACTTAGTTAAAACCCCTCTACAGAGACAAGCAGAAAAAGAACTGTAACTTGTGTTCCCAATAAATTCACCTTTGCCTACACTTTAACACTCAACCACCTAGTTAGCAGCGAAGTTTTTAATGGATGAAAAAGTTATTTTCATCTTTTCATTAAAATTGCACCCACAAGTAAAAAATTTATCTTTTTAAAAATAAATAAAACAATTATAGTCTCTACATGTTTACATTTTAGGCTGCAGTCATACACTAGCAACTGTCTATTCTACTAACAATAATAGGAATACTTTTTTTTTTCCAAACTTAAATTTTGTGCAGCAAGTTTTCTTCAGCAGCGTGGGCATTATAAAGGCTGTTTTTAAATAAAAGAAGAAAGAAAGATGATAGGACAGCTATGTACAGAAATCACAATAATGAGAAACAAAGGTGCACATAACAGTCAAGGAAAGTCAAGACAAAACCACACAATGCACATTTTCCAGCTAAAACTGTTGATCACGCGGACAACACACAATACTTCCCAACACAACTTCAAAAAAGAAAGCAATGATACTTAGGAGGAAAGAAAAAGAAACAATCGTTATAATAATAGGAGAGTGATAGTCAAAATATTCAAAGCATTGAAAGTTTAAAAATAACCTGAGTAGAGTTTACGATTGAAAGTGAATGCAAATGCAACAGTTAGTGTACAAGGTAATAAATATAAGGAAAAAATATGAATAAGTGTGAAAGAGTGAAAGAGGAGTGAAACGCGTGGGAAGTGTACAATGGAGTTATGGGGAATGGGATGAGATGGAGAGGGTGGAGGGGGAGGGAAGGTGGATACTGGGGTGCTGAAGCAAATCAGACACAATTCAAAGTACACACGCACACATGCAACGCACACAACAACAACCCACAAACACATCCCACCCCCACCCACCAGTAGCAGTGAAGCGACCCCAACGCCAAACCAGGTGCCACAGGTTGGCTTGTTACTGGGGTCCGCTTCGCTGCTACTGGTGTGTGGGTGGGGGCGGTTGTAGGTGCTTGCTGTGTATGTATGTGTGTGTACTTTGAAGTGATTCTGATTTGCTTCAGCACCCCTTTCTCTCTCTCTCTCCCCCCCCCCACCCTCTCCCCCTTATCTCCATGTACACTTCCCTTCCCACGTGTTCAACTCCTCTTTCACAGTTTTAGAATAATTAATAATTTTTTCTTTATATTTATTACCTTGTACACTATTTGTTGCATTTGCATTTACTCTTAATCTTAAACTCTACTCAGGTTAGGTTAAAACTGAATTTTTTGACTGTCACTCACCTATTATTATAACTATTGCTTCTTTTTCTTTCCCCCTTTCTAAGTATCGCTGCTTTCTTGGTTGGAGTAGTGTTGGGAAATGTTTTGCTGTCTGTTGTGTGTTGTCCGCCTGATCAACAGTTTAGCCCCAACATGTGCACTGTGTGGTTTTGTCTTGTCTTTGTCAATAGCAATCCTCTGGTTTTTTCCCCCACAGAAATCAAAAGTCCCATCCCTCTCCTAAACCTCCCAACTCATTGCCCCCTTCCATACCCCACTTCAGAATCACACTACAGTCTGCAATGTGGTCTTGCACTTCAGTCCTTTACAGTTGCTTAAAATTTGTTTGTTTTTCTCGTCCGTCTGCAGCTTCAACTCCTTGGAACTCCTGGCCTGCCTAGGAGTGTGTTCTTTGCTTATGATTCATGTGGTAATTAACATGATCCTTGAAATTCAACATTATTTGGACAATTTATCCATTTTCTATTAGCAAATGCTACTACAAAAGAAACTCAAAGGATTATTTTCCCATCTAGACACCCATCAAAAACCAATCAACACACAAAGATTAATCTCCTGAAACCAGGCAAAGGGGAAAAAAAAAACAACCTCCACCCCCTTCCCTCAGTTTTGTTTAGTTTGAATTGAATTACACTGTAAACTGCCCAAGAAGAAGCATGCAAAACTGAACAATCACCACAAAGTCACAGAAATAACAAAAAGTCAAAGAAAAGTGATTGAAAACTACAGAAAAAGAACTGCAAACAACGCATGGAGAAACAAACAAACTGAAAACTTACACCAATTCTGTTTTTTTTCCATTCACATAAAATGGATACAAAGAATGAGGAGGAGGAGAAGTAGGGGAAGAAGAAAATGCAGGAGAAGGATCTAGGAGAAAAAGCAGGAAGAGGAGGAGGAGGAGGAGAAAAAGGAGAAGAAGAACCTAGTACTGCATTATTTTAAATAGAATAACCCTATAGTACTTCAATGTGTGTTGACATTTGACAAACCTCATTACTTTAAAAACATACAGAAATAAAATAAAATTCCCAAAAGTAATCCCCTGTTGGATAGAAAGGGGAGGGGATCAGGTGAAAGAAGGGGAGAGTGCAAAGGAAGCAGTTTCCTAATGAAATGAGGATAAAAATGGCTGACTCACTCGTTCATCAGAGTGTACTTCCTTGAGAATGGTGTAGGGACAATAGCCAGTCTGTCCCTTGTAATCGCGGGCCTTCCACCAGTTGCGGGTTTTGTCTAGAACCTAAGGACAACCCATACAGTTCGATCAATCATTCAATCAATCAAGCATTTATTCATTCAATGAACTGATCATTCCGATCCATCACATTGTGTGTTGAACCTGATAAGAGTACAATTCCCATTGCTTCATCAAGTCAACGATCAACTAGTAGGTTATTCAAATTGCTGTCTATTCTTGGCGGCAGGGATAGCTCAGTGGTCAGAGCGCATGACTTGTGTGAGTGTGTCTTATCCTATCCTATCCTGTCCCATAACCCGAAGGTCGTAGGGGCACCACAGATGATCGTTTAACCAGCATACTCCATCTTTCTCTGTCCTCAGCAGCCCTCATGGCTTCGCTCAGTGTCAAACCAGTCCATTCTCGAATGTTGTCCTCCCACCTCTTTTTCGGTCTCCCCCTTCTTCTACCTCCTTGCACTGTGCCTTGCAGAATGGTCTTTGCAAGGCCTGATGATCTGGTGACGTGGCCATACCATCGGAGTTTCCGTTTCTTCACCACTGTGAGCAGGTCATCGTGTTGTCCAATGGCTTGTGTGATGGTCTGTCGGACTTCGTCGTTGGTGATGTGTTGGGTATAGGAAATGCACAGAAGTCTTCTGTAGCACCTCATCTCCATGCTTTGTATTCTTCGTTGGAGATCTGCTGTGAGGGTCCATGCTTCGCAAGCATATAGGAAGATGGAGATGACCAGAGAGCGCAGCAGTCTTACTTTGGAATGTAGACTGATGGTTCTGTCTTTCCAAATGGGCTTCAACCTTGTCAGGGCAGCAGTTGTTTGTGTGATCCTGGAGAGGACTTCCTGTCGAGACCCATTGTCTGACACAATGGCTCCTAAATATTTGAAGCTGTGCACTGTGTTGAGGGATTGGCCTTGTACTTTGATGTCCGTGTTGATGCCATTGGTGTTGTTGGTCATCATTTTGGTCTTCTCTGCACTTATTTCCATTCCATAAGCTCTGGAGGTGGTGTCAAGCCTCTGTACAAGCTGTTCAAGTTCTTGTTCCTCTCCAGCCAATCCATCAATATCATCCGCAAAACGAAGATTGGAGATTGCTCTGCCCCCTATGCTGACTGTGCCTTCGTGATCTGCAAGAGCATCTGACATGATGCGCTCTAGGAAGATGTTGAAGAGTGTTGGAGAGAGTAGGCATCCTTGACGCACACCGATTGTTGTTCTGAACCAGTTCCCGATGACGTTGTTATGGAGGACTGCACTGGTAGCCTTGTCATACAGGCTTTTGATGACTTCTATAATTTTAGGGCTGATGTTGTACACTTTCATGGTTGCCCATAGAGCTGCACCAGTGTGTCTTGGGCGATGTAAATTCGAATCCTGACTTCAGCAAACTATTGTGTGATGGCTGGATATTACGGGCCAGAGAGAGAAGCTCTCAGTTTGCAAGACCTACCGATTAAATCATACAATTTTGTTCCATGCAATTTAATCTCAGCACTGATTGCTTGCAGCAACCGGTCACACGTTAAAATTAATTCCATACAACAGAGATGAAGTTGGTTTTCGCTGTGGCTCACTCATAGGACTCTTTCCTTGGCCCTGTAGTTGCTACGTAGCCATATCTGTCGTGCGCTAAAAGCTATGGCCAACAGTTCGATTTCGACCAGTTCGGAAAGCGAGAAAGAAGATTGTTTGCAATATTTAACAGTTTTAGTAGTAGGTGAGGAGGAAACTTCTGTCGATGGTGGGTACTGCCATGGATCGGGGCTTATTCTGCTCTTTGATCCGATGACAACCTTTGTGTTGTGGTGTCGGCTATTTTCTTCAGTCGCAATATCAAGGAAGCCACAGCCCGTTCTGATTGGTCCGGACTTATGATTTTATCAAAGGAATTAGAACATGTCCGATGGATTTTGTACAACTTATTGCAGCGTGTGACCGGGTAAATCTTATGAGAATCGGTAGGTCTGACCTGGGCTTCAATTGTTGGATCAAGACCGACTTCACTTTGAACAGTTTATCAGCTAACCAGGGCTCCGCATAAAAACAATTAGTGTTACAGTGGTATACCTGTACATAGTCTCCTTTGTGGACTGTCAGCTCCTTGTCATTTTTGCCCTGCCTGTCGTGAAGCACCTCGTACACCCTAGAGGAACAAACAACAACCAACAGTGAGATTTAGCGTCTACACCTACCATTGGCCATACATATTGCAGAAGGGGACCACCACCACCCACAAAAGAAATAGTTATTCCTTGCTTACAGGGTCCAGCGGACTGCAAAGAGACGAATCAGGACCACAAAATCAGGACCACAACTTGGTTGAAAGAGAAAGATTCGTATTAAAGATCTGCTGAAACAACCTAGTGGTAACACAGAAGGCACTCCACCAGCTGGTCACCTTACACGCAAGGGACGCGGAGGCTATACTCTAATTTATCGAACCCCCGTTTACAAAAACAAAATAGAATATAAACATCATAAAATATCAACAAAATACATATAAAATGCCTACATTTCTAAATAATAAAATCATAGGAAGCTCTAGTGACCAGAAAGCGTCCAATATTCCCAAGCTGAGTCATACACAAATTTGGAAGCGTTTCCAAGAAAAAAGGTAGGTGACTGGTCTAGCGAAGAAGAAGATAGTATAGTAGATTGATATAACAGAGTAGGAATAAGAATGAACACAGGAGGAAGACAGCGACAGTGGGAATTTTAAGCACTAAAAGTGGGGATGCCATTTATACAGAAACGCCCGGCACGCCCATGAACCCAGAGAAGAAGATGGGTGGAGAGGTTCTTTAATTAACACTGAAAAACCACACAATCCTATTGCTAAGACGGACAGTGAAAAATGGCCACTTTTGTCTTTTAAAATAACAGGATTTGAACCTGGGTCAAATGGGAAAGTTTCAGGGTAAAAACAAGAAACATTGCATAAACGGTTAATCAAGTTACATGTGGCTACCCACTATATTACTGGTATTGTATGTGCTTGCCCCATCCCACCCCCAAACGCTCCAATGTTTGTGGGTGTTAACAAGCCTCAGCCACCTTGAGACAGATCCTGCATCAGCCAGGGCCTTGAATAGCTCTCCAACTCAAAAACGCGCTATATAAGAACGATCAAATAAATAAAATAAAGACTAACATAGCTCCAGTCCTGCGCAGCTCATCCAGATAGGCAGCATTGTCGCTGACGGGTCGCTGTGGCTCTGGTTGGACAGGAGGAGGCTCTGGCTGTCTTCGCTGCTCACGCTCATTGGCACGGAAATTCCTGCGAAAGTACCATCAAAATGTATTAGCCTTCTTGCAGTGTAAATTGACAATACCATGGAATTTTAAAAAAAATTGTATAATTGTATTATATAATTGTAGAGCTTTGTTTAAAAAACAAAACAACTATAGTGAATCAACAGTACTTCAATAATGTAGCAACCTATACCGAGGACTACTCCTTCTCCAGTTTCATCCAACTTCCAAGTGTGAGCCAGCCAGCAGCTTTCCCATTCTTTCTCTCTGTCATGCAGAGATAGAGTGAGAGAAAGCCATGCCAGTGCCCAAGGGATCACATGACTAAAAAAAACTTCAAGCAATCCTTATTATCACAGTCTGCTGAGAAATTACAGGCCACAAAGACTCTGTATGGTTACACCCAGGCCACAAAGACTCTGTATGGTTACACCCAGTCCTATATGCTGTGCAGCTTCACCAAGCTTCAGATTTCAAAAAATAATAATAAATAGATATATATATATTTTTAATCCACAATCATTTTTGTGTGTGCTATGGCTGGCTGGGTTAAACGTTAGACTCACTCGAGTCACTGACACTAGATGCAAAAAACTAAAATGTGATTTAGGTGTTAAAACATTTAAAATCAGTTAGATCAATTTTCTTCATCATCAAAATGAATTTGATACAACTAGGGCTGCAATAGAACTGGAAAGTCAAAGGAGAATAAAAGGTAACTTGCAAATATAACAATTTAAACAATACTCAAATCTTCAACAACAGATATGCTGCCTGGAAGTAAAACTGCCATTAGCATTTGAAGAAATTAAAACAACAAAACCACCTCGTTAACAGCTACGAAAATTCCATTTAGAAAAATCGTTTTCATGTCAAACCCTAGATGGAACAATAATGAGATACGCTAAGACACAAGGTGATTTACTGTCCCCATTTACGCCAGAAAATGTTGGCTATTGACTATTTGGCAGTTATTTCGGAGCAGTGTAGAAAGTCAAGGTTTAAGATCAATGCAGGAACAACGAAATATACAACAATTCTAATCAATATAACTTTATAAGGTACAATTACATACAAGCTAATATATAACAGAGACTGTTGGTGAGAATAAACAAGGGAGACAAGAAAGCTTTAGGTAGCGATTGCCTCCACTAAGACAATGGGACTGTAGATCAACAACAGCATCCTGAACATAATCCCTATTGTACGCTACCTCCTATAAAAATAAGATTTTCCCTTAATCAGCATCACACAATAGGGATTATTATGTCCAAGAATCCAAGTCATTTTCTTGTAGGCGAGGCAATCACAACCAAAAGCTTTTTTTAATAACAAGTATACAAGAATTCTAAACATCATAAGTTACAACCACCTAACAAAAGTTCAGCTTTGGATATCAATGAGATGTAACATGCATGCTCTCTCTTTACAATACAGGGTAGATAATAATCTTGTAAAACCGTCCCTTTTACTCTTCTGACTTGTCGTATCTATAACTGATCGACAAGATCAGTCTCACAGATGGTTAACCTTATAAGATTCAACTGGAAAATACTGTTCATTGAATTTTTTTTGTTAATCAATACCTAAAGAAATGTCACCAACTCAAAATTATGAAGTTAATGCAGACTATTATTTAGACTTGTGATTTGAATCATGCACACATAAAAAACAAAAAACCACAAGTGAAATGATTTACTATATATCTACAAAACAGTACATTTTTCTGTCTGTGAGAAACCAAACCGATCTAGGTAATGTGACTTTAACGGTTAAGCACTGTTAGCTGTTAATAGGCGTTAATGGATACAAATGTTCTTTGTTATTAAATTTATAATCTGTTGCCGGGGAAAAAGTGAGCAAAATGTAAATAATTACAGTGATTGAAAATAATTTATTTCAATATGTATAACCACAGAATCACACAACATAAAATATTCAAGATTTTCTACAACAAAGATACACAACTAAAACAGAAAACATACACTTCTCTAAGTAATCAATAACATGTATATCATAACTAAAGAATCTTTTTGTATTCACAACTGTATGTTTGTACATTGTCTGATTTGGGAGAAAAAAAAAAAGAAAACTGCAAAGATGATGCGCATGCTAAAAGCATTAAAAAAGAGAAGAAATTGTTAGACAGGAAAGTAAAGAGTGGGGTGCGGAGAAAGAGCCAAAGAAAAAACACTGTTAAAAATCAAGAAAGAAAAAAAGATGAGACCTCATCCTTGCATGTAGGATGAAACCTGCCAACTGTGATCTCCATAACTTGAGTTAAAAAAAACAAAAGCATGCACATGCTTAACAATGGTACAACTTGAGCTCAAAATTAGAATGAGAATGTGAGAAACCCTCAAACCGTATCAAAGCAGTATCGCTAGATGTGTAGGACCATCTTGCTGGAGACTTTACATACACATAGGGACTGAAAAAATGGTAACATTTAAATGAAGTTAATAAGTTGGCAAAATCACAATGCTGCTGGGTGAATGCTGTCCAACTAACCATGGAAGAAGAAATCAGTCTAGGAAGCACGAGAGAGAAAAGAAAATATAAAAGTGTCAGCTATTCTAGTCCATAAAGCAATGATGATGTTGACCATGATAAGGATGATGATGATGATGGTGATAATGATACAGATGATAATAATGATGGCGACAGAGATGATTATAATGATTATGATGATAATGATGATGAAGGAAATAAGTTTTGGGACTTCCTGTATAAATTCCAGACTATCCTGACACACCATTAATTTGAGAGAAAAAAAAAAAAGGATTATGATTGGAATCAGTTGCAGAAATAGGGATAGGATAAACAAAGCTTAATTAGACAGAGGATACAACTGTCAACTGATGAAGAACAAAACTTACGTGACAAAATGATGATGCAGGTAGTTATGCTTTAGTTTTTGCTTATTGGAAATAATCTTTAGATAAAATATACCTTCATTAAAGACTTCCAATTTATGTTTTCGTAAGCCTATGTCAGAGTGAAAGTCAACATCAAAATGTACACCAAGTAAGTTATGCTTTAGTTTTTGCTTATTGGAAATGTTTTTTTTTTAAATTAGAATACAAGACATCCAAATGTATTTTTTAAGCCTATCTAAGAGTAAATGTATACCATGCAAAGAAAATATCAAACCACGAGTGTCAATGAACACGCACTAACAATTTCAACCTGGGACTTGCAGCATTAGAGAAGCTAACATACCAAAAACACACAGATCGTAATAAGCGCTTGCTAGTGATGATGGTCTTGACGGCAGACTATTTTTTGTTGATGTTTTATTAAATAAAAGCGGCAGCAAATTCATATATTACATGAGCTATAGGGAAGAAATAGCAGCAGTGTTATATACATGGCCAAGCAAGACTTATTATGATTTAAAAAAGTAAAAAAAAAAAAATAAAAAAAAATAAAGGTTTTTGTTCCAAGCATGACCTTTCCAACATTTCTTAGTTTTTTCTTAAACTGCAATGAAGTACTGTTTTTATCATCAAGAAAAAACAACTATACCTCAGTGTTCCCAAAGACGATCCCCCATAGAAACTGACAGTAACCACACTGCTTTATACTTCTATCCCACAGTCCTGATAATGTTACAGGATGCAGTCAATACAAATTTCAAAAACCAATTTCCTACCAGTCTTCTTACTAGCGATCTCCTTAGAGTTCTGAACTTTGAAATTGATTGAAGAGAAAGTATGTGTACAGTATCTTGTATAATTGTTGTATTATTTTGTTGTTTTATTTTATTGTAGTATTATTTTGTTGTTGTTTTATTTTATTGTAGTATTATTTTGTTGTTGTTTTATTTTATTGTAGTATTATTTTGTTGTTTTATTTTTTTGTAGTATTATTTTGTTGTAAAATTATTTATTTGTCTGTAGTCAAGCAATTTTTTTATATATCTAGAGAACCTGACTTCGGTTCATTGCTTTTTGAACCAAAAGCTCAATATCGTCAGCACAGGAAATGGTGAATCAGTTATGCTTGGAATATATAAATAATTTTTTTTTTTACAAAAATGAAATAAATAGTAAATGGAGGCACGTGTGAAGGATAGAAAAAGTGGTTGGTCAGTCACCTTCCTTGCGCACGAAAATCATCATCATCATCATCATCCAAACTGAAATAAGGAGTTGACTGTATGATAAAGACTACACCCAAACTATTTACAACAAACAAAACAGTCTCCATACAAATTTGTAACAAATTCAATGGGCTTGAGGACATCATAGTGTTTCTGTAAAACCATAATAATAATAATAATAATAATAATAATAATAATAATAATAATAAAAAATAAATAAATGAAATAATACCGAAACATGAATGAATAAACAAGAAGTTTGACACGAATGAACCAAAATTATATTATAACAACAACAACAACAACAATAATAATAATAATAATAATAATAATAATAATAATAATAATAATAATAATAATAATAACACTACTACTACTACTACTAAAAATAATAATAGTAAAATTATTTTTTAAAAATAATAAAAATAATACTAGTACTATTACTACTAAATATATGAATAAATTAATTAACAAAAAAAAAATTTTTTTTGAACAAAAATAACAGAAACTTGGGCAAAATGCACATTTGTAACTACAGACACAGCAGGGAGACTAGGTTTTCACAACAGCAATCAGGAAGGAGGGAAGTGGGTCACATGGACAGGAGGAATAAAAACACCCAACAAAATTAAACAGATAAAGAATTATTACAAACAAAGAAAATCTATGTTTCCAAGTACTGTTATGCTTTCCCATCCCCTTTTGAAATTCTTATGCAGAAAGCACTGACAAACCCCATTACTACTAATAATAAATAATAATACTACTCCATGGGTAAAAAAAAAAAAACACAAAAACAACATTACTAATTTAGTCTATACAAGATGTCGTAGCATGACCAACACTGTATTACAGGCTTTTCCAGCATGATAAAATACTTTTGCATGGGCTTTTAACAAACCATTAATGAAGCAATTGCTTTATATTCAGTTGATCAGTCAATATACACATGTACGTCAAACGGAGACTGTCCCAAGCATGGCGTACAAACTCAATCGGCATGCTGTCACTACTTTGGCAAGAAATCAAAACTAAGGGACTACAAAGTTACTTTTATTATTGTAAAGCGCAAGGTAGGTTACTGGTAAGTGAGTTAGTGCCTGCACCTCTCTATATGCTGTTCTACATACTGCTGATATCCGGCCACTGCGGGGTTGCCCAGGGCGTTGCGTGGTGGGGTGGGCGCACGAGGGTCTGGCTCAAAGCGATCAAAGTCTCCTCTGCCTCGTTGGAAGCGGTCACCATCTTCTGGGGGGAAGGGCATCACTCTGTCCGATGCCTGAAACAAACGAATAAACAAATAAATAAATAAATAAATGAATGAATAAATCAGGGTGGAGAACAACTGAATCAAGAAATCTCTGAAATCCGGCTGGGGCCCAGGGGCCAAGCCCCTGTATTCGCCCCCTGGAAGAAAATGAATTTATGCAATTTTGAAAGTAATTTAGGGCCTCTCCTGAAAGCAAAAAGCAAAAAGTAAACATGAATAGAAACAACAAAAAAAAGAATGTTTTATGCACATGTCTTTCAAAAACGTTAAGCATCTTGATTTGTAGGCCTAACAAAGTTTGAGGTCCACCACTGTTACACACAAACTCCACATTTCCATTTTTACTGGGCACACGTTTGTCTATTTTTTAGCTGTAAACAGGCAAGAATTTTTATAATTTTAGAGATATTTAGGGGTACGTTAGTAAAAACACCACATCTTAGGTATTAGTGACTAGTGTATAGATTTAAAGGAAATAAAATGCAAAATGAACAGAAAATAAATTCTATTTTGATTATCTACCTTTTTATACTTCTCTTGTCATGTCTTGTTTTTTATTACTCCTTGTGTATACAAAAAAAAGTTTAAAAAAAAAGCCCCCTGTTCTTCACTTTCATGCCAGTCTGAAAGATCGTATGCATGCACACTACAGACACTAATTGTCTAATGTCAGTACCGATCTCTTCCTCCGACTCCAAGTCCATTTCTCTCACTTTAATGTCTGATAAATGGAAGCCTGTAAACTCCCCTTCATCAGTCGAAGAATCCAAACCATTCCTTTTAGGCACACACACAAGAAATTTTGAAAAAAAAATCGAAAAAACGAACGCATCACAGAGAAAACTTGTGGAAATGCAGTCGAATGTTTTCACTACAGAATAAACCGGAAGTCAATTGCCGGAAGTCTCACAATCTTTCAAACAACGCGAGAATATAACCACATAATTGTTACGGACGCTTTTGGACGTTTTGCCTGTTTAGACCTTCGGCCGCTTTTGGCCGTTATGCCCAGTAAAGGGTAGAGCCTCAGCTTCTCACACTCGGAACTCAATATTTTTTTCTCGGAAATGCAAATGCTTTCCGCGGAAATCCGCGGATTCGCGGAAAATTCTCCACCCTGATAAATGCATCAACAGATAATTGAAACATGCATTATTTTAACCACATTTTAGCAAAGTGAGAACACTTTTCCTGTATGATAGTGACAGCGCTATCTCAGAATGCAATAGAAAATAAGTGGGAGCAGTCTTCCTATATGATAGCATACAGAGCCTAGAAATTATAGTGGCAGCGCTCTCTCGGGATTCAATAAAAACTACCACTGAATAAGCCTGAAGGGCCCAGAATTAATCAAACTTGCCTTGCCTTGAACACAGACAACAGTATTCAAAATATTATGGCAGCACTCAAGGTAAGTGAGCTGCAGCGTTTCATCTGTGAAGTCTTTTTGTCTTCGAGGAGTGGAGAAGGGACAGTCCAGCACAGACAGTAAGAGTGAGAGTGTGAGAGAGAGGGAGGATCGAGGAGCAGCCTTACGTAAGCTCTGGCATCCTGCTCCATCGCTCGGCTGCGGATCTGGTCCTGTTGGGCCATGACTGCGTTCTCCAGGTTGTGCGGGGGCCTGGGCAACACCGGCTCATCCACCAGCGTAGGGGCTGGCTGCCAGCCGTCGTAGAAGCGAGGTACATAGGGGGGCATAAAGCCCTTCCATTCATCCCTGCAAACAAACAACAACCAAGGAGTTGTTAGAAGTGTAGAAGCCTGTAGTATAGTAGGGTATAGTTTACTGCACACAGAACTGCATCATGTTTAACAATAGTGCTATATATTTATACATGAAATATATGTAATCATTGTTATGTAGCGTGTTTCCAGCTCCAAGGGCTGGTCGATGCACAGAGCTCTATCGACAACTCCTGTTACATTTTTACACACATTTCACTGTGTTGGGTGTTTGATGGTCAAACATTATGACACCCGGTGCACACTTCTGTTTAAATGTTGTCTGTATAGATAATATATAGTACCAACCGCCTAGGCTATGCTATTCTCACATCTTGCTTACAGGGGCCTGGGACTAATGGCTTCCACCTTCCAACACCTTCATAATTTTACTACTAGCATTTCCACGACGAAGAAAGCCTGTAACTTCCATACGAAGTATTCATTTATTTATTTACTTATTGAATCGCTGTTTTATAGCACTTTTTCCACCTCAGAGCTGCTCAAGACGAGGCCCGATACAGGGTCTAACTCAAGATGCCCGAGGCACCCACACCAAAGAGGGTCTAGCTGGGACTCACTTGCTGGTGGTCCAGTTCTTGCCCAGGGCCTGCCACAGCTCGATCTCTTTGGAGGTCAGGCAGTTAAGCAGCAAGTTCTTGGCGTCCTGGGTAAGAACGGGGGCCACGGCTTGCTCTCCAAGGTTGACTGTGCCATGGATCGGGTCGCGGCTGGCTTCGTAGATCAGGCTGAGGGGCGTGAACAGGAAGTGCACCAGCTCTGGGGCGTTGGGGTCATGGATGTGAGCCTTCAACTTGGCCTGTTGACAACAAAATACTTAAATATCCCTAAATATATAAATAAGAGAAAGGAGAGAGAGAGAGAGAGAGAGAGAGAGAGAGAGGTGGGGGGGAGGAGAGGAGGGGGGTGGGGGGAGGAGAGGAGAGGGGAAGAGAGAGAGAGGGAGATTAAAAGTGCAAAATATGTTCTGCATAAATGCATCGATAATATATGTATAGTCATTACGTAATAGTGTACAGAGATTGCTAGAATGTAAGAGAGAGAGTGTGTGAGGGAGTTGGGAGGGAGGGGGGAGGGGAGATAAAGAGAAAGAGCTATAGGTACATGGCTGCATGTATGGTTCCAAAAGTCTGCCTGAACTTTTTTCATAATGAGTACTACTACCAATTTGTCTGTTCCTATACTCTGTCTTCTTGGGTTGAGCAGTCACATTACTATGTTGATTCATTTGCTACTAGATGTGCCTCAGAGAACTGTACTTTTTTTTACCACTGTACTGTGCCTGCTAGAAGACATATTACCCATGGGCACAAAAGGAGAGAGAGATAGGATGAGGGATGGAGCAGTGAAAAGAGAGCAAGGGATAGGAGTGGAGAGAGTGTGTATGTATGCTTGTGTTACTTACCAGCAAGTTGAAGGACAGTTTGAATTTCTGGAAGATGTCGATGAAGTCTTGTGCAGGAGGTGGGCGAGCGCGATGCCCCAGCATGCCTTCGCCGGAAGCATTGCCCTTCTTGCCTTTGCCGCCGCGCTCCTTCTTCCGTCTCTCCAGCTCCTTGTAGGCTTCCGCTGCCTGCTGCAGTCTGGCCACGAACTTCTCTATGTCATCAAAGCAGTGATTCAAAAGTTGCTGCAACAACAAATGCGTTTTCATATCACACCAAGGCAACAACATCAAACACAATCATTTCACACACATTGAACAGCTAAAACAAAGTGGTCTTCAATGTACAATCTGCAAAAAAAAACAACGATAAGTCTTTTTCATTGTGTGGAAATATCTACCAGTGAAACACAAAACACTCACACGCACGCATGCACACAAGCACACACGGGCACACTCACTCACACACTAACTCACACAAACACATTAATATTATCATGCTGAATGCCGTTCTCATACATTGCACTAAGCGCAGCTATGTCAAATATCTGTAATTTGCATCAGTCACAAGCTATTACATGCATGCAATTCTAACATAGCTGAAATCGGCTCCACACAAAAGCTAAAACATGCATTCAACTCTAACACATTTGCAATCCAAATTCAATCATTTTAGCAGTTGCATACAGCACCACATTCAAACAATTATACAGCTGAGTATTCAACTACTAAGCCTGTACATTATCTACATACATGCATCCTAAAACACAGCAAAACATAGAGTATAATAGCTATGTACCAAAAAGTACTGACCGTAACAATCTGAACATCAACAACACACAAGGTTGTTGTTGTTTTTTATATCTTAGAATAAATATCAGTAAGTATGAGTTTCCAAAGTGATGTTTTACATACAATATGATATTTTATAATGAAAAAATTCTAATTACAATTCGTCAGAACTACACAGCAATACAATTTCTGCGCTATATTAAATACTTAACATATCAAATACTTAACACATTAGAACTGTAAAATATTACATGAACTGGGAGAAATTTAGCTGGGATTGATACTATTACTGTATTATAAAAACCCAGGGAAAAAAATCAGTCAAACAGCTTTTATAAAATACGAGGCAAATATCAATCAAATAGCTTTTCAGAAATTAAGGTTCTAGTCAGTTAATAACATTGGAAACAATGGAAGCAAGATCTACAAATCAGTGCCTAAAATCATTATGTCTTGTGAGAAAAATGTGCATTAATATTATTATTATTATTATTATTATTATTATTATTATTATTATTATTATTATTATTATTATTATTATTATTATTACTTTTGTATCCAAATAAAACAAACAAATAAATAATAAATTTTAATAGATAAATCAATTTTAAAAAGTAATAAGCACAGATCCTATAAGAATATGAAAAAATACACAATAAGGAGGTTTCAACAATTCAAATGTAACAGAAGAGAATTAGAGAAATAACGCACAATCTCTGTTATGTTTAATATACATATGCACATTTCCAAATAAGCATGTTAGTGTTTAACAGTTTTCAAATCTGCTCATGCATATTTGCTAGTTTACACAAAGCATATTCAAATGGGAAAAATAAATGCAATTGGTAGGAATATAATAATAATAATAATAATAATAATAATAATAATAATAATAATAATAATAATAATAATAATAGTGGACATTTGGTAGAATAATGAATAGGAATAAACAAGAACCTATTAGAGAGAAAATTGCGAATGAAGCATAACGTACAAGAAATACGATAATTAAAATAAACAACTTAAAATATATATATATAAATTCAGCACCTAGAATATCTTTGCTAAGGTCCCTTTTTTCTCAAAGGTGTAGCTTTCAAAATGGGTATTAGGGATTTTAAAGTGGAGGCATGAAATCTGCTATATGTCAGCCAGAAACAATGCTGCCAAAATCCGAACTTAACTATCAATGTGCTACAGCAGTATCAGTACTATTATTTTCCGGGCAAAATATATTAAAAGTGTGTCTAAGGTCAAGATTAAAATTGTGCGAAATCTTATGTCAAATCCATGTTGGCTTAACTTTAAGAGATTGCTATTTATACTTTTGCGTGTGCACGTACTTGCAAATATTGAACCTAAACTTCATGTCTGACCATTCCAAAGGTCATGGGCAAAGGTGACATATCTCCCGTACAGTCCCTCTCCATATACCTACCTCTTATGTCATTAACAAATGATTACAGAAGCAGCAATATTACAACAAGATGATAAAGCATGCCAAAACGACCACAAAAAAATAAAAATAAATAAATAAATAAAAAATAGAGCCATTCCACTGTACAATAATTTTTTTGTTTAACACGTTTTTGCAAGGCCTAAAATTACTTTGGGCTTGACCTTCAAGATCAATGCAAACCGGAACACATATGAAAACATATTATCACTAATTGCAACAAGTTTGGACTTTATATCTTTCATAGTTTAGGGTCAAGCTCACTTCAAAGTACCTATACTAACCAACTTTGGATAGCTCCAATGACCTTGACCTTGGAAAAATTTGCAAAGTATGCGTGTCTCATTGATATCTATCATGCATCAAAGAATCATAGGTTCAACATTAATAACCTTAAAAAAAAGAAGTTAAATTTCATTTTTTGACCAACATTTGATAACCCTGTGACAGGGATGGATTTAACCGGAAATTACCGGTATTTTACCGGTTTGAGAATAAAAATACCGGTTGAAAAATCAGTAGCCGGTAGAGCCTACCGTTTCTTATTTTGTTTGACTGGTTTCAAAAATAAAGAATAAGAGGAAAAAAAACATGAGAAATGAAGAGAGAGAGAGAGAGAGAGAGAGAGAGAGAGAGAGAGAGAGAGAGAGAGAGAGAGTCAGCCACTCTGATTATATGTGTTTAGGGAGTGTAGACGAGAGGCCTGCGAATGCGTTCAGTAGCCTTGCCATATTCTTTGAGGTAATTAATACAGAATGATATAACATTGGCGGGCGCAAGGCTATCGTGAATACGGATAAATTAAACTCGCGCACTTTTCGATTTTTTCTTTCCTCGTGCTCGTCAGTATGTATTGCGACAGAGCTAGGGAGGTGTTCGAGAAAAGAAAAACGCGACGGAAATAGGTAAGAAAGGCCTGTTATTTACTTTTATTTTTGGCAAACATCGTTTCAGTTATAGTTAGTAGGCTTTATGGTGAGCAATAAATTAATCACTGCATTCGTCCGCAGATTTTCGGTGGCAAAAATAGTGATGCATTATTAAGCTTTGCTATGGGTCATACCGGTTTCCGTGACTGGCCTACCGGTTTGCGTTCGAGTGGGTTTGTTTACTGTGACGTCGTACCGGTTTTGCAAATCCTTAGGACGATCACTGCTGTGACCTTGACCTTGAAGTGAAGTCATTCATTCACTGATCATTTATGAGGTCTTAGGGGTATACATCATCTTACCAAGGTTTGTTGTAATAGTTGAAACAGGTTCTGAATACTTAGCAACTTTACAGTTTTTGCATAGACAAAGGGCAGATGGACATTTTTTGGGATATCATTTTTGGACTATTTAGGACTCATCGCACACGGATTTGCAAAAATCTGGAAATATGTTTTGGGGAGGAAGGGGTGGGGGGAGGGGTGGGGGAAGAGAAAGCGAGAGCATATAAACTCACATTGCTATGTTAGTGAATCAAAACGTGAACTGCTGTAAATTTGAAAATAAAATTTGTTGTTGTCATTATTATTATTATTCTTATTATTATTATTATTATTATTATTATTATTATTATTATAGGCATAACCACTACTATAATATGTCTTGAATAAAGTAGAAACAATTTCAAGGATTATTTATCATAATTATCTTCACAAACTGCATAGATGTATATATTATGAAGCACAGCCAAATATGAACAGAAACAGCACATATATTTCACAAACGAATGTTAATTTTAAAATTGGTCATCAAGCGTTTGCTTAGTATTTGTACATTTTGTTGCGATAATAGTGCACGCTGGGAGATAATGGATGCCCATACTACCTCGTCAAAATTTAGAGACCCAACTGGTCCTTCATTGTCATCGTCACTTTTGTCAGATTTATCTTCTGCTTTCAGGTGGGAATCTGTCTCCTTCAAAGTTAATGCAAGGTAAAAATGCCTTTTAAAATGATGGAATTGAATACAAGTGTTCTACTGGATACACCAAATACAGGGTTGCACAATTTAAAGAAGAAAAAGAAAAAAAGTGTTTTCATATTTTCAAAACAAATTGTTTTGGAAGTTTTCACACCTTTATAAAGGGAGGCACGGTGGCCTAATGGACGAGCTTTGGCTTGCGGATCTGAAGGTCACGGGTTCGAGCCCAGGCCGGGGCATTGTGTTTGTGTCCTTGGGAAAGAAACTTTACTCCCGTTGCCTACTCCTTCGGATGAGAGTATAAACCGAGGTCTAGTCTGTTTCACATACATTCCCATCATAACGGACTTTAAAGATCCTGACACTCATGTCCTAGACAGGCGAGTGCCGGTGACAAGAACACACCCAGGATGCACTTAGGTCCTTCTCCCCAATCCCTGGCTGCCCAGGATTGTGCTCAGTTGTACGGGCGTCAGACCATGCGCCCAAAGGCTGCGGGTGGGCGTCTCAGGCGGCTTGAGTTAGATCCTGTATCGGCCAGCGCCTTGAGCAGCTCTTGAGCTGTTAAAGCGCTATATACGAACGATTAAATAAATATATAAAAATATTAAAAAAAACAAAAAAACATTAGGGAGTATTCCTAGCTCGAAAGTAGTTGAAGAAATATTTGATAATTAATGGGTCCTCTACAGTATATGTTTTGCAAAATATATCACAGATCGAGGTCTGTTTATAAAATACAATAAGGAAATGTGTTGTTTTTAATTATAGTGCATAGTGAGAGGGACTAGTGTTTAAAAAGGCAATAAACTTGCCTGAACTAGTACTGTTTAGAAGTAGGGTTGGGTATCCCCAAATTGTGGCCAGTTTTGTTTACCTGGAAGTTTCAGTCTACTTTACTGCCCACATGACTTAATTTTGATTTTTTTCAAAATTTGTTATCTAGTCAGCCATCAGTCATATTTCTACATGTCCTGGTGTGTTTCGGTTTGTGGCAGTTTATTTTCAGCTAAAACAAAACATGGGTAGGAATAGGAATAGGATTTCTTGTTTATTGGGTCAAGTAACCCTAAAAAAAAACATGGGCTAAAGGTAACTGTTGGCAATTGTGGGCAGGGTGTTGTTGGCATTGGCAGTTTGCTTGTAATTTTTTTCCCTTAATTTATGGGAATAAAACTACAAAGTCAAAGTTTCGGATTACAAATTATGAACCTAGGTGTTAAAAAACAAAAAACGATAGTTAATAATATTGTAACGTACTTGAAAAACTACACCTCCTCACTCACCCTCCTAAAAAAAAAAATTACAAAAATAAAAAATAAATAAAAAATAAAGGTATGTCTATCGCATAGAGGCTGGTTGAAAAGGTTAAGTTCTGGCAACCATGTGTCAGGACGTCTGGAAAGCGAAGTGTCCAAAAGTAGGAGTTTATCGCAAAATGGGATACCCTGTGGATTTTTTTTACTTCTGTATATAAAATATCCCCTTAAATACCACTGTGTGCAACCCTGTTCATAATATCGCCATACACAACAACAACTACCCAGCCATTGTCACCAAACACAAGAAAAGAAAAATAAAAGCAAAAAATACATTTGCAATATGTGTTCATGTTCTACTGTATAGGACTAGCATGCTGGCATATATATACACATGCTCGTGTCTGCGCGCACACACACACACACACCCTCACACACACCCCAGAGTAAAGTACTGCAGAGAGAAAGCTAAGCAAAAAGTAACAATCCTATTCCCACAAAAAAAAGAAACATTTATGTAGGACAAATAAGACATGCTGCCTACAAAATGAAAAGAGTTGGCATCCTATACTATCCTATCCTGTAGATAACATTTGAGAAATCCGAATGCTGCAGTGACTAGCTCATCCTCATGTTGTACCAAAGTGACAAACATTAAAGCTTTATGCAACTAGAATGGCAAAGCCCATATGACTCACATGCTCCTTTTGAAACTTGCAATGCTTAACATGAAAATGACTGCCCAGACAAAAAACCCAAAATGAAAGAGTGGCTTTAAAATGCTAATACCAACTTTGATCTTTCTATGCTCTGGTAGGTAGGTAGGTAGATTAAAGTCCCGCGTCACATGAGCGAATAGGGGACTGGGAAGGGAGGGCGGGGGTGGGGGGGAATCGGGTCAGATTATGTGATTCTATGCTCTTGGCCTTGAGATGACCTTTACCTCCGGCTTCAAATACACTCATGTATTATCAAATAAACTACAGCAAAAGTTGTATTATGCAACAACAACAAACATTGACCTTGGGATGACCTTGACCTTCAGTGACCTTGATCTTGGGATAACTTTGACCTTCACATGACCACTCATGCTCCTGTATTATCCAATAACTCAATGGGTTAAATAGAGCCATTCTACTGTACGATGGCTTATTTTTTTTTTTGTATGCTTTTTCAAGGACCTTCAAGATCAATGCAAAAACAGAACAATAATAATAATAACTGAACATTTTTTCATGCCACCCAAAGGCTCTAGGCCCATAATAAGAAAAAAACAAATGGTACATCAAATATTTATATGAAATTAAAAACAGTCAGAAACCTACATTCATACATTTATGCACACAGAAAAATAACTATCAGACAAATACTCTTAAAAAAAAACAGATTTTCAATTTGTGTTTGAATGTTGGAAGAGTAGCACAGTATCAAACAGAGTATGGTAAGGAATTCCATAACTGAGGACCAGAACAGAAAAAGCTTCTTGCTCCATGTTGCTTTCTGTTAAAGAGCTGAACTTTAAACAGATTGCTGTCAATTGAAGATCATATAGTGCGTGATGGTGTGTAGGAGTCATGATAACATAATACACATAACTACTGATACCTAAAGAGATCTTTTGTAAATCACTGGTTGCAAATTCCACGCATT
The DNA here is from genome assembly GCA_036898135.1 of Oncomelania hupensis. NCBI lineage: Eukaryota > Metazoa > Mollusca > Gastropoda > Littorinimorpha > Pomatiopsidae > Oncomelania > Oncomelania hupensis. Next base: position 23,587,381 of record CM072517.1, on the reverse strand, counting down.
TGTTTTGCATTTGAGTGCATAATTCTCTATGTGCTATGTAAATAGTACAAAACGTTGTGAATAAAAAGACCTAAAAAAATATATACACAAAAAGTCCCCAAATAGAACAATAAAAAATTAAGAGTCTATGTTTAGATGAATGCAAACACACTCACAAGCTGGCATACACAAATCACATCATTCAAAAGGAAGGTAACGAATCCATCCACCCTTAACTCACCAGACCCACCTAAAACTGCTCAACGCAGCTCATGCTTGTATAAACATTTTCTTGCGAAAATAAATAACCATTTATCATTACCATCGCCTTCATATGCTTTGAACTCTGCATCTCCTTCATCAATTCTGATGTAGAAAACATTAGGTACGGCGTTTTGTCCGTTTCTCTCTTTCACAAAACATTTACAGCTGTTCGTTGCACTGCATTGTGTTGTTCTGTCTTGTTATTTTGGTCTAAATTACCATTCTTTTAATTGATTTAGCAATTTGTTTCTCATTATTTGTTCACTGCAGACAATTTCCTTTTGAAAGAACAGCCTTATGAGACTTAAGAGAACCTCGCAACACCACAATTCCTCAAAATTTGGGAATTATTTATTACACTGCAAAACTTGGGTAAGGTTTGAAAATAGTGCCTGTCTTGCGAGATCGCACGGTCAAACATTTTCTCGAACAATAGCTAAGACTGTTTTTGTCAAACAAAACATATCCACCACAAGATACTGTTTCTGTTCACATCAATTCATCTGCACCTGCACACAGACATCACATCACGCAAGTCTTTCCTGGCTATTGTTCCTATAGTTTGCTTGTGAGGCCTAACAGAAAATATCTGTGTGATGTTTCAAGCACAATACAATTTCCGACTCTGAATCTATTGTAAAGACAGAATTATTTCGTTACTGGTGAGTTTAAGTTGTACACTCATTCTCAAGTGCGTGCAACATCAAAATCGCAGAAAGAGTTGCTTCGCAGAAATCTAACACATAATAATTGAAGTGACCATGCACAGTAACAATTACAACAGTCACATTATAATCAAGCTTCACTTCTTTCTCACCATCATTTTTAATTATTCATCAATAAGCACTGAAGACTAAAAGGCTAAACAGCCTATATGCCGTTGCATTGCCAAGCATGGCCAAGATACATGATCACTGAAAGTATCAACATTGTTCCGAAGAAAAAAAAACCCACAGCCAACGTTTTATGTAGAAAATTCCACTCCAAATGTTTTATGCACAAGACTCCATGCCAAATGCTTTATACTAAAAAAAATTCACCGTGTTAGCACTGACAATGAATTATACAACAACACGAATAATGTTGCATGCAGCTGTTTAAACCGGAGGAAGCTTTGAAAATAAAGGCGAATATTCTGACATTTTTATGAAACTACGACGTACATGTTTGGTTTGGTTTTCCTAACAGGCAGAGATTAATCTCTCCCTCTTTGCCACAATTAATTACCATACACAGACTTAGGCTCTAAGGCCTGAAGAGTGGGGACATAGCTACGACAGATGCCTTTCAACATAAGTTCCCCTTCCCTCTGATGACACACTGCAATGTACATTGTTGTATTTATATTTTATAAATGTGTCATTATGCACCAACAATGAAACAGCAATCAACTAATTTGCCTTGCAGATATGTTATATCATTATTAATTGTAGAAACTGTTCTTAATCTTATATAGCACTTTCCCAGGTCAAGCGCAGCTCAAAGCGCGGACAGATAGAAATAAAAATCATGAGAAAAAGAATGGTTTGCTCTTTGTGGTCCGTTTGGCTCCCAGAACTAAGCCACAAAGATGTCTCATTGTCACAACGTTCCTCACTAATCAATCACAGTTTGAATTTTAACTGATGAAAAAATACTGACACCTAATTTGATCACACCCCCAGGGTTTATATATTTAAAAAGTTTCAAATCTCCCATTTCCTGTTTGTTTGTAACTAGATTATTTCAAGAATGGATGGTAGGATAGTGAACAATTCATTATGTTTATTTATAGGGCTTAAAAAAAATCTAAATTATTTCATACATGAAAATATAGCACAGAAACAAATCCAGAGTCCTACACATGATTAAATGACTATGGAATACAATGGAATGTGTTATTGCCAAGATTGTTGAGTTCAACACACACACACACAGACACACACACCCACACACAAACAGAGTTAAAGCCTGACAAGCTCATTCATCACTGGGGATGTCAACACCATTGTCCGCTGCCTGGGAAACTCAAAACATTTAGATCTGCTAAAAACACACTATCATAGTCGTCTTATTGTACACAACAAACAAGTAAAATTACAACTGTAGAAAACTTGATTTACCATACACACACAAAATCTAGCTATAACTATATATTGTATACACACTATATAATATCAGAAATGTTGACGACAAAGATGTTGTAAATCAGTTTAGAGATAAACAGATATTATTGAACAAAACTTGATGTTAATTTACCAGCTCTCTAAGGAAATGTTCGCAGTTGCTAAATTTACATCCGTGAGACATTCATTCCCAATACAATCAAGCAGAACTCCCTAACAAGAATGTAACTTAGCCCACTTGGACATCTGACCAGTGTCACAAGACCGCTAAGTAGCCACGCGAATCATATCACTCTTAGATCTACCCCGCATTCCTTCCTTGACACTCGAAGTTGAGATGTAACAGATAGTGTCCCAGAGGCAGGACAAAAGAACAAAGACGTCCAAGAAAAGATTCACGTATTCGCGAGAACGAGATGATTGGTCGGAGATGACGTCGATTCCTTTATATCCTCCGAACACCCTGCTTTAACCGGGCAGTCATAAACGAAGTGTAGAACTTATATATGTGCAGTTCTCTGAATCACTTGTTTCTGCTGTAGCAGTCATTGACATTAAATTGCGACTATTAATACTTTAACTTATATATATGTATATATATAAGTATTAATAGTCACAATGTAATTTCAATGACCGCTACAGCAGAAACAAGTGATTCAGAGAACTGCACACTGAATTTTCAACTTGTACAAACACTCACACAGAAAAAAAGGCACCTTACAAAATAGAATTGTACAATGAATTTCAACTTTCACACACAGAAAAAGGGGCGCCTTGAAAAACAAAAACAAACACAACTATAAACTGAATACATAATTATAGAAACTAGTATTTCCACAATATCATTTGAAATGACTGAGGAATGGAACAAAAAATCATCTGCACACCATCACACACTGAATTTCAACATTCACCGAAACAGAGAACCTTGTAGGCTAGTTGTTCCATACTAGGTTTTTTTCTTCTTTTTTTTTTCGAACAGCAGCGTAGTCTAAATGGATTTACCTTCAGGGTGGGGTGTAACGCGATTGAAGATCCTTATTAACAAAACCTAAACTATGCCCTTTATCTTCACTGGTCACTGGTATGCCGGTGATTGTAATTCACACGTTAATACCTCCCATCTGTATGACCTTAATTGTTCAGTTTATCAGAAGGTTAAGAATTTTTTTTAAACATTTTTTTACATTTAAACTAAAAACACAAGAGGAATGTGTCAATGGGGCCAAGTGGAAAATGGGGGAGGGGGAGGGGGAGAACTTAGACTTGCCATTTTCTCATGACAGAATCTCTTTTACAGAATCATAAAGTTTGAAACTTGTCAATTCATTAGGAAATGTGAAATGTGAGCAGCTCAAAGACCTGGCAAGTGGCCTACAAAAAAAACCAATGCATTTCAGTTTTCAAATTCTCTTTTTCAATTCATACACTGTAGAGCAAGTGCAACATTTATTAAGAAATAAAACAAAAATAAATCGTTATAATTTCTATTCATTCCAATTCATCTTCACTGGCGTGATATTCATATTAAGGACTACTACACGACCAATTTGCAAGTGTAATCTCACCAAAGGGTGCACATATGTACCTACACTTAAAGGGCTAACATGCAAAAACGCCTATTCTGTAGCTAGTCCTAACCTATAAGCTCTAATGATGCATCCATCAATTTTACAACACACCCCTTATATCAACAGACTGGAGGCCAGGTTCAACGAGATAAGGCTAGCACAAGAGTGACAACTAAATTTTTTCTTCTTGGAGTTGGCAAACTTTAGCACATCCCATCCTTCAAAATCCATTTGCACATGTCATTCACCTTCTGTTATTATTCATGTTTGAACGGCAATGCTTTTGACACTTTGTTATTACAAAATCTTGGATCTATTAAAGTAAAAGGCGTTTAACCCTGCCTTATCAAATAAGCATTGTGCACGTTTGATTAGGGCAGAAAAAAGGTCATGTGTGTTTTGGGGGATGGGGATTTTGTTTTTCTTCTTTACTTACATTAGTGTCACTAAAATATAATGGAGAGAAGCAAATATGGATTTCTTCTTTGTGAAAGCACTGTGACAATGCCTTCAGATTATGGAAGTGTTTATGCACTATACAATTAGACATTCTTTATTTTTCAAGCAGTGCAATAAAGAAAACACATAGAAAGTTTTGAAGAAGCTACGAGGGATGCGATGCAAAGGACCACATAACCCTTTTTTTTTTTTAAAGTAGTGATGATAGAAAGTGTTTCAACAGAAATATAATAGTAAGTCATTATTGGACTACCACAGGCATGCAGAAGTACAACAGAATACTAGTACTACGCTATACTAGTACGATACTGCACAATACTAGTAATACAATAAAAAACGTAAGATTTTCAACAAAAGAAAATCCAGATTAAAAAATTTAAAATTAAAATATTGGGTACTACAGACATCAAGATTTAACAAAAATAGGTATCAGGCACAATCTAAGATCTGGAATGAAGTAAAAACTGCAGTAAGGGAACACACAAGTACGTAGTCATGGAAAATTGGAGTTTTGGTTGTAGTAATCCGAGTTTCTTTTTAAACGGAAAGAGTGCAAAATTCATCTCAAAATGTAAGAATTAGATTCTAAAAATGGCTCTTTCCATCAAGTGCTGAGCTATGTTATCCCCTAACCCTATTACCTCAAATTTGTCAAGACAACAGCATGTCCCGGATAGAGCACTCCCATGTACTTAAAACAGTCCCATGCACTACAAGAGCACTCCCATGTACAAAAACAGCACTCCCATGTACTTATTAAAAAAAAAAAGGGGGGGGGGGGGGGGGGCGCTAGCTAAAAGCCCCAATTTGTGTATAAACAAGGCAAGTTCAGCACCTCATTTCTCCATGAATACACACCCACACACTCATAACAAACTCACAAGTTCAAAAATTAACTCTTTCCCTGCCAATCGACGATATATCGTCGATGTGAGCCGCCATGTTTGTGCCAGTATTCCGTTTCGTTCCGGTTTTTTGCGCAGTCCAATCCAAGTTTTATTTTAACCAAAGAGAGATAACTCTTTCTACTTTCGTTCTCGATCGACAGGCGCGTTTTTTCTTCAAATTGATTCGTTTTTAGAGTGTTTATTGTGCATTTTACTAAGCATAGTGATGGGCACAATCGACAGTGTGTCAAACTCTGTGCTAATAATCAATATAATTTCAAACTGTAAAGTGTATTTTGATCCTAAATAAATTTTGTTTCTGGTGTGTGAAGCTGATTCAGTGATTGGAATTATTCCTCCAGATTTGTTTTATCACTGTGGTATGTAGTAATATTTTTATTTTATTTTATCATTTCAAAAAGATCAACATGCTTTCAAAACACATATTTCAATAACATAATCCTATCCTATCCTATCCTATCCTATCCTGTCCCATAACCCGAAGGTCGTAGGGGCACCACAGATGATCGCTTAACCAGCATACTCCATCTTTCTCTGTCCTCAGCAGCCCTCATGGCTTCGCTCAGTGTCAAACCAGTCCATTCTCGAATGTTGTCCTCCCACCTCTTTTTCGGTCTCCCCCTTCTTCTACCTCCTTGCACTGTGCCTTGCAGAATGGTCTTTGCAAGGCCTGATGATCTGGTGACGTGGCCATACCATCGGAGTTTCCGTTTCTTCACCACTGTGAGCAGGTCATCGTGTTGTCCAATGGCTTGTGTGATGGTCTGTCGGACTTAAACGTTGGTGATGTGTTGGGTATAGGAAATGCACAGAAGTCTTCTGTAGCACCTCATCTCCATGCTTTGTATTCTTCGTTGGAGATCTGCTGTGAGGGTCCATGCTTCGCAAGCATATAGCATATAACATAATCAAATTACCATTTTTGTGGTTTTTTTTCTTATTCTTCACTCTTTTACCTTTAATTTGATATGAAATATGTCTATTTAACAACTATTATTGAAAGAACAGTAGCTTAAATGCCTGAACTTTCTTTCCGGTGCCAGAGAAATGTCTGGCACAAACGTGGAAACATGCCTGGCAGGGAAAGAGTTAATACCCAAACTTTTACAGCGCACAGCGAAACCATAACTTGCATCAACTGCTTTAAAAAAAACAAAAAACAACCACCCACTATTGGTCTGCACACCCAAACTACTATTATAGTCTTTACACACACACATCAACACTTTAACAAAGTACTCACCACATCACGCTCCAGCAGCTCGTTGCTTCCAACCTCATCCTCCCGTTCTCTGTAAGGGAGGTAAGAAGGGCGCTGCATCATACTGCTGCGCTGACCGATGAAACCTCCACCACTGTTAAACTGACTCTGCCCATAGCCCGCAGCATTGAACTGGCTGTACTGCCGGTGTTCTGAAATACATAGACACAAATCTCCTTTTTTAACTAACATAGAAACGTTTGCTTATACTAATAAAACAATGACCTTTTGCAAACTAGGTAAGACTGGCTCCAGCGAAGTTCTACTCACGACCAAGATGAAGATTAACAAAACCAATACACTGAAATGTTAGTCTTTATCAACAAAACTAGTACACAGAACACAGTTTTTAACTGTGAAAATTAAGTACAATTGCAGTACAATTATATAGAAATATAAGTCAAGTCAAAGTCAAAATACTTTATTACCCAATGAATTCAAAATACATAGGATGTTTGTATTGGTAATGTTTAGATTTTGCCATACACCGAATACATTAAGACACCTATATTTTAAAAAAAAATTTGTTATGAAGTCCTGTTAAGTCTCATATAAACGACTGGAAAACGCAGCATTCATCATATGCTTACATACTACCCCTTTCTCTTTTTGTGCTCATTAACACCCTCCCTCCACCAACCCTCTTCTCCCCTCCTTCCACCCTCACCCTCCCACACACACCACAAATTTCCTCCCCTAAAAACCCCTCCACATCACCCAGAAAAAGATCACCTGCAATTCTAACTCCACATATTCTATCAACTAAACAAATGTATGGCCATCACTTAACAATGATTGCCAAACAACCTAAACCTGAATAAATGCTAGGGGGGCGTAATACGCAAACGAACAAAAGTGCAGTACTGATCTTACCGATGGTTTCTCTGAAGTTGTTAAAGTCGTAAGGGTCCCTGGACCCTGGAGGCTCCGGGGCTGGCCCTGAAGGAGGAGGGGGTATCTTATACCTGTCAACATAACAAAACTGGTGCTGTGAGCACTCCAGCCACCTTTACCACCAAATGCAATTTATTTTAAAAAAAAAAACAACACTTTCATAGCATAAAGTACTGGACGTAATCTTCACAATAAATGCATCACAAACACGAAAAAGGTACTTGATCTCTGCCTTTGTGAATTATGATAAGAAAAGACGCACACTCACACACACCCACACACATATATATATACATACATACATACATACACACACACACACAGCGTAACTGAGTCTTTGAGGCTTACTCCCTATTCAGCTGACTATGATAGAGCATACCTATGGCTTAAGCCAGTCAGTGCGCACCTTCCCCTTCTTTCTCTCTGTTATGAGGAGAGGAGGAGGTTGAAGAGACCCCATGACTAAACACTTTAACAAATCTTTACTAGGGTCGGCTTTATCATAGTCTGCGGAGACTGAATAAGGAGTAAGCCTCAAAGGTTCAGCTACGCTGTGTGAGACAGAGGACATAAATAGTTAAGTTTACTTCAGTAAACTAACAAAACCACATACCGCTCCTGAAAAGAAACGCAAAGCAGTCCCCAGTCACTATAAAAATCAGATTCAGTTTAATTACAAAACAATTAGCACAAAATAATTTATATTTTAATTACCACAGGATAAACGTTTTTACCACATTAATGACCTCAAACTAAAATTGCCCACAAACGGTTCCTAGAAATACATTATTCTGAGCAACCCAATACTTAATTAAAGGTCAATATAGGATATGTTTTTTTTGACAGAATGGGATGTGTTCCATGCAAAATGGGATATCCATTTCAAGCAGGATATATCCGTTTTCATGCAGGATATGCTTCATGGGTGGTAGGCTTGCAACCCATATGGCAATTAAAGAGTGACCTTTGTTTATACATTGAGGGTAAGGGATGCCGATGGGGTGGGAGGTCTGGGAGGGACATGGGAGGTGAGTATGACAGGGAGGTGGGAAAAGTTACATGAAAGCAGGTATATGCCAAATCATGACTCGTTCAATTACAATTTTAAACATATTCTCATATCATCAGATCCTGCACAAACAGCTAAAAATACACCTCTGAACAGAATGGACGAAACCACACAAACAGAATGGATGTGATGACACGAAAGAATTTAGAAAAACGGTTTGTTTGTTTTGTAATGTACCTTGGTTGTGAGGGAATAGTGTGCTTGGTTGTGAGGGAATAGTGTGCTTGCTTGACTGGTAAAAAAAAAAAATTAGCTTGTAGTCAAAACAATATTTTTTATTAATTAATTTATTTACTTACATTTTGGGGGAGTGGGTGGGAGGTGGGTGAGCATAGTTCGTTAAAATACCAACTAGCTTCAACATGTTAAACCGTGCCCCAAAACTCATGGGCACAACATGAATATCAAAACTTGTACACCGGTCAGAATCATCTTAGTTGCTTCATCTGCTACAAACCTGTAGCCTAAACCCAAAATGAAGTCATTAAAATTGTAACAACATTTATCCGACACAGATATAAATTCACACTTCACACTTGAAACCAGCCCAGAGACAGCAAAAAAAGAATTAGGCTGAATAAGTGAAGTGGAAATCTTGAAATAATATAAATCAAGTTGTTGTTTTTTAGGCCCCAATGGAAATACTTTAACCAAATCCTTCATATTTAAAATTCAACACCGAAAGCCTTATGTTAATTCACAGTAATTTATCCAAATGCATTTCAGTCTTATTCAAAGAACTTTAACCGAACGCCATTTCAATTCTATTACAGATAACCTTTTATAACTTTACTAATAGTACTTTAACGGAACTCCATTTCATTTCTGTAATAGATGACCATTTACATTTATTCACAGTGGTTATATGTATTCATGTAAGTGAATGTCGTTTAAATTCGGTTAGGGATAACAACGCTGTAAGACACCTGGCACAAAATATTCCTGTCCCGCCCACATATTTTAACCAGGGGAGGGGGGGTTAGGGGGATGGGGGGGCATTGCAAACCAGTTGCTTGTTTATCTGGAAAAAAAAGACCATATGTCCAAATGTCCTAACCAGGACAGGACTATCTCCTTCACGGCAAATGAAGTGCGAAAATGCCCTAATATAGTTAAAACGACACAATTTCCTATGACATGGATGACAGTTACCGAGTTAAAGCGACACAATTTACTGTAACATTACGGAGGCCTTACTGGCACTATGTAACTGATGAACCGTGACTTGGGTGGAGAGCAGAAAATAAAGGAAGGGGTTGTGGGAGAGTGGCTGGGGTGAGGGTAATACGTAGGAAGATCGGCAGAGAGAGCGAGAGGGGGATGGAGGCGGAAGGGATGGGGTGAGGCGAAATTGGCGGCTCAACAAGAAGCCCCGATCATAGATGTGGTGGCGGTGGAGGGTGGTGGAGGGGAGTTAATGGCGATTCGGGGCCTCGTGGATTGTGGTCAAATAGTGGGTGGGGAGTGGGAGAGGAGAGGACGGGAAAGGGGGTTTGAGCTAGTCCTGTACTCTCTACCGGAGTAAACCACACAACAGCAGGAAACAGACAACAAAAAATACAAAGAGTTTACAAACAAATTGTGCGCATTCCAGACACGATTCGCTCTGCTGGTTATGCATAAGGCGTATAGTTGACCATAACAGCTCTAAAGGGAACACCGCCCTTTTACTATATACATACGCTTCAACTCCCTGATGAGGGCTATGAACAAAGTTGCCACTAGTCTTATTCTGTTATTTCATACAGACCCCAATTCACTTTTAGCTTAGCTACTGATTAGAATTGCACTTATTTTTTTGGAGTAAAAGTAACGTCCCAAGACACATTAAGCGTATAGGGGACAGACACTTATATTGAATTAAATTGTTCTTATATAGCGCTTTACCAGTAACAGAGGTGCTCAAGGTGCTGGCCAGATACAGGATCTAACTTAAGCCGTCCACTTTTTTGTTATTTCCAAAAGTACTAGTGCAAGCAATTATTTCTGGAATTCAAAACTTCTTTTATAGGGGGAAGTTTTAGTTCTTTATAAAGTACTGTTATTGATTCATGATTCATTTTAAACTTAGTTTATGGGGCAAAGTCGATGGGATGGGCGGATGCTTTGAAGCTTCGTTGAAACAGAACACTTAGCAAAGGGGTTTTCACATACATAGGCTAAGCTAGAACAAAGCCCACCCACCCACCCACACACAAACCTACGCTAACTTGAAAACCCTCACAAACCAAGTGTCAGGGATGCATCAAGCCATAGGTATAAGCTTCAGCAAGTCTGCTACTCTGACAGCATACAAATAATCATAAACCGTTGTGATAATGCTTTGTCCCTTAATGCACGGTGACTTGTGGACCTAGGAACGTCTTGTGGAGTCAGACACAGGAACACTCAGGCACGTATGCATGACTCGCTCTCAGGACCGATTCAGTACTTCTCGTTAACTCTCCAGTTAAGAGCTGAAGAATAGAGGAATACATGCAGCTTTGTGTACAGTAGCTATCAGTTATATGTCCCTACTCCATCCCCATAATTATGTTTTTGAACGTCCTGGAAGAAACTCAGAACTAGGGATACAGACTAAGGGAAATAGACCTGATGGAACATAAGATCTGCAAAGACTTGAGGGAACCTGAGAGGAAAATAGACCCAGAATTGGGGGAGAGGGGAGGGGAAGGGATACAGACATGAAATGTGATGGCTGAGGAATGGAGCGAGAGATCCAATAACAAGAGGAATGGAGCGAGATCCAATAACAACAAAACCAACACATTAAAAACTAACAACAGCAACGCCTTTCATTCAAACATGCAGCACTAACTGTTGAAATAACTAACTACTTTCAAACCCCTTTAACTTTTAAGTCAATCTCTCGCTCTCTAAATCTCTCTCTGCCTCTCTCACTCTCTGTCTTGTCTTGTCTCCTCTTTCTCGTGAAAAATACGTGACTGAAGGATATATGCAGGCATTTCAATCGTAATAGGATTCATGCTAATCGTTCCTTTGTCTTTGTAAAAGGAGAAAAGCTTTCTTAGGACAATGCTTGAACAGCAATTTGGTTATTAAAGGACAACATGAATTGGCTATCAAACCACCTATCCCAAATTAATATATTCTTACCACGGCCTGTGGCAATTGAGAAATTATACCACAAAGCACACACCATACACACAGGACGAGTCTTCTGGAAAAGATAGAGGAGGTGAAAGGGGAGAGGGAGAGAGAGGGGGGGATTGAGAGAGGGAGAGATGGGAGAGGGAGAATACGAATATTTATTCAATAAAGGGGCTAGCCCCCTCAGAAGGGGTGTGTGCAACATATACAACAACAACAAAAAATCACAATACAACAGCAGTTAAGTCAAACAGACATCGAACCAATACATTATCAGGGGAAGAGGGAGGGGGAGAGGGAGAGGGGGGAGAGAGAGATTGATTCGGGATTGGGGGTGGTGGGGTGGAGGGTAGGGTTGAAATAATAAAGTAGTAGTAGTAGTAGTAGTAGTAGTAGTAGTAGTAGTAGTAGTAGTAGTAGTAGTAGTAGTAGTAAGTTATTCATTGCTTACAGGGACCAGCAGACTACAATGAGCGGAAATCAGGACCACAAAATCAAGACCACAACTTCGCTGAAAGAGGACTCACCCCTAATCCGCATAAAAGATCTGCCGAAACAACCCTAGTGGTAACACTGAAGGCACTCCACCAGCCGGTCACTTTACAATAAAGACATCCCACGCAAGGGACGCTGAGGCTATACTCTAATTTATCAACTTTTTTGTTTACAAAAACAAACTAGAATACAAACATCATTATAAAATAACAAAACACATACATATGAAATGCCGACATTGCCAAATAATAGCATCATAGGAAGCGTCCAGTATTCCCAAGCTGAAGACCTCACACATAAATGAGGAATTTTGTCGCGGAAGAGTTTTCAAGAAAAAAGGTAGGTGACTGGTCTAGCGAAAAAGAAGATAGTATAGTAGATTGATAGAACAGAGTAGGAATGAGAAAGAACAAAGGAGAAAGACAGCGACAGTGGGAATTTAAAGCACTAAATTTCCAGAAAGTGGTGATATTATTTATACTAAAACCCTGTCACCCCCAGGGGGGTGGGTAGCAGCAGTAGTAGTAGTAGTAGTAGTAGTAGTAGTAGTAGTAGTAGTAGTAGTGGTAGTAGTAGTAGTAGTAGTGTATCAAATAATAATGATGTAATGTAAAAGGAAGAGAATGGACTTACCCTCGGTACAACAACATGGTGTTCACTGATTATTTGAAGCAGATACTCCAGATGTAACACAAACAAGTAAATAATAAGCACTTCCCTATAAGGAACAGTCTATCACGCTATCACTCTCTGAGGTCTCAAATTCTGTAGTTTGACTAAACCAATGTGTAACAGTGTCATACTCATTATTTGTATTGTATAATTTATGTAGAATGTTCCGATGGTTTCCGTTTTATTTAGTTACAGTAGTTATTGTAATATGCTCTGGCTTATTGTATTTTTGTATTTTGTTTACTATCTAACTACTTTATCACGACAAGCTGGAAAATAAGAAGAGAACGAACCTTGTAAAGATAATCAGACTTATTACAACAGCCTGTTGATTCAGTAATCATTAACTTCAATCCCTTTTCTCAAGGCGAAGCAAACTTCACCACCCAAATTCGTATTTATTAAAAAAAATAAGGTGCAGTTTAATGTCTTTCACACAACGCCAAAAGACTCATTAATAGTCATATGAGGCAGCCATTGTCAGCTCGAAAACCATCACCACCCAAAACTAAATTTTATCCAAAATAAAGTACAAATTCAAAGTCTTTCGCGACAAAAGACTAACTTGTCTATGAGGCGGTCATTGTCAGCTCCAAAACAACCTTAACAAGGCAAAACCAACTTCCCCATAACTTGCACACTTTTGCAATGCTGTACAGTTTGAATGAATTATCTGCCGCCATTAAAATCACGGTAACGTTCGTATTTTACAATAAAAACATTTAGTCTGTCAATCATCGTTTAAAGGCTTTGTCACACATAAGACCTAAAACCCCCCAAAAAAACAAACCCTCTCCCTCCCTCCATCTCCAGAAAAGGAGTCAAAACCTCACAGCCATTGTTCTCTTCTGGAAAGAAAGTAATTACGACTAACTTTTGCAGCCAGACTAAAATAATTTTGTAAAAACAAATTGTTAAAAAAAAAGTATTTCACGACGGAAAATAACATAATTATGTCATCGGTATCCATAATAATTAATTGCATTATTTTTAAAGAGCACACAGATAACACGAAATAAATCAAGGATGGATGTCACCAAAACCGACACAGCAAAAGCCTTAGTTTATAACATACACACACACACACACGCAGATTGCATTGTTTCTTTTACAAAGATTTCTATTAAAGAGCCATTAACATCTTTCAAAACCGGCCATTGTCTGTACATGTCACTAGGACTAACGACTAAATAGGAATTTCGACAAAACTGTTAACAGCGAAGACCACGAGGAAGTAAAACGACCAACTTAATAAAGACACAACAAGAGAAGGAAGTGATCACAGGTGCAGCAAACAATTACAACCGTAGCCGCCTGTGAAGAGTTTGGTATAAGGTCAATGTACAACATTTCCAAATGATGATAGTATCACGACGCAATTCGGACTCCGCCAAGGTCACTCAAACACCTAACAAAACCACGGCGTGATGAACACGCCGATTTCTAAACAATAGTTCTCAAAGAAAATAACAGTTGTTCCAATTCCCAATGCGTTGTTGAACGATGTATTTGTCACAGACTTGTTGTTATCTCAGTCTATGTGTATGTATCAACTGCAAGTTTGTGCTCTAAGCGGCTTGAGTTACATAGTTAACGTAACGTTGTTAAAGTAGCGCCACAAATTTTAAAAGAAAAATTTTAATGTTAAAAAATCTTAACACAAAAAGTGTATTCACTCCACTACAGTACTGCACTGACCGAACAATATAGTGGACAACAAACACCAGTGTCCAGCTGAAGTGTTTTTTTTTCTATTGTCACAGCTGTCCCAAAAGTTCTCAAACACTAATCCACGACTGTGACTTGTCAAACACTAATCCATGACTGTGACTTGTCAAAGGGTAATCCACGACTGTGACTTGTCAAAGGGTTATCCACGACTTTGACCTGTGAGTTCAAGCACTCTAACCTAAGCACGTATACGTAAGCAGGAACATTGCAAACAAGCACACCAAGGACATTGCTACTGACAACTCGACAAAAACAAGACTTGAAGAAATCTTGTGGTCAACCTAGTACTACACTTCATAAAAGGTCCTAGTCAAAGATCGAATACCCAAAACGCTTGGTGAAAGATCTTGGTCGATGACTAAACTACACAGAAACAATAACATCAAGAAAATCCAGGGGTATTCCTGTTAATGTGCCGTAACACACACCCAGACCCTCGGCAAAGAAAGCGTTCTTGCTGTCAATCTGTCTCAAAATGCGTTATGTCAAAGCAGAGCACCTGGACCACGCGATGATGACGATGGCCGCTTTCTTACAGTCTTAGGCATCCAGACAGTCGGCACTGCGCAGTTTTGTTTGGCATTTAGGGAAAAGGAGGAACGATGGTAAGATGGGGTAAAGATAGGTTGTCCGGGTCAAGGTGGACTTTCAGTGTTACACAAGAGTATCTGAGAGGTATTACTATTAATGTCCTTAGATGTGCCGATCAAATTCTACGAGACAAATGCAAGCTCGAACAGCCCTTAGTATTATGTGTGAATAGGCAGATCCAACGATGATGGTGAAAGTTGAAGGGGCAGGCAGTAGAAGACTGTTTTCAAAGTACAAACATCGAATACGTTATTATTTCGTACAGAGCATGTTCCTAGAACGTTATTGTTTATAGGTCGACACTGTCATTCTCCACATTCACAGTCATTTCACGAATTATGAAGCCGAAAAACAAGCCCCAACTATGTGTAGATGGAGTTCGTAAATGGATTTGAAAGAACTGTTTTAGAACCAGTCCATTACTCATTAATAAATAAATATGACGCTTTCTGTTTTGCCCTCGCACTACACAAACCAAATTCGCTATCATGTTCGTGTACAGACACTATCAACAACAACCGTTTCATCTGATTCTATTTCACGTTCTGTAATCAACCTTTCGGGCGCCGAGAACAAGTCTTTTCATCTTTTGTGACCAACCGCTGGCTGACCTCGGGTCGTTCGTTGGTTAAATTAACGTCCCCCAACACCTTAGGCATATTGGGGACAAAAAAAAAGAATGCAGAATAACAGGCAGCCGACAAGCAGCCGACAAGCAGCTTGGTAAGAAGAAGTAAATGCAGCCAGATGAAACAGATAACAGGCTAAACTGATGGTATGCAGAAGCAGGGCGCTCGAAGACGCTGAGGAGTGAAGCAGATCCGCTGCCGGAGGGAGGAAGGTTGCTCGACAAGGGAGGTGCAACATCATCGGAGAAAAGGATAGCTGCGCAGCCGAGGAGGGTGCTACCGGGGGGTAGGACAATATGAACTAGGGATGGAACAGAATAAGCCTAACAGGCTAGACCTTTTATGTTTATGACAGACCAAACATAAAATAAGACTTTTGTATTTAGGGCAGACCAGGTCTGCCAGCTATGGCAAAACAGAACCAGGTAGGTAAAATATAAAAGCAGATTAAAAATTTTAAAAATCCTTCATGACCACATAACGATCGAACCAAAAAGTAATGACAAAACGGGCCCATGGAACTAAATAAGGAGCCGTAAAAATGTGTAAAAAACGAATACAATAACCGCGAAGGCGGAAAAACAAAAATACATAAGAACACAACAAAGGGGCAAGGCCCGGGACCACAGTGGTCAAAATTTAGTTTAACAAATTTATAAGAGCCGAGGGAGCCCGGCTAAAACGCAATCCGAAAGGAGAGACCCGACCGCGGCAAAAATGGAGTAAAACTGTGACAACGGGGGCCAGAGTCGAGGCGGCTAAGGCGCGGCCCCTCCCCTGGGTCCCCTCTTAGGCAAAATACCCGGTGTAACAGGCCGGAATATACCCCTGGCTACTTTATACCCTGGGTATAATGTAGCCTAGGCGGGTTTAACCCCCTGGGTATAGATCAGCCTAGGCCAGGTCATACCCCTCGCGCCCGGAATATACCCCCACCTAAAGAGATTTCACTCATGGGTTTGTTGTATATGACCGTTTGCGTGACCAACTCTCAGGTAACAGCCTTTTGCTTGCGTGTAAAATAAAAATTAAAAAAAAAGAGTGATATCAGCTAACAGCCTTTATCTTGCGTGTAAAAAAAAACTAACCCTCACCCTAACCCTAACCCTAACCCTAACGATATCCCGCAACGTTTTCATTAAATGATACAAGTGACACTGGCTTCTACATTGAAAACAGAAGCGACCACTTCAATGTAGTTTTAAGCGTTTCAGTGGTATCTATCTATCTATCTATCTATCTATCTATCTATCTATCTATCTATCTATCTATCTATCTATCTATCTATCTATCTATCTATCTATCTATCTATCTATCTATCTATCTATCTATCTATCCGTCTGTCTGTCTATCTATCTATCTATCTGAGTGCATCAGAACAAGTACAACACATAAATATAAATTAAAGAGTAACGTGAAGGATAAGGTCTTCCGTAGTGGGGGGGTTATAATGGGCAGGAGAGGGTTAAACGAGCCTAGGCCAGATAATACCCAGGGGTATAGTCTGGGCTAGGCCAGTTTATACGGGGGCATAGTCTGGGCTAGGCCAGTTTATACCCTGGGTATACTTGAGGCGGGGTATAATCTGGCCTGCTACACCGGGCCCTGAATCAGGCCGCCATCAACGACAACATTCCTCAGCCCCCAACGAAAGGTGTCCAAGGCCTCATCGAGCGCAGCTTTACCCACATGTGGGGACAGCGCGCTCGCCATCGCCTCCATCCAACTCATGAATTCAACACCAGTGGGCACGCGCTTCGACTGAGTAGCGCACGTCCTGGTAGACTTTCTATTAGATTCGCGGCTCGGGGAGGACTGAACCTCAGCGTCGCGCGTGTGACCGGGACTAGCAGCCGCGACCTCAAAATCTGACTGAGTGCCGGCCTCAGAACAAGGCTGGCTAGAAGTGGATAATTGACGGCCAGCCAGGCCGCGGACCGTGTCCACTAGCCCAGCCACAGCGTGAGTAAGTCTCTCGACCATGGATTCGAGGCGGGTTATAGCAACCCAAGGGTCGCCGCAGCCTGAAGCAGGCGCGGTCGACATCCTATCATGGTTCGGAATCCTGGCATCCAAGGTGGAAGGAGCGGAGGGAGGCGGGCCAGGGCAAGCCACCGGGGGCACCGAGGGCAGCGCTGCCACCTTCGCAGAGAAAGGAGCCACAGGGGCTCCCCAAGCGGGTTTAGCTGCAACCGATGCAGCAACAGGGTCCGCTGCTAACTGTGAGCGAGCTAAGTAAAGAGCTTGCGTTCGAGGCATATAGGTAGCGGCCCTGAGGCGATTCGCGAGAACGCGCTCCCTCAGGGCCGGGCAGTTTTGGTTTGAGGCCGAGTGATTACCGCGGCAATTCAGACAAAATCGCTTGCTGGCTTTACAGTCCGCACCGGAGTGACCAGGCTTACCGCAAGAGGAGCAAGCGGGAACAGACTTACAGTATTTTTTAATATGACCGAGCTTGTGGCATTGATAGCAGCGGACCACTGCTGCAACAAAGGGGCGGACTGAATAATTTCTAGAATTAATCAAAAGAACAGATGGAAGAGTCGGCGTTTCAATAACGACCTTGAACGATGTAGACGCCGACCCATCAGCACGGGGGAGACGGTGTACACTTTTTATCCTACAAGGGCGGACTGATCCATCAGGGTCGACCAAGCCCTCGCACCTAGAAAGAATCTCTTCGTCCAAAATCGAAACAGGAATGTCCTGCACGACACCCTCAACGACTGGACGGGGGACCAAACAGGTAACAGAACGCTGCCCCAGAACGCTGAGGCCAGCTAACCGCTGCTGCTGCGCAAGGGTCCTACAGCCAACGAGGAACCCATCACCGATAGGGCGAACACGGTCAACCGGGCCCACCGCGTCCCGCAGGACGTCAACCAACTTCCAACCAAAAGAATCGGACGCAACGGCACCAGGTTCGCCGGCAAACTTGACCGTAACCGGGAACCGACATAGGCCATGGACAGGCTGAGAAAAAGAACTCGGCGGAATTTTATTCCTAGGTCGAGGTTTGCGCTTGCCGGAAACGGCAGTCCAAGTCTGCTGATCAGCGCCCGAACGAGCAGCATCGAAATCAAAGTCTGCCGCTGCTTCCATAGCGTCGTCAGCTACGGGCGGCTCCATGTCGGACGACGAAGAGGTAGAATCAGAAAGAGTCCCTCTCGTTCTCTTACGACTGGGGGTAGACGGCCCCACGGTGTGCGCGGCAACCAGGTCGCCAACAAGAGCACCAGCAGCCCAGGCGGACTCTGAAGTAACGGTGTCCGCTTTCGCTGACTCAGTAACAGGACGGATCACAGGGGAGTCTCTTCGCACGGCCCCCTCCGGACAACGACGCCACGGTGGCGCACGCGAGCCGGGCCCCTCCATTCGAAAATCAATAAAAAGCTCTGCGGTGGAGCACCAAAAAAAAAAAGCAATATAAAGCAATAGGCCTACCCTACAAATAGGGAGCACTGTAGTATAAAATCAGATCAAAAACTTTGTTTCTAAATGAAAGGGCCTAGCCTACAAAGTGGGAGCACTACAATTAAAATTCAAGTAAAAAAAAAATCTTTACTTTTACAATTCGAGTCCAGGACTCGAAATAAAAGTTACAATAAAACTGTAAAAGCCCAACTTGGACAGGACCAGCACAGCCGGCTATCTTCCCACTCCAATGGGGCAAATTAGGGTCTCTAGGGACGAAATAAAACAATATCACCGCAAGGCGTAGCTCCAAGTCGCTGCCGGCGACAATCACCAATAGTCACACGGCGGGAACAGGTAAGGTGCCCCAAAGCAATGACGGTGACAAAGGCACAAGAAGGGGTGCCAAAGGGCGACCTGCAAGGAGTGGTGAAGTCAAAAATCTCTATGCCTCCAGGATCCAAATCCAAAATGCGGTGAATGACGCAGTCCCGACGAGACAGTCATGCAGGGAGACGCAGCTTGGAGCGGCACAGACGACTACAATCGAAGAGCCACGCCACAACATCCTCTTTCAAGCAGTGTCAAAAACAGAATGCCTCTCACCATCCTCATGCACGCCCAGAATGCACCTCGGGTCACAGACTCCAAACCAAAGAAGAGAACGGCTGTTTTCTTATTGGCGACGCTGCTGTTGCTGAAAAGACCAACTTTCATCTCGTTGTGGTCGTTGTGGTCAAAGTGAAAACAGTTCTTCCATACCACTCAGCCGTGACTAAAGAAAACACAAACGAAATTCATTGGACTAGAGAGGGAAAGACAACACGAGTTTAAAAAGCGTTACCCCGCGTAGAAAAGAACTTTCGAGAAGGAAAAAAACCGAAACTATCAGGGCAAAGCCATAAGACTCACGTTCTCCTTATGGAACTCGCAATATTTATCACAAAAATAAGTAAATGCAAATACCGACTTTGATCTTTCTATGCTCTTGACTTGAGATGACATTGACCTCTGGCTTCAAATACACACATGTACTATAAAATAATGTACAGCAAAAGTGGTATTATCCCCCCCCCCCCCCCCACCCAAAAAAAGAAAAAAGAAAAAGAAAAAAAAAGAGAGACCTTGGGATGATCTTGACCTTCAGTGACCTTGACCTTCGGATGAGCTTGCCTTTCACGTGATCTCTCATGCATGTCTGGTTAAATAACCCAAGGTTGTTGCATACTATGGGTTAAATAAACAGCCAGTCCACTGTAAGATGACCAATATTTTGTATGATTGTGCAAGGCAAAAAAATGACGATCTTCAAGAACAACGCAAACACGGAAAATATATGAAAGACCAATCTATCATCTCTAAATACAACAATTTTGGACTTTATGTCTCATAGTTTATGGTCAAGATCATTTCAAAATACATATACAAATCGACTTTGGACAGCTCCAGTGACCTTGACCTTGGAGTGAGGTTGACCAAATTTGCACAGTGTGTCTCATTATATTTATCATGCATCAAATAATCATATTATATATAATATTAACCTAGAAAATAAGTGAAATTTTGTGGAAAATGGTACTTTTTCACTAACATTTGATGACCCTGTGACCTTGACCTTGAAATTAAGTAATTCATTTACCGATCATTTATGAAGTATCATGGGTATACACCATCGTACCAAGTTTGGTTGTGATAGCTGAAATAGGCTCTGAGTACTTAGCCATTTTACAATTTTTGCACAGACAGACGGCGGACAACAGATGGTAGACGGCAGACAGACGGCCGGCCGGCCATTTTTTTTCTATATAATTTTAGGTCTCCTATTTCCAAAAATCTAGATTTTTTTTAAGGGAGGGGGAAGAGGGGGTGAGTACAGAGACTCACATTGCTATGCATGTGAATCAAAACTGAACAGCAGCAAACTCTGGATGATACAACCGGCAATATCCAGATTTCTGAAGTTTAAAACTCAAGACTAAAACAAATAGCTTATTTCACCTACAACGCTACCCAACATATTTCACTCTTCCTCAACAACTGCTTCATTTACAAATCTCATACATCTTTCTGAAACACGACAAACTCAGTAAGTATACAGAGGCATATTAGCAAGCAAATCTCACATTGCTTGCCAAAAAACAAACAAACAAAAAAAAACCGCCTACGTTCGGCAGCCTAGACTAATCGTTTTGTGCGGCAGCAAGATTGCTGGATCCTACCAAAGTAGAAGTTGTCCGTTGTAGCCAACCAAAGTAGACGTTGTGAAACAGTGATATTTTTATTTAATTAAAAATAACAATAGACGTATATCAACCTAGTTTTGCAGGAAACCGCTTGACAGTGCACAGTCAAAACGCATTATTTATTTTCAGTGGTGCATGGGTACAAGTTAAAACGAAAATACTGCAGCAGGAGTCTCATGGTTTTAAACACTAGGAAGTTTCACCAATAATGCTAATAATACATTTCTCTGCACACAATGATAGTATACAGTTCATATACTGTTTGATCGATTTCAGTTCTCTACACTGAATTAGATCTTGCCAAAAAGTTGAATGTCCCAAGTCTCAAAGAACGGTCTTCTGACGGCAATGCAGCAATAGGGAGGGGAGTTCGGGTGTTACACACACACCCACACACACCAAAAAAAAAAAAAAAAAAAAGAACACGGGTCGTTGAAGACAGCGTAACTTTCTCTGCTGTAAAATAATGCACTCGTATAGCTCTTTGCTAGGTTCAACAAAGGGCTCAACTTGTCAAAGAGCGATCCGACTTAAATGCCCCTTCTCCCCTAACCCCTCCTCCCAAAGAATCGCATTTGGCATGAATGGCAACGTTTTCAACAGAAGAATATGGGGGTACAAGGAAATTGTGTGTTTGTTGTAAACTGAGAATTGACGTTGGCCAAGACCGAGCCAATCCAGCGCAGACTGAATGATCATAATATTATAGCGTTTTAATGAGTACTTAAACACCTCGATGGAATACACCTACCAGACATCTAAAAGACATTCGCTTTTAAATAAAAATCTGTTGAAATACGCCTACCAGAAATCTTACAGACCGCCGCGTTCAAATGAACGCTTGTTTCAATGCATCTTCTAGAAATCTCCACAACATTCGCGTTGGGGGAGAGAAAAAAAAAGAAGACCTTTTGGAATAACCCTCCCTACCAGGAAAATTCCCGACATTCACGTTCAAATAAAAACCGGTTGGAATACACCTACCAGAAATTTGTCCCTTATTTCCCAGTAATACAAATTGTTTTTTTACATTTATTATTGTCGCCTTATGGAATAAAATAATGAACTCATTGCTTATATAGTCGAACTTTTGTCTGAACTTTGAAAGAGCAACAAACAAACGAAGTTAACATCTTTGGTATTACATCTGCCTTCCAAGTCAAAGTACCGGAATTGATCCAGTAACCAAACTATCAAAAGGCAATGAAAACTTTCTTAATGTCTTAATGCTTACACAGAAGGAGTAACCCTATTTAACAGAAGGAACAAAATAAGTTAACGCCAAACAGAACTCCGCCATTTATCACAACAACAAAAAAAAGTCTAAATAACACACACAAAAACACTATGCGCAATTTATAAATTTCTAAAGAGCTAAAAATGCGTTGTTTTTTAAAACCTACTTCTACATGAACCATGCTTGACTTCAAGGATGATTTTTATGAAATCCAACAAGTCTTTTGGAGAAACAAAGAAGGAACGATAGAAAGAAGTAACGAAAGAAAGAAAGAAAGAAAAAGAACGAACGAAAATAAAAGAACTAGCCGTTCAATGATTCAACCTGTCCCATGGCGACAAGGAACCAAACCTTCAAAAACGTTACTCTACGCTTTTTACAAAAAAGCCGATGACATGGCTATGATCACATTCATACGTCGATGTAACAAGGCGCTGCATGAATGGTTTATTTATTTAAACATATGTATGCGTTCTACTGGCACCACCTACCTACACTGATCCTACAGGTTCTTTCACACTACTGCCGCTATCATAGGTAAGCTCGACCCAACATACACAAATGAGGAGTTTTGGAAGAAAAAATGTAGACTGATCTAACGAAGAAAAATAGTATAGTAGATTGATAGAACAGAGTAGGAATGAGAAAGAACCAAAAAAAGACAGATAGCGACAGTGGGAATTTAAAGCTCTAGATTTCTAGAAAGTGGGGATTGGAGATACTATTTATTCAGAAACCCCCGGTACCTCTGCGGTAAGTATGATAACGTAAGAAATCAATTACATTAACACGGACACGAGCATTATTTCCAACGGTGTGAGATCGGAAAAAATACACATTTCAAAATCAATGAAAATTACAACCTGTGTAGTTTAAAAAAACAACAACAACAAACAACTTTAAAATGGCAAATCACAAAGAAAAACACTTCATATCAAGTCTACAGGCGGAAGTAAGATAACGTCAGAAATTATTTTCAACAGACCCCATACATAGACCATGAGTGTTGGGAGAGTTTTCAAGATAAAAAAGGTAGGTGATTGGTCTTGCGAAGAACATAGAAGAAAGAAGATTGATTGAACAGATTAGGAACAAGAAAGAATAAATGAGAATGACGGAAACAGTGGTAATTTAAAGCACTAAATTTCCACAAAGTGGGGATACTATTTATACAGAAAACTCAGGCACCCCAACGGGGGCCTAATTATCATTTAAAAACCGAAAAGTGAGATTTGCCCTACTTTTAAAGTCAAAATGAACATGTCAAAATTCTTATTCGTAACTCTCAAAACACTGCAAAACTAAATGTAGCATTAATCTAACCCATTAAGACAAAAGGCTGAAGCCACACCACACCTAGCTTGCCTTAGAAACTGAAATATGGCACAAGCACAAAAACGAAAATACTGTAAATGGAACACAAAATATCGCCGAAAGAGACTAGTACTGCAAGAACTTGCAGATCGCACAAATGTATACTGCATCAAATAGCCTATATTAATTTGCCATTCCACTAGATATATTGAAAGAGACCGACTATTTCACCATCTACCACCAAATACAAGAGGGACACGCATGTCGGGTGGAACAAACCACAGCCATAGGTGGTACTAAGGTGTGGCCTATAAGGTCAGAACTCCCCGAATACTTTCGTCAACATTGACTATAATATACTCCAGCCATATAGGGACAGAGACATTGCTAGTGACAGCACGACGGCAATGCAGTAGTGGCTCAACATACAAATCCAAAGTTAAAAACAAAAAATCTTCGTATCGAAAAATGTCCATTCAATAACGTTGTGCTCAATGTGTGCAACTGTCGACGAGTTATTATACCCAAGCCGAAGTCCAACCGTTTTATTAAAAGACGAAATTAAATAACAGAAAATAACGAATTTTCGAAAACTGTTTGTAGTAGTAATAGTTATTGCAGACTAAATTCTGTGGCGATTCTGTCGTCGTTTCCCAAGATTCGTAAGCCAAAACGCAAGGCGTGGGGACAGAGACTCCACATGCACCTTTATTTACTTTACAATTGCAAAGGACAGGGTAAATTTGGCCTCTTTTCTTGTGCTCCGTACGTCATTTCTAATTTCACTCTATTCTTCCTTCATACTGTTCTTTGGTCTCACTTCATTTGGCAAACACATACCCAGTTATAGGAGGGAAACGGGCGAAGAACGGCTCGACTAACTTCGTTGTTTCTCATTTGCATTTGGGGTGGAGAGCACATGCCCTTCTTCAAATGTAACAACAGCAACTACAGGGAGGCACACAGATTTTCGTCTGTGTTTGCGTCGTCCCCTTTTCCCTTTTCCTTACAGTGAAAGACAAATCAAGACAGAAAACTTGCTGATACTCAAGGAAGGAAACTTGTCTTGCAGCTCGTCGCTCAAATATGAATACGGAGAACACTAACTTCAAACGTACAAGTTCTTAAATCGTTCTTATGTAACGTTTTTTCAACCAAGAGCTGCACACGGTGCTGGCTGATACAGTTACCTAATCGAACCGCCCGAGGCCCCCACTTACTGCATTGGGGGCACCGCCCGACTCCCCAGACAACTAAGCTCGAACTTGGGCGATCAGGGATGAGGGGGGAGAGAGAAGAGAGAGAGAGAGAGAGAGAGAGAGAGAGAGAGAGAGAGGGAAGGGGAGGGGAGGAGAGGGGAGGGGAGGGGGAGAAGAAGGTGCTTTGTTTCTTGCTGGGTGTATTTTATATAGCTGACATGAGCGTCAGAGTCTTTAAAGTCGGTTTGAAGGAATGCGTTCATGTAAAGACTAGACCTCGGTTAAGACTCATCCAAAGGAGAAAGTTATACGACGCTCCTACAGATCATTCCAGAACCCGACATCCAGTTTGTAGTACGGGTCGTGAAGAATTTGATAACTTTCCGTGGACTTTGCTTTGCATTCCAAATACAGATCACAGAAAATGAGTAAAATACGAGTTTTGATGTTCTCTTTCTTTCTTTCTGTCAAACAATACAGCCTCTTTGGCCGTGCATGTATCTATCCTGTCCTATCCTAACCCGTAACTCGAAGATCGTAGGGGCACCACATATGATCGTTTCACCAGTGTACTCCATCTTTCTCTGTCCTCAGCAACCCTCATGGCTTCGCTCAGTGTCAAGCCAGTCCATTCTCGAATGTTGTCCTCCCACCTTTTTCTGTCTCCCTTTTCTTCTGCCTCCTTGCACCGTGCCTTGCAGGATGGTCTTTGCAAGGCCTGATGCTCTGGTGATGTGGCCATACCATTGGAGTTTCCGTTTCTTCACCACTGTGAGCATGTCATCGTGTTGTCCAATGGCTTGTGTGTTGGTCTGTCGGATTTCGTTGTTGGTGATGTGCTGGGTATAGGAAATGCCCAGAAGTCTTCCATAGCACCTAATCTCCATGTTTTGTATTCTTCGTTGTAGATCTGCTGTGACAGTCCATGTTTCGCAAACGTATAGGAACATGGAGATGACAAGGGAGCGCCAGCAGCCTTACCTTGGAATTAAACTGATGGTCTTTTCTTTCCAAATGGGCTTCCACCTTGTCAGGTCATGTATCTGCAAACCGTGATTGAAAATTTGACGCATGTTTACATAGTCCACTATTCAATTATCTGCTTATATAACCGACCATGTTAGATCACGTTTGCTTTCGCTTCAAAATTTACTTCTGCCCCTGGCCTACACAAAAGTCTGCTTTCACATCTGAATTCAATCGTTAACAATTATCATGAAGCGTTCTTGTCGACACTATTTACTTTCACATGCGCAAAATGGAAGTTCATAAAAGCTGCTTTTGGCACGAACGCTTAGATAACGAGAGCCAAGTCAAACATTGAAGGTGTCTAAAGCTGGAGACGTAAACGCCGTCATCTTTTCATTGGACACGATGACATCCCCGTGCACACACGTAACATCCGTGACGGACAAAACTGATACCGCTTTCAAATAGCATTATCTTTAGTAAGACACATCGTAGGGCAACCAGACTGAATGTTTCTGCACATCGCCTGCACCTGTCCTATGCTCCTCCATACAGTGTAAAGTAGTTGAGATTGATGAGGTCTACTCTATCAATCCAACATAAAGAGGTGAATAGGCCTCATCAAGTCTCAGCTAAGTTGTACGGAGCCCCCGCCCACCCACCCCACCACACTCCACCCCTACCTCACAGTCTCTCCAATAGTTCCGTATTCTAATTAACTGGAATTAATGACAAAGACCCGGTCCTCGATATTTAATGAACTTGCTGTACTTGAATACCGAACATACACAGAGACCATAACGGAACCTGGATGATGATGACGATGATGATGATGATGATGATGATGATGATGATGATGATGATGATGGTGATGATGATGGTGATGATGAGGATGATGATGATGAGGATGATGATGAGGATGATGATGACGACGACGACTACAACGATGACGAATTAGCAATAATACCGGTACCTTCAAAGAAATGTTTTAAAGCTGTGGGATAGATCGCATAGAACCAACCACCTGGAAAACAAAACACCTCTTATTTCACCCCGGATAATTCAGACCGTTTACTTTTTTTTAACATGAAAGCAGTTGTTTTTGGTTTTTCGGGGTGATAAAAAGCAAACACGCTGACACACACACACACACACACACACGCACACACACACACACACACCCACGCACACCCACACACACACACACACACACACACATATATATCCACCCCTCTCCCCATTACATGCATACTCACCAGCGCGCGCACACACAAGCACGCACGCAAACACACATATATAGCGCATAACAGTACACCAGGGCGTTCTATCGCGGCCTCTCAAGGGAAACTAGTTCTTTTCATCAAAACAACGGCCGCCGAGACCAACGGTGTCTATGTACTTTTCAATTAAGTTGACCTCTGAAGGCAAGTGTATGTCAACCTCATTTCCATTGAAGAACATAGTAAGTCAATGAATACTGTGGGCGCCGACCCTCCCAAAATCCAAAACGACCTTGATCCTCTCAGGTCTCCTAATCGCCCTCACGGGAAAGGGAAGGGGAAGGAAGATAATCTAGTAGGACTGGGATGACGTAGAAAAAGGGAAGTAGATAGGGGAGGAGAGAGGGACAAAGCGAGAGGAAGGTGAGGAGAGAGCAAGAGGGAAAAGAGAGAGAGAGACAGAGACAAACAGAGAGAGAGAGAGAGAGAGACAGAGAGAGAGATAGAGAGAGAGATGAAAAGGGAGGAATTGGGGTAGGGAAAGCGTACGTCATGGATCCTCAACTCTGAAGAAGTAGAAAGAAAGAAGACTGTATTGTATTCGTAACATTTTACAACGATAATAATGTTATGCTAATACACCAATCTCCTAGAAGATGAAGAAAACAAAAAGGAGACTACAGATGACTCTGACAAGCCAAATTAAACCAATAACCCAATCCCCTAATCCAAGTTTAACAGAAGAAAAAAATAAATAAAAAGACCTAGTGGTCCAGTATATTGTTCAACCAAGGCATAAAAACAAGCTTGACGTCTTACAATCTCCACTGGAAAAAAAAACCACAAACAACCCCGAAGGTCCGATTCTTTTAATAACGGTTAAACATAAACATTCCCCTTCACTTATATAATATATAATAAAGTTATATACTACTTGTACACAAAAGAGTTCAACTCTTTCGTAACCACGCCAGCAGCTACCTAACACTTCGTCAGATGTGCACGTCACGCGCCGTTTCATTGCGGTTAGTTCGGTGTTCCCCCAGGTATATAATATATTCCCCAAACGCTAGATCTACGTTCCTCCCCCAAATCTATTATCCTTCGAGGCGTTCAGGTCGATTTCCTCCCAAGGACTATGTTCCCTCAGGTCTATATTTCACCAGGTCTATGTTCCCCCAAAGGCCTTTGGACTTTACCAACGTTGTTTTGAAAATTGTAAATATTACACATTCCACTTTTATCCAATTACTGTATGATCACAACTATTTGGAGGGGAGAGGGTGGGAGGACCTAGGAACTTAGATCTGGGGAAACAAAGGCTTTGCGTGCGGGAGGGAAGTGGGGTGGGTGGGAGGAGAGTAGTCGGTTTTACGTTAAGGGGTTGGGGAGGGTGGGGGACATATCCTAAAAGAACAAAGACCTGGATAATCCAAGGGTACAAAAATACAGACCTACCGAACGTAGACCTTGGGGAACATACAGATCTCAAGGAACAAAAAACTTGGGGAATAGATACATCGGGAACATAAGACCTCGGGGGAACATAAGACAATCGGTGTACACCCCAGATTACGTTGGGCAATTCAAACATCTATCTGACGCACTGAAGCGTGCAATGAGAACTAAATGCTAGAGAGAACCCGAAATTACATTTCAACAGATGCTTTATACATTTACTCAACCGTTTCTGAAAATCACATTTTAACTTAACTTATCTTTTTTGTACAATATTAATTACTCAACCGTTTCTGATTAGGATTATTCAAATTACAATTTAACGTCAGTGTTGCCCAATATTAATTTATTCAACTGTTTCTGATTAACCTTATTCAAATCACCTTTTAACATCTGTGTTGCATAATATTAATCAAATCAACCGTTTCTGATTAACATTACTCAAAGCATATAAATTTAACCAAGGTACAGTTTTACCGAACTTTACGATTAAGCATCTTGTTTCTGATATTTGAAATTGTATATAAATCTATAACGACTTGTTCGAGAATGCCAAGCAAACGGTAAACTAGAAATTGTATTTCTGTGACACGATGGTTATTTTCAGGGTGTAATTTTACATTGAAATTACTATACTATAAATACTGCAGCAAGTTCACTGTTAAGTGAAAACCTTTGACAGAACTAAATAATAATCATTTGAAGTTTTCCCACATGCAGAAACCTCTCCTCTTCTCTCCATCTCAGCCCCTTCCCTCACAGCCCCAACCCCTACATACACTACGATGAGGTCGATACAAAAAGCTAACTTCTTCTTCTTCGTCTTCCCACAGCCAATGTCACCGATGACAACAATGCGTGGAACATTAAACCCTTTCGGGGACAGAAATAGTGTCGCACACTAAAAGAAGACAACATTCCATTAAGTCTGGTCTATCGAAACAACCAAGTATGACAGACTGGGCTACGAAGCCATTTTATACAGCCACCGCATAAGTCAGAAATATTGAAGTGATATAAATATGTTTACAGGGCTATAGAATTATAATACCCCCACTCCCCTCCACCCAAAAAATCTTTTTAAAAAAATCAAATACCATTTAATTTGATTTACTACACATAACGTGATTCATATAATATTTACATCAATTGGGTTGCTGCAGGGTATAGTTATGTGAGTAATCACGAAGAAATGTGTTTTTACCCTCACCCCACCCTCCATCCCCAACAAAATACCGGGGCGTGTTTAATTTTAATTTGAAGAGCTAATAAGAGCAAGTGTACTTGCTCCTGGGCTAAAACAGTACACCTACATACGGTGTACAGCACGAGTGACAGAAATCTATACGGTAAAAACAGTGTAATTCTAACTAATGTAATTGTAAGTATATAGTGTAACTCTTAACTCATAAACGTGTAACTGTAGATTATAGTCACACGACACCGAAGCGTATAGGCGACTACTGGTCACATTATTCTGACACCAGCGAACCAGTTGATGGTAAGGGGAAAATAATATGGTCACACATTGGCCAATCCGGGATTCGAACCAGGTACCTTTCGGTTACTAGTAAGACGCTCTACCAACTGAGCTACCCGGCCCCTCACTCTAACTCACTAGAGCTGTGGCTGCCTTATAGCAGCACTCTAGAGGAAACTTTGGCAGGCAAACTGTCTCGGCCGCCTCTGAAACTGTCGAGACAGACCTGATA
This sequence comes from Oncomelania hupensis, assembly GCA_036898135.1. NCBI lineage: Eukaryota > Metazoa > Mollusca > Gastropoda > Littorinimorpha > Pomatiopsidae > Oncomelania > Oncomelania hupensis. The sequence goes on along the minus strand of CM072517.1, from coordinate 23,556,876 downwards.
CGTGGCAGTTTCCTTTGTCTTACAAGCCCCCCAACCACTACAGACGCTGTTTGGCCAGGATGACTAACAAATACAATTGAGACGTATTTTCCAAACCATAGTGCACACTAGCAAGAGATTGGCACTGTGAAAGTTATGGCTTTGAATGGTGGTGTGCTACTGCATAACTTCTTCATCTTTACGCTACAGTTGCTCTGTCCTAAACCTTAGTAAAGGTTGGCATCTATCGGGTGACATTTAAACACCTAACCTTGGGAGTGCACCGTTAACACCAGTAGGGATCAGGGAAGTTAAAAGTTAAAACACAAGACATGAGCATGCCAATACCCTATCAACATGTCAGATGGGTCTCACTCCTCCCTCGCTTTGAGCAGATCTTTGATTGTTAGTTAATTATTCATTGCTTACAGGGCCCAGCGGACTGCAAAGAGCCGAATCTGGACCACAAAATCAAGACCACAACTTCGCTGAAAGAGGACTCACCCCCAATCTGCATTAAAGATCTGCCGAAACAACCCTAGTGGTAAAACTGAAGGCACTCCACCAACCGGTCACTTTATAATAAAGACATCCCATGCAGTGGACGCTGAGGCTATACTCTAATTTATCGAACCCCCGTTTACAAAAACAAAACAGAATACAAACATCATTATACAATATCAACAAAACACCTACTAGTACATATAAAATGCCTACATTGCCAAATAATAACATCATAGGAAGCCCCAGTGACCATTTGGCGGAAAGCGTCCAATATTCCCAATCTGATCTGACAGATCTCACACACAAATGAGGAGTTTTGTCCCGGAAGAGTTTTCAAGAAAAAAGGTAGTTGACTGGTCTAGAAAAGAAGAAGACAGTATAGTAGATTGATAGAACAGAGTAGGAATAAGAAAGAACAAAGGACAAAGACAGCGACAGATGGAATTTAAAGCACTAAATTTCCAGAAAGTGGGGATACTATTTATACTGAAACCCCCGGCACCCCCACGGGAGTGCAGATCCTTGAGCTGGTAAGGGAGTTCAATACGAAAAATAATATAAAAGGGGATTTTTGGACTATTAATAATTTTACACTTTGACAAATGGCTTATAGGCAAAATTCAACAGCTTTCAAGATTTGTTTTTTTAATATTATATATATATATATATATATATATATATATATATATATATATATATATATATATATATATATAAACAGGAACGTTCAATGTTTCGTTTTCTGCAAGGCACAGTGCAAGGAGGTAGAAGAAGAGGGAGACCGAAAAAGAGGTGGGAGGACAACATTCGAGAATGGACTGGTTTGACACTGAGCGAAGCCATCAGGGCTGCTGAGGACAGAGAAAGATGGAGTATGCTGGTTAAACGATCATCTGTAGTGCCCCTACGACCTCCGGGTTACGGGACAGGATAGGATAGGATAGGATAGGAATATCAAATTAAGTGGCTCCTTTGAAAATGATGATACAGCATGTGTTAATGTGTACAAATATACCTGATCCAATAGTAGGAGACAATAAAAACATAAATCGACAAACATAGGTGGTAAGATAATTGGTAGAAAGTGTGATGACAAATGGAACACCTGCGTGCCTTCTTGAAACAAGCAAAACGTGAATAACACAGCCTAACCAAATGTAATAAAAAACAAAACAATGAAAAATACAAAGCTTAAAGGACACACACACATATGCTGAATGACATACAAAATTATTACTGAAAGAGACATGGAAAAATAATAGCACTCAAACATTAAATTGATCATCTAAAAATATTAAAAACATCAAGAAACAATGACCACTGTACTATTGATTGGTGTACTAAACCGTAGCGTGACAAAAATCAAAAGATAACTCATGTCAATCAAATCTTCAGAAAAAAGTTTACACATACAAAGAATCAACCCGTTAATATGGTGAGGTTCCTGTGGCTAAGACTAGTCCAAGTGCAAGGTTAGTGTTATTGTGATGTCCAAACATCAAGACTCAAAATCCCTAATGAAGCTACCTTGTGCTCTGGAGATTGTTTTTACTCAATTCACTGACATCCCAATAACAGCATGAAATATCAAAAGAAAAATTATTATTTGCGCTATGGAATAGATCAAAGAACAAAAAAAAGTGCTGCTATTATTATTGCTAAGTTTGAACTTATACAATCTACTGGAAGGAAAAAAAAGGTTTTGAAAAAGAAAGCGAGTCTAATTCCTATTTTCTTTTATGAAGCAGAAACTTGAATCTGTTGCAACAAAGTTGGAGACTGGTCTCTCTCGCTTACATAAAAATACAATCACATACGGGTTATATACGAACATAATACACTCATGGACACCGTCACACACAAAGCAAACAAGAGTGCAAAATTAACTAATCTAATTAGCCATTGCCGAAGATCGTCCTCTATTTGGTCCAACTCCGTTCTTTTCTGCGTACGTCAAACCTTAGCTTGTTACATCAAGCAAGAACTGAAGAAAACACTTGGCTATGCAATATAAATAGAAAGTACAGTCAAGCTTAAACTGTTTCAAATGGAGAGAGAGAGAGAGAGAGAGAGAGAGAGAGAGAGAGAGAGAGAGAGAGAGAGAGAGAGAGAGAAAGAGAGAGTGAGAGAGAGAGGGAGAGAGAGAGAGAGAGAGAGAGAGAGAGAGAGAGAGAGAGAGAGAGAGAGAGAGAGAGAGAGAGAGAGAGAGAAAGTTTAAACTTTTTCAAACTATGAGCATAGAACATCATCCATATTCCGACATCGCTTGAGCCACGGTGGTTGGTACCATCAAGAAAGACTCAGCAGCAACCTCAATCAAATTTGTAAAAATCCATGTAATTTTTTAATTAAAGAAAAAACACCACTGTTCAAGTGTCGTTCTAAGAATAACAAGAAAAAACATTTAATGTAATTATTTACAGGAAAAACAAAAAGCGCGTAAAAGCCAGTTTTGGTAGTCGCCAAAAGCCAAAATCTACAGGTGCTGCCTTGTTAATTGGAATGTCTATAGGCGTTGTAGTGGTTTTTTTACCCTCCGTCGCTCCTTTCCTGACTCCCCAGCACCACCTCCGTGTGATAGGTAGAGGTGGCCCTTGCGGCTTCCAGGTCAGAGTAAGTTCTCGGGGGGAGGGGAGGTTCGCTATGGTTCATCATCAGTCCTATACGGGTCTGGTAGTCAGATGAGTTGAACTGCGCATCGGTGGTGGTTCTAGTCTGTTTGGGGTAAGGGGGTGGGGGCGGGATCACTTCAGTATTGTCGGACGACTGGACGTGGGCCGTGGTGGTTCGAATGTGTTTGGGCAGAGGGGGTGGGGGTGGGGGGTGGTTGATGTGTTTTGTGGTGACTGCTGTGGTGGTAGTGGTGGTTTCTTGTCTGAGTGCGTGAAGGGCCCCCTGACCATACGCTTCGGAATTTTGATTAAAGGTTCGGTTACTAATGTAAGCATTTCTGAATGTGAGGTCCGCGTCGCTGCAACATAAACATAGTCCACACAGGATGAGATGACGAGGGTTGTGAAGACCGACACAACACAGTCAGTCATGCTAGCGCGCTACCATCACTCAGGTCCAAATGAAAGACAACGTTTACAAAATGGTAGGTACAGTTTTTAACATGCAACAACTAGGTCAATAGGAACAAAGTGGAGTTAACACAAAATACAAGTGATTTTTAAAACTACATATTCATGCATATAATTAAAGTGATTCTCGACATACAATGAAATTACAAATAATCAGTTAACGAAAAATAATAGTATAAGCTGCAACAAAACAGATTTACATACACTGCATGCAACAAGGTTGTTATAAAACTGACGCTGCCTTTTGAGCAATTAATTATACTGACACATTAGTTTAAACAGGAACAAGAACACAACTGAAACGAGAACAAGGAACACGAAGGACATAACGAAGCAAATAGTACTGGGTTGTGAAGTAATTGCCGAGCTGGACATCAACTTGTTGTGATTAGCGTGACGGGTTGGGAAACACGACACTTCACTGCAAGATAACCGTACAAACAAGTGCCGAAACAAATTGCAAGTATAACTCACCCACTACCGCCAACCTTGGTCTGTCCTCTCTTTGCCGCAAATATTTCATCGACGATGTTCTGTGCCTGTAACCCAAGGACAAACACAAAAACAGTAAATGCCAAATCAGCAATAGAGTCCATCTTTCATGAGAGAATACCATATAATTAAAGCAAAATTAATGTATTCTAATAGACCAAACGATTAATTTCCACACTCATTTATTTAACAAATTAACCTGTCTGCAAATAAGTTATTTCCATCCCTCAAAATAAATCAACCGATCAATAACAATGACATTCCACAGTAAAGTGCAATATGAGGCGACTCAAGTAAAGGGAAGTAACCAACTCTCGCATTAACCCCCAAAGATGTATCTTCAGCGGCATGGATTCCTCTTTATTCACTGTGAAAATATTGGTAACTAAAGTTTTGACGATTGGAATCACAATGAAAGTGAATGGTTGTGAGTCATGATTTGAATGGGAGGATTGAGGCTGCGAGTCATCCCATTAAAACGTTTGATTTTGGTAAACATAAGCAATGTCACTGCGCATAAACAAAAGCACAGGAGTGCTCTTGTGATACTCTTGCTGCACTGGAAGTCAAAATGTGTGAAAAGCAGCGACGAAGAATTTTGGCATTAACATTTGCTTTTCATTTGCTAAAGTTCAAAGAAAAAGACGATAGTCCATAAACATTCGTGTGACTGTAACATCTCTATTACTTCAGGTACTTTTTACACTTGACGTTCCTAGCAAACCGGTGTGGTATCGCCAAATGCACATCATCGCCAATGATTCTGCGCATGTATGAACTTCCAGAGTTAATTTCCGTCAAGTTCTGCGCATGACTGGAAAAAGAAGGGACGACAAAGGCATCGTAGAATGCCCAGTTATATCGTAAAATGTACCGAGTAGAATAAACAAGAATGCACTTATACCCCAGTGCAAAGTAGGCCTTTGAGACGTTCCCCAAGCATTTTGACAAGCATAAGAAGCGAAACGTAGCCAATAATTTCCAATTTTTGGTGCACAAAGCCAGTACCTACAGCTTGTTCACATTCGGTGCACAGTTAATTTAAAAAGTTCCTAAATGAATTACGTACGTTGACCAATAAGACGTTCGCATTTTTACAAGCTTAAGAAACTAAACGTAGCCAATAATTTCCAATTTTTGGTGCACAGAACCAGTAAAATCTAACCCTTTGTTTACCTTCAGTGCGCCGTTATTTTAAAATGTTCCCCAATGAATTACACTCGTTAACAATTGGGTGCCAAGAAAATTGTGAATACAGCTAGACATGACAGGGTTGAACAAGTCGTATTAACTACAATGACTCTTTTCCTATAACAACAACAACAACAATAATAATAATAATAATTAAAAAAAATAAAAAAATAAAAATAATGATAGAAAGTTTCCTGCTTTTTTCATCTTTTCTCTAGCGAGATTTCCAATGTTCGTGTTTTCAATGAATCCATGCCTAGCTTGAGCCTGTTACACTATGAGGGCGAATTACTTAATATACGATGACTATTCTGACTTCGGTTTCCTATACATGGCCTCCTGAAGTTAAAGCATGCGCAGAACCATCACCGGTCTTGGAATTATTAGCCATTTTCACAAGATTACATGATCAAATTAGCACATTTCATTGGTTTCCAATATGAACGACTCACAATAAGTTCGTCGAAATTAAGGCATGTTTTAAACGTGGAAAATCATTGCAAATCACGTTGCGAACTGATTTGACTGAGATGACTCGGTCAAAGTCTCACGAAATCAGCGACTCGAGTCAAGATTTTCCTTATGAAGGCAATCAAAATGTTCGTTTTCAGACCTAGGCATAATGGAGCAGGAGAAGAGAAGGAAGAGGGGAGGAAGGTGTGATGGGGGAGGGGAAGGAGAGAAGTGAGAGTGGAGGGGAGAAGGGAGAGTGGAGGAAAGGAGAAGGAGGAGGAGAAGAAGAAGAGGGCCAATGAATGAAAGGTACCATTACAGCTACGCGTGAACAAAATGTAGTAGAAGAAGAGGAAGTAGAAGAAAAGAAAGAAAGAAGAAGACGACGAGCAGGTGAGGGAGGATACCAATAAAAGAAAGTTTGTATTTAAAGCCTTATCATGCATATTATTATTATTATTATTATTATTATTATTATTATTATTATTATTATTGTTGTTGTTGTTGTTGTTGTTGTTGTTGTTGATGTTATTGTTGCCTGAGAACTTACAGGGGTGCGGATGCTTTGGAAGATGTGCATGTCTGCCTGAGACTCTCTCCTGTTGGACTCGTCCATCACTGTGAAGAGAATGAGATTGTTGTAGATCTCGCGGCGGTCATTCTTGAAAATGGCTGTGGGCTCCTGGACGAACTGACATGGGAACCTCTCCAGCTCCTCCTATGGTTAAAAAGAAATAAATGTCACAAGTCAGGGTAGGGATAAAACACATTTTTTTAAAAATAACACCCACGTCAAGGCAGGCAGGCAATCAGACAGGCAGACGGAGATAGACATACTGATACAAAATTAATTAGCTTTACTATTCGCATACATGTCTGTCTAAACTGTCCGCAATACAAGACACACATTTGAAATGAATTTAAGATAAAATAAAGGGGGGATTGAAAAATTTCAAATAGCATAAAAAGTTGAAACAATACATATTTATAGTGCATCAATAATGAATGGCCTCAACATTAAAAGGTAGTGGTGTTGGCGACTTTCTGAAATAATGTGCTAATTTGACATTGAATGTAGCCTCAGATTGAAGATTAAGAAATCTCATAATAGCACAAAAAAGTTGAAGAAAATATCGAGAGTGGATGAATGGCAAGACATTCAAATCTAACTCTAGTAATTTTGCGACCGTCTAAATTATTTTTGGTCTGGTACAAGACTACATTACATTACATGATTATTGCTTTAGGTCCAGCGGACTCCTCTGAGCCAAATCAGGACACAGACAACCCCTGATCCGCATAAAAGATCTGCTGAAACAACCTTAGTGGTAAAACTGAAGGCACTCCACCAGCCAGTCACTTTACAATAAAGACATCCCACTCAGGGGATGCTGAGGCTATACTCTAATTTATCGAACCCCCATTTACAAAAACAAAATAGAATACAAACATCATTATAAAATATCAACAAAACACATATAGAAAATGCCTACATTGCTAAATAATAACATCATAGGAAGCCCTAGTGACCACCTGGCAGAAAGCGTCCAATATTCCCAAGCTGATCCAACAGAGCTCACACACAAATAAGGAGTTTTGTCACGGAAGAGTTTTCAAGAAAAAAGGTAGGTGACTGGTCTAGCGAAGAAGAAGATAGTATAGCAGATTGATAGAACAGAGCAGGAATGAGAAAGAACAAATGAGAAAGACAGCGACAGCGGGAATTTAAAGCACTAAATTTCCAAAAAGTGGGGATACTATTTATACTGAAACCCCCCCCCCGGTACCCCAACAGGGGACTGGTACAAGACTGAATCTTTGTTCCTGCCAACTCTCGTGTGTGGGCTGCATGCAGGCTTGCGTTGCAAGCTGCTTCAAAAGCTGATAACGCAGCATGAGGAAAAAAACAGTCTTGAAAGGGAAAGGTTTGTTGCTGGACATTCGATGATCATGCAATAATAGGACCCGCCCCCTCCCTCCCCCCTCTCCCCCGCTTGTGTTCCAAATGCAGATTCTTTCCCATCCAAATTATATATTGATATTAATATTATAGCTATGTTGGCAAAATTTTCATATGAAAAAAAGCCAGTTTTTCCTCATGTTGCATTACAGTTGCAGTATCAGAAGCAACCGTGAATGAGCGTGCATATTGGTTACAGATCGCCGCCCTTTGGGTCTGATTTACCAATAATGCGTGCATAGCTAGCATACGTTCCTATCCTATCCTATCCTGTCCCGCAACCCGGAGGTCGTAGGGGCACCACAGATGATCTTTTAACCAGCATACTCCATCTTTCTCTGTCCTCAGCAACCCTGATGGCTTCGCTCAGTGTCAAACCAGTCCATTCTCGAATGTTGTCCTCCCATCTCTTTTCGGTCTCCCTCTTTTTCTACCTCCTTGCACTGTGCCATGCAGAATGGTCTTTGCAAGGCCTGATGATCTGGTGACGTGGCCATACCATCGAAGTTTCCGTTTCTTCACCACTGTGAGCAGGTCATCATGTTGTCCAATGGCTTGTGTGATGGTATGTCGGACTTCATCGTTGGTGATGTGTTGGGTATAGGAAATGCCCAGAAGTCTTCTGTAGCACCTCATCTCTATGCTTTGTATTCTTCGTTGTAGATCTGCTGTGATGGTCCATGCTTCACAAGCATATAGGAAGATGGAGATGACAAGGGAGCGCAGCAGTCTTACTTTGGAATGCAGACTGATGGTCCTGTCTTTCCAAATGGGCTTCAGCCTTGTCAGGGCAGCAGTTGTTTGTGCGATCCTGGAGTGGACTTCCTGTCGGGACCCATTGTCTGATACAATGGCTCCTAAATATTTGAAGCTATGCACTGTGTTGAGGGATTGGCCTTGGACTTTGATGTCCGTGTTGATGCCATTGGTGTTGTTGGTCATCATTTTGGTCTTCTCTGCACTTATTTCCATTCCATAAGCTCTGGAGGTGGTGCCAAGCCTCTTTACCAGCTGTTCAAGTTCTTGTTCCTCTCCAGCCAATCCATCAATGTCATCCGCAAAACGAAGATTGGAGATTGCTCTACCCTCTATGCTGACTGTGCCTTCGTGATCTGCAAGGGCATCTGACATGAGGCGCTCTAGGAAGATGTTGAAGAGTGTTGGAGAGAATAGGCATCCTTGACGCACACCGATTGTTGTTCTAAACCAGTTCCCGATGACGCTGTTATGGAGGACTGCACTGGTAGCCTTGTCATACGGGCTTTTGATGACTTCAATAATTTTAGGGCTGATGTTGTACACTTTCATTGTTGCCCATAGAGCTGCATGCCAGACTCGGTCAAAGTAGCATACGTAAAAAAAATAAAAAAAAATTCATACACAACTATTTGCCCTCAGACACCTCTCCCATCCCCCCCCCTCTCTCTCTCTCTATCTCCATCACTCTCTCTCTTTCTCTATCTCTCCCTCACTCTCTCTCTCTCAAATCCAATTTTTTATTATATTAAAAATTCTGATTATTTTTATGGTTTCACAAAAGGTCATACTGCCAAACGACTGCAATTTTTGTTAGTTAAAGAGGCAAAGCTGAACTATGACAAGATAACATAGTAAATACTGAACGAGTCGGTCATATATTGTGGCCCGGTCCACGCCTGTAATAAATCTGTCTAGGCCGAGGTGGTAGTGAAAATATGTATGAAACGCCCACTAAACCAACGTTTGAAATATTATGAATTTAAACTAGGAGAGTAATCTATAAACGGAGATGCCACAATTACACAGAAAATTATAGCATCTGCGCAGACGTCAGCCTTGTGTGTTCCCAACTGTTGCTGACTTGTGATATGAGTAGTAGGGAAGGAAAATAAGCACTCCACCCCTATTCTTCCTCCTCTACAATTCCACCCCTGTGTGTGTGTGTGTGTGTGTGTGTGTGTGTGTGAGAGAGAGAGAGAGAGAGAGAGAGAGAGTGCGTGCGAGGGACCATTCTTGCAAAGGGATGATGAACAAGATTACTCATCGAGTCATTATTCACCTCAGAGCCCTTGACTTTCAACAGTAAAAGGGTTTAGGAAAAACGTACAATCACGTTCTAGCGTAACGACAAGTAACGTGAGAAGATTTAATTTCTGCTGTCAGGATAGACTGTCGTGGCATAACAGCCACGTTTAACTTAGGTGTCTAATTGTCTAGAAATGAAATTGAAAAGAGAAGTGTATGGCCTCAGAAAACGCATCGATTCATTTGGCAGATTAACAAAACAAAACAAAAACCTCATCTCCACTAACACTGTAACGTATACCATTTGCCTTAAAGGCAGAAAGGCGAGATATATACAGACGGATATATACAAAGCTAATTTATTTCTCAACATGGGATTGGAAAGGTTATGTGTTTTATCTTCTGAAAAATCAAACGCTTGGCGAGCAGAATTATTAAAAAATATATATATAAAAATAAAAAACAAAAATTGTCATGAACATGCTTTTCTTAAAGGCAGGAGGAAGACGAGACAGAGCGGGAGTTGTAGAGACATCGATACTTAATACCCAACCTTAATTTAGCCCAGATAAGTCACCGAAGGATACGGGCTGGTTGACAAGGAAGTACTGTAGATTAGGTCACTATGTTTCTTATCACGTTATTGGCAATACTACACTATGAGTCAGGCCCCAATAGACCTAGACCCTGGACGGTACGCCTATTAACTCAAAGCAAGGCAAGGCAAGGCAAGGCAAGGCAAGGCAAGGCAAATTTATTCCAGAAAAGTTCCATCAAGGGCACATGGACATACACAAACATGTAGAATAATGAATTATATCGCATTATAAATTAAAAATATTTCTGTACACAGAAAGGGGAGGAAGGTGTGGGGTGTGGAAACGAGGGGGGGGGGGAGAAAGAGAATGAGTAAAAAAAAAACAAACTTCTTTGCAACTATAAATCATAACAATAATTTTAATCCATATACATTAATGGCAAACTACAAAAATTTTGGTTACACACAACCTGCAAGTATCAGAACTAGATGATTTTTTAACATGGAATTAAAATGTTACAATTGTTTCAATATTAATTTCATTAGGCTTACAAGCTTTGACAATACTGACGTTCTGTTAGACGACAACAATTCTTAAAATTTAATGGCATTGCGATGTTTATAATAATATGATTTTAATAATTCTCATATTAAATGACAAAAATGTGAACACAAAAATAAATAATGAAATTCATCACCGAGATCGCCACTCTATGTCTAGGAATGTTAAAATTGCCCCTCGGCACTGGCATTCTGTGGTTAAGTGTCATACTGGTACTGATTTGGCTCGGAAGCAATAACCATGTAATGTAATGTAAGTGTCATAAACTTTAGAATAGATATTGCAATGTTTCTGGGTAGAATTTGCAAATATTTTTCAAATTCTAAATGTACCTTGAACATTCGATAATTATAGTATATTTCATTATTATTTATTTCCTCAAACCAACCTTGAGTAAAGTGATCATGTAGGCGTTGTTTAACTGTACACTTAAAAACTGAATCAGACGGCGAAAAATATTAGATAACTAGCCCCTGATTTAATCAAAAATTACCAAGTCCTATATTATTTAACTCTTCGCACGGATTCGAGGAATGAAGATTTATAACCTTTATGCAAATTAACATGAAACAAAAAAAAAGTATACATAACGCTGGACAATTTGTTACCGTTATCAGGATGAACAAGCTTATACCAAAAATGTAATTTTTTTTTCTGTGCCTGTAACCCCAAAGGAACTCTGATACTCAAGAATGTGGCACGGTTTAACAAGCAAACATGTTGTGATTTATGTGCTCATATCTTCAACAAGGCCCTTACATACAAATGCACGTACACCTACTTCATGTATACATTGTTTATTGTATGGGGGTGGGGGAGAGGAAGAGAAAGGGAGATAATCTAGGAAAGGGGTAAAGTTAAACGGCCAGGATGAAGGAAGGGAAGAAAAGAGAAGTAGAAATATGAGGGTTGGGGGGAGGGGAAAGGAGCTGTCACTCTCTCTTCCATCCCTCCCCAATTCACTGGAGAGAAGATGGTTGTGTGGTAAACTTTGGAGAGAGAGGGGAGGTTGGGGAGGGGGGGGTGGCAGTGAGTGGGCATGAATGAGAAAATAATGAAAATGAGGGAATGAAGAAAGGCGAAGAGAGTGGGGTTGTGGGGTGTGGGAGAGAAGGGAAAGACAGAACTTGGGGAAGGGGGAGGGAGGGAAAAATGCAAAAGATGGAGGGAGGATTCCAAGATTTAATATGGTCATAAAGTAGAACGAAAAAGTTCATTCAAGGCCAGACGGCAGAGTAGGATTTATACGCAACACAAAAACATAATACGGCGCTATACAACAAAAGAATGAGGTCTTCATCTTTTTAAGCACTGCTCGGCTTTCCCTTTGGTGACACTCGCATTCCTGTTTCTTAGATAGCGAAAAAGATACAATTGTTCTTATAGCCAATGCTGGCCTGAAAAAAAAAAAACAACTAGAAGGGCGAAAACCCATATGACTCGCATGAACCTTACGGAACTCGCAATATTTAACATGAAAATGCCTGCCTCGAAAAAACAAAATGAAACGGTGGCATTAAAATGCAAAGTAATACCGACTTTGATCTTTCATGTTCTTGACCTTGAGATGACCTTGACCTCCTTCTCCAAATACACTCATAAACTATCCAATAAACTACAACAAAAGTTATATTATGCACAAAACAAAAACCGGCGACCTCGGAATGAACTTGATCGTTAGTGACCTTGACCTTAGGATGACAATGACATTCACGTGACCTCTCATGCATGTCTAATCAAATAACCCAATGTTGTTGCATACTATGGGTTAAATAAACAGCCATTTCACTGTAGAGGGCAGAGGGGAGGGGGAGAGGAGGCGAGATCGGTGGTGGTGGTGGGAGGGGGGAGGGGCTGAATACATAGACTCGTGCATTTTGAGTCAAAAAGCGTCCCATGTCACCTTACATGTGAGAAGGGTCCCTTTGCACGGCAACTCACCAACATTCAAGAATAAAGTGCCGCTCTCTACTTGAACCTTCGAAGACGTAGGTTGGTACTTGCAACCCGACAGTCCAGAGAACTCTCATGCACACTATCTATGCTGATTCAGAGATCTAGCAAACATTATGCTGATTCAAGCTGTATACCTACAGTATGCAGTTTCTAATACTCAAGTTTTGATGCCGCTTGTGAGAAAGACAAACTATTAAGTACTAGTACTACTGTAGTTTTTTTTTCTTTTTTTTTGGTTGTTGTTGTTTTGTTTGGTCAATCCAATTTTGTTCTGTAAAATTAACCAGGGTTATTATTACATGTTGCTCTTGTTGTAGGTAGTTAGTTACTTAGTCATTGTTTATAGGGTCCAGCGGAGTGCAAAAAGCCGAATGTTATCAAACCCCCATTTACAAAAACAAAATAGAATATAAACATCATTATAAAATATTAACAAAACACGTAGATATAAAATGCCTACACTGCTAAATAATAATACCATAGGGAGCCCTATAGTGACCATTTGGCAGAAAGCATCCAAAAGACCGAAGCAGACCCCACAGAACCCATACACAAATGAGGAGTTTTTGGAGAGTTTTGAAAAAAACAGGTAGTGAATGGTCTAGCGAAGAAAATAGTAGATTGATAGAAAAGATTAGGAATGAGAAAGAACAAATGAGAATGACAGAAACTGGTACTTTAAAGCACTAAATTTACACAAAGTGGGGATACTATTTATACAGAAAACCCCGGCACCCCAACGAGTGTGCTCTTGTAGTAGTAGTCATTGTTTGTTTTCCTCACTAATGTGTTTCAATGTGCTTGTGAGTTTCATCACTTGACATGACTGCATACAATGTTCTTTGTTATGTTTGAGGATATATGAAGATTTGTATCTATATCTATACTGAACTCCTGTGCTATCATTGTACTTCATATGAAGTCTCACTAGAGATAACTTTATCATACAAAATGTAATTCTACGAAGAGTGAATTCGAACTTCAAAAACGAAAATCAGTGAGGGGATGAAACAAGAAATTGCACATATCAACACTTCAGTTCTCAAACAGATGAACAGAGAAATTGCTGACTGAAAGAGGGTACAAGAGGAAAGTGGCTGTTAATTATTCTCATAATATATACAGGGGTGGTATAAAATTCCAACACCCTCAAGTTGGAGATAATGGTCATATTGTCCCGGAATAAATAAATAAATAAACAAATAAATGAAGCCTAGCCTGTTTTGTGGCAGTTTCGACTTGAGCACATGTGTTGTGGCGGGGCTGGTCATGCGAATAAAAGCAGCGGGGATGGTCACGCGATTACAAGCAAAGGTTCTTCAACCAACATGAACAGTATAATATTGCTCTTGCTGTCTTGTACAGCGCGATCATCCACGTTCATAAAAGTATGTGAGATCTCGTACTGCCTACATAGACTAAGACAGCAAGAAGACTGGGCCTAAAGTTATGACAAAATCCAGCCCTTAACAACGCGTTTTGTACTGGACAACCGTCACGGTATAGGACAATGGATTAGGACCGTGCATTCATCTGAATTCGCCTCTTTACGGTGGTGAATCAGGCTTCTCTCCCTCAACAACCACCAAGCTTAGAACTGCTCCATGCATTATATTACTAGAGAGCGAGAGCGAGCGAGCGTGAGAGAGAGACGGAGAGAGGAGGGGAGCGGGGAGGGAGGGTTGGGTAGACGCGTGCGTCCACGTATTTTACGTTCTGTACTGCGTGCAAGAATAATGTAGCGCGTCTTGACGAATACATCTGTACATATATTTTACCTTCTGTATTATCTCTCGCCTTTTATCAAGCTGCTGCTACTTCCATCTGCATGTAATGTAAATAAATGAAAGCTGGCCATAAAACACCTTTCAACCCTTAGTGCTTTTACATGACACTGGGCCATAACAAGGTTATTTCTCTCGCTTAGTGCGGTCATAAGGCACTAATTTGGCACAGGACGGCCATGAAACGTGGACATTTTCTCAGTTAGTGCCGACACTAAAGGAATGAAACGTGTGTGGACTTACGCCACTGTTTTTGTCCAGGATGACGATGAAGCGCCTCTCCACCAGCAGCACGCAGCGCATGGTCCAGATGCCGGTTGTGTTTTCCATCTGGCGAAGCTTGCGTAGGCCGTCCTCCACGTGCATGGTGCCTACACACAACCACCCAGTAACTTACATACACCAAGTATGCTAAAGGTGGCAGCGGGAGTAAACGTGTACAACAACAGACAGGCACAACACAACAACTGCATTGCCATAGGAACATTGTGATAAAAACGAACACCAAAACACCTAAATTAGAATATTTCGTGTACATTGTTACACTTCATCAGCTACACACAAACAAAACGAAAAGAACACGATGGGAACAATGACGTAAATAGGAACATGGAAGTTTAACGTCTACACCTTCTACTGGGGAAATGGCAGGGGATAATGATCATCTCAGGGAAGAGGGGGAAGGGACCTAATCAACACTAAACCACCAGAGCAATCATACTACTAAGATGGACAACGAAAAATTGCCATTTTTATTTTATCCATAACTGTATTTAAGGGTAACACTTTCACTTAAGCTTTGCTTTTGCGTGCCCTTTATGGCTTCATAATTTATTTCGTTAATAAAATTTGGTTTAAAAGCAAGAGTTGTATTTCACATCCTATTTAATGATTGTAGTTTACGGATTTCGTTTTTCAAAGCATAGCTGGTATACGCAGCAAAGTCAAGTAGCCTAGCCTCTTTGCTACTCAAATAGGTTCGGTACACAATATCTCATGCTCACCCATTGAAATTAAATGCGAAGTGATTGTATCATTAGTTAAATGTTATTATCATGTGCATCAACTCAATTAACAGTAGCTCCTTGCTCTGTACCTGCATTGCTTGATCCAGCCGATTGGCCACTAGCGCAACGTTCTTAATAAATCACCTATCCCTACCTGCTCATTCATTGATCACTTCTTCCATCTGTTATTACAACACAGACACGCACACACACGTTAAGTGTGGCAATAGTGAGTAATGAAATAAGTCGTACCACTGAAAGAGGCGTTTATACATTAATGTTAATTTGTATTTTGTGTTATTGCCAGAAGTCTAGAAGTCCTATTTTGTCCTTCTATGCAATTCTATTTTAAATGTCAATACTGTTTAGTTTACTTTACATAAGGGGAACTTAAAAAAAAAAGGGGGGGGGGGCACTGTGGTCTAATGGTAGTGCTTCGGCTTGTGGATCTGAAAGTCCCGGGTTCGAGCCCTGGCCGGGCCATTGTGTTGTGTCCCTGGGAAAGACACTTTACTCCTGTTTTCCTACTCCTTCGGATGAGAGTATAAACCGAGGTCTAGTCTGTGTCGCATACATTCCATCATAACGGACTTTAAAGATCCTGACGCTCATGTCCTAGACGGGTGAGTGCCGGTAACAAGAACACACCCAGCATGCACTTGGTCCTTCTCCCCCATCCCGGGCTACCCAGGATTGTGCTCATATGTCCGTGCGTCAGACCAAGCGCCCAAAGGCTGCGGGTGGGCGTCTCGGGCGGTTTGAGTTAGATCCTGTATCGGTCAAACTGTATCGAACTCGTTGGGAAAAAGCGCTATATAAATATCCTTATCTAAAAAAACAAACAAAAAAACTTACCTCTCTTGGCATCTCCGGCAGCAAACGTTGCCAGATGATCCAACTCAAAGGCAGGCTCTGAACTGTTGAAATCGGAAAGGCTGTTCTGATCTGCAACACACAAAACATCGATTCCTCGTAAATTTAAATTATGCAGTGACTGCTTTATACGGTACGATGATAAATAAATTAAAGGAGAGAGGCGTAGAAAGTTAAAATAAATAAAACGTGGAATTTGGTCTGCCTTTCTTCATTATCTGCTCAGCAGCAAGCAGCGCAGCGCTCACCCAGGTCAAGTGGAATCAAAGAAGGTAGCGCGACACGACAACTATTTCAATCCCACTGCCATGAAATAGTATAAACCACGGACATTACAGCATTCAATTTAGCAATATCCTATCCTATCCTATCCCATAACTCGGAGGTCGTAGGGGCACCACAGATGATCGTTTAACCAGTGTACTCCATCTTTCCCTGTCCTCAGCAACCCTTGATTGTTTCGCTCAGTGTCAAACCAGTCCATTCTCGAATGTTGTCCTCCCACCTCTTTTTCGGTCTCCCTCTTCTTCTACCCCCTTGCACTGTAAATAATGCAATATAATGCTTTAATTTTAACATTCTATGTCGCTGTCATTGTTTGCAGCGTAACCACCCGACTGCAGCTGCACGCTAGTCTTTGCTGAATGCCAGAGTTTAAGTTTGGGGTCCAAATCAATCCAAATAGCAATCTTTACTGGATTACGGATTTACCTCGCTCAAGCGAAAGAGTAACAAATTATAATTACAATAACTATATATCCTCTAGGTGACTTCTCAACCCCTACGCCACCCATCCTTCTCCAACCAATTTCAACCTTCCCCCACCTCCCAATTTAAAAAAAAACATCCGCCAATGTCCATCTTATCCATTGACCAAAACTTTTTTCTGTATGTAATCATCACCCCAATCTTCGTCTTAAATTAAACTAATCCTCCTGGATATACCTATCTCCCACACATCCCCCGCTATTCCCAATCTCATCGGACATACGCACTCTCACCTCGTGTTATATCTTTTATTTAAATAACTCCAGTCTGATGCGAGTAAACATTAGACTGAATTAGTGAATGAATGAATGAATGAATGAATGAATGAATGAATGAACAATTGGATAAAAGTGAAGCGTAAGTACAACATACAACAAGCAGCAATAGCCAGTCCTTGTTTCTATTTAAAATTTCAATTTCCTCGTGTAATGTGCACCACCTTTCTCGTGTCAAGGGGTTTGAAACCAGTTACCCCTTTCCTACACACAAACTGTGACTCACTCTCATTGTAAACTACAGAAACGTTAAACAACAGCAACAACAACAACAGCCCCACCGTTACCAACTACAGCAAAACTACACTGGCAAGCTCATTCGCTGGAGCCATTTGACACAGTGTTTTATACACCAAAGGGGAAATTGGCCCATTGGAATGTAACGCAATAAGACAAATCTGCCTGAAAAAATCGCAAAACAATCGCATGCCTGGGTGATCATAGCTTCAAAAGGTCAGTGCATGTTGACACAACAGTCACTTACTTCACTTACAACAATGTTCACTTCCATTGTTTCCCTATTGTAGATTTGTATAAGGTATAAACACCTGTATTGATTTCGAAATAGTTCTTTTAACCTGTTGTACATTTGTATACGTATACAAACCTACAGTGATTCTGCAATATTTACTAATGGCAACTGTAAAAAAGAACATTTAGAATGTACATAAAGTCGGTGATTTTTTTGTTTTGTTAGTTTGTTGTAGACTAAATTTAAACGCTCACTACAATTACAATGTTACAATGATAATAATGTTAACATTACAGCTTTTTCTTACAATTGGCCTTGGAGAGAGGGAGAGAGAGCGAGAAAGAGAGAAAAGGGGAGGGAGAGAGTGATTGAGACAGGGTAGAGAGAAAGATATGGAAATATAAAGATGGTGAGAGAGAGAGAGAGGGAGAGAGAGAGGGGGGGGGGGAGAGGGAGAGAGGGTGGGGTGGGGTGGGGAGGGAGAGTGCCCGAGCAGGAAAGGGAATATAAACTGTCCCAAACTGTATAAGCATTTAAACGAAGATGAATTGTATTTAGTTCAAAGAAACAATTCTTTACTTACAAGAAGGCAGTAAAACATTTGATGTTCCGCTCAGATATTCCTTACAATGAAAAAAGCATGTACACTAAAATAAGAAGTGTACAAAAAAATGCAGACGAATATACAGATAATGTCCAAAAACGTACAAGCCTACTTAACTTCTAATACATAAGCGATATGCCAACCAAAACTAAGGAGACATTGAAACCCTTAAAACGGAGGCATATAGTCAAACTATATCTAGAACCGACTGTTTACACAAGATCAAACTGGCCTGTGCAGAATACGTCATACAGCAATAACGATGATGCAGAACAAAAGAACTACAAGGTATGTTGCGCGTGTCCTAGATGTTTACAAAAACTGTATAATCCTCCGGCAGGCGGGGACCGCTTATCAAAACAGTACTGATCTAGAGCTCTCCACAGTCACAAACTTTTTCTTGCGACAATGACGACGAGGACGAAGAAGATGATGACGACGACAACGATAATGACGACGATACTGATAATGATCATACTAATGGTAACGATGTTAAAAGGAGGAGGAGAAAATTACAGTATAAACAGTAAAGTTTGAAAAAAACAAATTATATGACCAGCTAGTATAAACAGTAAAGTTTGAAAAAAACAAATTATATGACCATCTGTGACAGATGCCGCCACCGAGATCTTTGGCAAGCACCACCCAAAGAACAAACCGTGGATAAACTTTTAGATTTGTGTGACAAACGAAGAGAGATGAAAAAGAGAAGAAAAAAAAACCACCCCATAGGAAGCTGATGCTTACCGAAAAATCAACAATGGCATCCGAAAAGGCATGCGCATAGCAAAGGAGAACTGGATAGAAGATCAGTCCCAGGAAATGAACAAGAATAACAGCAAGAAGGTCTTCCAGATTGTCAAGCGGCTGACAAGTGTCAAACAGCCCAAGGACTCTACGATCCAAAGCAAGTCTGGCATAAGCCTTAAAGAACAACAAGAACTCTGGGATAGATGGAGAGAGTACAGCTCTGACTTTTACAACCACACACCAAATGGAGACTGTTACACGATTATTTATCAATGGTTGATTCAGCCCCGATTGTTGAATCTTGATATGTGGAACTCGAATTCGTTAATCCACGCAGGCTGTTCACTTCAGCAACAAGGCAGGAGTCGTCGTATAAAGTTTTCCAACTTTAGTCAGCAAACATCAACAATTGCATAAAAGATTGATTTTCGAAAACCACTACAAAGATCATCCTTACAAGCAGACATTGTTACTTATGTTTTTATGCGTTTATAAATTATGTTTTGAGTGAATGTGAAAGAGATGGAGATGGTGCGTGTGCTTGAGTGTGTGTACATGTGTTCCTGTTTAAATGCCTGAGTTTGAATGCGTGTGTACGGTCTTTATCATCTTGGTGAAAAAAGACTTTAATTTAACAACTAACCAACCAAGTTCAGTTCAGTTCAGTAAGCAAACAGTGCATTGCTTATATAGCCTCTCTGCAATCGAGAACAAATTCGAACATTCCTGCATGACGCAATAACACCCAATCAAAATAAAACTCGTCAACGGAACTATGCACTCTCTTACGTCACATAATGTTTACGAATCTACATGATTCGACCCGTAATATCTGGAAGCTTCGATCACGAATAAACAATTCCAGAAAATTCTCAACAATTTCGACCGATGAGAATTATCAACATTATACAAAGCTTCTAGCAACAGCGCAAAATCAAATCAAAGGTAAATACACGCTAACATTGCATGCTTTGCAAAACAAAATGGCCGGATCTATCGTTCGCGTCTCAATCGTAACAGGGACACAACAGGTATAGCATGTCCCGAGAACAAAGAACAAGAAATACCTACAGCACCAACAACATCTATATCATGTGTTTGTAGACTTCAAGAAACGTTTGACAGAGTCTAGCATGCAGCTTTGTGGGCAACCATGAGAGTGTACAACATCAGCCCCAACATTACTGAAGTCAACAAAAGCCTCTATGACAAGGCTACGTAGTGCAACCATTCACAACAGAGCCATCGGAAACTGGTTCTGGTGCGTCAAGGATGCCTACTCTCTTTAACACTTTTCAACAACTTCCTGGAGCACATCATGTCAGATGCCCTTGCAGATCACGAAGGCACATTCAGCATAGAGGGTAGAACAATCTCCAACCTCCGTTGTGCGGATAACATTGATGGATTGGCTGGAGAATAACAAGAACGTGAACAGCTGGAACAGAGGCGTGACACCACCTCCAGAGCCTTTGGAATGGAAATAGGTGCAGAGAACACCAAAATGATGACCAACAAAACCAATGGCATCAACACTGACATCAAAGTCCAAGGCCAATTCTTCAACACGGTGCATAGCGTCAAATATTTAGGAGCCCTGTATCATACAATGGGATCCAACAGGAAGTCCTCTCCAGGATTGCACAAACAACTGCTGCCCTGACAAGGATGAAGTCCATTTGGAAAGACAGGACCATCAGTTTACACTTCAAGGTAAGGCTGCTGCGCTCCCTTATCATCTCCATCTTCCTACACGCTTCCAAAACATGAACCACCACAGCCGACCTAGAGCGAAGCATACAAATCATGGCGATGAGGTGCTACAGAAGACTTCTGGGCATTTCCTATACCCAGCACATCACCAACAACGAAGTTCGACAAACCATCACACAACACGATACGATGACATGCTCACAGTGATGAAGAAAATGAACCTCCGATACTATGGCCACGTCACCAGAGCATCAGACAACCATCCTGCAAGACACTAGGCAAGGAGGCAAATAGTGGGGAGACAGGAAAAGAGGTGGGATGACAACAATCGAAAATGGGAAACAAAAACTATGCGTAAAACACAAGTAATAAAGATGGACTGGAGTTTATTGATAATATCCTGGATAAAATCCTTATTAGTTGCTGTCCTCCGTGGAATGAGGGAATGATAGGAAAGATCTTTCTCCTCCTCTCTGCTGCCAGTGGTTTGCATTTGTGGATGTGTGCCATAGATACAGATGGCCATTTATTTCACTGTGTTCTCAGTTCGTCAGTGTATCAGCTGGGCTTGCTGAAATTCAAGGGACTGATTTTCTAAAGTATGAGAAGACGCCTGAATGAAGTTCTCAGAAAAACATCTTCATGCGAAAAAGGTCTCCACAATTTGGCTAGCTGGCAACGGAGATGGGAAAGAGCCTAACTTTGTGAAAGAGAATTCATTGTCAAACATAGGTCTAAAATCTAGGGTTGCAGTATCGGTAGTTTTGAACAGGATTATGTTTAGAAAGTGACTGCTGGCCACTGTAACGAGGGAGACAAAAAGTTAATGTAATTTTTTTTTGTTCCTATATATACTATACATAGTTTTTCCTAGCATGTATTTACTTTAATACCAGCCTTAAGAATTAAATTAAATGTAAGTAACTTCTAACGATGGTGAACAGTAGTAGTTACACAACCTACTCGACAGCCTTTCCCCCTTCCCACCATTTCCCCCACTGTTACACAGGGAAAATTCTGTTCCATAAAAACTTTAAACCACAACCTTTTTTTTTCACCCCTACCACAAAAACTCTTTCACCTGCTATTCAAGCTATGTTATTATTATTATTATTATTATTATTATTATTATTATTATTATTATTATTATTATTATTATTATTGATGTTAAGTATAACGCCCTTCAGCAAGAACAACGAAACTTCCATCCGCTTTACAGTTGAAATTCCTTGACCCAACCCCAATTTTAAACACATGATTATTTTGTTAATTTTCCCCAGCGCCTTAAATTATTGATTGACTTAATAACTCCAGAAGCATTGGAAATACAGGCTCGTAGCTCTCTCCACTGTAAGCCTAAAGTTTCCTCACTTCAGCCCAGACCCCTATGTAAGAAATCCTAATACGTCAAGTCAGTCGACCGTTGGAGGAGTCAAGTCAAAGATCAACCATAAACACTCGTGGTCTAAAACCCATTTATGGAAAGTCTACTCCCGGCAGCCAAGTCAGGCAAGGCATTGTACAGGTGTAAATAAACATGTCAATTCAAAAATTAAGTGGTCGGGTCTAGGTTGGGCAGCCTGGAGGGCGGTGAGGTAATACGCCTCAAGCCGTAGTATTCCAGTCGACAGCGTCATTTCCACTGACCACTTCAGTTTTCAGTATTGGTTGAGGGCCTGATTTCGTGCCCAGATCACGTTTAACGGTCGCGTTCACTCACAGGATATGTAGTCTTACGTGTAAGAAAAGGGGGAAAAAAAGTATCGCCTTTTCAAATTTCATGGTGGCGGCGATCAGATTCCGTGAAAATATGTACAGATCATATAGTTTCTGTTTCAATTCTGCAGAAAAAGTCCACCTTAGTATATTTATTTATTTATTTATTTATTTGTATGTCTTTTCCATCGAAATGATAAGACAATGAAACCACACACACAAGAACACACCTACACACCCAAATACTCGCACACATAGGCACCTACACACACACCCCTTAGTTTTTCTATGAATATGTACAGGTCTGTTCTTAAACAAGTCATCAGATATAGAGTCCATCTTGGCATGTGCAGCATAAGGTCTGCTTTCAGGGATTAAATGTAATCACAGAAGTGAAATGAGTTAGATGCGCATGCACAAACTAAAGGGTTAAAAACAACAAAACTTGTTGAAATGAACAAATGACTTTTCTATCTATGCATGTAGAGAACAATATGGGATATTTCTATCCTTGCTAGCCAATATACAGCGTCATATATTTATATATATATGTTTAAATACATAAATAAATAAATACATACATAAATAAATAAATAAACAAGACATTTAATTTAATTGGAGTAACGATCCCGTGTTGACGTTCAATTCTAAGTTTACTCGGATCAGGGGCAACTCCAGGTCACTGAGACAAGCTTAAAAGAGTAGAAAAAGGAAGCAAGAGGATTTAAATAAACAAATATAAATCTTCTTCTTTCCTTGGCTCACACGTACACCCAAATCCGATTAGCTCGATCAGGGTCACAATCAGTACTGTTAGTTCAATATAATCAAAGGTTCCCATATAAGCAGAAACGAGTTTACGTAGGAACTTTCCTCTTCAAGGACTCCATTCTGTGCAAACCGCGTGCCTGAGCCTCGCAGTTCTTAAGCTGGAAAAACGCTATATAACCCCAACTTAAGACCTGTTCCACCGAAACGGGGTAGGGTAAAAGGCTCAACTATTTTTTATTTGGGTCCCATGCTCCTGACAAGCTCTTGTCCATCATATAGGAGATACTACTTCTTTATAGACATGCGATTGTCATATTTTAATTAATGACGAGCGAGATTGAGAAACTGGCAAAACGAAATCATCGTATCGCTATCTACAAGCTAGCTGTCAAGTAGACCAAATAAACAAAAAACTTGTGTAAAACATTGGTAATAGTCGCCTGGCCTACAGAGATTGGATATGGAGTTTACTGTTATTAATGACGAGACATCTAGATTCAAGATCGAAGATTCAATCAGGTTCTCAGTCCCGATCTAAATGTAACTCAATAGATGAAAATAAATAAGCCATTCCCAAAAGTAATTCTTTCACAAATAGCTTGCACACACCCAGTAACACAAGTCAGTGAGTCATCAATATCTTTCTCCTAAAACGTGTACGAATGCAAACGGGAGCCAAAATCATAGAGCGTGCAATTCACTGCAAAATCTGTAGAGACTGCCTCGCTAGTGCATCTAAACGTACGCTCACGTCTGTTTCCCGAACTGTAATTGTTAATTGTTCAATTTTAATGTCATACAATCAATAAACGTAATTGCGAATTAATCTTCTTTTTTTTTAATTACACGTGAAGGCTGTCAAGGTAAAACAACCCACAGGCTTTTCACTAATACTTATCAATACAAAATAAATACAGATTATCCTGTTCGATATCTGACAATAATTAGAATAATAAAATACACTTATGTACTATCAAATATTCAACAACAGCAGTAAACATAGCATGCAAGTCATTCTTCCACTAAACTAAAACCGCACGTCTGCGTCACTAAAGTATTTCTAAACGTGTCGATCACTCAGGTCAAACACTCCTCTACCCCTTCCATCCCCCACCACCCTCCCCACCCAAAAATAAAAAATAAATAAATACATACAAAAACAACAACAACTCAAAAAAACAGAGGATACGCTCACATCCTCACCCCACTCCACCCATGCACACATGCACCAAACTGTTCTACTAAGCTACGTGACTCGGGAAAGTTTTAACCTGCAAAGGTGTTCAAGTTGAAGGAGAACAATTAAATATATAGTTTATCACGAGTTGAATCTTAACGGCATGCTACAGATCAGTCCTCGCTTACCGTCAGTCACCACCTAAAACAAGATGACAAGCCTTTCAAATGTATTTTCAGACACAAAATACCCACACGCATTAGCATATTTTTTGTAATAACTAGGCTGGTCACTACTAACACATGTAATGTTCCTAGGAAGTTCGTACTTTTTTTTTTGTTTTTTGTGCTGCAGTTTATTATCCCTTTCTATCGGGACACTCTGGGCCGCCTCCCCCGGGGAAGGCGTAGTCGCAGCCAGTGGCGCGACCAAACCCTACCTACCTAACATTATTTGTGAATTTTTGAAATTTTTGCAACTTTTGCTGGGGCAGCAAACCGGAGTACCCGGAGAAAACCCCCGAGACGTTGCCCGAGTCGAAAGTAAATAATATTCGGAGAAAAACATAACGCCCAGATGCTGGCTCGAACCCACACCTATCAGGCGCCATTGGTTTCTGGCTTGTGGACAAGGCAAGTTAGTCCCGCCTTAGCCCACTGGGCCACAAGTTCAGTGGTTCAAAAGATATTGCATGCAATCGAACGACCGACTGACCAACCTACAACCAGACGTTTGGCTAG
>CM072517.1:23524004-23529004 GCA_036898135.1 Oncomelania hupensis | reverse complement strand
AATGAAACGATGGCAGTCAAATGCAAAGTAATACCGACTTTGATCTTTCTATGCTCTTGACCTTGAGATGACATTGACATCCTCTCCAAATACACTAATGTACTATGAAATAAAGTACAGCAAAAGTTGTATTATTCAACCAAAAAATTAAAGAAAAAAATGTGACCTTGGGATGATCTTGACCTTTAGTGATCTTGACCCTGGGATGACCTTAATCCTTACGTGGTGGCCTCTTATGAATGTCTATGGGTTAGATAAACAGCAATTCCACCTATTTTGTTGTTTTTGAAGGGTCTAAAATTACCCTGACCTTCAAGATCAACCAAAAAAAAACGGAACATATATGAAAGATCAATCTATCATTATCTATATGCAACAAAATTGGGCTTTATATCTCTCATAGTTTAGGGTCAAGGTCAATTCAAAGTAACTATACTAACCGATTTTAACAGCTCCAGTGACCTTGACCAAATTTGCACAGTATGTATGTCTGATTGAAATGTATCATGCATCAAGGAATAATAAGTTCAATATTAATAACCCAGAAAAAGTGAAAATTTTGTGAAAAATTGTCTTATTTTTAACCAACATTTGATGACCCTGTGACCTTGTCCTTTAAGTGAAGTCATTCATTCCCTGATCATTTATGAGGTCCCATGGTATACACCATCTTGCCAAGTTTGGTTGTGATAGCTCAAAATAGGTTCTGAGTATATAGTCTCAAATTGTTATGCATGAGAGTTTAAAAAAAAATCCAACAACAAAAAATATAAAAAATCACAATCAAATCCATCCATCTATCTATCCAACCACCCCTTCTCTCCACACACAGGCATACTCTCGCTCTCTCACACACACACATTCTCTGTCTCTCTCTCACACACACTCCACCCAACACACAGTGTATCAAGTTCAAAAGACCATATGCTGCACTGATCGATCTGGCCATAACCTTTACGAAACACGCCCTATCACCTGTACAGCTTTATAAAATACAAAGCCACATCCCATACAGCGCAGTTGACACCCTCGAGGCTAACTCCCTTTCTACTCGGTAGTAGGCCCCGTCAGTCTTCACCTACGTTGAATGTGCCACTTCCGTGACTCTCGCACAATATGCCAAGATAATAATGATACGATGGTGTAGGTATACGCCCCATGCTGTAAACAATGCGGACACGTACGCTATCATTATGAATTGGCACCAGTTAGTATCACTACGCTAACGCTTTTAAACCGCAAAGACCATGCACACATCACGCAAATCGAACAAATAAAGCGTTGTGCATGATACTGGATTTGACGCAAATAATGTTTGCAGGAACTGTGGCGCTTTCCGTGTAATCTTCTCGCTGGCCACTACAGACCCACTCATAACACAATATATAACAATGCAAAACTATACAATTCAATACGACTATATCTCGTACGGTGCTATTGCAACAAGATGGCAAGACATTCAAATGTATTTCCACATACAAACACAGCCCCATTTTCTCCCCTCTCGGTAAGTATTTTCACAAGTGCTAATTTTCTTGACGGTCTTCTGACTGGGCTTTATTCTAATGATTCCAAAGGAAAACATGGAATGATAGGCCACGATCTGAACTATCTGCAAGCCAAACATTATCAATATCGTATCAGCCACTATCTGCTAGCCAAACATTATCAATATCGTATCAGCCACTATCTGCAAGCCAAACATTATCAATATCGTATCAGCCACTATCTGCAAGCCAAACATTATCAATATCGTATCAGCCACTATCTGCAAGCCAAACATTATCAATATCGTATCAGCCACTATCTGCAAGCCAAACATTATCAATATCGTATCAGCCACTATCTGCAAGCCGAAACATTATCAATATCGTATCAGCCACTATCTGCAAGCCGAAACATTATCAATATCGTATCAGCCACTATCTGCAAGCCAAACATTATCAATATCGTATCAGCCACTATCTGCAAGCCAAACATTATCAATATCGTATCAGCCACTATCTGCAAGCCGAAACATTATCAATATCGTATCAGCCACTATCTGCAAGCCAAACATTATCAATATCGTATCAGCCACTATCTGCAAGCCAAACATTATCAATATCGTATCAGCCACTATCTGCAAGCCAAAACATTATCAATATCGTATCAGCCACTATCTGCAAGCCAAAACATTATCAATATCGTATCAGCCACTATCTGCAAGCCAAACATTATCAATATCGTATCAGCCACTATCTGCAAGCCAAAACATTATCAATATCGTTTCAGCCACTATCTGCAAGCCGAAACATTATCAATATCGTATCAGCCACTATCTGCAAGCCAAAACATTATCAATATCGTATCAGCCACTATCTGCAAATATCGTATCAGCCAATTTTTAGGTTCAGCGCAAAACGTGTTTAGAAAATAGTGAAGACCATGATCTTAACATTTGAGAAAGCACAAATTATAATGATTTTAATCATGCTTAGTAGTAGTTAAAAGTATCGGCAAAGTAAAATTGATGAATTTCGGCTTAATTTATTTTTGAGATAAGTGAAATTGGGAGCGACGGACCGACCGACAAGCTGACTTCTACTGAAGGATGTCCCATGATTTGAAGTACCTGTATACCAAAATTCAACAAAATCGCTTTAGCCATTTTTGAGATATTAAGCAAAACGTGTTTAGCAATAGATTCAAGCGATCTTGACCTTTGCGGTAGAGCAAATATGATGGCATTGGAGGCAGGCCCACTAACCTATGTAAAATTTCTATAAAATCCGTTCAGTGGTTCTTGAGATATGGCTTCCAACGGACCGACCGACAAACCGATATTTGGCTTGTTCTGATTCCCTCCCCCTTCCCCCCGACAATTTCAAAGTATTTCCAGGTAAACCTAAAAAAACAAAAGTAAAATGCAATGCAATATACAATACAATACAAAACAATACAACTTTTATCTCATACGGCGCAATTACAGTGGCAACAAGAAGTAAATAAATTTTAAATAACGCATTTCACACATTACACGAACAGAACACACAATAACAATCAGTCAGTAGTTATTTACTACAGATGAAAACAGACATTGAAAAAGAGAAACTGTTAGCGGAACGATGCTGATGCAGAAACGAATGAAGTTATAGTACTAACAAAACAGACATAAAGCTATTAATAAACTAAATCTAAATAAACAAGATAGGTCCAAGGCTGCAAAGCAAAAATATTCGTCAGAACTTAAGGTGACTAATGAAATAAATCTTGGAAGTAAAACACGGGAAAAGCCAAGCAGAGGTAAAATACTAGAACTTCGGTTTCTTCTAAAACCTTTAAGGTGCTATAACAGCCCACTGACAGAAACATAAATAAGTTTAAATAAACAACGAAGAAAACCAGAGCATACTGCAAGGCACGGTGCAAGGAGGCAGAAGAGGGAGACAGAAAAAGAGTTGGAAGGACAACATTCGAGATTGGACTGATTTGACACTGAACGAAGCCATGGGGGTTGGCTGTTGACAGAGAAAGATGAGTACGCTGGTTAAACCATCATCTGTGGTGCCACAACGACCTTTGAGTTACGGGAATGGATAGGATAGAATAGAATAGGAAGAAAATAATATGT
This sequence comes from Oncomelania hupensis, assembly GCA_036898135.1. Classification (NCBI taxonomy): domain Eukaryota; kingdom Metazoa; phylum Mollusca; class Gastropoda; order Littorinimorpha; family Pomatiopsidae; genus Oncomelania; species Oncomelania hupensis. The sequence continues at coordinate 23,525,391 of CM072517.1, read as the reverse complement.
GAAAGAAAAGCACAATAAGGAAGAGATAATTTGGGCAACTTAGAGGAAATTAATACAAAAACAGAGGGCGAGAATTCAAAAACAGCCATTAACTTGGGTGGGCCATGATAACTCTGATAAAGGAGCCATCAAAATCTTAAAACGGAAAATACGACCCTACATCTTTCCCGCGACTAAACCTCTCGCTCTCCGACTACGTTTTGCTGAGCTCACTTCAAAGAGTTAACTTTCCGTGACCGAGGCTGAAAGGACCCTTTCGTACTGTCCGGTGATTAAATGGTCATTCACCAACCGACAAACTTAACAGTCGTCACCTTGGCGACCGCCCATTTAAATAGCTTAGCCCCACTATCATAAACGTGTGATCATATTATTTTCCCCTTTACCAACAACTGGCCCGCTGGTGTCAGTATAAATCGGTCCAGTAGTCACCTATATGCGAAAGTGTCGTGTGACTATAATCTACAAACAACAACAACATCATAAGCGTCCATTAGGGGCATGCCTTTAGCCCATCACCTCTACGTTACTCTACGCCTGCTGGTTGAGTTTTCACGCACAATTTCACTTTATGGGAATGAATATGCATTACCCTTATATAGTTCTTTATGAGAAAAGCGGCCTTTCTTGTATGTAGTTAAAGAATCTATTAATGTATGTACTCACTGATTTTACTGCCCTTTATGTCACTTCCCTTGTCCATTCACAACATGCAACATTAACTGACCACAACTGCAGCAGCCATAGTCTACAATATTGTGCATGTAATTAAAGCTGCCGTTTAAAAACATACTATATGCAAACACCAAGTCTATGACTTTCCAAAAGACATGATTGTGAAAGCCAGTGAATGCATGCACAGTCTGCAAACAAAAAAGGCTCACTACACATGAAACTTGTGTTAAAATCTGACAACTATTTGTCTTAAATTTATTTACTGCACCTTCGTATTTGATGTTTAGACCAATTTGAAACATGACAGGAATTTGGGTGAGGTCTCCAAAAGAAGAAAATAAAGCTTGACACCTATTGCATAAGCGTTAAGAACAAATCACCACGTCGCCACACTACAACAATAATCATCATCATCATGCTCGTGCATAATAAAAACCCTTGCGTATCATGGTGAGGACAATAAATTCATTCGTAACACTACTTGGTGGAATACTCTAACAACAAGAATGATTTGGATTCTTTAAAAAAAAAAAAAGAAAAAAAAATCTCTTACTATACAGTCATAGAAAAACCTAAAAAGTGCTTGAACCAAGCAGAAGTTCCTTTGTTCTACTTCCCCCCCCCCTCCTCTTCCTCCCCCCCCCCCTCGAACTTGGTTAGAAAAACCAAAGAAATCCAACTCCTCTTCGAGTTTAAGTTCAGTAATCAGAGC